>OY764961.1:6705941-7305941 GCA_963668005.1 Melieria crassipennis
GCGCCCAATTCGTAGACTTCAATTAGAACACAAACAATCCCTGATATCGCTGCAAATTATTGGAAATTATTTTGGGGATAACAGTAAAATTTTTGTAATGTGCTTTGAATTCACATTTAAAAATAATAATTTGTTGGTGCCTGCTTAAATTAAACACATAAATGAATAGTAGCTTTTGCTATAAGATGACAAATAGGTGATGTTGCTCTCAGGCAACTTTGGGTCGAAAGGGTTAAACACCCGAACGCTGATCCTTCGCAATTGAGCTCCAAACAACAACAGAAACCAATGGCTTCTATTTTTAGTTTACAAAAACAATGAATCCACTTTGCTATGCAGCCAGTTTCTGTTACTGGACAGTACCGCAACGCTTGTGGAGCCACCATTAGCCGCATCCTGCGCCTTATTGGGTTTCGTTGCGCTGCAATGTCAGCGTGTTTGAACTTTGCGTAGCAGTCGCCTGTCAGCGCTTGTCAGCAGCTTAAATCGAAATAAATCAAGCGGCTTCCAAGCTTTATCACGATCTCCTAAATTAACTAAGTCGCATCGCAAAGTCCTTGTTGTCAGTGCCTGCCTACTGTTGTTGCTGTTCTTGTTGTTGGGATTTGTTGTTACTGTCCGATTACTGACCATCGCAGTCATCAACATTCAGCATTCAACGAACGCGTGTGAAGTCCGCGCGTCTTATGCCTAAATAAGCAATCATCATCGTCTTACGTGCAGCCGGCCGCGCAGCCCGTCGGCCAGTTGGTCGAAGCAGCGTGAGTGTCACGTTTGTTGTCAATGCGGCCAGCCACTGCGCGGCTGCTAGATGGCCGCACGGCTCGGTTGTTGCAACGGCGTGCAATCGCCTGATCGGCTCATAAAATGCGTGTGCGCGTTAATGACATTCGCGCTTGCGCATTCTGCGCCGTCGGAATTACTCACCGATTGTGAGTTTTAGCAAATGCGATTAAAATGTCAAGGCTTCGCAGCCGGCCGGTGCCGTGTGAATATGTGCAACTGCGTCCGCGTAGAAGCCAGCACTCGCTACTAGCCGCAGCGGACGGCGCAATCAGCTGGCGCGCTGCGCACACAAATGATGACATTCCATTCAACATTTTGATTAAACAGTTGACAGACCACGCAACGTTGCGTCAGCGGCCACCCATTACCGCCGTATCGGATGTCAGCGGCTCTCGGTATCAGCGACGCAACCAATGCCGATACCGCGCGCACACACACACCGCATGCGGATGGAGTTGTCGACGTCGTTGTCGATGCAGATGCCGATATGGATATGGATATGGATGCCGTCGTCGTTGCGCATGTGCCCGTGAATTGGTGCCGCGGTTCGTTGCTGTCGCGTTGCGCAACGCTGCCGATCGATCAGCGGCAATCAAAAGACGCAAAACTGTCGCTGTTGACAAATTCTTTGTGTCGGTCGGCATTCTTTTGTTGCGCGCCACTAATTCGCATTTGCACCAAACTCATTTTACTCGCTATACACACACACACACACACTCACATACATACAGCGCAAGCGAAACGGCCGCAATTAGAACGAGAGCGCGCGGCATATGGAATGCGAGCAGCGCCAACATTGGTGGCCTCGAAAGCAATCGATTCGCAAACGATACGCAACTGATAAACTGATTTGACGCCAATCGAAAGTGACAAGCGCGAACGCTGTCATGTCGTCCAAGGTCTTCCGCGTCGGCAAGTGCGGAATCGACGCTGCAATATGAATCGATGAATCGATTATTGGTGAATTCCAATGATTTTCGAATATGCAATCAAGAGTTTGGGTCTTTTTTTGACGATTTTTTGAGAGGAAAATTTGCATAATTTTTATAAATTTATTTTTTTTTAATTGAAGTCAAACTTTCCATGAATAATAAAAATAAAATAAATTTTTTTGACGATTTTTTGAGAGAAAATTTTGTCTAATTTTTATAAATTTAAATTTTTAAATAATTATAGTTCCACTTTCCATAAACGATACTTTCATTTCTTATCCATCTAACCAGTTTCCACCATGCCCTCTCCTTCAGCTGCCACACACCGCTCAACTGCTGCTCCCATGCGCCGGCGCATCGTCTGTGCGGCCAGACGACGCTAAATCGCCTAATAATTTAATTTGCCACAATTTAGCAACGTTTATCAAACCCACAGCAAAAATTTATAATAATTCAAAATTAGTAGTGCGCACACAAAATGCGCCTGCGCAGCCAACTATATTGACAACAACAATCCTAACAACAGCAACAATCAAAACAACACCAACGACAATGAATCAGCGCAATCAAACCAACCGAGTCGCAGCCAGAAACGTTTTTCGGCCGCTGCCGCTGCCGCTCGCCCGCACGCACCCACGGCAGCTCGCTTGGAGCGGAGATCAGTGTACGCTGCACAGCTCACGGCATCGTGGGACTCCGATTTCGGCTAGCGGCTAGCTGCTACCTAAGATACCGCTGCCCATTTCGGCTGTGGAACGTGATCATCCCAATTTCAACGCCCATCGCAAGTCACCGCGCTACCACGCTGACTTTTTATTTCCCTTTCAAATACTTTTTCGGAATCTTGCGTCTTTTTACCTTTTTTGACAGCGGAACAGTTAAGTTTGTTGCAATCTGGTGCGCGCAGTCAAACAACAGGCGGCGTGGCAACGGCAGCAACATGAAAACGCCAACAACAACGCGAAGGAGCACAATAACCATCGCAGCCAAATTCCTCGAATCAGTTTCAGAAAATTTTCGAATTTGTCTAAAATTGTGGGCGCACATTTCGCAGCGCGCATTTCACTGCCTTCTGCCCCCGCGCTCGTTTCAGAATTCGGCTGTCGACTGTCGACTGCCGGCTGTTGCTTGTCCGCGGCACCGGCAGCAATGTGTCCATCTCCCATTGGCCATCGTTCAGCGCTCGTCCGTCGCTCGTCAGTTGGGCCGCTGCACGGACGGACGAGAGCGCGCACAAGGCTATTATTAAATTGTCAAAAGGTTGAAAAAATACTGCTCGGAATTTCATGCTCAGCCCCCGTGCGCGCGCTCAGGTCGAAATTGCCGGAGTGGCCGCGACCCCGCCGCCGCCGCCGCTGCGTGCGTGCGTATCAGAAGCATCGGCCTAATTGGAGGCATTACCGTGCGCTCGATGGCCGTTTACGCCGTTTATGATTTTATAGGAGCGCAGCGAGCGCGAAGGCACTAAACGACGGCCAAGGAGCCGCCACCGCCACCGCCACGGCCAACGTTTGCCGCCGCTACTCGCGCGCACAAATGTGGGCTGTGATCCTGGCGATACATTTTGTTTATTTTATTGCGGCCATATACGCCGGGCCGTGTGAATTTTCAGAGTTTTAGGCTGGCACGCACGGACGCATGTGGCCGGGAATGCTCGAACGAGCGGTGCGGTTCGTTAAGCCACGGCACCACAGTGCACCGCGGCCACGGTGATTAGTAATTTTTGGACGTTTGTCTGGCTGCCTATCGGTTTGTCTGCGCCGCAGCCGCAGCAACTGCCGCTACCACAACGACGACCCCAAACCGCCGGCGCAGCCGCGACTGAGCAAACGGTGGGCGGGTCGTGGCATTTATTACAGCCAATGTTACAATTTGTGGCCGGAGATTTATGAATGCAACAACGCCGCCGAGCCGCAGCCGCCGCCGTTATGGCCGGCGCAGCGCCGTGCTGGTGCGCTGCTACCGATGTGCGTTGCGGCGCGAATTAGCGCCAATCCATGTGGCAGCCGCAGCCGCAACGTGTACGGCGGTGTGATTGATTTCTGGGAATTCTGCGGGAGCTGAAGAAAGCAAAAGTCGCAGAGTCGTTGCGCAACAGCGATACCGCAATGGCAGTGGTGGGCATGCGGAAGGCGAATTGCGTGTCTGTTGTTGAGATGTCAACGCATTTAGAGCTGCGATGCAATCGATAGCGATTTGTTGTTGTAGCATTTCAAAAATTAAAATTATTTGAATAAAAAATATTTATTGAATTAAAAGTTCAACTGACTAAGCGGACTCGAAGAGGAATTCGAAAAGTGCACAAGGAGGGGTGCGGAATTTTGCTACTTTTATAGTGATTCGCATCCACACACACACACATACATACACTCTCAAGCTAAGCTAATCGGCGGCAAGTCCGAAGCTGGCAATCCGCCAAAGATGCAAATCAAAAAGTTTATGTTGATTTTTCGTTGTCCGCGTCGTGTTGTTTTTGTTTTTGTGTATGTTGTCAACATTTTAATTTTAGTAGTTGCAAACACCGCCTGCGCCGCAGCCGTCAGCGAACCCTGCTGTCACGCAGCGCGTCGTTCGAACTGCCGAAAACGACGCGCCGATGCGATGGTCGCGTGGCTGCGACAAGCAAAAAATCACTTTGCTAATGGGAATAGTGTGTAAGCGGATGTTTCGCAGCCGCATCTGGCAGTGGCACTGACGACGACACACCGCGGTGCATCACCGCTAACGTGCGGACACAAGAATGCAAAAACAAGAACAACAACAACGCTGAAAACCCCAAAAGCGAGCAACAAATTGCAGCAGCGTCCAGCGTCGAACAAATTGCCTCAACCTAAGTGTGGACACACTTTCGTTGCGGCCCTTTGCCGCACTCTGCTGTTGCGGCGCTGCCGTGTTGGCGCTTTTTGTCGCATTGCCGAAAAACGCGCAAAAATTCGAAAAATTCCGCTTGTTTCGAATATTTGATTCAATCATTTTGCGATACCATCGACATGGCAATATTTTCACTTGGTTCGCTGCAGTTTAATGTGGTTGTTGTTGGGTGCTTTTCGGCAGGACGGTCATGAGAATGCGAATGCGCCCGCGCTCAGGCGCTCAGACACTCGGGCGATGGGTCGCTCAGTTGCTCATTGACGCGAAGGCGCGTTTGGTGGCTCATCGGATGAGCGCAGCTTGAAGAAACAACAACAATTATAAGAACAGCAACAGCAACAAAAACAACAAGATCAACAAACAGAACAAATGTAACAACAACAACATTAACAGCGACATTGGTAACAGCACCAAAAACAATCCGACGCACGGCTAAAGCATTAATCGCGACAGCTAAAACCAGTATGTACAATAATAACAACAACAACTCAACAAGAATACAATATACGAACAACAGCAATAACAACAACAACAATAACAACAACAGCAACATTGCTTGTCGACCAACTGCCCGCGCCCATTCATGTCATCGAGCGTGGTAAAACATACCAACATGCCCGATGCCATTAGGCTGCAGCCCAGCAAAATACGAATTCCTTGTTAGATGCATTCCGACAACTTGTTGCCTGACACCTCTGGAAATACACTCATAACCGTCCGCTGGCAGCGCGGCCCTCCGCGCCGGCCGTCGCCGCGTGCTCGAAATAACTCTCGAGCGCAGCACCCAACAGCCAACAGCCGCCAACACGGCCAACATGCAGCCGAACGCGTCGAGTACGTATACACACACTCGACTGGCCACTTTGCACCGGTGCCGCAGCCGCAGCCGCAGTCGTTGTTGTTGCTGTTGCCTTTGCCAACGACGACGTCGCAGTGTTGGCCTTTTCAGTGTTGCACAGTAAACTGAACGGCATTTAGCGCGCTGTTTTGTGAATCATGCAGCGCCGCGACTCAGTTTGGCCGCACACACTTGCGACATTGCATTATTGCCGCTGCCGCAGAGAAAGCATCAAAAGTGCAATGCTCATTGTGTGTGGGGTGTATTAATTATGAAATTTCAGCAGCAGCGAATGCGATTTGGCCACTGCCGCGTGTCGGATGCCGAATGCCGAGTGCAGCGCGGCCACTGGCCACTATTAGACTATCATTGGCCGGCACGCACAATTTATTTTAATCGCACTTTATGCTGCAAACGGCGCATTGGGATGCTGCGGCTACATGTGTCGCGGCTGCCGTCGTTGCAGTCTATGACGCGGCACCGATACCGGCGACTGCCTTTGCATTGCATGTCTTGCATCTATTTGAGTTGGTCGCAGTCGATCCGGCGCGCCGTTGGGCCAAGGCGACTAATGAAATGTGTGTCAATTGCGCTCGTAAATTTAATTAGGTTGCGTCGATTTAATGGTTCGCCATTTAGGGCTGCAAAGTGAAGCGTTCGTTCCTACATCGTTGCACAATTTCGAGAAATAAACAAGTATGAAAAAATGTTCATCTCGATTTTTATAAAGTTGAAAAAAATGTGTGGCAGAAAAAAGAGTTTGCTGTGGTTTACTGAAATCGTTTAGTAGTTAAATTCCAAGTTTGACGGCTTTGGGTTTCAAGGACTTTTATGTAACATTAGATCGACTATTTAAATTTGTACGGTGTGAAAGCTCCAAGATTCCAGCTTCCCAAATTTTACTCCAAGCGCCTCTGCTTTGTTAAGTCGTTTGCAGTTTGTTGCAACAAATGATGACAAGAATAGCTCGGCGTTGTCCTTCTCATGAAACAACTTTGTAATATTTCTGAATCTTTCATTTCATGAAACAACTTTGGTTTTTCAGCATCTTTTTCGCTGGAGCTTCATACCTCACCCTAACTAAGTACTATGCAAATGTTATATCTCTAAGTTATGACAACGTCTTCATACAGCTCGCGATTAAGTTAGTGTCCCTTAGGCCCATCAAACGGAAAAAAGGAACTAACCTTCTTTTAAACAATCCCAGCGCATCCCAGGACAGATTTTTATGAAAAAATACTTAACTAATTATTTCTCATTTAAAGAGCTTCCTTTGAAGTCACATTTCACATTTGAAGTCAATTGACGCATTAAATCATACAAACTCTTAACCCATCTTTGACCCCGACAGATTTTGATTTTTGAAAAAAAAACACGTATCGAATTATTTCACATGTTAAGTGGTTTCACTAAGTTTCAAGTCAAAAGGCCCATAAAATCTCGTTTCTCCATACAAATTTTAACCCATCGGGCCCATTGAGTCATGTTTCCCCCATACAAATTTAAATCCATCGTTGACCCCCATAGATTTTGATTTTCGAAAAAATTAAAAAAAAAACACGTATGAAATTATTTCACATGTTAAGTACATTCATAAAGTTTCAAGTCAATAGGCCCATAAAATCTCGTTTCTCCATATAATTGTAGGATTGATGTCCTACTCCGGGTAAATTAAAATGCCCGATTTGCCTTAAATGTAGCTTTATTTATTTAATATGATTTAATAGAAAACTGTCCAACGGTACGTCCGCTCCCGCTAACTTCACCACAACGAATGTCCGCTTCTCCTGTTGTCCGTCCGCTTTCTCTCGTTGTCCGTTCGCTTTCTCTCGTCTTGCTCTTTGTCCGTTTTCTATGTCCGTCAGGGATGTATTTTAAAAGGTCCGTCCGCGTGTTGTCATTCGTTTGTTAGCCGATCCCACATTCGGCTATCCTGCGCTTCATTCGACCCGAATGAAGGGTTCCACTTCTTCATAAATTCCGCAACGGTCGAAAAAATTAAAAAAAAAAGTATGGAATTATTTCACATGTTAAGTACAGTTATTAAGTTTGAAGTCAATAGGCCCATAAATCTCGTTTCTGCATACAAATTTTAACCCATTGTTGACACCGTCAAATTTTGATTTTCCAAAAAATTAAAAACACGTATCGAATCATTTTTCACTGAGAGTCTTTCGCCAAGTTTGAAATCATTAGGCCCATTAATTCATGTTTTTCTCAGTTTCTTCATATTCTCACTGAGAGTACTTTCACCAAGTTTGAAATCAAAAGGCGTAAAAAATCACATTTCTTCATACAAACTTTTAACCCTTGATTCACCCCTTCAAGTCAATAGGCCCATAAAATCTCGTTTCTCCATATAAATTTTAACCCAATGTTGACACTTAGATTTTTATTTTCGAAAAAATTAAAAACACGTATTGAATTATTTCTTTGAAGTCAAAAGGCGCAAAAAATTGTACATACTTAATACAAACTTTTAACCCTTGTTTCAACGAACTCCTTTACCCCTTTAAGTTTTGATTTTCGGAAAAATTAAAAAAACACGTATCGAATTATTTTTTATTTCAAGTGTTTTCACCAACTTTAAAGTCAATAGGCCAATCGGTTCAGGTTTTTTTCGTAGTCTTTCCGTATACGAACCTAAACCCTTGGATCACACCGTTAAATTTTGATTTTCATAAAATGCAAAAATACGTGTCGAATTCTTTTTGATTTGGAGTATTTTCACAAAGTTTAAAATCAATAGGCCAATTATATAAAGTTTCTTCATACAACACCTTAACCCATGTTTTGCCACCGAATTTCAAAAAATCCCGTCTTAGCGAAGGTTCATTTTTCAGGATGTACCTACGGTTCAAATATCATATTTGTAACTTTAGCGGTTTGGGCGGGGCAATGATGAATCAGTCAGTCAATCAGTACAAACAATTATACGTACATAGATACACTTGTTGCTTGTGATTGACAATGTCGAGATATTTGAATTCGCTGAGATAAAAATTAGACTGTTAATCACCGATTTTTACAAGAAAACCATTCATCTCCACAGGCAGAGAACCGATTCCTATATGTAATTAACCCGTTTCTATGTGTAGAGGTCATACACAGTGTTGGCAGAGACCTGAAATTACTTTCTCTTAAATCTTTAAGAAAGACTGAAATATCCTCCCAATAGTTAAAAAAAGCTCCTAAATTGTTTTTATAATTTGCGTCATTTTAAAGGAATTAAACTTCGCATAAAAAAATAAAAAGATATACTTATAATTTTTTTTAATACAGCCTTTTTTTATTTATCTTCATCTTAACAACAAAAACTTAACAATAACAAAACTGTTATATGTTAAACAGAAAGTGTAATTTTTGGCGGATTTGGATTTCATTGTTACAGCAATAAGAGAGAACGAGATAGAACGAGCCTACATTTTGTAAGCTTACAAAGTTTTAACACAATATGGTGCTTTGACTATTATAATAGTTGCCAAATATGCCAGTGTTCCCAATACACCATATTTCGTTATCCAAAAATTTCCCAAAAATCCACTAAGGATCCGAAAAATTCCCTTAAATAAAATATAAATAATTCTTCCTCCTAAAAATTCTCCTGAAAGGCCAAAAATCTCCTAAACCAATTAGGAAATCTCTTGATCTGGCAACACTGGTCATAAGAACACTTTGTTTCGCATTCATTTACTGTCAGACTTACTTGAAAACATAGTCTTTTGGTTCTCGCAGTGATTGCACCTAAATAAATATATCCAATGTTACTGATGTCATCAAGAAGTTGATTACTCTGGTTGCATCATGCAAAACAAATAATTAAATACCAACACTTGGCCTACTAAAATGTTCTCTAAAATGTTGCATTAAATTCAATTGCTCTATGTCTCACATGGTCACTCAGGCACAATGACTATATTAAAAATAATGATAAAATGAACTAAATTTTTCTTGAAACCTTCTTAGTCGCATTTATCTGATATCGTATTTTCGTACCTACTTTCATCTAATTCCATAGAAAGAAAATCAACCACAACCACACATAACACTCAGCAAATTTTAACTTGCACTCAATTTTTTTTTAAATATTTTTTATTTATTTTTTTGTTATTTTATTCAAGTGTAGAAAAGAGTAAAAACAAAGAACGAAAGAAAGAAATTTTAGCAAGCCCCATAAAGATAAATTCGAACATGCCTCGTGCATCATTAACTCATTTTTGGCAATTTACACGCGAATGTCGCGATACGCGCTGTTGATTTATATTTCTAGAAAATTTCGCCGCGTCCGATGCAGCTAATGGCAGCACACACTAACGCGTCGATTGTATATAGAATTTTGGTATTTACGAGCACCGCTCGAGCGACACTGTAGTGGAAACTTCTCAATTGGCCATTTTAATCAAAGCAGCCAAAATTTATTGTTGCGCCCAAAATGCCACAAATGGCCATTGATGAACAGTGAGTGTGAGTGCGTATGTGTGTGTGTGTGTGTGTTGACTATAATGTTGTTGTATTTACTTGTGGTGATGGCAGGCAGCCCACAACGTGGCGACAGTTCGGCTGCAAGAGCCCATTTCGCACATTCATCATGTCCAATAAATAATAATCAGGATAGTTTATATCCGCAATTCGCGGTTCAGGCCGCAATTTTCGCGCATATTGCTGCAACATTGTCAATTACAAGCGGAGAATCTCATTGTGAGCAGCAATCACGCCAGCGCTGACCGCCGTCGACCACTGGCCATTACTCGCCGCTGCTGGCCGGCTGGCCGTCGTCGCCACGCAGATTAGTCACATGTCACAATCAATTATCGTTGCGCCAATTTGCTGCAGCGGCCGCGTCGCTGCAAGTCAATCGATTTATAGAACATAAATAGTGCAATGTGCATGCGGCGCAGTTCAAGAATTACGAAGGACAGAGTGCAAATGTGCTGATCTGCTGATGATTTTTGCGAGCTGAAAATTTATTTCAGCACAATCTGGGTAAAGTTAAGGGGTTTAGTCCTGTTTTTATTTAGCAATATTTTTTTTATATAAATATTTTGTTTAACTCTTTTTAATTATATTCATGTTTATTTATTTGATTTCCAGTTAATGAAACATTTGCACTTAAGTTAAAAAAATTTGTTTAATATAATAAATTAAGTAAACTAAATATTATTTGGAACACCTTAACCGTAGACCTACGTTAAAAAAACGACTAATTTTACGTTGGGGTCGTTTTCGACCCTCATATATATTATTATGGGAATTAGTACAAAAATGAACATTTATTTAAAAAAAAACAAAAAACTTTTTGGTACGGTTTATTCAAAGCTTAAAATAAAATACAACGGAAATATTTATTTATAGTTTTTAAACACTTTCAAGGCATTACACACTCACATTGCGGTTGTGCTTATTTTTGCAGATATTTTTTAGGAATCCGCAGCAGACAAGTTCTTGTTTTTTTCTTTTGTTTTAGAATTTTTTTCCAGGCAAACCCTTTTTTATTTGAAATCAAATAAATAATAATTTACATATTTTCTTATATGGCGTTCAAACTGACGACTTAAACGTGTTAAAAAAAAGAACAAAACCAGTTCGAAAACTTGTTTATTCACATGCAATTGTTGTTGGAAATTAAACGTGTTAAACCATTTAACATGTTTTGAAACGAGTTTAACGCAGGGTTGCATCCGAAAGCTTTCTATGAAAAAGCTTTTTTGTTAACTGAACACAGCGCACACACTAAACACACACAAAAAAAAAATCCCTAAAAATTCAGCTGTAATTTCATCAAAACAAAACCAAACATAAATTGAAAATTTGTAAATTTTGAAATGAATAAAAATAATCGTTTTGCTCGCACTGCTTTCATTCCATTCATCGCCTTTTTATGGCATCTGAAAACAAGGCGTCTGATATTTGGACGAGTTGCCGTGGTTTGTGAAATATGCGCCAATATTTCGCTCGGATCATGCTCCCAGGACATTTTCACGCACAGTTCACAAAAATATTTATTTGTTTATTTGTAAACAAACAGCTGTCAAATTGAACCTCATTGAGCAGTCTGGACGGTTGTGTTGAAGAAAAAGCTCTTTTCACTTAAACTAGTTTAAATGAGTCAGTTTGAACGCCATATTACGTTTGCTATGAAATCACGAAGAAATTCAAATACAAAAAGCTTCGGCATCTAACGGGTCGAAAACGACCCGGATTGACACAAATGACACAAATTACAAAAATGCAAAGCCAACTTAGTTTTTAAAATATAAAACGGTTTGATATCGATAGATAATAGTCCAAGTAAGAAAGTCATGAAAAACAGCTAAAAATAATAACAAATTTAAAAAATATTAGAAGTACAAAAACAAATTTGGTCGAAAACGACCCTAACGTAGGTCTACGGTGAAGTAATACTGTTTATAATTAATTGACTGGCACGACAGCCCGCTTACGCGAGACTAAGGCCTAGCTTCCCGCAACCACCCGTGTTGTGCGTGTGAATTTGTACGCGGGTGGAAGGGACCTACAGTTTTATGCCGGTTCCGAACGGCAGGTTGGGAGCTCTTTCATAAGCAATTTTTACTCTCAGAGGTTTGCCATTTCCAGCTGAGAGGACAGCCACCGAAAGAGAAAACGAGTTTTCCCGTTATTTTTTTTTAGGTGTTATTACAGGCAGTATACTGTTTAATTTATATTTTTTTTATTTTAATTATATTCCTGTTTCACAAACTCTCTCTTTTCATTTTTAACCTAAAAAATATTTTTTTTTTAAATAGAAAAGTTCCAAATATTCGCTTTCAACAGCCACCTTGCTCCGCCTTAGTCAACTGTCGACCACTTAATCGCCTCTCGACATGCTAATTCAAAGGAATCGCACAAAGCAGCGCCATTTGTCCGCGAACGCTACGTCCCACTGCGCCGCATCGCATCGCATGCCAACGCGTCGCGCTGCGCTTCTCGGGATTCGCTTGTGCGCTCGCAATTGTGTGGCGACAAATTTCCATTTATCTTAAATGCAACACTTTGTGCGCAATTACTCACGCGGCTTTTGTGCGGCGCGCGTGTATTGCCACAGCAGCCGCCGACAATCACATTTGCGGTTGCGCACACCTCCGCGGCCGCGGCGTCGGTGAGAGCGGTAATTGTGGCCAGTTTCCCACACGGATCCCACGCATGATTTATCGTTTATTTGTGTGCGAGTGGCTGCGTTCGCAGCGCTGTCGCACATTAATTCGCCGCTTTGGCGTTCGTAGCGCTCGCGTACCCGCAACGCCGGAGGCGACAACAATGCGCTGCCACAAATTGTGCCGCAACGCATTTCCGCATAATGACAGTACGTGTACGTGTAAGTGTACGTGTACGCGCTAATGTCGACATCGATAAGTCACCTTCGTGTCGCCAGACGCCTGTCACCTGCGCGCCCCGCCGCCTCGCATTGCCCCCACACAAGGGCGTCAATGTTTTTATTACACGCACCGCAGCTGCCTAAGCAAACCGCAGCGTCCACTCACAAGATGTCAACCGCCAACAACAAACACTGACAGCTATCGGAAAGTGTTGACGGGTCGGCTGTCGGCATCAATTTTAGCCGCAATACGAATGTGCTCAGGCATTTACATGTCGGCTGACATACATAAGTCCGAACTGAATTTTCCGATGCGTTCACATTCACTTTTCCACGCACTTAATCCTGCGCACAAATTTATCAGTTTAGAAGCGATCGCGCGCAATTCGTCAAGCGCAGCATTGCCGACCAGAAACGTGCGCTATCCAGGAAGCCTATCAGTATTTGAATTATTTCGCTCGAGATGCATAGCCGCTGCTGGTAGTCCGCCCGCCCAGTGACAGGCATCCAAACAATTTCTGCTTTTGCTGTCACGTTCATTGCGTTTCGCCTGCCGCTTCCTCTGCCTTAAGCTCTGCTCCTTGCGCGGCTGCGTCTTCAACTTGGGCTCACCTCACGTCCGCACTCCGCCGGCTTTTATAATCCCTTAAAACTGTCTTGTTTCGATCGGCTATGTCCGATAAGTTGGCCGCTGACGCGACTGGCCGCTCGCGCGCGCTGCCTGATGCAATCGCCGCGCATTCGCTGGCGACATTAAGCGCGAAATGACCTCTTTATCCCACTTGTCATCATCACTTCATAAATTAATGCCGCTCATTTCGGGCCGCGGCGTCTGTGCGGTGAGCATTTGCGAAGGAGCGGCCGGCCGTTCAGCCGAAACAAAAGTGCAGTCAAATGCAAATTGGCGCACAACTCGGCGTTCCATTGTGTTCGGAGCCGTGCAGACAAAGTGACAACTGCACTGCATTCGCGCGCTCATTCGCCGGACGTGTGCAGGGTGAGTGCGAACGCAAGTGGGCAACGAAACGTTTCTAAAGTGAATTGAGCAATTAATGGGCACAAAATGTGATATCGAGGGACTTGACGGATCGAAATGTGGGGACTTAGTATGCTGACGCTTCGGCCTACAATTTTTCACAGATTTTTTATCTTTTTGGGAGCTGGACACCCTGTATTTCATTCGAATGCTAGTACAGATACACTGGTATTTTGGATAAATGTTTAGCAACTTAAGTTACTCTCTGAAGAGTAACAAAAATAAAATTCATTGGTCGATGTAGTTAGGGGAGTTAGGGGAGCCCAGCACCCCAAGGAAGGTTTAACATTCATTATCAATAATTCATATATGTACTTAAATATATATGTACAAAAGTCAGAAGTCATATTGATTGAGAGGTTTTAAAGATTTTGAAATGTGGAGATCAAACATGCCGCAAACTTCGAGTGATCTAAAAATTGTGACTAAAGTTGACATTAGGTCTGTTTGGGTACGAATAATTTGTACGAGTTAGTACAAATTATTAAATTTTTTTTACAGAATGCTGTTTGTGTTTGCAAATCTCTTGCAATAAGAGAGAAATTGAAACCGTAAAGTGACATTTTATTTCATGAGAAGTTGCAAATTTTGACTGGAGAAATTGTTGCTAGTAACTTTTAGCCAGTTAGAAGAAGATGAAGAAAAACATATGATTGGCTACCAGATGATCACCTGCAAAGACGAATAATTTTTGCAAACAATTAGAGGCAAATGGAACTCGCAATGAAATTGTCTTGTTCAGTTTTACTGAAAAGACTGAAGGCTGAAAAGGACGAATCGCAGATTGAGCCCAACGAATTATTTTTTTATTATTTATTATTATTATTTATTTATTATTATTATTTGCCTTTTGCATTAAATATTCAATTAAACCAGGAGGACCAAAATATGTCAGGTAAAGAAAACATACATACATACATGTTTTGGATCTCAGTCTGTAAATTTTATTCTATTTCAAAGTTCTGGAAATTCTTGGGAAGTTCAAAATAAAAAAATTTGTTAGAAGGGGACAATTTTCCTCTATCATTTGATACCCACATCTTCATCGTTGCACAACCGCAAATATTAAAAAAAAATATTTGAAATGTGTATGTCCTAAATTTTTAAAGTCTTTTAAGAAGGTTTTTGGGTCAGAAAATTAAAAACTGACTAGGCCAGGATACTATAAATGACCTCTAGTTTCACGTCTATATCCATCCTAATGTTGGGTCTCGGAAAAAAAATAAAAATTGTTTCGCTCGGTGTAATAAATGTAAAGTTGGTGTTTTCACTCAGTGCATCATAACTTTGTCATTTTTCTTTCAATTCTATTGATATTGGCCTTAATATTTGCTCAAATAATATATCTTTCATCATAGATTTTAAAACCAGAGGAGATCATTTATTTTATCTATAAAAAAAAGTATTCGAAAACTTATGATTTTTTAAATTGGTCGAAAAATTCACTTTTTTACAACATTCATCGTCACTAACTTCCCCAAATCTCATCTAATTAGGACAATCTGTATATCGCTGGAAAGGCTAAGGTATTATCTTCTGACCAACGGCCAGTTTGTGCTAGTCGGATGATTCGTTTACGAGATATGTACTCATAACTGAAACAACAGGGACAAAATTGGGGTTTCCAGGATTTTTCGAAAACGCTTCTTAAAAATTTTTTTTTATTTTCATTGCATTTTTCGTGTCGAGTAGTGTTATCAACTTATGTATGCATATAGAGTACACAAGCCAAATTTCAAGGTCAGATTGCAATGTCTGGAAGCCTTATAAAAACTAGAAATTCGGAAAATATTTTCCACAGTAAATTTTTGCGGCTGTCGTGAGTGAGATGTGACTAAGGTAAAAGATATAATTTTTTTTCAATTACAGGAAATGCCAAATCTTTGAATAAGAAAAATTTCTTATGAAAATTCTTTCAACTTGGCGTTCGAAATCAACACACATCGATGAAACCTTTAAACGCGTCTACAAAATTCGCACGTAGAATGCGAACAGTTATTAAAACATATATAAAACATATAGAAATTTGAAGATTAACTTCAGGTTGCACTTATTTATTTTATCTTATTTTATTTTATTTTATTTTATTTTATTTTATTTTATTTTATTTTATTTTATTTTATTTTATTTTATTTTATTTTATTTTATTTTATTTTATTTTATTTTATTTTATTTTATTTTATTTTATTTTATTTTATTTTATTTTATTTTATTTTATTTTATTGGATTTGATTTGATTTTATTTGATTTTATTTTTTATTTTATTGTATTTTATTTTATTTTATTTTATTTTATTTTATTTTATTTTATTTTATTTTATTTTATTTTATTTTATTTTATTTTATTTTATGTTATTTTATTTTATTTTATTTTATTTAAAGTTTACACAACTCGGCCGCATTCGGCGCTCGCACCCTATGATGTGCGCTCAGTCTGTGTCCTTTTTGTCAAGTAAAGTAGGCGATGAAATTCCTTACGGCTTCATCTAGCTCACGGAAGATGGATGGAACCATTGGCAGACATTATCACATTTGCAGATCGCTTTCAAATCATTTCGACCATTCAACAACAACGAACAGCACAACAGCAACAAACCCAGATTCATGCAACCAGCAACGTGCAGCATTGCCGCCGCGGATTTGCCCGTTTGGATTAAATTGAATTGGCGACTGGGGAGCTGAAGCTGGAGCGGCAGCTTGCGCTCAACTTGGCACAATATGTTAGGCTGGATGCAACCACAACAACAACAACAACAAGCACAACAGCACCGAACAGAACAATCACAGTGTCTGCGCCTATGGCTTTGTTGGGCGCTGCGGCCGTTGCGCTGCACTGAATAAAATGGCATTTACATACATTCGAGGAATATCTCATCTTTATCAGCCATTCCAGTCGCGGCGCAGCGAGCATGTAGAAATTTGTGATAGCAGTTGCGAGGACAAATTGGTCCCTTAGCCGCATGGCGAACTCCCTCCACACCCGCCCCCACCCAGCGCCCAGCGACCACACGTTGCTGCACGGACTTGGCGCGACCGGGCCGGTGTCTTCTGTTCGCCGTTCTTCTGGCAATGCCGTTGCCGTGGCCGCGACCGAACCACAACTCCGGCTGGGGCTCGTATTCGCCGCCTTGCCGCAGTCGCACTCGCATTCGCGTACGCGTCGTCGGACTGGTATACGCGATTACGATCGCATTTAGATCCAATATATCAGACGTGCGTTGACGGCCGACATTGGACAATTGATATAAGTTGTGGTGAAAAGTTTAGGCATTTTCTGATTGCCATTGCCGATAACGGCGAATGGGATACGCGGCCGCAGTGTAATTTGTTTTGCGCCGCTTCGTGCTGCCCTGGCGTGCGCGAATATTACGCGGCGCGCCCAATGCACCCCCCGCTGGCACTGGCGGCTGCCGTTGGCGTGTCTATGCTTAACGTTTAACGCGCCAGCAGCCGCACGTCGGTATGTAATTTAATTGTTGCTCAAGCGCGCAGCACCAACAGCAGCAGCAGCTCCTCGCTGCCCGAATTTGCCAATACGTGACAGAAAGCGGTCGCCACCAACGCGCCGTGTACGCGCTCCCACTCACGCAGGTATGCAAACGCCAAAAAACCGTAAGCCGCGCACTCGCCGCCGAAAAGCCACTCCGCCACCACAACCACCGCCACGGCCAAGAATTGCCACTAAATTAAAGCAAATTATCTGCGCGCAGCATCTAATGAGGAAGACGACGAAAACGACCGACAACAAGTCGAAAATGTACGGAATGGGCGCACAAGTTGCGGCAGCGGCGCTGACGTGCGTGAGTGAGTGGTGGGGAAAGCCAAATTCCATAGCGCTGCGTAAGGCGACATTTTATTATTTGATGGCTCATTCGGTGAAGCCATCAGGGCCAGGGCCATCAGTGCGGCGGTGCTGCGGCTGATGGTGTAAACTTATTGCAGTTATTCGTCGCTTATCGCGCCGGAAATCTCCCTCCACTTAAGCCAAGTAACCAGCGCTGACGACGACGACGACGATGAGGCCGGCACTGTTGCAAGCCGGGACTGGGTGCGCACCGCGAAGTGTAGTAGCTGCGCTCAGCCTGGCCAGCTGATTCATTGAAGCCAGCAGCCAGCCGCCGCATTGGGGCCGTTGCACAACGCTCATCGCTTACGCCGCTCTCGACTGCTACCTAAACGTGTCGACTGCAGCAACCGTTGCAGCTATAAAATAATCTCGCAATCGCAGTCGTAAAAGGTGAGTGAGTCTGCCCAACTTTCGCAATCAACACTTGGACATTTTTTCGGAATTGAATATGACACGCGGCGTGACAAGCGGTGACAACGTGTTCGGAGTGCTGGCGAGCGGCTACCGATCGCCGATTTGGCGCAACTTTCGACAATTAAACGACCGTAAGAAACAGTGAAAGAAAACTTGGATTTTCTTTTCCAAAATCCCTGATGTTGTTTTTGTAACTTTACAATAACATTGAAGAATTTTTCATTCTGCAATTTTTAAACCCAGAAAACCATTTTATTCTTTTATTTATATTTTTCCAATCAGCATTGGTCAACTCCTCTCAAGATTTATGAATTGCAAAAAAAAATATTTGAAATCATCTGGCTGCCAATTTTCGCTCAACTTTAATCCTCGAATCACTGCGACCACATCCAGTTGTGACAGTCCATGGACAAATGGAACACCACCAACACCGGCAGAGTGTGGCATGCTGCAGCGCCACACCAAACACAGCGGGTAGGCCAGGCACCGCTCACCACTGGTACCAGCCGTGGGTAATCCGCTGGGCCGCGGCGCTGCTTGACCGCTGCTTGACCACTTGGCGCGGACGAAGAAAGGGCGAGTGTGCAAACATTGGCCGATTAGGGCACGAAACTCACACTGTGCATAGACGGCGCGCGTCCTTTCGTCCAGCACCAGCTGAGCTCGAGAATGCCATTTAGATTAATTCCTTCCGACTCGCCACGCAAGTGCGCTGCGCCCCTACGCACCGACACCGTCACCGTCGCCGTCACCAACGCAACGCAGCCATAGCCAAAGCCAGCGTCCGTCGCAAACGCAACAATGTGCCACAATTCATCTCCGCTTGGGGGGCGGCAGTTCGCCGAAAAACCACACGTGCCATTTTAACAGGAATGCTGCAAATCGCTGCAGCGCGCCGCCGACCGTCCGACAATGCACGGCATGCGGGCTGCACTGCGCCGACTTGATGCCGTCACGACTGCCCGCCCGCCCGCCTGCTTACCAACCGACCAGCCGGCCATGTGTTGCATTGCCTTGCAGCACAGCAACAGCAACAGCAGCAGCGGGGGGGAACGCACGGCCCAATAGGCGTCTGCATGTGGAGCATGTGCGCACGTCGACACCGGCGGACGCACGGGTGGCACGCAGCTCAGCAAACGGTAGCCAAATGCATTCGTTTCGCATTTGGAAACTTCTTCATTACGTGGCGATTGCGTGGCCCACGTACGAGCGAACGGTACGCACTGCACATGTGGCAGCCGGGCGTTGCCACCGTTTCGCAAATGCTAATTGCAGCTTTTGGTGACAGTAAAAGTAAACGGGAAAGTATTTAGTTGCGTGAGCTGAGTTTTCTATGCAAATTTATTCAAAGTTGAAGAAGAAGTTTGAATTTATCATGAAATTTCGACTTTATGTGGTTTTTAGGACCCTAGACTAGAGAAATCATAACGAGAATTGCTCAGACTTATGGATTTAATTTAGGCTAGATTCAATTAGCCACTTAACTAACTCAGTCAAGAACGGGTACTGTTATGGACTCACCTGAATCTAACTCGAATTCTTAAGAAATTGCTTTCTAACACCTTACTACCTGATGGATCGATCTCTTTCATATCGCTTGAGGTTTAACGATTTCGGGACGGAGTTTAATTATAAAAACCAAAATACTTTTGGTAAAAATTTTCCATTGCTATGAAAGTTGGGACAAGAAAATTATGTTGCATACTTACAATTCTGAAATTATCCTTTTATCCGTGGACATATAATTCAATTAAATATTTTTTTTTAAGACATAAGCAAGGAAAGGATTTTGAGGACCTAAAAACCTATAAAAAAGGCAAAATAAAATAGCAAAAAAGGCACGGAAAGGCACTAAAAACTGCCAAAAAGGCACTAAAAACTGCATAAAAAGGCAAAATAAAATTAAAATTAAAAACTGTTAAAAAGGCAAAAACAGGCATTTAAAAATAAGAAAAAATACTAGAAAATCTAAAAAAAGGGGAAACGGTATGTATTTTTTAATAATTTTATTTCATCTGACGTATGCTACATAACTACAATATTTATACTTCGATTTTTGTAAAAGAACAGGCACATCAAGGTTTTCAAAGATAGCTTAAAAACTAAAACTAAGATATTTTAATTGAAATGTTGGCACATATTTTAAATTCATATTTTAACTTCTCCTTCCTGAACCAGCGCAATGCCTCGCATTTATAGGGGTATCCCCTGCGCGTTGGCTCGTATTAAAAAAAATAAAAAAAAAAAAATAAAATAAAAGCCGTACTTGTATCACAAAAAATAAATAAAATTGTTGAAATTTTTTAAATAAAATTTTTTTAATTGAAATGTTGGCACATATTTTAAATTCATATTTTAACTTCTCATATAAAAGCATAAAAGCCGTACTTGTATCACAAAAAATAAATAAAATTTTTGCGCTAACCGAACTTTTTGATTTTGGCATGTTTTTTTCTTTAAATTTTCCACTGCACAACAAAAAAAAACGGCTTAGGAATGATGAAATCAATGTAAAAACATCGATAAGTTAACGAAATTGTAATGTTGCCACTTAATTTTTTTTCAGTTTAAAAGTATTTTTGCGAAACAAAAGGGGGAAAATATTAAAAACGAAAGAAAAAAAATGCGCTCGACAAATCTTGAACAAGGCATTTTGTGGCATTTATATGTAAAATAGGCGCTAAAAAAGGCATTTATGGGTGAAAAAGGCAAGCTGCCTTTTTAAGGCAAAAAAAAGTGGTATATTTCTAATCAGGAGGACCTAATTCGTGCTCATTTTCAATCAGAAATGCTCTATCTAGCAACAAACAAAAAAGGGAATTTCCACAAAATCCTTTCCCTGGTCATAAGATTCGAATAATTGTCTTGAGGGGTCTTAAAAACTTGGTGGGACGTATTAACCCAGTAGTTCCGAAAGGGTTAAGTGAAGATTTTTAAGTGAATGGCTCCTATTTTAACTATTAGTTAGAAATATTTGCAATTCAGTAGAGGCTTTGTCGAAATACAACTTCATAGGCCGCAATGACTAAACGATTCCCAAAACATTAGGTTCCCAAAGCGTTAGGAATCGAATTCTAATTCAGTCATCTAGTCAAATCTGAACTCTGTTCATCTGTCTACATTTACACACTTTATATTCCAGAATCTTTATATTATTTCAAATAAACACAGAGATATCTTAAAAAATATATCTCTTATTATTATTGATGGGGATGATGCACTGCCACCTGTAGATCTATTGTGCCCCCTTCTTGGACTTCAAAGACTGTCAGTGAGTCCAGTATCGAAGAGGAATTTTAGTATACTTCGTACACCTCTGGATACGCAGTCTGTACCTGGTATAAGATGGTCCCCCAGGTGTTTCTTTCTTTTATGCATGAGTACAGGGCATTCTCCTAGTATATGCATTGCAGTCTCGTGTTCCTGCAAACAGAACCTGCAATTCCCGTTTTCACAGATTCCTAGTTTAGCTAGATGATAATTCAATCTACAATGCCCTGTTAGCATTCCCGTGATAATTCTTAGATTATTCTTTGATAGGGTCAAGCATTCCTCGAGTCTTTTCCTTTTTGTAGGACCCGATAACCATCTTGGAATGCTCTAGATCTCGTTAATTTTCCCGGTATTGATTTCTTCTGGTTATCTCGTCCTTTCTCGTTAGGATAGAAGCAGCTCCTTTTCCCAATCCACAGAAGGGTTCAGGGCCGACAAAGGGTGTGGAAGCTCCCCTCCTTGCCAGTTCGTCGGCCCGTTCGTTTCCTTCAATGCCAGCGTGGCTCGGAACCCAAAGAACCCAGACCTGGTTGTAACGGCCAAGTTCGTTCAGCTTCTCAAGGCAGTCCAGAACCAGTTTCGAGGACACCTGGTAGAATCTTAGAGCCTTGATTGCCGCTTGGCTGTCGGAGAGGATAGCAATCTTTCGGTTCCGGTATCTCCTCGCCAGATTGAAATAAGCACACCTTTCAATGGCGTCTATTTCCGCATGGAAAAGAGTGGTTTGTTTTCCCGTAGGTTCCGAGTATCTTATCCTCGGCGCGTATACGCCTATCACGGTGCCCTCCTCCGTTAAGGAGCCATCTGTATACCAGGATATCATATACTGGTCTATCAGATACGTTTCCGATATACCTACCCAGTTCCTTTTGTTACTAAGTTCAGTTCAGTTTTTTATAGTGAGATTGTGTCCCTCGGTATTGCAATGTCGGGATACTGATTCGTAAGAGTATCAATCCTCTTACGGCTCAGGAAAACAAAAAAAACAAATGTCTCTAAAATCCATAAAAAGAATTCTGCTGCGTCAAGAAGAGCATAGTTTTTGTTTGGGATGAGTTGAATCATGTCGTCTAACTGCAATTCGTAGACCTTGTAATTCCCCATTTCATACCAAAAAATTGTTTTTCGTATCCACTACGAATTCAGGCTCCTTTTCTGACTCCCCACTTCGTCTCTCAGGCATCCCTTTCCTCCAACTTTAATCTTTTCCTTTCACACAGAAAAAACTCGTTTTTCCTTCTCTATAAAAATGTCCAATATTTTCATTTTCATATTCTGTTTCCCACTCAATAAAAAGGCCAATCTGTTTTTTTAGTTATAAATATGTAAAACGCTTCACGTTTTATACGCTTCAAAATTTTATTATTCAGTTTTAATTAAGGAATACATTTGACGGTTTTAATAATTAATTCATTAATCAATTAATTAATACAAAATATGCGATCGTATTGCATTTACTTATGTAGTTGTGATATTTTGTTTTGTTTTTGTTTATTTTTGTGTTTTTCATTTTTGTAGCGGCATATGCTGTTGTTGTTGTTGTTGTTGTTGTTTTTATTGTTGTAGTAAGCATTTTTCATAATTTGTAATAATAGTGTAATATATAAATATGTAAAGATAAAATAAAGTAAAACATAAACATTTACAATCTTATTGCAGCAAGCTGAAAGCATTCAAGTTTCATCAAAATTAGGACTTCGGCCAACATTCAGACGTCGACGGTGTATGTTTGTATGTAGGCGTGTGGATGTGTGTGTGTGTTCAACTTCACATTTCACATTTATGCATCCAACATCAACTACTCGTATGTCTCCGATCGGTTTGGCGATCTCGATTTTCTCTCTCTTTCTTTTTGATTTTTCGGTTTATTTTAATTTTAAGTAAAAGCTTATTTCAATAAACAATTAAAATATTTCATTAATTTATTAATTTTAAAATATGAAACACTTAAGTACGGAACATAAGTGATTAATTGCGACGTTTTAGAAGGGGAGCTCGATAAAAGGGGCACAGTGTGGGAGGGGAAGGGACAACGATTTGGGAAGTGTTAGGCGGAACAGAAAGATTGGGGCGTATGGAATGGAAGGTGAGCAAACGAAAATTGAACCAGCGAATGTTGGGCGAGGGGGTGGCACGGCTGGGGCGGCATGCTGCTGCGGTGTGTGCTGCTGCTGCTGTGCGTCTACAAATGGGCGAAGCGAATGCAGCTCGACGGGCCGAACCGGAACCGGCGGCTACTGATGGCGGGTTGTTGTTGGGCGGCAAAATCGCTGGACGATTGATTGATCTCCGCGTTGATCGGCGACGATCGGCGATCGGTGTCGCGGTGTCGGCCACTGCTTGATTGAGTCGATACGTCAGCTGCTGCGGCCGTGGCTGATGCATGGTGTGTGTGTGTGGTGGGCGATTGATGAGCGATGTCTATGGTTCTATGTGTTGCGAGCTGTGCGTGTGGCGGTGTGTGTGTGTGTGTGTGAGTCGAAATTGCAGTTGTTATTTGTTTGGCTATGGGTTCTATTGCTTAGTGGGCGCGTCCGCAAGTGTCCATGTGAATTGTTCTGCAATAACGGAAAACGAACGAAAAATGAACGAGAAGAGCCAAAACTGAAGCGTTGAAGTGGCGCTTTCGCTGCTCTCGGGTTGTGCCAGCGTGTGGGTGTGCGATCCTTGCGACTTGTGTGCGCATGCGTGTACACAGTGAAGGACGCCGGCGCGTTGCCGCTGCCACGTTGGCGCGTGAAAAAGCCAACAAGCCGGCCGATCGGTGCTAATGTACATTTGTATGTGTGCTCATGCATTTACTTAGCTGAATGGGTGTGTGCAGGTTTATGATGTGTCTGTGTGAGTGTGTTTGTGTGATTGGCTTGGCGCCTGATGAAATGAATTGCGACGCGACTGGCACTGTTTGCCTTGTCCCATGCCACACCATTTACATAGTCTATACATATTTACTAGCTTGTCACCACTCACCACACACTGTGCCGCGTACGCTATTGCTTTGCCGCTCTTTCAGCTCGCCGCTTGCTCTACATATGGTATATACAGCGTTGTTGTTGTTGTTGTTGTGTGTCTATTTACTATTGACATTTTTTTCGTTTAATATAGTTTGGTTGTTTGTGTTGTTATCCTGTGCCACAATGCCACTTGCAGTTGCCGCATTGCCGCATTGCTTCACTGTAACTTCACCACCAATTCACCACCCCCGCCACCATACCAACACACCGACACAAACGTGTTTTACATGGAGATCAGTTGCGTGTTCGCTGCAGCGTGCTGCTGGCGCGCGCGTGCTGGTGCGGATACGTGCGTGCGTTCGCTTATGAGTAGAATAGGTGCGTGCAACATTTAATTTTTAGTTTTAGGTGCATGAGAGGAGAGGTGCTTGAGCATAGCTTCAGCTGTTGCTATAGCTTATCGCCAAACACACTGACTACATCTACAAGAAAACCAAAACAAGAGACAAGAAGAGGCATTAAAATTATAGTAGAATAAGTCTTATAATTCAAGTATAAATATCTATACATATGTACTCATATAAATATATAATTATGTATGTATGTGTATAAGTGTATGGTGGAAACAAGTCTCTAATGAGATGTTTGTGTATGATTAAAGTGTTTTGAGATGTTGGACTTTAAATAGCTAAAGTCATTTGGGTCTTGAATTATTATGGAACAGTACAGGAAAAATTTACAAAATTTTGATATGAAAATGAATCTAAACGACTAACAGCATCTTCGAAAACTAGAAACAAATTAATGACTGAACACAACTAACTGAGACTAACCGGTGACAACTATATGTTTGACAACTTGCTGTGAACACCTGACAACTGAATTTACTGCAGACTGATCGGTGACAACTGACCGGTTTATTACAGACTGGTTACGATTGACTGTTATTAACTGATTGATGACGACTAGCTACAGACTGTCCGGTGATGACTAACTAACTAATCGGTAACGACTAACTCAATGGCAGGTTTAGCAGTTGGTTACTCGTCACAAAAACTGGTGGCATCGCACTATTAATGATTAAACACTGAACAACGCATTTAGACAGTCATCTATTTATATTTGAAATATATTTAGCATGCAATATATTTTTTTTTATTTTTTTATTTTATTTATTTATATTTTATTAATTTTTTTTATTTCAGTTTTTAGAATTCTTTAATTTGTTTTTATTTCATTTATATTTTATTTTATTTTATTCTAATTTATTTTATTTTATTTCCTTTATTGAACACCTTTAGGGTTACATATTATAAATCGGTGGATTGACAACAAGATATGTATTTATTTTAATTTGTTTTATTTTATTTTTATTATTTTATTTTTTTACTTTAATTTTTTTTGTTTTATTTTATTTTATTTTATTTTATTTTATTTTATTTTATTTTATTTTATTTCCTTTACTGAACACCTTTAGGGAAACATTATATGTATCGGTTGTTTGAGAACAAGATATATAATACTGTTGCTCAGATCAATATTATATAATTTAATTATACAAATAAAATTGTATACGTTTCAATGCTCAAAAACAACCGAACCATTGATGTTATTGATAATATTATTTAATTTAATTTAATTTCATTTAATTTTATTTTATTTTATTTGAAATTTTATTTTTTTATTTTATTTTATTTTATTTTATTTTTATTTTATATTAAATTTTATTTTTTATATTTTTTTTATTTTTTATTTTATTTTATATTATTTTATTTTATTTTATTTTATTTTATTTTATTTTATTTTATTTTATTTTATTTGACCTTATTTTATTTTATTTTATTTTATTATATTATATTTTATTTTATTTTATTTTATTTTATTTTATTTTTTTTTTTATTTCCTTTATTGAACACCTTTAGGGTTACATATTATGTATCGGTTGTTTGACAACGAGATATACTTGTATAATACTATTGCTCAGATTAATATTACCTATATAATTTAATTATATACAATTTACGTTTTAATGCTCAAAAACGACCGAACGATTGATTTATTTTACAACAATTTTGTTTGAAATTTTACTTTTTTATTTTTTATTTTATTTTATTTTATTTTATTTTATTTTATTTTATTTTATTTTATTTTACTTTATTTTATTTATTTATCAGATTAATTCTCTAACATGCGCTACACTAATTATTTATTTTATGTATTATTTATTATTTATTTTATTTTATTTTATTTTATTTTATTTTACTTTATTTTATTTATTCATCAGATTAATTCTCTAACATGCGCTACACTAGTCGCAATAATTGAGTCTATTCTAAGACCCAGTACCCAGACCCAGATCCAGCTGTTGTCTTAGTCCAAGTCAGTCAGCTATAGTCAGCTATAATTCCTGTTGGTTATGTGTACTTTAGTCAACGATTTTTACACGATCAAAGTAACAGAAAGTTTTCTTTAGCACACAAAATTCCCTAAACTTGATGAACTTCTTGTATAATTTTCCACTGACATCTACCTAACTAAAACCGGTTTTTCACTACACATTAGAGACATAAAAACTTCTTACTTGGGGTCTCAATTCAGTACGGTTCACAGTTCACTGGTTTAACTAGCCTCAAACGAACCTGAATCAGTCTCAAATTGAGCCGTTCACAAGTTTCTGCAATTTCTAAAACTTTTCCCTCGATTTTGCTCACTTTCGGTCTGCATCGTTCACTGATACTATATCGATCACATTTCACTGGATTCGCTAGGCGCTTTCTGCCCCAAAACTATTCACATATTTACCTAAGCAGATTTTGCAAATGAGATGTGTGAATGGTGCATGTGTGTGTGTGTGTGTTTGTGTGAATTTGTAGTTCTAAGGAAAATCAATCGAGCTGTCGAGCTGTCTGATATATACGTAACCGATACATAAGTATATATATATAGTAGTTATTTATGTTGTTAGTTGAAGTGGGTACTCACCTGTGCTGGCGCAGGTTGTCGCGCTGCTTGAAGTATTTGCCGCACACCTCGCAGGAGTACGTTATCTCGGGCGACTTGTGGGTGCGCTCGTGTATCATCAGATTGTAGGGCTTTGTGAAACGCCGCTGGCAGTACTTGCAAATGAACTCACACTTCGGACGCATCTTGCGGCGGAAATCCGACCGGCAGTCATCGTTGTCGATTCTCATTACGGCGAACATTTTGTCGCTGTTTTGTCTTTTTATGCCGCGTATCTATGTGAGTATGTGGTGTATGAGTGTAAATCGTTGTGTCGCTTGCGCGCCTGTCACTGTGTGTGTTGGGTGTTGATTGTGGTGAGTGTTTACTGGCGGGCGCTCGCGTTCGCGTTCGCTGTGCGCAATTGCGCTCACGCTCAATCCACAATAGCGGCAGCAGCGACACTGCCGCGATGTCACTTCAGCGGCCGTCGACGGTGGCGCTGGGAGGGGTGCGCGCTGTCGGTGGCGTATCAAAACGTCGCGCGACGCAACGTTGTGACCGGGAATTACGGACGGCTTTACTTATCGGCGCGCTCTTTGATTTACTACTCGCTGCAGCGATGGCGCACTGCGAAGCTCCGCTGCGATGGGGTGAAGTGTGGTGGGGTGTTGTTGCTGCTGTTGTTAGTATAATTGCTGGCCGAGTGCGGCCGGCGCGGACGATTGGTGTTGTCGCTGTCGCTGATGTGGTGCTGCGTTGTTATATGGCTGCTGCGCGACAATAGCACATTCGACGATAACGGTTAATGTTGTTGCACTGCAGATTATGGCCAGTGCTGGTGTTATTCTTGTTTTTGTTGTTGTTGTAGGTAGTGAAGTGATTTAAATCGCTTGCGCGTTGACACCTTATTTCTCTTTCGGCGAGCCGCTGTTGTTGCTACGTTTATGGCGTTTGCGCTATTAGTCGTAGCCGTTGTCGATGTTGTTGCTTGTTGTTTGTTGTTGTTTGTTGCTGCTATATTACGATGTAGGCGTACTGGTGGGCTGATTCGTGTTTCGTTTGACGGATATCTACAAAAGACATAAAATAAAAGACGAACATATAAAAACACAAATTAAATAGCGAAATAGCAAATAATGAATAGTGAAATATTGCGACGACCAACGGGCAACACCTTCTGCGCAACAATGAAAATGGTTACAAAATGCGCAGCTCGGACGAACCTGTTAGAGAATCGATTTGACTAGACACAACCACAAAATCACCAAAGTCTCGCAAACTAAAAGCCAAATTTCAAATGTTTAAGACTTTAAGTGGATACAACAGCAACAAAAACAACGGCAGCGTGTTGCAATGTCATCAATAAAACCGCAAATTGGTTGGCGGTATGCAAATTCGCAGCACAAAAACTCCAATGACGCGATGCTCTTGCGAAAGTCGTCGGGCATGACTCATGCAACACAGCGCCGAATGTTGAGCTCACTGTCAGACCTCTGCGGAACCTTTAACACGCAACGGCGGCTTCAGACTCAAGTTCTGCAATACTGGCGTCAGAAGACTCCGCAAGAGACTGACAAGGCAACAAGGACAAGTTGTACACACTGGAACTTGAACAGATATGGAACACATTCTGTTTGGCTTATCTGAGTGTTCCATGTCATATACAACTAATGGATAATCTCACTGATATCTAAAGAATGCAATGCTCAAGGCCCACCCAAGTAATTTCGATACTTCTGTGTATCACTCGTCGTCTTCCTTATACCTTAGACTCTCATTCCGTCCTGTCGGCGAATCCGAGTTTCGTGCAAATTTATTCATTTTTGGCGCTGCTCGAATTGCATAATCACACAATCAGCGCCGCCAATCAGCCATAAAAAACATAGAGATTGCAATATTTCATTTGATATTTCCCCTCACACGGCCGCCACCCCTTTGGCTGCCCCTACGCCGCGTTCGGCACAGCTGCGCCGCTGAGTGAGACCCAATCGCATGTGTAATTTTCGCGTCTTGGCCCATCAGACGGCCAAGTGATGGCCACTGGTGGGTAGCTGACGACATCGCCGCCGCCGCCGCACAGCAGCCGTGCGCTCCTTGCCATAAATTGCAATCGAGCAGGCGGTAGTCGCAGCGTTCTTTGTCTTTGCTTGATTTTATTGTGTCGCTGCGCCGCTGGAGACTGCGCGCACGGAATGCCATTGTTTTAAATTAAATGCACCAAAATATAAAAATATCAAAATTGATATACGAAAATGTTGCCACATAAAAGCGAACGCATTCGGTGAAATTAAATATAAAAATAAAAAATGGTTGAAAGGCCGAAAAAAGCATAAATAAAGTGGAAAAAATTCACACAACCCCAACGAGCGCCTTCAACGAATTTATATGCGACGCACAGCTGGAGCGATGGCTGCTGGCTGCTGACGATACAGAAAAGCGGTGACGCCGTTTTTAGGCCACAGCGGGGCGTACTTCCCGAAAACCGAAACGAAATTCAAATCAAAACACAACCAGAGTCACTTGAAAAGCACAAAACACCGTCACAATGCGCTCCCACACCACACCACACCACAAATCGTACAACAGCGCCAGCAGCGCCAGTGGCGGCAGCATCGGCATGCAATGTGACGGCGGCAGTGGCAAACGTGCCACATTGTCGGGTCGCCGCCTTCTGCTGTCGGTACTGTCGCTCGACCGCTGCCCTGCCATTGTTATTGTAATATTAATGCCGCACTAAACAAATCCATACGAAAAGTGTGTCCCCAGCGGCAGCGCCAGCGCCAGCATCAGCCGCGCCAGCATGGCAAGCACGAGGCCGCTTTAAATGCCTCCATTCATTAGTTTGTGTACACAAAGTGGCGTCACATCGGCATTTTGTCGCCGTTAATCATGCGACTTATTACAGCGGGCGCCCCCCATTAAAGGCCAATTCTTTGCTTCGCTTCGTGCCCTTCTTGCGGTGTTGGTGTGCATGTGTGTGTGCGTGTTTATTGGGCTACCTCTGGCACATTTGCCCCAGCTTCACTCCTCTACCGGCATTAATGCGTGGGCAGTTTTGGGGCGCACTGAAACAGCAGGTGGCGAGCAGCAGAACGCCGAAAACAATGCAGCTCGAATAAATGTCACAATCTCAGCCAAGAGAAACGAAAACAAAGTTGACCATCGCCGGAGTGGTTTTTATTCGTGAAAATTTAATACGGGAGGGGGAATTTTAAATAAAGACCTTAGTCGGATAAGGAAGGCCAAAGTGCGCCCCGGCCAATTTTAACTGTAATTTTTTTAATATTAGTTATGATATAAGTAACAATTGCCCATAGTGTTAGTCCATAATAATTAATGCCCGATCTGCCAGAATTAATATAATAAATAAAAACAAAAATTAGTACAATAACATTCAAACTAGTCATTCTATTTGTGTTAGATTGTGACATATTAAAGATATCACTTAGACGCATTACCAGAAAAATCGATGCAACTCAAAAGTAAATATAACCTGAAAATTTTTTTTTAAAACAAAAATTAGTATAATAACTTTCAAACTAGTCATCCGATTTGTGTTAGATTGTGACATATTAAAGATATCACTTAGACGCATTACAGAAAAATCGATGTAACTCAAAAGTAAATATAACCTCAAAATTTTTTTTTTAACAAAAGTTAGTATAATAACTTTCAAACTAGTAATCCGATTTGTGTTAGATTGTGACATATTAAAGATATCACTTAGACACATTACCAGAAAAATCAATGCAACTCAAAAGTAAATATAACCTCAAAATTTTGTTTTTTAAACAAAAATTAGTATAATAACTTTCAAACTAGTCATCCGATTTGTGTTAGATTGTGACATATTAAAGATATCACTTAGACGCATTACAGAAAAATCGATGTAACTCAAAAGTAAATATAACCTCAAAATTTGTTTTTTAACAAAAGTTAGTATAATAACTTTCAAACTAGTCATCCGATTTGTGTTAGATTGTGACATATTAAAGATATCACTTAGACACATTACCAGAAAAATCAATGCAACTCAAAAGTAAATATAACCCCAAAATTTTGTTTTTTAAACAAAAATTAGTATAATAACTTTCAAACTAGTCATCCGATTTGTGTTAGATTGTGAACTATTAAAGATATCACTTAGACGCATTACAGAAAAATCGATGTAACTCAAAAGTAAATATAACCTAAAAAATTTGTTTTTGGCTTTTTCCCAAAAATTTAGTTCGATTTGTGGTAGAATCACTTAATCTTTTTTATGTATTCCTCGTATATGTAGCGTTTTTTTTTCACCGGCGTGATACTTCAAAAAATAAAAGGTATTTTTTAAACATAATTTTTAATTTATTTTTTTACGTTATGTTTGCCGTACACATAGTGAAATTAATAAAGTGTGCCAGATAGCAGGAACTCTCTCTTCACCGTACACTTATTTTCTGACAGTTAATGTCATTATGCTGACAAATGTCAGATTTCATAACCCGTCTGTGCTGAATGAAATAATTTCAAAATAAATTGTTGTTTGAAAATACGTTATGCACCAAAACCGACACTAAAAACGCAACTACATGCCAGGAAAAACGTGCTGTCTCTGCAAAAAAACGCACGGAAATTCAGTTTCTATGTTTTTCTAACACAAAATACATTACGAAAATATATATTTCTGGAGTACTGAAAGTAAATTTTAAATTTAACGACAACAAAAATAAAGGTTAATCGAACTGGCACAAATAAATTGACACATTGACAATTGCTACTCAGAGAAATAAGTGTACGTCATCTACCTGGTACACTTTATTAATTTCACTATGGCCGTACAGGCATCAAATTTTTTCGGTTTCTTTCTGACATCTATTTTAACAATATCTATGTATTTTTCCAGATATTTTATTAAGGCTATGTTTTTGGTGCAAGGCAAAGCTTGCAGACAATTTCGAGAATTTTCGACAACAATATTAAAAGATGGAAATTTGTTTGTTTGCGGTTTGTTGGAAAACCTACTAAGAAAAATGTACAACAAAGAATTTTATCTATCTAGTGGATATTTAAGGAAACCCCCCTTTCTTCAACGATTTTAGTGAGATTTTGAAAGTTGAGCTACAAAAGTGTAACCACGAATACGAAACTACAAAATTTTTGGCTACAAAATAAAATTATAAATGGGAACTATAATAGTGGAACTGCAAAAGTGGAACTATAAAAGTGAAATTATAAAAGTTTAACTATAAAAGTGGAACCATAAAAGTAGAACTATAAAATTAGAACTATAAAGTGGAACCACAAAAGTGGAACTATAAAAGTGGAACTACAAAAGTGGAACTACAAGAGCTTCACTTTTCACTCTTCACGAAAAGCAAACCCTAAATTCATCCAAAGCTTAGGTTGCTTTCAACCACTACCGAACACACTTTCTTCGGGCATCACAATAGGACTCGGAGAGTGTACCAGTCGAACAATCGATAAGCTGCCCGTCTTACCTTATCTAACCTAAGTGCATACTGGAACTGGAACTTCAGTTTTTTTTACCTTATTGTTCGACTAAAGAATTCTTTGTAGATTTTCATAGGATTTTTTTAAATACTTTATTCGAAAACCTTTCGGCCAAACTAAATGGAACTACAAAAGTAAAGCATTTGAAACTTGAACTTTCAAAAGCATACGTAAATGTAGCTATTGAAGAAATTTGAAAGTGAATTCCTTCTGAATGAAAATGAATAGAAAACAACAACGAATAGATCACCAAGCTCGATTCTCAGTCGCACGGAGCTTCTACGAAATATGTATAACACGCCTATTGGATTCATTCAAAGGGCTCACAATTGCTAATTTTTGCATAATCACCCAATGCAACCTCCACTGGACATTTCCGACGTGTCCAATTCAGATAAAGTCTGGATTTCATAACCCAACACTGGAACATGAATAACCCAGACTCAAAAAAAAATTTTCGTTATTAAATATGTTTTAGTTGCAATTCAGCATTTTCACAGTTCTTCACATTCAATCATCAAACCGTCAAAAAGCCGGCAAGTTCTCAGCTTGAACATTGCGTTGCTAATATGTAAACCCGTGCGTAATCTTTGGACGTCGCGCACACATTTGGCACCCGGAAGAGTGCACCGACAAATCGTTGGCTGTTTATAAACACTTTGGCAAATCCGATTAAGCGTGCTGGCATCTGCGAGTGCTGCCTACACGGCTGTCAGCCAGCCGTCACTCGGCATGCCACACCGACTTATGCCACACATAACCACTGACCACCGACCCCCAAATCCTTGGTAGCCCTGCAGCGCAGCGTTGGGCTCTTGCCGAAAATTATATAATAATGCGCCGCTCAACGCGTTGCTAATCCCATTAATCTCAGTGCAAATAATTAGTGTTTTGTACACATGCACCGCTAAATCCCCCCAAAGGAATTGACGTTGCGCAGCATGCGACGCCTGCACACTCGCCGACCACACTGCGCGTCCAGCCAGTCGATCGCCCTTTCGGCTGCTCTGCTGGTCCGCTGAGCTGTGTGCGTTCGGTTGTCGCTTAGGACGCGACTACCTGCAGCAGTGCCATCTACTCGCCTCCCTCCTGCCGGCACCGCCGGGAAATCCATTAAGGAATGCACAAACAGTGCGTCACACTTTACAGGATGAGCATGCGGCCGCGCAAGGCGTTAAAGTACTCGCAGCATGCCACATGCAAAATTTCCAAATATGCATTTTGCACACAAACGCACACACACACACACAAACGAGTGCGGCAGCAGTTTGTGGCGCGTTAATGCCGCGTGAAATTAGATTTACAGCGAAATGGCTCAAGTCGCCCAAGTTGCCACAACACGCCAAGTTGCCCACCAGCGATCGTCCTCCTGCAAGCGAGCCTCACATATGAGCAGCGCTCACTGCTTTGGTTTTTTACAATTTTATAATTTTTAACATTTTTCCTTTTTTATCTTGAATTTTGCTTTCTTTGCCTCGCACATATAGTAGATCGGTTTTCCAGGAATCGAGAAAAGTTACAGTTTAACACTCGGCCGCAAATATTGAGGTCGCTGCTGCGGCAAAACTGTTGCATGTCGGTGTCACTCGGGCGGCACAGCGCACGTTTCGGGGATTACAGTTGCAGTTGCACTGAATGAAATGGAGGCGGACAGCGGTGGCAAGGTGTCATTAAAATAAAAAATGACAATAAGCGCAGCGGCCAGCAGAGCACACAAAGGACGCGCACACACACGCACGCACCGTCCAGCGCCGATACGATCTGCAACGCATCTAATCGTACTAATGGCTCGAAATTCTCGGGAAAATAAAAGTCTGCAGTCGCTGGCCGAGGCGAGAAGCCGCATTGCGTACGAAACAATTAGGCTGACAGGATTAAGTGGGGAAACAAAGGCCAGTCCGAGATGAAGATCGAGATCGAGACTAATTTCTAAGTGGCCAAATCGGCGGCCACAAGGTGAAAATGTGTTATTGTTATCGCCGGGTGCGTGTGCGATAAAGCAAATCAACGATTGTCAGTCGATTGTGCGGCGCGTTGGCCCGCCTGTCAGTGTTTGCTACATACATAACTGCCGGCTGGGCAATGCGGCTGCGATGCGTGGCCAATTGTGGCATTGAAATGTGGTAGTTTGAAGTTGCCACAAATGTGCAGCACATAATTGAAAAGATGATTACATGTTCGATAAATTACAATGAGAAATTTATAATTGAAGACTAATTAATATAAAGAAGACGGACGGAGCTACTAAATTCTTTAGCAGTACTAAGTTGCTAGCTATTTTTTAAGATTTTCTTCACCACGTGGGAGGGGTTTAAGCAATGTAAAATTTGTTTTGTTCTCTTAGTAGAAATGTTCTATTAGAAGTTTTCAAATAAATTAAAATTTAAAAAAATTAAATTTAAAATAGAATAATTTCCACTTTAGAACAAACTACTGAATACATTTCTTTAGAGAATCAATTAAATATGCAAAGAACTGAAATTTTTAAGTTAATTAATAGCAGATAAATATTATAAATTGTTCAATAAATAAGTAGTATAGTAGTAAATAAGTTCAATAAATAAGAGTTTGAGTTACTGAGTTAAGCAAATTTTTAAGATTAACTACTTTAACTATGAGGAAATATTTGATTTGATCAATTAAATATGCAAAGAACTGAAATTTTTAAGTTAATTAATAGCAAATAAATATTATTAATTGTTCAATAAATAAGTAAATTGTTTAGCTACACCGAATTTTGAGTTACTGAGTCAAGCAAATTTTGTAGATTGCTTTAACTATGAGGAAATATTTGATTTGTATAAACATTTTTATGTGTTAAAAATGGAAACTAAAAAGTCGAATACAACTTTTTCTTATTCAACAAATTGTAAGTATTTGAATACGTGTTTCTGAATATTGTTAAAAAATTTAAGTTACAATAGAACAATTTAGAATAAACTAAGAAATTCGTTTACTGAATAAATTAAATATAAAAAAGATTGACTGATAGAATTGCAAATTTTTACTGAACATTAGTTAATAAGGACATGATTCCGGGTAAGGATTATTTAACATTAATTACATAAATTCGTTTACTGATTAAGTTAAATATGAAAAATATTGACTGTTTTCAAGTTAGCATTGAACAAAAAATATAATTGCAAATTTTTACTGAACATTAGTTAATAAGGAGAGGATTTCGGGTAAGGATTATCTAACATTAATTACATAAATTCGTTTACTGAAATATGAAAAAGATTGACTGTTTTCAAGTTAGCATTGAACAAAAAATATAATTGCAAATTTTTACTGAACATTAGTTAATAAGGAGAGGATTCCGGGTAAGGATTAACATTTATTACATAGATTTGTTTACTGAAGTAATTAAATATAAAAAAGAATGACTCTTTTCAAGTTAGCATTGAACAAAGAATATAATTGCAAATTTTTACGGATTTAAGGATTAACATTAACTAACTATTGAATTCGTTTTATAAGGAAAAGCAGGAAAATAATGTCTGTAGCTATCACGTCAACAACTATTTACAGAATCTGGTGCATATGTCCAAAGGCTTCAACACTCTTGGACCCTTTTCTTTGAAATTATGCATTAAGACGCTCGTCCACGCCAATTGAGGAGCTTGAGGGCAAGGAAATAGCCAACGTGGAGACGTATTTATATCAAAACGTAATAGAAAATTGGGCCGAAAGGATGTAGAATGCACTCTTTAGCTTTTAGACGCTTATTTATATAAAAAAGTAATAGAAAATTGGGCCGAAAGGATGAAGAATGCACTCTTTAGCTCTTAGGGGCCATTTAATTGTTGAATAAATTCCAAACCGTTCAAAAAACCCTTAAAAACCAAATGTAATGTTCTAGTAGGATTATTAATATTTTTGTGGATTGTCAGGAAAATAAAGTTGGGAAAATATTAGTACAATGTTTTAAAAAATACCTTATTACATATGTTGGACTCTTGTTTATTATTTGTTAACCTTCAAACTGAACAACACTCAGACGATGAAGAGGTTAGTTATTGGAATTAACAGGAACAAGTTCCCAGCGAAATGGGCTATCGAAAAATTTCAATCTCCAACGAAAATCAATATTTTCCATGTTAGTTGCAACGCATTGCGAACTGCAACTATTTATTTTATGCGCACATTGACTTCAATTCACAGACTACTTACATACAAAACACCTGTCACTAAATTTCCGTTGAAGTTAGTACAAAAAATCAAACTTTTCATACAACTTATCCATTTATATGTATTACAAACTCAAAACTTATTCCAATTCTTTCTTCCTTTTTTACGCCTCAAAATAAGCAGAGCGACAACACTGCCCAATGCCCAATGCCCAATGGGCAACGATCGCTCACGCAAACCCCAACAACTCCTCCAGCACCCAAGCACAGCCATAGTCGCAGCCGCAGCCAGTCCGGCAATCTGGTGGCATGGGTGCGCGATAGAGAGCACCGAATTACGCACGCATGAGCGGCGCAGCCAATGAAATGGCGTAAAACTGGTAGCCGCAGAATGCCATTGGCGCCCAGCGCCCAACAAAGAGGCAACAACAACAGCAAATGCTGAGAACAAGAGTGCGCCAACGTTGGGCCGTGGCGACGGCAGTAGCAATGGAGCGAGCGCCAGCTCAGCACAACATGGCTGGCTACTGTGTACACACCGCGTGCACGACGACCGCGACGACGCCAAGCCTAGCGGCTGTGGGACGATGGGCGGCAGTGCAGCAGAGTAGAACAGAAGCCGAGTGTGGGCAATGCAGAGATGAGACAGTTGGCTTGTTTGTCAGCGTGGTTGGCGCATGTGCGAAGAGAAGGCATTAGCCCGCCCGTGCGCTTGTGGTAGTGCTGGCTATTGTTGTTGTGATTTGTTCTTGTTGTTTTTTTTAATGCGATCGAAGGCAAATGAAACGAGCAATTCGCAGTGAATGCTGAGCATGGGGGAAATTGTTTGGAACTTACCCCAACGGTGTTGCCACCCCGGTGTGGTGCGCTGCTGTTGCCGAATGCGCCCCGTATCCGTTGCGGCGATGTGACGCAAAGACTGTGTTGTAATTGTAAGAATGCAGGGACACAGTTTCGATTCGAATTGCAGCCAACAACGAGCGTGTTTGTGTCAAGTGCTGTGTGCGCGTCGAGTGCGAAAACGGACTGTGGCCGGTGCGGACTGCGTACTGTGTACAGCGAACGTCGACAAGGCACGAAGATGAACGGTTCAATGAGACATTTGCCGTGAGGTGTGAAGCTGCGCATATGCGACGCACCGCAACGGGGTGACTACCGAGTTGAGTGAGACGAGCACTCTGAGTGGAGGGCACTTTGAGCGCACCACCACCACCACTGACGGTGCGCGCTGCGGTCCGCTTGAGCGTAACTGCGAGCACGGCTTAGGGTCTGTGCCTGCCTGGTGACCGAACGAATTCTGGTTTGACGGAAAAGGGCGACTGCGCAGCGGGCCCACAAGCGCCATCGCTACAAAGCGATAACCAATCTGCCGCGCCGTCATCCCAACTTGGCAGTGTCTCGCATGATTGGGCTGTGTGCGCGCGTGTGTGAGTGTGCTTTGCAGACCGGGAAGGAGGCGCTTAAGACCAGTAGCCGAAGCTACTGGCACGCAACCACGAACTGCCACCGTGTCTTCGTCGGCGACGTCGTCGTCAGTGTCGTTGCGGTTGCTACTGGCGAAGTGGCCAGCCGCCACATCGGCTGCTGCCCGATCGCCACTCGAGCGCGCAGCTCGGCCGAGCCAACAGTAGCTGCTACCATTGGCCAGTCGTTACGCGCCGCATGCCAATCGGAACAGCGGAAGTGGGCACGCATGCGCACTCGCTGTGGGTTGCGCTACTGTTGGGAAAAAGTGAGAGGACGTGTTGTGTTGTCAACTTACCAGCCGTGTACACGTGTTGCTGCTGCCAGTGTCGATCTTGTCCTGCAATTGCTTGCTCGCTGCAAAGTGGTCATGCAAAGTGCTGCACGATTTTTGATTTTGCGAAATTGCTCGACTCGAAAAGAAACGCCGAAAACCGTTTGCTTGGGCGTGATATCGCGTGGCGGCGTGACTTGAATTCGTTTAATTCATCTATTTTTGCTTTGTCTGCGTATCGATTGATTTTTTGCTACGCGTGCGAGCGTCTCTGAACACGCTGAAACTCGAACTCGAATGCCAACTGAAAACTGGGTTTGGGTGCGCTGGCGCTCCGCAACGATCGCACCAGCAACGTAACGCCAAACGCTAAATCACAGCTCGGTTACCAAAACGCTAACGCTGTCTGTCGGGTCGTGAATGACTTTATTGCGTGTGCGCGGCCACAGCGTATTCTGGTATTCGGGTATTCATTCAACTTGTTAATATTATTTAATAAAATATATTCCACTTCCGAACGCTTCCGTGCGCGACAGTCAACTGCAAAGTTACGATCAAAACTTCAGCTTGATAGTTAACGGCTGCCTGTGTTGAACGCGGAGCGGCTTCTGCTCGCGTCCGTCCGTCCGTCCATCAGTCGTGCGGTTCGTGGCGATCGTGCTGCTGGCGCTGCCTACTGGCTGCTTGGCCGTTTCACTGGCTGGTTGGCTACCTCAATTTCAGTTATCGTTGTTAGTGGTCCTGCTTACTGGTTGCTGCTGGTGCTGGTGCAGATCGCACTGCCCTGCTTTCAGCTGCTCTGCTCTGCTCTGCGCTACTCTGCTCTGCTTCGTTCCGATCGGCGCGACGCCTCAAATTGAGGCTGTTCCATTGAGACACTCACAAATGAAGACAGCACCAAAAACAAAAATCACCCAAAACAAAACAACACGAAGACAACAAAAATTTGAACCGCATCGCAGTCATCACGACACCACACCATACCATACCAGCACCGACACACCAGCAACAACTGACTACCGCAGCACCAGCAATTTATTTGGCCAAGCGCTGCTGGCATGCGTGGCGTTTGCGTGAGCGAGATGGCCGGATGCTGTCGTCGGTGCCGTGGCCGTTGCCGTTGCCGAGGTCGCTTTTAACCATGAATGACAGACAGGCAGGACGGCCGGCAGTGGGGCCGCCAGGTAGGCAAGTTGGCCATCTCACATTAGCAGCACCGCACCAAGTACCTACTCCGAGTTTGCGGCCAACTCAAAGCCGGACTCGGCATTCGATTCGGAGTCAATGCTCGATTTGAGATTGGTTTGCCTTTGAGCGCGCAACAAAATCACTCCAAATGACTGTCAACGCACATGCGCAACCGTTGCTCACTCGATACACCAGTCGGGCAGTGTTGCCGGTTTTCTAGAAGATTCTTAAGTGAGGGAAATCTTTAAATTAAACCAAAAGCAATGACGATTCTGAGAGAAATGAATGCTGATCTCTTTGCGACTTCTGGTCAAATAGAACACAGAACCGGTTTGGAGAAATCGCGCCGAATTATTATTATCAAAAATTTTTTTTAATTTTTGTTGAATGTAAAATTGTTCCCTGTTGCGAAGTCTTGCGAAAATTTACATTAATTTTTTTCTCTCAATAATTGGCAACACTGCACTTATGTATTGTACAAAGTATCTATGTGAATTGTTCTTCGAGTGTGAGTGCAGTTGAGTTGAGTGCCGAATGAGTGAATCTCGTTTCACTTTGAGTGCGATCCTCTCAGATTCTCCCTCAACTGGCACTTGCTCAGCAACACACACACCTCGGCCTGCATACACATACATTCACATTCACGCGTGTGTCATGTGCCGTGTCGAGCATTTGCGAGGGGCGTAGCCCTCTGCTACACAGTGTAGTCGCTAAGCGCCGCTGAGCCTTGGTAATTATGGCCAAATAACGCGCTACTGTGCCCGCAGCCACCTCAACAGCGGCAGCAGTAATTCGAGCTGCCGCTGCGCCCGCATGCGCCCCTCGCTATCGCAATCGCCCTCTGCCAGCCCCAACACAGACAGAACAACATTTTAATTAGGCAGCGCAGGTACAAGTGAAAGCCCAGCAAATTGCGCCGCAGCTACGCATCCCAAACGGGTCGAGCGCTCTGGCTGCCGACTGCTGACTGCTGAATGGTTGCGGTTGCGTAATTGTGGTAGTGATGGCGATCATTAGTGGCGGCGACCAGTAGCGCCAGTGCGCTCTTTCGCCATCTCTTTCGCGTACGCGCCCAGTGCGAATTCTTCGCTAGCATGCGAAACGCGGAGTCACGCGTCCGCTCGCCACCCACCGCAGCGCCGCACCGCACTGTGCTCCCCACTGGCGAGGGGCGTTGCTGTGCGCGCCAGCCAATCGGCGCGCGGCAACTCACTGTGCGCAGCGTGCCCTAAATACGGAGCAAAAACAAGCAGCCGCAACTGCTGCGTACGTGCGCGAACGGGCGAGCGAATACGGCGCTGCAGCGCGTTACCCAAGACCGGAAGGCATTGTCGTAAGCATTTTCGGCTACCGCTGTTTGTTACGCAGCGCACACTCGCACCTCGCACTCGGCCTGGCCGGCTGGCTGTCTGTCTGTTCGACCAACCAATCCACCAGCCAGCCATTTCTTGTGCTCGGGTGTACCTTGGCGTTGTTGTTGTTCTTGTTGCTATTGCCATTGCCGTTCACATTGCTCGCGTTGTCATTGCTGGCGGTGAACTTCAATAAAAACCTTCTTCTTCTTCTTCTTCTTCGTTTGCTCGTTGCTTCATCAATATTTTTGGGCTTTTGTTATTTTTTGCGTTATTTTTCACTTTGGTTTTATAAAAGACGTTCATTGTATGGCCGCGTCGAGTGGTGGTCATGGACTCGAAATCTCGCCTGGGAACACTCGCTCGCCCGCGTTCAGCGCACCGTGTGTGTTCGTGGATTTTTTTGTTGTCTTTAAACGTTTGTTGAAATTCAATTACAATCGCGCACACACACATACACACAAAGCACAATATTAACATTCATACAAAACGTTTCAACTGCAATAATTTATTGCTGTTGTTGTAATTTAAATCAGTGCAAGGCACAACCAAAATGAATGAGCAAGTCCTCCATTCACAAGTTGCCGTTCAGAAAGCTCGTTCGGCGGAAGACCGCCGTGAAATCGGAAACATAAACTCCTCGATAGGATTTCATGTTTATCAGTAAACATTGTTCAATGTTTAATTTGTTGCAATTATTTCCTACGCAAGTTAGCAGAGACAAGAAAAATTATATTTGCGGAACACAGAAAAGCTACTCGACGTGTGTTGACAGTCCACAGAAAACATAGAATACTTACATAGGTTTTCAGACGCTTTACTCTTACAAATTACAGCAACAACTGATGCAACTGTTATTTTCATAAAGAGGATCCAATTGAGAATGTGATCCTCATTTCGAGAACAAAAGAATGCTTTTTCTAGAAAGGGCAGCAATATTTGTCACAGTGCTAAAGTTCAATAATTTTCCTCTTCTCCATAAAAACTCTTTTATCGGATCTTAGGTTGCTAAAACACCTCTCCAGACACCTCTGATCATGACTAGGTATAACAAATATTCTTCTATTGACAGGTTTTTTTCCATCGGAAGCTGATCTTCTTCTTTGTCGTCGTTAACTGGCTTCCATATCGAAATGCCCTTTAATGAAAGTTGGAATCTATACAACGGGTTGGCCAAACATTGGATGTGAATTCATTTTTTTGTATTCATGTCAGTGGCGCACGCATGGGAGGGGGCTTTGGGGGTTTAAACCCCCCGAAATATCTTACGTTAGTACAGAAATTTCATTTATAACCGTCACATACAGCTGCGGTCAAAATAATAGTAGTACGCATACTACGAAAAGAAAATTAAGAAACAATAATCTGTTTTTCTTTACAAATATTTACTTTGTATTTTTTTAACAAGTTATATGTGTTAACAATACAATCATAAAAGAAAACTTAAGAATTAAACTCAACTTGATTCGATTTAAATTAAATGCGCCAAAAGCTCCAAAATGTGGGCAGTCAAAAAAATAGTAGAACGCTTTACTTTCATAAAAATGAAACAAAAATTGTGTTACATTTTAAAAGATTTAGTGGTTAAATAGTAACAACGTAATTTTTCTTCAAATTAATATTTAGTTGCGTGACTGTTGTTTGCTATTACTGCAGCACAGAGCCGATGCATTGAATTAACCAAATTTTCATATTTTTCTCTAAATGCGTGGTCTACTGTTTCTCAAAGTTGATTATTATTTAAAGGATTATGGTGAGCAACTGCTCTCTTCACGTCACACCACAAATTTTTTATTGTATTGAAGTATGGTGATTGTGCGAGCCATTCCATAACCCTAATCTTGCTCTTGCGAAGCCCCTTTCGTGCGGCCTTGCTTGTATGCTTTAGGTTATAGTCCTATTGAAAGACCCAAAGCAGTGGCGTTTTTTCACGGGCATGCGGTAGCACGATTTCCTGCAAGATTCGTACATATACACAGTGAGCCATCGTTTTCTTGATCAAATAAATAGCGCCACCTCCATAAAACGTTAAACAGGCTCAATAAATCCGAGTAAATCTAACCCAAAAATCAAATTTTAACATTAGCTACAAACGCATGGAATTATAACAATGCCTTTTTCTTATGTTCTGCCTATATAAATGTATCCTGCGGTTGAACAAAAAAAAAGGCGAAGCAGCAAATTTAACATGTCGCACTATATTTAGTACCAGCATTACTATTATTTTGACCGCAACTGTATATATAAAAAAACTTTGCATATCTGGAAGCCCTTTGTTTTTTAATAAATCATGACAAATGGCTGAAAAATGTTGAAATTAACATGACCACATTTTTTATATTATTTCGATGCGAATGTGATTTCCAGCAAATAATTTGGCTGTGTTGTATTGCTTTAAGTGTCGGCTTTCATTTTGCACTTAACTCGTTAGATGATTTACGAAAAATGTGTATCTTTTTGATCAAAGAAAACGCTTTAAAATTCCATATTTTCCGACTTTGAGGTCCAATTACACAGGGCAACAAATTTCGACTTTTGGTCGGCTTTTCTGGGTTTGACATCAGGTCTAGGGTAATTAAGGAGCGCTGATTTCGAATCCGCAAACCGTTTTTAAAACTTAGTTTCCGTTTTCGCAAAAAATGGGCGTGTCACTTTTTCGGGTTTCCCTGACTTTTTTCACGTTTTCAATTGTAATTTCTAAACCAATAGACCGGCTGATATGATTTTCACTTTGTGTCATTTACAACACCTCACGGCTTCTTTTCCAATGTATTTTATTTGTATAAGTTTTAAAAATCCGCGGCAATTGGACCTCAAAGTCGGAAAATATGGAATTTCAAGGCGTTTTCTTAGATGGTCAAAAACATACACATTTTTTGTAAATCAATTAACGAGTTAGGTGTATAATGAAAGCCGACACATCAAGCAATACAACACAGCCAAATTATTTGGCGGAATACACATTCGCATCGAAATAATAGCAAAAATGTACCATAGTCATTTTCATCTTTTTTGATACTTCTTCCTTAAAAAATTAGGGGCCTCAAAATATGCTCTTTTATATGTTCCATTTATAGTCTGAAAACAAGCAAAAAACAAAAATATTTTGAATTGCTCGGAACAAAAAAAAAATTAAAAACTTTGCATATTTTGAGGCTCTTATTTTTTTAAGGAATAAGTATGAAAAAACATTAAAATGACTATGGTACATTCTTGCTATTATTTCGATGAGAATGGAAACCACACCAAATAATTTCGCTGTGTTGTATTATTTGATGTTTCCGCTTTTATTCAACACCTTACTCGTTAATTGATTTACGAAAAATGTGCACGATTTTCAACATTAAATAAAACGCCATGAAATTCCATATTTTCCGACTTTGAGGTCCAATTGCCGCGGATTTTTAAAACTTATACAAATAAATTACATTGGAAAAGAAGCCGTGAGGTGTTGTAAATGCTACAAAGTGAAAATCATGTCAACCGGTTTATTGGTTTAGAAATTACAATTGAAAACGTGAAAAAAGTCAGGGAAAATCCGAAAAAGTGACACGCCCATTTTTTGCGAAAACGGAAACTAAGTTTTAAAAACGGTTTGCGGATTCGAAATCAGCGCTCCCTAATTACCCTAGAACTGATGTCAAACCCAGAAAAGCCATTTTGCTGTTGATCAGTGTTATCGCGAAATTTTAAAACTTATAAAAATAAATGCATCGAAAAAGAAGCCGTGCAGTGTTGTTAATGCAACAAGGTGATTGTTTATTGGTTTAGAAATTACGATCAAAAATCTGAAATTTGAAAATCTGAAAAAGTGACACAGTACCTGTACCCTACAAAAATTCTGAAGGTAGATTCGAAATCAGCGTACCCAAATTAATCAAAAACAATAGAAAAACTTCATGCAACAGAAAAAAAGTGCGATGTTGTTCTCCTGTGTAATCAATTATTGAGCAGGTGGCATTGACCATCTCCATTGAACAGGTGTCATCTCAATTAAACAAATTGATTAGTGTACCATCCCTATTGATCAGCTGACATTGCCCACCACTATGTAAATAAATTCCTAAAACAATGAAGCGACAACAAGATTTGCTGAGCTTTTTTGGAAAAAAACCAAAAATAAATTGATGTTTGTTCATTTTAATAAATAACATATTGTTTGAAAAAATTGCAACCTGTGTTGGATGGATTTTATTGTCATGTATGTCATGATCATGTATTTGCGATATGGGGTCATAAATACACAAATTTGTATGGAACAGAAACATGCAACCTAGTGCATTGCAAAACAACATTGTAGGTGGAGAGAGCGATTTGAAATTTTACTGGGTCTCAAAAACGTTGCACAGAACCCCCCGAATCCTGCGTGCGCCACTGATTCATGTCGTGTATATTCTTTGATGGTACAAAATAAAATTCTGTTCGCAACATCAACATCACTAATCAAAAAATAATTGAACGCTATCGGCGAGTTATACAAGTAGTTAAGAGTTCACTTTCAGCTAGGATATCTCTTGCTCATCTCTAGCTGAAACCAGGGGCGTAGAACTTGGTCATGGGGGGGGCGGGGGTTTTAAAATGTTTTTTTCGCCAGTTTAGTATTACGTGTTTTTTAAAGTTAACTGCACTTTCCAAATAGGGCATTTTGTGATGGCTTATGTGACTTATTGCATTGGAAATTAAATTTGTCCCGATTTTTAGTAAACATTTCATGAAATTTGGTGCACTGGAAGCGAAGTTATTGCATCTGAAGTGAAAGTATGTATGTGTCATCGTACAAAAATGAGCATCGAACAAAGACCCAATATTAACTTTTGTTTTAAAAATGTTAAAATTTTAACCGAAGCATTTAAATTTATGAACCAAGTTTATGGTGATGATTTTTTATACCGTGGTGGAGTTCGTAAGTAGTAAACGCGATTTAAAAACGATTGTCAGGACATAAATGCTGACCAACGTGTTAGCCAACTGAAATCCGCGATCACCGTAGATTCCATCAAAACTGGGCGGTAATTCATAAAAGATTAGCCGAAGTCTTCATTGACTTTGCTTGCTTTACTTATACCCACCCGAGTGATCTTTTTAATATTCGTGTTTAATATCTGCCAGAGTATTTAGCTATGATTTCGAATAACTGCACAAATTGGAAGGTAATTTTCAATAACATGAACAAATTTTTTTTTTAGAAATTTTGTTTATGTTTAAACTTGAATTTTGTAATTTTGTATACAAAATACCTACCCGGGTGATACCAAGTGCTTTTGCTGCCATTTTGAACAAAACAATAAATTTTTTTGCGTACCTCATTATGTGTTAAATAAAACATCTGGAAAGAAATTTTGTAATATTTTCCATAGTTGCAAAATAAATCATTAAAGTTAGGCCTTTTTCGAAAAACGAGCTATTGCCAGAGGAAGATACTAAATACTGAGGTATGAAAAATATTTATATATTATTATATCTTAATTGTTAGTTTTACTCAAAATATCGGCGGAAGAGCCTGGGGTCATCCGGGTGAACGACATTGGTAAACGACGTATAAAAAAATTGTTGGTAAGGCGAAGCATCTCAATAGCATAAATTTATCAATAGCATTTTAACTGAACATCTGGCTATCGAAGGATACCATCTCACCGATCGACACTTGTTTTGACTGTGTTGACTGTTTGACACTCCTCGTTTTCACCTGGTGCGGCACCGTGCGACTTTTCAAAAAATTCATTTCCCGATGAAAAAAGCGTTTAGAGAACGAGGAAACCATCCAAAAGGCTTGTGCAGACATCCTGAGGGATATTTCGGTCGACGAACTAAACTACTCTTGCTAGGCTGTATTGAGCCTAAACGGGACTATTAAAAAAACAAATTAGCTTCGCTCAAAAAATTTTTTACTATTTTTCTTTTAAATGTTTAAAGATAAAAGACCTTTTTGCTAATGTGGGAACGTACATACGACGCATAGTGATTGAAAATGTTGACAAATTATAGGCTAGGGGGGGTTCTGACACCCTAAACCCCTCCCTTGGCTACGCCCCTGGCTGAAGCAGTCCCCAGAAGGACCCAAGCGAAAAAGTAACAAGAAAGTTGTACTATACTCATAACTATTTATCTGAAACAAACACGATAACCTCCCTGAAAGGCCTTTCTTCTGCAATAATTTGTTTTTAATTTTAAGTGTTTTTGTTAATACTTAGATAAACATTTAGTTGAACTCTGATCTTACTAAAACTTTGACTGTCATAATTGCGTGAGAGATCAAATAACTTTTAATTCTAATTTAATTTCTATTAGTTAACCATATCCAGAAGAAACATATCTCAGTTATGAGGAGCCAATAAATATGTTAGTGATTTATATTGGTTATCCTTAATTAAAATAAATATGCTACTATAATTGATTTGTTTGTCATTGTAAGTGTTTTTATTAACACTTAAATAAATATTTAGTTGAACTCTGATGTTACAAAAACTGTGACTGTGACTAATTGTGTGAGATCAAATAACTTTTAATTCTAATTTAATTTCTATCAGTTGACCATATTTAGTAGAAACATATCTCAGTTATGAGGAGCCAATAAATATATTAGTGATTTATATTGGTTATCCGTAATTAAAACAAGTGTAACAAGAATAATTAATTTGTTTGTAATTTAAGTGTTTTTATTAATACTTAGATAAACATTTAGTTGAACTCTGATCTTACAAAGACTGTGACTGTCAGAAATTGTATAAGAGGTCAAATAACTTTTAATTCTAATTTAATTTCTATTAGTTAATCATAACCAGAACAAACATACATCTCTCAGTTATGAGGAGCCAATAAATGTATTAGTGATTTATATTAGTTATCCGCTACTATATTTTAAGAACAATATCCAGTATTAAAAAATCGAAATTTAATGCTTAGTTATAATAACAGAAATGTTTTGTTGTAGGGAACCTGTTTTTCTATTTATTATTTCTTGTCGCCAGCGCTTAAAATTTATGAAAGATTGCAAACTTATGTCACATCTTTCATTTGACTTCGGTTCAAAATATTCATAGTATGAATTGAGGCAAAGACCCCAATGGCTTTTAGTGAATAACCTGTCAAACAAAAGTCATTTCTCAGCTTATCGCAACATAAAGGAAGAGCGTCTGTAGTTGACAGCAACGCAATTCTTTCCGACGAGGTTACCGGCTCGCAACACTAAATACATTTCGTATGTGCAACCAAGTCTATAGTTGTGGGCCAGTCAGTCAGTCAGTCAAAAAATTCATTTTGTAGTCGTTTGTGCCCGCATGAATGAATTTCCAACCTTTGGCCGTATGGACTTTCTTACGCCCGAATCGATAACGCTGATGAGTAAAATGGAATTTACATATCAGCTGCGGTGTGTGTGTGTGTGTGCTTGCGTGCGTGCCCATTCAAATTGTTAGTTTTATTAATGAAAATGTGTCATCGGCGAATTAAAGACAATGAATTAATTTGGAGATGCTCTTAATGGATTCACACCATAATACAACGCTGTCGCCGTCGCCTGGCAGCACCTCGCACGCACACACTCACCGCATCGTAATTGACCAGTTTCAGTTTCTCGACTTAAACGGCAACGACAACGACAGCAAACAGCAACAGCAGAAGAAGAAGTCGCGAGATTCTTCGCTTTTGTTTTGCTGGCGTGTCATAAATTATGGCCATTCATGGCAGCAGAGCGCAGACATTTATTTTCTACCAAATTGGATGAATCGGCGACAATTTACGAGCAGCGCAAACGCTTGCGACTTTTTTATTTTTATTATTGATGCTTTGTTTATGATGGTATTGTTGTTGTTGTTTTCTGACTTTAATTTTATATCACCTTTTTAATTTTACCATCGAAAAACTATAAATAAATGCTTGTACGCAAGATGACAACAATGAACTACTGAATATTAATTTGCAGCAACGACAACGCGGCCAGCGCGCTGCGATTGCATACACTGCCGCTGTGGTTCGCAGCTTCGAGTTGACAGCTTCTGCGACAGCCTCACCTTTTTGCGCCACAACCGGGCCGCAACATCGACGGAGCGACGGAGGGAGCCGCAACTGAATAAATCGGCGCGACCAAGGCTCGCGCGTTCAATGAATGAACGTGTGAAGCTTGAGAGCGGCTAAAAGCGGCTACCATTTGATTGACTGATGCGATGCCGGTGTCGTAGACGCAGCTACGGGCCCGGAGAGGTCAGCAGCGCCGCGCCGCGGCCGGCAGCAAGCGAGACACCCAGGTTGAGAGCAATCTCAATGCTAGCTGCATTGCCCTCAGCTGCCGCGCACAAGCTCATCTTTTATTTGGCAATTAATGAAATTTAATACTTTATGCAAAACAAGCACAATAAAGCCGAAAGTCAGCGCTGGCACGGCTCGGCGCAGCATTAGTCGCTGCCGTTCGAAACGAGTCTCTGGTTTATGAGTTGCAGTCAGCGGTCGGCCGATTCGTAGGGGGTCTCGCATACGCGCCGTTCGAATTGATGATGTCGCTGCTGTTTTCAGCTGGCGCTGTTAACACGCTCGTACGCGCCGAAACCAGAGTGCCGAAGCCGATATTGCGCGCACAAAGACAAAGACGGCGACAATGAGCGGCCACTGGCCCCCTCCCCTTGCTTGTGCTTGCATGCACAATGCGCCAGCCAGCCAGCCACAACTTGCTGGTTTACTATAAATTAAACCATAAATTATGCGCGGCTATTATTTTGGAGAATTTTATATGACAAAACAAATAATTTTTCCATAGTCACTGTTTTGTTTTGTTTTTGGCTTTTTGCTGTCTTTGTCTTCAAATGCCTCGCCTCCGATGCCACATTCAAATGTTCAAATTGTGGCCAAACACAACAAAAGACTGCAAGCAGTCAAGCGGCCGCCAGTCATCACAGCATCGCCGTCCCCACAGACACCCAAGCGCCCCCCCACTGTGCGCGCTTCTCTAGCCATTGTGAATCGTTTAAATTTTAAATAAATTCTGCTTTATTTATTGTGATTTTTATTTTCATTGCTTCGCCCTCCTACCTGACTTTGTATCGACTACGACTACAACTACGAATGCGGAGTAGCAAAAGTATGGGAGCTGCTGCTGCTGCGGCTGCGGTGTTGGCTGCCAGTGGAACTGGAACAGCGATTGCCTATGCAAATAATGTAATTAAAACTAATGCTCGATTCGATAGCCGACACTTTGGCTTCACACATTCGAGATAAACATGCAAATTGACAAGATTTGTGCACTTTTGCTACTGAATAGAAAAAAACATCAGTTGAGCCTTGCATAGACGACAGTGTTGCCACCACACACTCCAAGTCGCGGCCGGGAAGGCGTAGAGCTCTTTCGTTGTACTCGTATAGTCAAAATTCAGATTTGCCTTTTTGCACTTTGTGCCTTTATTAGCGCCGCCACTCAACCCCCAAAAAGCGCTGAGCATGATGTGCTGATGAGGTGCAGCCAGCTCACTGCAACTTTTCTGCCGCACGGAGAGCACTGGAAGCGCGCGCATTAATTCTGAAGTGTGCCTGCGGCATCGAAACGCGCTGCCTCGACTCCATTCACCCGCAAATCGCAACAAAGGAACACTTTGCCGAACACACTCCCCCACCACCATCTTCCCTTTATGACCCTCGCTCGGGTGGCTTTCAAGCGCGACCAGTGCATGCAAGTGCAAACTGGCGCAGTTTCAAAGCAGCAACCACCTCAACAATAGCGAGAGCCGCAAAAATAATAATACGAAAAAATCACCGCCACACTGCCACAACCACAGCCAGAGCCAGAGTCAGAGCCGAAGCCGCAAACGCAGACGCAGCCACACAGCTCGTCGTCTTCGTTCCGACTACGACCACGACCACGACCGCGACGACGACGACGACTTGTTTCTGCGCATACGCGATATCCTCGGCTCCAGCTCGTCACTGGGTACCGTGGGAAATGCACAGTAGTGGCGGCGCATGGACGTGGCTGGCTGCATGGCGGGCTGCGCTCGGATGAATGGATGCGGCTGCTTGGCATGAAGCATCGCAGTCTGCACTGCACTGCACTGCATTCAGCAGCTCAGCCGCTGCACCGCGACCCCTCAACTCTCACCCAGGCCATGCCAACGTTGTGCCTTGGCGGCCCGAAACTTTCAAACCCCCAGCGCCGGCCACATTATTCTCCCATTCATTCGTTCGGCGCGCTGCCGCGACTATCTCTTCAATGCGCCATGACGCGCGGCCGCGTCGCACTGCTTTGCAGCTTAGCGCTGTTGTGGTCGTTGTTGTTGTTGTTGCTGCTGCTGCTGCTGTGTTTTCAGTACAATTTTTGCATTGCTTTACAATTTCGAGCTCACCGCTGCAGTCGCTTACTTTGTTCGCTTGCCAGTGCTGAACTGCCGCGGCCGACTTTGGTTGTGGCAGCTTTCAATTGTTATTGTATTTATGCAGTTGTTGTGCTCCATTATTTTGTTAGTTGCTGTTCGCTGTTGAATTGTTGCATTTTGTCGACAATGAGTGCCAGCTCGGCTGCTTGTGGCCGGTGCAGTATGCGCGCAGCGTGCTGAGGAATGCGACGCGAAGGCGGGCATGCAACAACAATACAGTCGGTGTGATGTTGTTGATGAGCATGACGATGACGATGCTGGCAACAACAACAGCAACAACGACGAAAACAGCGGTGCGGCACAGCGTGCTCGCATTTGCAGGCGCGCTCTCCGGATGCAGTGGTCTTGTTTGTGTGTTGTTGTCACATTCAATAAATGTTTCAGTGATTTTGCCAGTGCGCCAGCACGCCATCACGCCTGCGCGCATGCCCTCCCGCTTTCGCTGCATGCGAATGCGGCCGTTGCTGTTGCCAGCAATGCAACACCAAAGCGGGTCCAGCTATGAGCTTGGCATGGCAATTAGGGATGTGGAGAGCGACTTCGATTACCCGAGTATGCGAATAATTAACAGAAATTGTTGGCCGCTCGACCGAAGAGGTACCAAGCCAGTGGCCGCCAATGCATTCAGTACATACTTAGTTGCAAATGTTTGGCCCAATTCTTAAGCAGACATTACAATTTCGCTTTGCGACGAACAGGTCCTGGCTGTAGGCAATGTTGCACTCTTGTGCGATCCTTTTAGCACGTTTCACGTTGTATAGTAGTGCGCAATGCCGACCACTGACAATATTTGCGCAGGTCCTTCCGCCAAAGGCGATCGCCAAACAAACCTTGCAAGCCGCCATTTGCCTTTGCCAAACCGCGGGCGCGTGTCTGCCGGGCTTCAAGCAGGATCTGCGTCGCTGTCAGGCAGTGTGTCGTCCTCTATACACACCAAATGACAACAGCCACAAATAAACAATCCGACAGCCGACAGTCGAACCGCGCGCACGCATTACTGACATTGACGTGCGCCGAGTGTGCCTATTTTCCACTGCCTTTGATGATCGTCAGAGCGCGCTCATTCGCGCTGATAACGATCGTCGCTGCCTGGGGCGTATCGACGGCTGAAGCTGCACAAACGCCTGCGGCCACGACTGCAGTGCGTTAATTTGTTTACACAACGAGTGGCAAACAACATCAACACCAACACCACCGCCACCGACAGCACCAACCGCCAACCGCAGTAAACCAACGAGCAAACAACTTGTCAATGTTGCGGTGGACAGTCTGCCGGCCGCTGCACTAGGAATGTGCGTTTGTGTGTCGGCCGTGTGTGGGAGATAACAAAGAGGTGATAATTGCACTCGGCCTCGCCACACACACTCACGCACATCGAATGCCATGGAATCGCACCGCATTAGCGCCTAATAGCCGTCTTATCGCAAAATACGTTGGTGGTCGGCGACGTCGGCGGCAACGAGCGTCGCATCGGTATCGGTATCAGCATCGCCATCGGCACTTAATTTGCTTGCTGCGAGACACTCGGCCCAATAAACATGACAACAGCAAACCTCGTGTGCGGCCCGCTGGTGTGAAACGCAAGGACACGCCAGCGCCGCTTATCACTTGCGGCACCGCCATGCCCGAACCTGACCCAATCCTCATAAAACTCAATTAGGAGCGTGTGCGTTGTGCAAATAGAGAAATAAAAAAAAAACGAAAGCAGATCGCACCGGTGAGAAAAAGAAAAGTAATCACATTGCCGCAGATTGCCGATTGCACAGGCCGAAGCAATTTTTATTTACGATATTTGCCATGTCCGTGAGACAATTCAAAGTGGGACTGCCGCTTCAGAATGCCTTTACCGCTGCCGCACCATATGCGGTGGCCTCGACGTCGCCAAAGAAGCCCGCCTGGCGCACCACGTCCTGATCGATGGCATGCACGAGCAGCGCCACCTCCAGATTCAACTGCGCCACATCCTCCTTCAGCTTGCCGATTGCCTTCTTGATGTGCACCACCGCACCTGGAAGACGCTCTTCATTCATGAATTTTGTTTTAATGCGCAGCGTGTGTTCTACTCACTGCCGTCGGACATCGTCTGGCCACGCTGTTCCATCTCGCTCTTCTTCAAATCGTTCTCCTGCATCACAGTGTTCAGCTGCTCCTTGAGTGTCTCGCTCTCGGTCTGCAGCTGCGTCTGCGCGTACTGCACATTGGACAACTCGATTGAGATGTCCTTGAACTGGCGAATCACCGCCTGCAGCTCGTTGTTCAAATGCTTCTCGCGACTCTCGATCTTCTCCAGGCTGAAGGTGAATTCGCTGTGCAATTTCTTCAACTGTGTCTGCGTGTCCTCCGAGTACTAAAAGAAATCAACAGTTAAAGTGCGCAGCAACATGGCAAAGCGTTGCCGGTCACCTCCTCAATGTTTTCTTTGAGCGTGTCCATCTGGCTCAGGTGCGTGCGCCAGTCCCGCGCATCCGCCTTCACGTACACCTTCAAGTGTGGCAGCACACGTTCGAACTCCAAGCGCCACTGCTGCTGGTCGGTGAAGCGCTCCGCTGCCGGGTTGTCATCATGTGCGTCCGCATGACGGTTGGCAGCCGGTTGGCGTGTGCGGCTGATCCAGTTGAGACTCTTGAATGCGCCGCCGTCCAGCTCCATGTCGCTGTCGTCGCTGAGTGCTGCGTTTTGCTCGTCTTCCAGCTTCTCCAAAATGATCTCGGCGTTATCCTCCAAATACTCGGTGGCGATTTCGTCCTCCTGTGCAATGTGCGGACGCTGATACGTTAACTACAAAGAAGTTATCGAATTGAAGTAACGTCGAATATGTAAAATGAGCTGCTCATACCTGCGCCACCTTCGTGGCCTGCGTGGCCAGGCTATCAAGTACCAGTAGACAAATGGGTCCAGCACCACGAATGAGCTTGTTGGGCGGAAACTCCACTGGCACATCCTGCAAGAGAGCATCAAAGACACCACTGACCGGCCGAAACAAGTTGCGCACATACCATTTCTTCCAGAATGTGCACGATTTTCGCTATCACCGTATTGGGATCGTCAAACTCCTGCGGCCGTTCCAGCTCCTTGCCCAGCTTTCTGCAGAGCCACCAGCAGATCAGCGTAAACATGAAAAATTGCTCGCCCGGATTGACGGACTTGACGAAATAGAAGCGCGACAGTGGCTTCATCTTGAACTCAGCGAGCAGTTGCTTCTCGTAGTTGAGCAACTTCAGCTTCTCCAGCAGATCGTCGGACTGAAAGGTGGTCACTGGCAAGACACTCCGCTCGTGTGGACTGGCCACTTCTTCCGGCATTTGTTTTGATATTTTAATCAATGTTCGTGGTGTCACAAAGCATAAAACTGCTAGCAAAATAACTATCAATGGTTAAAGTGTTTCGGTGCGATGGCTAACGTTGCGTTGGCAACGGTAATAGCCACAACAGGTATGGGACGAATTAATATATCTGCGTTTTTTTTCAATATTTAATTTGTAAGTATACGATTTTTATATATAATAATAGTAAAAGAAAAGATTTTCATTAAATCCTGTGCAAAATTTGATCAAAGTTAGAAGTCTCCCTTAAGGTCTCCCTATGGTCCAAGAACATTTTGAGTCTGAGTTTTTCTTACATAACACCATTCATTTCCCCTATTAAATATTTTTTATTTATTTTTAACCCATACGGTATGAGGTAGTAAAAATTTAATAGTGATTTCAGAAAAGTTGCAAGTCCGTAGCCTCCGTTTGGGTAGCGCTGAACTTCTAATTTACCTAATAACTTCAAAACTAGATGGCGGCCCAAACAGTAACGAGCAATTTTGTGCCGCGGACTTATAAATGGCATCGTTTCCATATAAAAACTGTCCATTCGTCGTGATTTATTTCATAGACAAAAGAATCTACGGACTTTCACGTCGGTAATTTCCTCTGTTCACGCAACTTTACACATAAAAAAGCAATAGAAATCGCTGGGCCAACGAAAATTTGGAATGGTGCTGCAGGGAAAGCAGCAACAGCATTGCCAGCAATAATTTTTCAACATCGCTCACAATACATGTTTGTGGAATATGGTCCAAATTATCAACAAAAATTACATTGCAGCTAGATATGACAAAATTGCTTTCATTCACCAAGAAACAGCACACACAATAATGCACAATAGAATTTTTTGTTGAACTGGTGACAAATGATTTGTTTGTAGTTATTGAAAACTTTTTTACACTTTACTTATTCATTGGTGAAGCGGCAACATTGGCTTAAAACCATAAAATGCCCATTCACAATAGGCACCCATTGGCGGCAGTATTCATGTATACGAGCCGTTTTACAATATGACTGCAAGTAACGTGTTTCTAAGTCGTTGGCGAAAGTAGTCCGTTTCGTTTTCAAATACTTTCCTGCGTGCTGGCTCTTTTAAAAAATAGACGTAAGTTCCAACCGACTGAAACAACTTAGGGCACAATAATCGTTTACTTTCTACCATTTATTTATATACACTTCCAATACAATAAATAGCTGAATTAAATTTCAAGTCAGGTAAAGCAAAACATTACAACAACTATAACTACTAGTACAACAATAAACAACTAATCAACAATCAGACATGTATAATTCTTTACATTTACCAAGGTAAATATTGCCAGAATAAGGCACAATAAGGAGGAATAAGGAATAAAGAATAAGTACTGCAGCTATTGCGACCCGATATCATTGGATGCAGTCCGCTGGTCCTTGGGCTCCACGAATGACAAGTGATCATAGAAGGGCTGCGTGCCGCTGGAGTTGGCGCCGGTGCTCAAGTCCGTCTCCAACACATCGTAGTCGTCCTCATCGCCGATTATCTCTTCGTAGATTTTGTACGGCTGCTCTGATGGCAGCGCCTCGTAGGTGATGTGATGCAACTTGTGGCATTTCTCGTTCGCGTACGGCGTTGCAATGTTGTTGCAATTGCACAACGACGTAATGCCACTTAAAGGCGTCTCGTAGTCCTCGTTGTTGTCGGCTAGCGTCAGCGTCGTTGGAGAAGTCGTGGCCAGTGGCGGCAGCTGACGCACCACATCGAAACGCTCTGCGCTGCGCATTCGACCAGCCGCGCTGCGATGCGTCCACGGAAAGGAACGATAGTACGACAAATGGAACACCTTCTGACAGTATATCCACAAATACAACAACACAAACAGAATAGCTATGCCCAGCGGCAACATGAAGACGATGATGAGCGCCGAGGCGCGCTGGTTGCGCTTGTAGTCCCACGGATCGCCATAGATGAGCGTGTAAGTGGACACGTTCAGTGGCAGCGTCGAGTCGTTGCCCGCGCCATGACCTTGCATTTCACCCCCGCCGGCAGTAGCGGTGCCGTTCCTGTGCTGTGCACTTTCCTCCTCCAGGGTTGTGTCATTCGGCACGCAGGTAAGGCCATTGACATTGATTTGGGAAATGAATTTCTCGTACTGGAAAATTCGGAATTTCTCGGGATAGGTGTGCGCAAAGTTCAGCAGCCACAAACAGTTCCACGGATTGCGGTCGATTTGAATACGCGTGTGATCGTACTTGAGCTGCGCCGCGGCAGTCTGCTGCAGTGCCACTAATTTATTATTGCGCAGGTCAATCATGTTGGCTACCGGGAGCGCGAGCAACATTTGCGGCAGCGACAGCGTTTTTAGCTGGTTGTCGCGCAGCAGCAGCTGTCGCAAATTGCTTAGCCCACGCAGCCATTGCGGCGGCAGCGATTCCAATCTGTTGGCGCTAAGGTCGAGCATTTCCACTGCGCTCACTGTTGAATTGCTGTTCACAATGTCAACGCGAAAATCGCCGAGCGTATTACCGCTAACGTTAATATGCAGCACACTCGCTTGCGACGCTTCGAGCAGCGCGAACGACTTCAGGGCGCAATCGACCACTGATATATTACGCAGCAGCTGCGGATTAGTCACCACGATGGCGTCATTATCGAAGACAGTGTGGCACGCGTTGATTTCGCGCAGCGTTTCGGGCAAGTGGCCGAACAGTTGTGGCGTAACGCGCTTCAGACGCAGCAGCCGCAATTCAGCTGCACTGGTGCGCTCGAAGAGGTCTGCATACTTGAGCGCCAAAAGCGGCTCGTTCTCCAAATGTATGCGTTCCACCATGCGCAGCTCGTCGAAAGCTTGCTGCTCAACATGGCGCAGCGAATTGTCAACGAAATACAGCTCGCGCAGTTTGGCCAAGTGCGCGAAGGCCCCGTTGCCGACTGTGGCCATTTCATTGTGTCTGTAAACCAAAACTTCGAGCTGCATCACGCTGTCGGTGTTGACGGCAGCAGTGCATCCGAACGGCTGCAGCACATCGGTGTGAAATCGCTCCACGGTCACTCTGGCGATGCTCTCGCAATTAGGCAGAAACTGCAGGCCGTACGACGTTGCGCCCAGTGGCGTGTGGCAGCCGTCCAGCACTACGCTCTGCGTACGCTCCAGGCGACGCAGCAGATATGTAGCGGGCGGCAGCTCATCCTCTTTCAGCTGACAATCGATGTCCACCGACAGGCCAGCGGCGTCTGGTGCATCCGAGATCTGATGCAGGTTGGCGTGTATAGTACACGCCTGGTCACTGTTCCAACAGCTATCCGCATCGATGGCGGCCCGCGTTATCAGCGGCACCAACGCGAGCACGACCAGCTGAAGCACGCGCCACAGGCGGATCGCTACTATGTACCGGCGCATCCGAGAATAATGCAAATCGTTCGACAACCCGTACAAGCGCCGTTCGTCCGCTTTTCACTTGTCCGCTCGTGCAAATTCCACTTCCAACTGAGCGCCGAGCAGTCGGCACACGCGGACAACGTTCAAATCCATGCCGGCGCTGCTGCTAGAGCTCTCAGTTGGATTTTGAAGCGTTCCATATGCGCGACGCTCCAACCCCATCCGCCACCCACCCAAGCATGTCACTCTTTAATGAATGCGAGCACCCCGCCAGCATCGAGATGCTACATTCGCCACATGCCGCCCGTCGCCCGCTACTCCAACGCCATTCGACTGTCTAATTTTAGATGCGCCTCACCTTCCGCCAACGATTTACACTTCTCAATTTTTGCGCTCCAACAAATACGCCACAACAACAACAAAACATTACCAGCAGCGCTCCGCATCATGAGCACGTACCGATTTATTGCCATTGTTTATATTTGAAAACATTTAGTTTTTAATGAAGAAGGCGAACGCGTATGCCAAAAGCGGGCACTGCGCCTGTTGACCAACGCCAGCACTGAAAGTGAAGTACCAAGCTGCGCACGCACGTCGCATACAAATTGCGTTGGCAAAATTGTTGCTCGGCTTGTGTCCGACTCCGACTTTGAGTTTGTTGCGTATAAACTCGTTCACTGTTTGCGCGTCAAAGCCACCATAAGAAAATTTGCTGCGAATATCCCATGACCCTTGCCGGCTGGACAGTTCGGAGCCCAGTAGTTGATACCGGAAGACAAGTGCACATAGTTGGGATGCCTTCGTAGCATCAGTGCATCTACTTGGGCAGCAGTTGAAACTCGTTTCGCATAAATTTAACAACCTCATTTATATATATTAGAAATTTACGTACATGGACAATTTGCTTTGCTTTTTACAGTGTACTTAAAATTTATACAGTGATCCTATACTATCTGAGCAACAACAAATGCTGCCTAAGTCAGTAATTTAGCGGTCGCTGAACGCGTGCTGGGCCACATGAGCAAGTGGTCGCTGCGACCGACTGTACTGAAAATGGTGTTGCGACAACGACAACGGTGGCCGTTGCGCCACATCGTCCTCAACATGTGAGCCAACGCGCTGCAGGCGACCGCGTCTAGGAGCAGCTGAAGTAGTGTATGTGTGGGCGGCGCGGCCCAGAGAAAACGAAACAACACTACTGACAAGTGGCCATGAACTGATATGGAGTTGTGACAAAGAAGTTGGAAAGGAGATAATACGATGTTCTTTTCTTACTCAAACGTTCTCGTTGAGCATGCTGCTGCTGCGCACAGCTCCGCCCGACATGGAGTAGATGTGTCGCCTGAGTACGCGGATGTGCTTCTGCGACACCTCGAAGTTGTGCACCAGCGTATTCAGCTGGGTCTGCAGCTCGGCGATCAGGCTGTCCCGTTCCTGAATTAAGCTCGTCGTCGAGTTCTGACTCCTGCTGAGCTTCAATTCGAGCTCGAAGACCCGCTTCTGCAGATCGCGTCGCTGCTTCTCGTTCTGTTCGCGCTGGCGTGCCATACTTCGCTTGCTCGTGTTTTGCACGCTGTCGAGCTGCTCCTTCATCTTTTGCAGTTCGTCGCCGAGCTTGCGCTTCTCGTGCTTCAGTGCTGTATTGTAGTTCTTGAAGATCTTCAGGTCGCGCTCGGCAGCCTTCAGGCGATTGATTGTCATCACCTTGCGTCGGCCGAGCTCCTCGATTTTGAGCTTCAGCTGCGTGGCCTCGGCCTGTAATGTGCGTAGACGATCGCCCAGGAGGCTATTCTCCTTCGTAACTTTCTCGTACTTGCTTTGCTCCTCACGCACAATCTGCGGCAGGTGCGACACATCTCTTAGCTTTGAGTCGATCTTCAAGCGCAGTTGATCGATTCCGGAACTGATCTCCGACTCCAGTTGATGGTTGTTGGAGTTGAGTTTCTCGATTTCAATCTGCTGCGTCTGCATGATGTGCTGCGCCTTAATGCAGCGCGAGTGGTAGTCGTGCAAGCAGCTCTGCTGCTGCTGGATGATGCTACGGAATTGCGCTTGCTCGCTCTGCAGACCCGCAATCGTCGATTGGAGTTCCTTGAGGTCGGAACCTTTGGCAAGCGTTTGCGCCTTTTGATTGTTGTCCAGCACGTTCTTCAGCACCTTGTAAATGTCCTTGAGACCAGCTGCCTGGTTGTGCGCGTGGTAGCCCGAGTCACGCGGCGGTTCGTTCTCCTTGTTCTCGGGCTTGCGTTTGCCATGTCGTTTCTGAGGTGGCGGTAACTGTGAGTGCCTGGTGGTGAATTCGGAGGGCGGCTTTCGTTTTTTGCGGGGCATGCCCAAGTCCAGCTCCGCCGAGGGTTGCTTATTGAAGTTGATCTGCATGTGCTCGTTGGAGGAATGGCAGTTTGGTGGCAGCATGGTCATAAAGCTGCTGCCCCTGTGAAAAACCTGGGTGTACTTGCGCTTCAGCGAGAACTCTGACCCGGTGCTGCTGCTGCTGTCCGAGAATGTTTCCGCATCCTTTGTGCAATGCTTGCGATTTGCTACGAAGCGATCGTGCTTCTGTTGCATCTCGCTCAATTCGTAGTTGATCTTCATGTACTGCTCCTCCAGATCTTTGGTCGTATTGTTGTACTCTTTCAGCTCCTTCTTGTACTTGGAGAGCTCTGCCTTCAGTTTCGAGCCCTCGCCGTACTTGACTTTCCGCTTAACGTTGGCACTAAAATTTTGCTTCGCCTCGAGGGAGGTGCTAACATCGCTCGGTGTCGTTTTGACTATTTGCGAGTCTTCGGTCTGTTCGGCATCGTCGAATCGATCGTCCGACGGATTCGACTTGTAGGAGAGATTCTGATAGCTTGGACTCTTCGAAGTGCAATGGATGGTATCCGCATTAGCGCCAATGTCACCGCCCGAGGCACACGTCGGCCGAGTTAGGTTGAAATAGTGATGTGAACGCCTCTCTAGACATTCCTCCGATTTGGCACTCAACTTATGTGAAAACTCCAAATTTTGACTTTTTCGCTCCATTAATGATCTTTATGAAAGGCTGGCTTTCTACAAAAAGGCGACGAAAAATTTTATTCTATATACTTTTTGTGCAATATTTAAATAGTATTTAGAGGCTCTATTTACCAACAGAAAATTTTTTAAAACTCTTTTCATTCAAAATCCAAAAAATTTATTTGAAGGCAACATCAAAATTGATAGGTGTGGGATTTTGAATGCGATTGCTTTTTTTGCCTTGGGGTGGTTTTCTCCGTAAGGGCCAACTTGTCACTCTTGACGAGACACTCAATGCACGATTGGATGGGGCACGGATAAGCCGCATCATCCACACTTCCGCTTAATGACCCGCCACATCTCATTCTAACAGGCAAATCCTGGCCACACCCTGTAAGTGATCACAGTTGTTAGAACGACTGCCCGAACGTCCACCGGTCACACAGTGTGTGAATGATGAAATATTTACTTAAAATACTGGTCTAATCTCGAGGCTCAACTGCGATGAGCTGCCGGTCAGAATTCTATTATGCATCGGAGGTAGGCGGCAGCCGTGTAACATTCCTGTATCATGTTTTCCACCTTGAACTGCCCAAATATCAACTTGTTTTCAGCAGTCGGCATGTTACCTTTCGGAGTACTCTGTAAGCTTTCTAGTAGACAACGTCCAAAGCTTCAACAGAACTCATAAAAAATTCAAAATTTAATAAAATATAAGAAAAACTTTCAAAATTATAAGTGCCATCTAATCTAAATTTAATATAGAAGATAGCTAATTCAAAACCCATACAAGATGACCAGTGAACAAGAAAATAACCTTCAGTCGGAGGTGTTCGATGAGGGAGAGTACGAACTCGTGGACGGCGAGGATGGCAGCCCGTATTCACAGAGTGACATTACGCGGGGCGTTGAGGACGAGGAGGAGGAAGGCCAAGAGGACATGTTCTCACACCTGGGCGATTCCTCGGACGATCCGGAACAGAAGCGCCGCTATTTGGAATACCTCAGCCTAATCAAAGAAATTGAGTGTCAGAACCAAATGGTTGAAGATATAAAATCACAAATCATGGAGATGTGTGCCAAGCCTTGCAAAACCCCCTGCGAAATCAAGGACATCAAACGGCTGCGTGTCTGCATGGAGCAGGAGATAATAAAGCTAAAGTGTCTCATGACCAAAGCCATCGAGCTACAGAATTACGGCTCTCGCCGTCGCTACCAGGAGATTCCAATTGCTACCACCATTGACGAGGACAACATGACGCCGTATGTTGGGTGCATCCAGCCGCAAAGCACCAACTGGAAGGGCAACGAACCGAGTGATTCGGATAAGCCGTGCCCACCGCCCTGCCCACCGCCCTGTCCGCCGCCCTGTCCTCCGCCCTGTCCGTCCTCTAAGAGCAAGGATGATCGGACACTGCGAGCCCTCTGTAAGGCTATGGGTAAAATGAAGATTTGCTGCCCGGAGGACAAGAAGCTCGTCAAGGAGATCGCCGCCGCATTGCTGTGCAAAAGCAAACGCCAGTCGCAACAGCCGCCATGTGGTGATCCGTGTGGCCAAAAGCAGCAACAAGCGTCGCAACGCCGCAGCCGGATGTCGCAGCAGCCTTGCTCAATGGAGAGTTTTCCGCCTCCCCCCTGCGCCGACTCCCTCGAGAAACTCAAGCAGAAGATCTCGTGCATGCAATCGTCGGTCAATCGCTTGAAACAAGAAATATGTCGGCGCGAGCGGGAGAAGGAGCAGATGCGCGAATGTGATATGGAGAAGGACCGCGACGAGTGCCGCGAGGAGCCGGACCCGATCATTCAGTGCCTGAGCAAGCGCAGCACCAAGAACGACGAAATGGAAAAGCTGAAGACCAACTACGTGAAGCTATTGGCCGAGTTTTCGAAAAAGGATTGCCAGCTGAAAGAATTGGAGCAACGGTGAGTGACACCTAAGAGCCTCGATTGGCAAATTCTCCACTTAGTCGATATAGAAAAATATGAAAGTAATCGAATTGTAATTTAGAACTAAAATGTACTCACTTGTTCTCGTTTTTTGCGATTAGTCTGAAAGGCTTTTGCGGCAGCTGTGATGGTGGCAATAAAAGAGGCGAAGACATGCAAAACGCTGATCAGTCAGAGTTGGTGGTCTTGCGAACGCGCGTCAGCGATATGACAGAAGAACAAACCGAATTCAAGTGCATCATGAAAGAGCAGTCGCAGCAGCTGGAGGACTATCGCAACAAGTACCTGGTGGCACAGCAAAAGGTCGAGGAGCAGGCCGTGACACTGGAAAAGCTCAACCTGAACAACAAGCGCATAGAGAAGCAGATCAACACCGAAGTGAAGGAGATACGCGCCAAGTTCCAGGAGAAGCTCAACGAGTTACTCCATTTCCCCAAACTGCTGGAGAACGAGCAACTCAAGCTGGCGACGGCCTGCAAAGAGAAAGAGGAACTGCATGGCAAACTGATGCTGGTATGCAAGGAGCTAAGAGCATTGAAGGCGCAAATGGACTCGCCCAAGGAGAATATGGATTGCCGTCCCCAGTTGGCCAAGTGCCAATTGGAATTGCAAAAGACAAAGATGTCGCTTGAGGAGGCGGAACGCCAGCGCGACTTGTTCTGCGAGCAGCTGAAGACCACGCAGGACGATCTGGACACATTGCGGTCCGAATCGGCCAAGATAATCGCCCGCACCAAGGAGCGCGCCGAGTTCATCAAGACACAGATGCAGGAGCAGATCAACCGCCTGGAGAAGGAGCTGGCGCAGTGCCGCGCCACCGCTTGCTTGTCGGTCAGCGATCGCGAGGCGGTCATCCGCGAGATGCAGGGCCAGCTGAACACGCTCTCCTACAGTTTCGATGCTGCGCAGAAGCAAATCAAGACACTGCGCAACCACATCGCTTACGTCTCCAACGAGAACTGCTTCCCTGTTAAATGTTAGTGCAGACAACCGGCCTCACCCCCACTCAAGTCCCAGCTGTAGAGCGCAAATAAATATTCTGATGTGGTTTGTGTAGCTATGGCAAACGAAACGTCCACACACAACACATTGCTTGTGCGTGCGTCTGCATGTGTGTGCATTTATTTTAATCTCGAAAAAGTGAATGTTCTTCAAGACCTGTCAAGATCCGTTTCGTGATTTGACTGCCAGCCAGCGATGGACGCTGGTTGAAGAGTGGAGCACCCGCTGCAGTGCACCGATCGCTCACAGCGATTTAACGGCCAAACGTTTCATCTTCGGCGCTTTCTTCTTGGCTTGCCGCTTCTGCTCCTTCAATTCCCAGCGGCGCTGCTTCTCTGGGTCGTCTTCGGCTAGTACGCGCTCTTTCTCCTGCTTACGCTTATCCTCCCGGCGCTGTGCAGCTGCTTCCGCGCGCGCCGCGTGGGTGCTCTTCAGGAATTCCTCCTCTACGCGCAATCTATTCTTCTCCGCCTTGTTCTTACCCTGCAAGCACAGGCGTAACAAATGTTATGTACTTGTTTGCATGACAGAAAGTGCAGCTGATTGGTTTATTTTTAATTCAATGGATTCCATGTATATCTTGAATGATCAAAAATATACTTAAATAAAAAAAAAGAGTAAACTTTTAATAGGTTTGAAACACAACGCTGTAAACCTTTTGCTATCATTGCTCTTTAAAAAGTTGTGTACAATATTAAATGTCGCAATTGACAAACATACTAAACACACACACACAAGTGTGCGTAGGTATGTAGGAGTTAATCGATTAATCAATAAGCCAACGCTGCTGATTGAATCCACTTACCTCCTTCGACATGCGATACACCTTCAGACGCTCCATTAAATAGAACACCAATATTAGGAGCGGCTTCACAGATTCCATTTCGCTGCTCGGCGGCAAATTAAACCCTGCCATCAACATACACTTGGTTTCCGGCTGCTTCAGGTTGCTGGCGTCTTCCTGCTGTATGGGGCCGCTGTACTGATCGGAGATGTGTATGTAGTCGATGTAGCGGTGATATTTGTTTAGCGCCGTAATGACACGTGCCTCCAACATTGCTGACGTGGCCTCGGGTATTTCCGAGAGTACACCGAATCCGGCAGGTACGTTATAGCGATCCTCCGGCTTGCTCACTTGACTGCAGAATTTATTCTAAATGAATAAACAAAAGTTAACATTATTTTGCCCGTTTGCTCGCAACGGTTATCGGGTGCAATCTGTACCAAATCTGCATACTCCTTAAACACTTTGGCAATCGTTTTTTTGGTACCAACGGAGAAGACGAACGTGTCCATCACGCCGCGTGACATCTCCACTCTTATATGCACTTGATCCAGCTGTGGGCGTATCAGTCCAGCGACCAATGCCACCAAATCTTGCCGCTTTATCATTTTCAGTTCGACCAGCATTCCCTCGCAGCATGTCCGACCTGAGCACCATAGCGTGTATAGGCTCTCGCTCTCTTTCATCAAGCCCGGGTTCTCATTCTCCACCTTTCCATCATCACCTGAGCGAAAGTAGAGCACCCCATTCAAATATGTCACTCTACTTGGAGCCTAGGCCATAATAACCACTTACCCACTAGCACAAAGTTGTCATCCAGCAGTCCCTTGTGCGTGTTGAACCAGAGCTGTGCTAATCGCGCGTTTTTCGCTTTACCCGCGAAGAAATTCGCAAAGTAAGCCAGCAAACCAGCCAACATCAGCATTTCCATCCAGTACGAATCCCAATGCGTGCTGGGCAGGGGGGAACATAGATAGTTCATAAATTTTGCAAATATAGGACAGCTGACCTACCGGAAATGCATCGGAAGCTTAACTACTGTCAGTTTGGGCTCCGCTGTCTTTTGGTCCGCGGGCACATCTTTGGCTTCGCTCGGATCAAAGCCCTCAAACTCCTCCTCGTCCTGGAAATGCTCAAATTCATTATCGTCATCTTCTACTATGCCATCCTCATCGTCGCTTCCGAAATCATCTCGCTTGCCAGCTGCTTCCGCGCCACTTTTACTCGGCACAACGGAGTCAGCTAGCGAATCAGCAGCACTCGCAGGTGCACCACCCGCTTGCGCCGCTGCTGCTGGCACTGCATCAACGAAGTCATCATCGATGTCGAAATCCTCAAATTCAGCAAAATCACTATCTTCCTCGTGGGCCTCGACCGAGATTAAACCACTCAAGGCCAGACAGCCCAACGCCAACAAAACAACCACTCGCCTCGTCTGCATCTCGCACTTTCACACACTTTCTTCTATGCGATTAATGATTTATTTAAATTATCAACCAGCCAACATAACTCTCGACTAAATCGTATTGAGGTTAAACGCGAAATGCAAATAAGAAAAAACTTAATAATACCCACACAGTGCTGCCACATTGCAGAACAATGTTGAACAAAATCATCTTAATTCGGCTATCACTAAATCGATTCTAAACAAACTTTTAATCAAAACCTTTATTAAATATTTATATGAAATTTTTTATCACGAACTAATCTAGAAGAGTATAAACAGACAAACTAAGAAATTATTGCAAATTGAACGAGTAGATATCTGCAGTCTATTGTGACCACACCAAATAATCATCATCAGAGTTGCCGGAAGGTAAATACAAAATTTACTGCCTTCTAAATCAAACTGTAAATAGATTTCTCTACTCTGAATTAAACAATTTTCTCCTACATGTTTTTACCTATTTCTTAAGCTATGGTATTTGTTATTGTTTCTTAGTCTGTGAGGTTTTTTAATAATTTGACTGCATAAATTTAAATAGAAATCATGTTGAAGTTGTTATCTTATAAATCTTATAACCCACAAATTCGATAACTCCGTCTTTAAAACATTTTACGCCATGTATGGTTTCTTCTGATGTATACTAACGCATTGTTAATAAAGCGAAAGTTTTTCAAATTGATAAAAATATCTATAGGTGCTGTGTTGTAAATATGATTCACCGCGACTGGGTTCGTGGAAAAGAAGAAGATTGTTGTGTACTTTGCATTTGTTGTAATATTTGCAAACAAGTTGAGAAATTGTTTATTATTCTATGAAAACCAACTAATTTGAGACATTTAATCATCCAGCAAGAGTTTTGTGCATAAATAAACTTTAATGTCAACATTTCGCAAAAAGGTAAGTTTGATTGAGGTATTAATATAGCAATTTGCCATTAGAGGTTTATCTGAATTTTAGAGCACCAGCAGTGCTGAGACTAGCTCGAGCTCCTCATCAGGCAGCTCAACCAGCGGCAGCTCCAGTTGCTCCAACTCGGGCAGCAGCTCCTCGGATTCCGAATCTAGCAGCTCTGAAGATGAGAAGAGTGCAATTGAGTCCACTGCTCCGGCAGTTACCGGCACGAAATCTCAAGTTAGCACGCGACGTAAAAGTGCCGAGTTTAAGACCACTGCCAAAGCCGATGTGGAGAAGCATACAAATGTGCAGCCGCAGTCAAAGTCCCGGCCAGGCAATGCAAGTGGGCCACACCCACGTCAGCAGCGTGCGGGCAACATTTCAAGCGAGGACGACGTGCCGCCCACTAAGAAGCCGTCACGTTCGACGAGCAACAGTAATAATGTACAGAAACGAAAAGCCGCCAGCAGTGGCGGCGCAGCAGCGCCAAGTCAGTTAAATCAGCGGTCGTTGGGAGGTAAAGCTGCACCCGTTAGTGCCGGCAGACTGCATGGCCAACCGGCAAAGGTGGCGAGTGTTGGAGGTCCAAAAGCAAACGGAGCTGAAAATAATGCAGATACCAATAAAAAGGAAACGATTGCACTCTCTGCGGCCAGCGAAGAATCTGACAAGGAACCGTTACCAACCAGTCGTAATAAAGTGGAGCGCAAAGGACCGGTAAAAGCTATGCCGACACATGCAGCCACCTCAAGCATGGCAGCCAGTGCAGCTGGCAGGGCAAAGCAACCAAGGCCCAAGGTACAGCCAAAGCGAAATACGTCAAATACGAATACCGTGAAAGCGCACCCGCGGCAGAAAAGCTCCGAGGAGGAGTCCGAGTCGGACAGCGCCAAGACGACGAGTTCGAGCGAGTCAGAGGCCAGCGACAGCAGTAACTCGTTTGTCACACAGCCAGTGAAAACGGTGAAAGGAAAACGAACACCAGCCGCGAAAATAGCGCGATCAGATTCAGACGAGGAGGAGACTGCGCCCCGCAAGCTGACGCGCTCGCTGAGTACTCGGCGCTCTAAACAACCACCAAAGCACGCCGGCTCCGAAAGCGATTCCGATGCCATGGATATGGACAATGAGAAGCGTTCGCTCTCCAAGAGTCCAGCTAAGAAGTGTTCCACTGTCAGCAGTGGTAGCAAATACAAAGTGAAGAAAGAGGGTGGCGGCTCGAGCATAGCGCCACCCAAGCCGCGTTCTCTGTCGCCGCCACAACAAATGGAAAAGAAGTGCCCGATTGAAGGATGTGACTCATCGGGTCATCTGAGTGGTCATCTGGACAAACACTTTCTGCCAGAAGCGTGCCCCATATACCACAATATGTCGGCGTCCGAGTGCAAGGAGCGCGCAAACGAGCGCAAGCTGCGCAACGAGCAAAGACAAAAAGCCAGCAATGGCGCTACTAACTCAAACGCTGACTCTGTCGGGCACCGTGTGCTGACGCCAGAGCAGTTGGATTATGTGTCCAAGATTAGGGAATCACGCGCACGATTCCGTCCCATTGCAGCCGCCATAAACACGGACAAAGTGAAGCTGGAGAAAGACTGCACGGACGAGGATCGCGAGCCGAGTCTAGTGGGTCTGGTGCCCGACTATGATCTGCAACTGTTCCGCGAAGCACAGGCCATCGCTTCCGAAAAGGTGGAGGAGGAACTAAAGGATCTGCCCGTAGGCAAGGGCATCAAGTAGGCTAATACCCAATGCATTTTTGAAGTTGTAAATTATACACTGTTGACGTTGATTCTCCGCAGATACATCACAATGGGGAAATACAAGATGAAAGTGTGGTATCAGTCGCCGTACCCGGACGATGCTGCCCGCCTGCCGAAAATGTACATTTGTGAGTTCTGCTTGCGCTACCAGAAATCGGAGACGGGTATCAAGCGACACGCGGAAAAGTGCGTCTGGCGTCATCCACCCGGCGACGAGATCTACCGCAAGGGGAAGCTGCAGGTGTGGCAGGTGGATGGCAAACGTCACAAGCAGTACTGTCAACATCTCTGCCTGCTAGCGAAATTCTTTCTCGATCACAAGACACTCTACTACGACGTGGAGCCGTTCCTCTTCTACATCATGACACTGGCGGACGGGGAAGGCTGTCACACAGTGGGCTACTTCAGCAAGGTGAGACAACACTGGGCTGCAGTTTTATAAAACAGCTCAAATTTAGAGACTTGTTTACTCCTCGTTGGAAGAGATTTAATGCGATTCGTTAGATTTCTTTGGTAGCTAACCCTGAATGCTTAATTTGCGGCATTTTTACATGACCCGTATTGATTTTAAAAATTAATTTGATCTGCCAGAAATTTGAAAATTAGCGATTGGGAAAAGTCTAGTAAAATTGTGTGGAAAATTTGAATTGAAAATCCTTCCTTGTCTGCATGCCTATTCATCAGTTGTACGTTCGTGGTGGTTTTGTTGGTGCGCATTGATTGTCAATGTTCTGGTTTTGGTGCAATTTCGTCTGGTGCGAGCCACATACTCTTGGGTCGTAAATACATAACAGCTCTTATATCGGCAGCCACATATGTAGTTGTGTGGCGCAGTCATACACACCGCCGCAGCCAGACGTGCACATACCCTCTCATTCACACATACACACACATGCGCGCGACTGCGACACGTTCTTGACCATACCCAAAAAAACCGCGTCAGACTGTTTCTGCACACTTTCGCCGGCAGCGTAAAATCATCAGGAGAGTGGACGGTTGCTGGTGCATTGGGGTGTCCGTCTGCTGCGCGGCTAGAATAGCAGCGGAATTGTCTGGGCTCTCACGGCTGCTCGGTTCTACGACCTCCCCCGGCTCCTATGTGTCCGTGGCATCGATGCGCCGACGACAGCGACCCCGACAACAGCTCATTGATTTTTCGCCTTGCAGTGGTGCAGTAGTAACCGTGTGTCGCACTCGAGGGGGCCTGCAGCAGACTGGGTCTGTGTTACAAATTGCGCATGTCGCGCCGCCGACGCCACCTTCGTTTGCACGGTCGCTGTGACTGCAGCCAGTGTGCTGCAGTCGCGTCCGCAGCACTTTCCTGAAAAGGGTCAGGCTACACAGTGGTGCACGGCGCGTCCTGCCGCCCGAGCACTCGTCTTGTGCTGCGGCACTGCGAGACGCACTCACTCTCCGGCTGCTGGTCAGCCGTTTTTGGGCATACACAACTGATGTTGGTGCCGTGTCATTGCGAGGGTGAGACGAGGCTCCATCGACCGGATTTCCGGCCCCTACGCTGCCTGCTGACTGCAGCGGCGCCTTGTTGCCATTTACATGCAGGCATTGTTGCTGGAAACTGGCTGGCTGAAGCGGCATGTATGCGGCATTTCGCCGGTGGCCGAGACATGAGTCCGCGCCGCCATCACGCTCGTTTGCATCCCCAAATGCAGCTTCCGTCGCCCCACACTGCGCCAGTGCATGGCAGACAGACGACACTTGAATCCTATGCCAACAATAACAACAGCAACAACGCAAATAACAAGAGTCAACAGACGAAACGCAGACGAATGAGAAGAGAGCAGACGAATGAGCGCGACATGTGCGCAGCAACGATGTCGACGACAACACTCGCGTCGCGTCAGCGTCGGAAGTTGTGAGCGGCGAGCGATGGCCGGTAACTGCTGAGCAACAATGAGCGGCGTAGTGCCAGTGAGTCGCTCTCCGGCAGTCGCATCGTAATGAGGTCGTGAACCTTTTCGTACATTCGAGGGAGGAACAATGAAAAGTTGCTGCCTGGATTGGGAAGCGGCGCGTTGGAATGGTGCAGTTCGATTCGGTGGGGTTGGTTGGTTGGTTTGGTTCGAGTTGGGTGGCGGAGCGACTGGACGCATCGAGTGCGTTTGCTGTCGCTGCTCGGCGGGGGCATGTACATCACACCCCGCAATGCATGTACAATGTTTTCTATTTTTGTCTGGCTTCCGAATTTTTGCGCACAGTAGCAGGAGCCCGGCTGTAGCGGGCGCATTTTGTCCGTCCCGCACAAAAGGATGCTGACATTGTCTGCGCTTGCATCCTGCGCACGCTTTGCGATGCGACGCGACTCGATGCGATGCGATGAGATGAGACGAGACGGCGTACGATGCACGCCCAGACAAAGCGAAATGCCGTTGACGTTGCCATTACTACTGGCATTGCCGTCACCGTCATCGCCGCCACCACTGCTGCAGCAACGTTTCAATGCGACATGGTCAATGAACCCCGAAAAATATTCGATGTAATCGCCTGCGACAGTCTGCCTGTTTTTCACATAATCAGACTTGTGTTCGTTTTAAAAAAATGGGCGTGGCAAGTGCTCTTATCCAATTCAATTATTACCAATTTGTGCTATTTCATTTTCTATTTCGATCAAATAAAATGGTAATTAATGTGTTAAACGAATTAATTTAACGTAATTTATCAATTTTCACGTATTTTTGAAATACGTTTCAGTAATTTTTTTTTTTTAATACAAGTTTAATCTTTCAACTGATCGAAATGTATTTAATAAGTTATTTAATTTAATATTTGTATCTAATTAGTCTATTTGGCTTTTAATTGATTTTAATTTCTTAACAATATTTGCGTCGCTGCGGCTCTGCTGGTTAGTACGTTGATCTGTGAGTCTGGAGTTACATTCGAACCCGGGTTCGTATCTCCGCTGTGGCATGCAACAAACATATTGAAGACGCAGGTTTCCTTTAATAGAATAAAAGTGCCTATGAGAAAACTCTCTTGAATCAAAACATTGATATAAAAAATTTATATATCTAAAATTTTTATAAATTTTTATACTTAAAATTTACACATATGTAATGTAGGTATTATAAGTGTTTATGCTGTGTGATAAGTTGAAAAGTAAAAAAAGTGTTTTTTAGTGAATTGCGATTTTTTTATAATATCCCACAAAATGGTATACAGTGTTTTTCTGTTATGATTTTTCTCTGATTCGTTTACAAGTTGCAATATTTCCCTTTTTTCAAATAACAATGTGCATATGTATGCTTTAGTGTTTTGTGCCTCTTGTTATAAATAAACCTATGTTCAATATTTGGTTAAGTATATCTATTTCTTTGTTTAGTTTAAATGGTTTTATCTGAAATGTATTATTCATTATGTTTATATACATTTATGTTTTTGTAACATTGATTTCTATTTAACTTCAAGTGGCATTTTTTAATAAACTCCTCTTGATTTTGCTTTGTATTTTCAGGAAAAGAACTCGTTTTACAATGTTTCGTGTATTTTAACATTGCCACCATATCAACGCAAAGGCTACGGCAGACTGTTAATCGATTTCAGTGAGTAACCATGTGAAAAGCGATATTATTTGCGTCCTGTCATTAGTAAAGAAATAAGTATAAGTCTGACGGATTATAGCTGAGCTCAGCAATGTGTGAGTCAGCCTTTTGACGTAAGAGTTAACTCCAAGAAAAAGACAACTTTTTCGTGACTATTTGGAAAGCACCATCTCTGTCTGCGCCATTTGCGGTGACGACATATTTTGGGATGTGCGCAGCTGACAAAAAATTGTATTTAGTAAAATAATTTAATATTTTATTAACCACAGTTACTGATTGAATTCTGCAATGGCAATTTTGAATGCAAAGATTTGCAATTGAAATCGCTCAAGTTTATACGATATATTTAAATATATTTAAATATATTAATATATATAAATATATTAAATATATTTAAATATATTTTAGATATACGATCGTATATTAAAAAAAAATACACCCACACTATAACAGAAATGAGTGCACAAGCATGAAAAATCACAAAATTCTAAACAATCATTGAAAGTTTAGGTTTGATGGACCTGCTCCAGTGCAGCTGACAAGTTGTAGGCCAATTTTGTAAATGATTGAGAATGGTGTGAAAGTAAAGTTAATGTTTGTTCCCACTGACTTTAACCACTGGTAGTTTTAGCTTGTTGGTCAATGGTGGCGTCCATGTGACATCAGACATGGGCTATAAAATAGTTTAATTTCTCTCTATGTTCACATTCGAATTCGGTGTAAAAGCTGACAACTTCTGCGAAATTATTCAAGTAACCACAAACCCAAAAGTCGTATTCCTGCAATAAAAGCGTGACAGACAAGTGAGCAGTGGCATTGAAGTTTGTTGTTGTGCGCTCTCGACTGAAACAATCGCAACTTATTCACAACGAAGAGTGTTTTTGACGCAATCAAACGTCCAATGCCAATCGAAATTAACTCTCGAGAATATAGCCAAGCGATCTGCCATTCCAAACAAGATTTAAAGCTCCGACACGGCCACCAAGCGGCCTATTATCAGCCACTAAATTATGGATTTTATGCGAATTTCTAAAGGCTCTCACCCATTTGCAGCACTTTTCAGTGCTCCCCCATCCGCTGCCCACATCAGCACTATTTAACAGAATTCTATCGACTTACTTCGCGTCAAATGAACGCCGCACAGATTAGTGCAAGCAGTGCACTCTTCTCTTCACCCGCTCAATTAAATTGTTATTATTCTGCGCTAAAAATTTAACCACTCGCCCGTGTACGGCTGTGTGTGGTGGCCGGCAGTTATTGGACGCTTTGATTACTCATTTTTTCGTTTTTTGTGTTTCTTGGCGTTGAATGAGTCAACTTTAATTACTTCATAGTGCACTGTTCGTTGCGGTGCAATGACTGCTGGCAATTTGGCGAACTCTCCGCTCTCCGCTCCGCAGCTGCATTCACCCAGCCAGGTGTGCCGTAATATTTCAGTTTTTTGGCCTTTCATATTGAACTCTTGTCGGCAGCCGCTTTGCGTAATAATGTGAATTTTTAAATTGAGCAAATTGTCAATTTGTGGCAGTGCATTTTGGCGGAAAGCATGCGTGGCCACGCCCGGTGCGCGGCGTTGGCGGCTATTAGAAGACGCCGCCATTGCGCACACAATGCAAACTTTTCAGCGAGAAGCATGCGACAGTGCGGTGGCGCTGCCCTTCCTCGCGGCCGCCCGTGATTCACAGCACCGACAGACAGACGCCGGCTTGCTGGCACTGACAATGAGCGCTCACCGTCCTGCCGCCCGTGCCCAGTGCGCGCGCGGTTGTTGCCTTATTACCGCTTTGCCGCCGCCATTGCCACACACATGCACACCCGGCCGGGCTGGGCGCTCGTCTGCGGTGGCGACGTGCAGAATTTCGTTCCGTTTGAAGCGACATTGACCTTACACCACTTCACACTGTTCGCATGCTCACTCATACCCGCGGCCGCTTATGTGGCGTCACGGGCTACTCGTGCAATGCAACTGCACGAACGTACATAAGAGGCGGCGCATGGTGTGCTGCTGTCTGGCGTGGCGTGCCGGTGGAATGGTGCGCGCCGACGAATGATATGCGCCGGTGGCGTACTCGCGCTGGGCCCACGACCACTACCAGGTGGGGCAGAGTGCTTCGTGCGCGTTCCGCCGATATTGAACGATATATAGTATTCTGATGCCATCAAGTTTATTGCACTGACTGCGCGTCCAAAAATCGCCGCAACCATGCGACCGATAAGCTTGCTACGCTTAACTTGCTACTGTCACAGCATTAAGTTGCAGCTGCCGACACCAAGAAACATTTAGTCATAAAGTTGCACCATTTGAACCGTCATTGGACAAGCAACGTTCGGCCCACGCAATAGAAATTAACTATTGCCAAAATTACACCGTGTGACAAAAAGCAACTTTTGGCTTCATACTTGAAAGCCTCTAAAAATATAGAAAGGTAAAAGTAAGGGTCGAAAATGGCCTAACGCTGTACTCAGCTTTTGTTTATGTGTTTGGATGGGGTTTTTTAAATTTCAATCTTTTGAATTGATAAAACGATTTTGAAGTATTGATCATCCATTCATCTCTGTGTGATGTTTTTATCACTAAAATGAAGAACTGAGAACAGAGGCGTGAGTTACACATGCCCCTAGGCCGGAAAAGGGTTAAGATAGATAATTTCGAATATTTTTTTAGGTATTCAGACATAAAAATTGTATACAAGACTTCTTGACCTGGAAAAATTCAATTGATTTCGTTAATACTTTTAATATTGTTTAAAAAATCGTCAGCGTTACATGTACAGTTTGTCAAGTAAATGTTTGCAAACTTAAAAAAGGTAGAAAAATGATTTTGAAAAGCTTATAAATATAACAGAAATTGCAATATTTTGAAATTTTTTTAAGATATAGATTAACAGTTCCGAACAGTTTCATGAGATACATCAGTTCTCGTCAGCCTTGCAATTCTCTTCACACTATTTGTTAGTGTAAAGTTCAAGCTTCTTACTAGCATTAATATTGTGTGAACGATCTTTTAAATGAATGAAAAACATGAATACGTGATGAGTGAGCAAGATTGAAGGTATTTTTAACCTGGCTTGAGTGTTCATGGAAAAGTCGGTTTTCTTTCCATGATTCTCTCCATGACTCTGCTTCGAGTCGAATAACTCAAGCCTGCATTATTCAGTATTAGTTTGATTTCTTTCAAATCTTAACAGATTAATCAAATTAATGGCTCCGCACAACTTTCAAAATTTCAAAACTTATCTCCTCACTAAACTCTTGCTGTGCTCATAACTAAATAATATTTGTTCATAATTTCCTTCTCTTTCACACATTGGCCATTTGTCGTAAGTACTCATATGTCAAACTATAGTCTCGAATTACCCACTACCGCCATGCTGATAGCAAGCGTTAATTGGAAGGGACAGGCGAGGTGCGACGTTTTCTTCAAAGTTTACGCTTACGCTATGCAAAGTATTTATAAACCGAATCGGCACTGTTGTTTTTATTATATTTTTACTTTATTGATTTTGCATGATTGTCATTGCGTGCGCACTGGCAATGGCGGCAACGACTGTAGACAACAAAGGTCAGGACAGGTCACAATGAAAGGGCGTCGTCCTTGTTGTGGCGCGTTTGCGAATCGGTTTTGGTCTGCAAATACCAAATACCAACTCGTTTGTTTGCGCTGCTGCGAAGGCAATTCCTGGTGCGCTCCAAAGGGGAATGTGACTTTGAAAAGTGTTTCCACCAACTTTTCACTGCCACACAGTCGTCAATCGCGACTGCACTCTTTGCTGCTCATAAAGCTCAGTTTTGCATACTTTCGAGCCGTGGCACCGGTTATTCGCCACCATGGTTACTGGTTACGTGGCCAGCCGACTTGCGTGCGGCAATAGCGCCTGCCGACTACGCCTGCTAATGGATCGATAAAGTCGTCTCGTCATTTCCCATTCTTGTGAGTTGTAAAGAAAAATCAAAGCAGCCTTGGATTTGCCGTTTCACGCTGCTGCCTGCAGCCTGCCGTCTGATGCGGGCGACCGTGCGCCCGTTGCTAGGTGGCGGCGCGACTGGGTGGGTGGTGTTGGCTGCTTTCGCTAAAACGCACAAAAAGTGTTCAACCCTGCCGAGACGCAACGCACCGCACCGCAACGCGACGATATGCGACGCCGCGCGACGAGACGAGTCGAGTCGAGTCGAGACTACCGCAGCAAAGTTTCTGTTGTGTTGAGTTGGGGTGCAGTAGAATTTCAGACGCCAATGGCAAAAGCGTCTACAATGTGAATTCGCACACACTCGAACGTGCGCTACTTCACCGCCACTGCGCACCCTGCACTTCACTTCAGTTTACACTGCTGCTGAATTTACAATTCGTCGGGCGCACTGGCGCTGAGCCGCTGTGTGGCAGGAGCGCGAGGGCGCGTGGGTTGAATGGACGCGACGAGCGTTTGCGAAAGTTGAATGGCGGAATAAAAGCAGCCTGTCTGGGTCTGCCAGCCCGTGCGCCGGAGTTGTGCAGTGCAGCACTCACCCGCGGCCCTTCAGTCTGGCTCGTCTAGACGCATATGGGGGACGTTTTGGCCAAAGCAAATGACAAAGTTGGTCATGCCGCCGAGGGTGGAGTGCGCCGAGTCTGCTAAGGCAGCCAGGTAGCATGCGGGGGACTGTGTGTGGGTGTGCGTGTGCGTGTGGTGAGGTGTGTGTTTTAGCGCTGACGAAGATTTTTACGTGCGAATATTTCAAGTGCTTGGCTACAACATCTTTTTAGGCTACCTTCTGACCAGAGTCGAGCGCAAGATTGGCTCGCCAGAGAAGCCGCTGTCGGATTTGGGCCTCATATCGTATCGCTCCTACTGGAAGGATGTCTTGCTGGACTATCTGTGCAACCGCAGTGGCAACACGTTGAGCATCAAAGATGTTTCGCAGGTAATCGAAAAGGCCCTGGCCCTGGCAAAGTGTTTCGAAAGCAGCTACTTATCATTTGTTCATATATTTCTCCGCTTTGGAAAGGAAATGGCCATCTATTCGTATGATATCGTGAGCACTCTGCAAGCGTTGGGCATGATGAAGTACTGGAAGGGCAAGCACATTGTGCTCAAGAAACAGGTAAATGACTCGAAGAAAATGCTAGCGAACTCTAAGCATGGCTAAGCTAACTACGCTCTCTCTCGATTGTTCACAGGACGTTTTAGAGGAATACGAAAAACGTGTGAAGCACCGGGGGAACTTTCCGAAGATTGACGACTCCTGTCTGCGCTGGAGTCCCTTTGTGCCAACGCAAACAAACAACTCACCATAATGCAGGGCCAGAAGAGGCAAGAAACCTGCCTTGCAATAGTCAAACACGAAGATTGAGTAATAAAAGTGTGCCAGCAGGAAAGGGCAGCTGTGTGTGGACCTGAATGGTATTTTGCGCGTAAAAGTCGAAAAGCACAAGTCCGAAAAGCTAATGCAGACTATGCATGAAGTTCGAATTTGGATTCGGGATCCACGAAAGTCCATAAAATTGATTCAATAAGAAAATGAAAATCTCTGTTAAAGTCATCGCAAAATCGCTTCGCCTTTCCAGAAAAAAAAAATAGCACACTAAGTGAGACAACCAATTGCAGAGATGACCTTTTATATTACTACTGGAGCACTTTCCTACACCATCTAGCACAGCTGTCAGCTCTGTGCGAATTTCCTACTGGGATGGACATCAATGCGAAACTTCTTCTAAATTTTTAATGCTATTTTATTAACTAATTGTGTACATTGAAAATTGCAATTTGTACAAGTCTAATGTTTATTATTTATACAAAACAGATTTTTTTAAGAAAATACTAACAAATAGCTACTTAATAAAAAAATTACTTCGAATATGATTTTAAGAAGACAAGTAGTTTTTATTGAGTAGAGAGATAAGTGCCTTTTGTACTTGATATCACCGAGGAGCAACTGGCTGAATAAATTCGATGCACGCACTTAGTGCTTGGCGGTCGCTGCAGCGTCATTACTCATGCCGGGTGCCCGCAGACGCCCAATAGTGTCATCTAAATTATACTCCTTTGATTTGTATGCGCCACCGAGTTCCAGCTTGTTTTAAGGCGTGAGAATTCCAACACAAGCAAGACTGCATCTGCCATAGTGTCGGCGCGTCAATTTCGCAGCCGGCCAACTTTCCCATGTGGCACCGCCATCCATCCATGCATACAGCCAGCCGGCCAGCCATCCGTTCACCACACTCCAGCGCATCCACTTACACGTACTCGACGGCTACGACTGCGGCCACAACTGTCGGAATCGGCGACAGTTGGCGCTCGGTGTGGCATGGCGTTAATAGTGCTTTAGTAGTTGCAGCGCGGCACTCGTCAGCGAAAGCACGAGCGACAAGCAGCTTACTCACCGGCTAAAGTCACCGTCACTGGCCGTCGGCATCGGCACCGGCACCGAATTGCAAACTGTCGCCTCTCTCGCGCTATCTGTGCGAGTAGTTTTGCTGGAGTTTTTGGTCGGTTTGTCAGCTATTTTTTCGGCAAAAGCATATGCATCATTCGCGGCCATCACAACTGCTCATGGTGGTGGCCTACGCCAACTCGTCGGCACGTCACTCCTTGCCGACTCCAGCCTCAAACTGCCGCTCGGAGTTATGGCCTCGGCTGGAACAATGGCCACTCAACGGCATCTTCGCAGTGGGGTGTGAGCGTGGAGCAGTGCGGCTGTGGCCGTGGCTTACGCTAAGGCGGTGTCGGAGGCGAAGGCGAGCGGGGCGCCATATCGCACAAAGAAGAACACACAACAACGCACACAGATGCAACGCGAACGAAGGTCTCGTATCCGCAGCACACGCATGTAAATTGCTCGTGCTCGGTCGTCGGTAATCGTGGTCGTCGTCCATGGCAGTCTTCAGTTCAGCAGTTTTCGGCATTCACCACCACCGAGCACCACTACCAGCGCTACTCCACCGCACAGTCAAACACAAAGCAGCGGAGTGTGCGACTGCTGTCGCAGCGACGCAGTGGCGATGACGGCGCGCTGCTCGACGCGAGGAGGTGCCGCCAGACAGGGGACGTGCGGCGGCACGCTCGCCATCGTCGTGGTCGTCTAGCGGTGGCATTGCAGCGGTGTAGGTTAGGCATCGGAGATGGCAGCGAACTAATAACAAAAAAAGAATAAGAATTTAGCGAGCACACGACGTGCAAAGAAACGACCAGCACGATGGGGCGCGGAGGGAGGGGCCGCGTGCCACGAGCAAGCGAGCACAGGCAACACTTGCCGGGCGCAGGCAATGGCAAAGCTAAAGCAGCCAGTTGAGCAGCGGCTGTGACGGCGGAGGCAGCGGTATGGCTGAACTCGGCTGGGCTCGTCCGTTTGGACTGGTTTTTCAGTGAAGTGGGTCTTGGGTAGCGGGGAGCGAGAAGCGGGCGCAGCGCACGAACTGGCGAGTGAATTGCTGGCGCTGGTGGCTTTTGACTAAACAGCGACACCGAGCAGTACTCATTTGATCAGACTCAGCCGGTCTGAACGGTTCGCTTTGAAACAGTCGCTCCTCGGCGTGGCACACAGCCAGTCACAGTCTCAACCAGAGTCACAGCCAGGCAGTCACACAGAGCCAAAGTTGGACACAGCGAAGAAGCACACCGAGCGTTGCTGCTGCTATCGGCATCGCGACCGCTGCCGCTATCGCCTGTCGTTGTCTGTCTTCACCACTACAGGGGCGACTTGCGCGACAGCTGCTACCGCTGCACGGTCGGCGGTCGTGTTGGTGCATTCGGAAGCTTTGGAAACAGTGTGAATAATTTGGCCAAAATCGTTAAAGTGCTAAGAATTATTGGACTAGTTTGAATCGCCATCGTCGCCGTCATTCCCGACAGTACGAAATCTTCCGTCTCGCTGCCATACAGATTGTTGTTGCCGTTGACGTCGTCATATGATGGTCGAGCGGCGGCGGCGGCGGCAGCAGCAGCGACAGCTTTGCGGTATGTGAACCGTTCTTCGCCGCGCTGCTGATGGCGGTGCACTGGGCGACGTGTGTGTATGTATTTCAGTGTGTTTGTGTTTGTGTGAGTGCGTGTGTGTTCGTTTATAAGTAAAGAAATTAGGAAAAGCCAGAAAATCCAATCGGAAGTGCATTTGAACCGGAAAAGAGTATCATTGTGAAATTCAAACCGGCCGGCGTGAACACAGGACAGACGGCCGCAAAACTGCAACCGCACGGCAGCGGCAAAAGCGCATGCGACAGCCTGAAAGCGCAGCGTTGGAGTTTCCAGCGGATTCGATGGAATTTTCCCGATACTACGCAGAGAAATTCAGTTTTCAGTTTTGCCTTCACCCGCGACGACGAAGTTATTTTTAGCGTTTCAATATCAACGTTTCTTTCTTCTTTGTTTTCGAGTCGCAGGCCAAAAAAGCAATGGTGACGCAAGTGTGTGTGCAATCAACAGACGTGCGGACAGACGGACAAACAGCTCAGATCAGGCGGTTGCACAGTGAACAAAGGAGCGAGGGTGTTACAATTATAAAAAGGAGATCGACACTTCCCACCGACCGACCGACCGACACACAGACGAGACAGCTGGACAGACAAAGGGATCTGAGGGGTGGCGAGATGTTGCCGCGAGGGTGACCGGACGGTCAAGTAGCCAGACTAAGGGACAAGCCCACAAAAGGTGCGGACAGATGAACGAATAATGCTGGGCCGCGCGGCGCAAGCACCAAACCACCGACCACATGACATTTGCTCATATTTTCGAAAAAGAAAAAACTGAACGAGACGAAAAAATGAAATCAGAACGAAAAGAAAAGTAGGTGGCAGTGGCAGGAGGAGGAGGACGCGGCACAAAGCGGCGATATGAGGAGCAGCGCATGGCCGAGTATCTGAAAAATTAATTTTAGACAACGAAACGCCAAGAAGTCGCGCAGATCTGCGCGTACAGCGCGTGCAGAGTGGAATGGAATGCGAATCGTAAAATAGTCGAACGTGTTGAATAGGTATGTGGGCACACGGACGTGTCGGTGGAGGCAGATAATTGGGAAAGTGGGCAGTAGAGACTGAAAAGGAAAAGAGAAGAGCTGGACAGAGCCGAAAGAAACCAGATTGGGTGGAGGATGTTGGTCGCAGCACTCATGAACGTGGTAGAAGATTGCGATAAAGCGCAATGCTAGAATAACTGATACTTGGGTTGTGTGAGCTGGTAGGAAAGCTAGTAGCTGACAATATGTTAAAATGTCGCCCCGCCTGCTGCCCGGCCAGATATATAGCCGATAAAACGCAGTCACTCACGTACACAAACGCACTGGGTTGTGCGCAAACACTGGCAAACATATTCAAACACAAACAGACAGACAGACAGACACAAGCGCACATCCATCAGGGCTACGGCCGTGGCCGCAAAGTCAATAGGTGGCAAAGGCTGTAGGTAGCGGACAGTCAGCCGATGGTCTACAGTCGGCAAAGCCCCCAAAACAAAGCCACAAGCAGAAGCACCAACACGCCAGTGGTAAGGGCAGAGACAGTCACCGCGACGGCGACAGCGACGGAGGCGGCGACAGCGCAGCAGCGACGACCGGTCGGTCACTGAGTTGGCAAATCGAACGAACAGCTGTGGAACGGATGTATGTGCGTACGAGAGTGTTTGTGTGTGGGTATGTGTCTGTGTCTGTATGGGTGAGTGGAATTGTGTAGCTGAACCGAACTTTTGCCGGTAAGTCCAGTCAGCCAACAGCCATTTAGTTAGGCAACCCAACTCGTACCGTTGTTGTTGTTGTTGTTGTTGTCTGTCTCACATGCGCAAAACTTCCTAAGCCACCAAATCGAAAAGAGAGCCACCGGCAAACGAGGGCGTGGAGTTGCGGCGATGAGAAGCGAAATGCATTCGAGCATTTGCCGGCATCCCGATGCATCCGCAGCCGTCGGCGCAGAACCTGCATTCAGTGTACATGCCGAACGCGTCGTGCCGCACCGTGTGCTCCGTACTCCAGTTAAGGCTGTTGCAAGTGTGCCCCACCCAACCAAGCCAAACAAATACAAGCATCCGATATTTGTCTACTGGCCCAGCCGCCGTTGGTGTGTGCCTCGTTTCTTCATCCCTCCATCCACCCACCGGTCGGCGTTGCCTTTTTGTACGTGCACACGACATTCGAAAATTTGCAATTATTCATGTTGGTCGAACTTCCCGACGCCGTCGTCGTCGTTGCCACCGCAACCGTCACCCGCGTCGCTGTCGTTGTCGTCGGCGTTTGAGCCGACTGATTCAGCAAATCGTTTGCTGGCAATCATCGTTGTCGGCTTAAACCGACGACATCGGCTCAATTCCACTCAGTACTTTTCGGCCCGCCGCCCTCCAACCACCGTACCACACCTATCACGCCCGACCTTCACTCTCCATTCCCCCAATCAACTCTGGGCTGACTGCTTACGTATTCGTTGCATGTCTCCAAAGGAAAAAGAAGCCAACCGACAAAGCGATTCCCGACGACGGCAACGACAACTGCGCGCGGTCGCTGTGCCAAATCGCGAAAATGTCCGAATTTCAAGGCTCAGCAATTTTTCATTTTCTGTGCCGTCTCTCCGCTTGGGCTTTCGCGGTTTTCGGGAGTGCGCAATGTTCGAGCCTCGAACGCGATCGTTCGCTGTGTACACAGACCGGTTGTGAGACACCTAACAGCCGCTGCACGGCTGCGGTGGGGAGAAGCGACCATCAGCAGTTACGAAGTTTTTGGCAAAAACGAAAATGAGACGGCAGAAAAAGGCAGGCCGCCGCCGCACACCGCAACTGGGGGAAATTTGGCAAAATGGCAACGGTGGAAGCTGAAGTCACAACAGTGCGAAAATGTCCGTCCGTCGCTGAAGTTGTGCGCCTTTGCGGGCCGCAAGTATCGGCATGGAGCAGCAGCCGCAGCGGCAGCAGAAGAGCTCACTGTCTGTGCGTGTAGTGGGGCACGTGTCGGTTTCGTTGGTTTTCATCGGCTTTCTCGCTTGCTGCTGCTCTTGATCTGGGACCGGCTGTTTCTGGCCGCTTGCACGTACACAGCCGAGCCGTCTGTGTGTGTCAGTCTGCCGGCATGTGCGCGCGTGTGAGTGAACGTGCTGCACCCCTACACCAGCCCAGCGCTGCTCAGTGATCGCGTCGCTGTGAGTACCCACTCGCTCGTTCAATTTATTTTCCTTTTGCTTTAAATATGCGCTAAATGAATATGTACGTTCGCGACGACGACAAAGACGGCGAAAACGACAACGATAGCGACCAGAGTCAAAGCACTTAGTAACAGCAGAGCAGAGCAACGCAGAGCACCACAGCCCGGATCGGAACAGAACGGGACGGCTCGCATCGGCCAGTGCTGGTAGTGCCTTTCGCCGGTGTGCGTCAACGTTGACGTCGACAAAATCGTCGCATTATCAGTGCCGCGGCAGCGACGACGACGAATTTTCAAATTTAGAATACCAGGGTCGCTGCCGATTTTCGGGTTTTCTGGTGGCTTGCCGCCTTGCTAGTCTCCTGAGCGACGAGGACCGGCCCGAACCGGACCGCATGGACTACACCACCGCGCTCAGGACATCCGTGACACGTCAAATGGCGGCCAGTGACCAGCACACGGAAATGCCAGTGGGGTGATGTCATATTCGTCAGCCACTCAGCCACCCAACCAGTCAGCCAATCGACTCACCGTGTAGCGTGTTCATCTGCATCATCGCACTTTGCAGAAATCGAGGTAATGCGGAAAATCATGTGCTGAGAGCGGAGTCGCTTGTGCAGCAGGGGAGCGGTGCGGTGGACGGAGAAGGGGAATGCGTGTCGTGGTGCGGTGTAGAGGGCACAGGTGGAAAAGTGATAATGCGTCAAGATATGGACATGACTAATTTAAAATTCCAGCTGAACTTCGGCACAACCGTGTTCATTTTTTCATATCCAACCGTCTGTCCACTCCACTCCGCTCGCTCCGATCCCATCCGATCCGATACGACTTCACATTCAATCCATGCCGATTATGCAAATTGAAGTGAGTGAGCGTCGCGCAACAACGAAACTTGCACAAAAGCACCGGCGGCACTCACACTCTCGCCGCTCTACAGCTGGTGCATTGGTGGTGGTGCTGGCCACTGCCAGCGCCGCCGCCGACGCCGGCGTTGCTCTCAACCATCGCAAGCTTGTCTGCAGACAGCCGTACTCGTCGTGCTCGCGTCGGCAGCGCAACAGCATGGCGAACGCTTATACTGTGCGCGAAGTCACAGAAATCAAACCTCGGTCGGTCGGTCGGTGGGTCGGTTGGTTCTTCGAACTCTTTCGCTTCGTGTACGAATTGCCGGCACAAAGTACTTTTGGACAATGGAGACACAGATACGGTAGTCAGCAGTGGTGTGCGTGTGGCTCTGTGTATGTGTGTGTGTGTAAGTATCTCACTGGGATTGTATGAGTGCACCTCTGCGCCCATGTACCACACCAGCGCCAGCGAGTGTTTGAGCATGAAGTCATCCATCCGTCCGTTCGACGCTGCCAGCGTTGAAGCAGATCGTTAACCTTAAAGTTTCACATGGAGCGGCCACAAGGTCGTTTCCTGCAGAGTTGCTCGTTCGCCGATCGGGTGCTTTGTTTGGCAGCTGATGGGCCCAGCTGCAAGGTGAGACGCATTGCTGGTCGCTGACTAATTGCAGCGCCCGTCTGCCGGTTGTTGCAAGTGCAGTTGCCAACTGAGCCGCGTCGAGCGCTGCTTTCAAACCAATCCAGCTGATGCAGCGCAGCGCATGCAGCGGCAACGTAAGATACCAACGTGTGGCGATGTGTGTTTCGACGCCGCGAAGAGCGGCAACGGCTGAAGTGCGGAAATTCCATTTAGCTGACGTATTCGGGGACCTGCTTGAGGTCAAGTACTCTGCGCGCTAATCAGTGACCAGGGCTGTATACGAAATGAAGTCAGTCAGGTACCTGAAGTAGCGCGCGAAGTGCCTGACACACACATCGTTTGCTGGCGGTCATTGATCCACAATCCACAGAGCACGCAACGTTCCTTACTCAAGCGACGCAAAATGTCCCATGTCTATTGTACTTCATCAGGTGCTCTGGTGTGCAAGTTACCCGGCACATGTTGAAGTACATTCAATATGAGGCGGCGATCTGTACAATGCACGCAATCCAGTTGTGGCTATAGCAGCGATCAGTTTGAACGAGCTTTATAAGTATTTGGCATACTTGTGGATAAACCATATTTAGTGGTTCAGTGTGAATACCCAAAATGTAGTAATAAATGCAATAATTAAACACTTAAAAAAATATTTGTTGTTTTAATATGTTTTCACAAAGGGGATGAGAGATGCGGAACCCGTTTTCAAACTATCACCAAGGAGTCGCATTTTAAACTATTTGAAATTAGTATCGAAGCCTGATATTAAATGAAATGGTTTGGTGTTTATTTTTACCGAAATTCTAACTTTTGGGTTAATACTAATCTCCGATTTGTTTTGTATTGAGAACAAATTTTCATGCTACTAAAGATTGGCAAAAGTGGAGAAATTTTTTAGGCTATGATGAAAATATATCGTTTCAATAGAGATTCTTAAAAATTATAATTAAATAAAAGTGTGGTAAAATGTGGTTAATTGGGACCATTACGGTAGTACATACTTCTACCAAAAGTTGTTTTCCTTAGAAACCTTGAGGTTTCTTGAGGCTTTCTGAGATGGGAGGTACTTCACAAAAATGATGTTTTCAAGAACATGTAAGGAAAATGTATTCTTATGCGTTTGTATCGTTCAATAAACCTGCATACCTACACAAATCGATAAATCAATTTATGAATACATTTTTTAATGGAGAAATTTGGCATTTTTATGTTCAGTGTAAACACACCTCTAAGATCACAAAAAAAACCCTAAAACTATTTTGCGAAGAACACGTCTTAAAACATAAGGAGTCTTCATCTCAAACATTGGCGAACAGATATCGCTAGTTCGAAATCCTTGTTCTTCCGCTATATTTGATGAACTGTTTCTTATTTAAAGTCACTCTATTTTTTATTTATCACTCGTCTCGACCGAAATACAGTTCCATTGAAAACTTATGCCCGATTTCACAGTGGTTGGTTAAGTATCCTTTTGCGATTTCACAGTCTCAACAGTCTCTTCACAGTTGCACAAAATTATTGGCTTTTCTGTTTCAGAAGTTAAGGAAGTATGGCAATTTTTTGGATTGTAAACTTCGAGGCTGTTTTATTTTCCACAAAAATTCAAAAGAAAAATTTGTTTTAAAACTGTTCTGTTTTGATTTAACATCGTCAGGAAAATGCTGCCAATAATATGCAAGCAGTGTTACCAATTTTAAGCAATTTTAAGCATTCATAATTTCTAAATCAGTTTTTCAGATAACCAGCCACTTTGAAAGTCCAAACTATTTAATCAATGATTGAACATCGCTTCATTTTTAAAGTCAACAGTTGGTTACCCAACCACTGTGAAATCGTGTGTTATATGGCGTTCAAACTGAAGACTTAAACGTGTTTAATGTGCTTAAACAAGTTAAATGAACAAAACCAGTTCGAAAACCTGTTTATTCACATGCAATTGTTGTTGGAAATGAAACGTGTTAAACCATTTAACATGTTTTGAAACGAGTTTAACGCAGGGTTGCATCCGAAAGCTTTCTATAAAAAAGCTTTTTTGTCAACTGAACACAGCGCACACACTAAGCACACACCAGAAAAAACATCCTTACAAATTCAGCTGTAATTTCTTCAAAACAAAACCAAACATAAATTGAAAATTTGAAAATTTTGAAATGAATAAAAATAATCGTTTTGATCGCACTGCTTTCATTCCATTCATCGCCTTTTTATGGCATCTGAATACAAGGCGTCTAATATTTGGACGAAGTTGAGTATGTTGCCGTGGTTTGTGAAATATGCGCCAATATTTCGCTCGAATCATGCTCCCAGCACATCAGTTCACAAAAATATTTATTTGTTGTTTGTAAACAAACAGCTGTCAAATTAAACTCCATTGAGCAGTCTGGACGGTTGTGTTCAACAAAAAGCTCTTTTCACTTAAACTAGTTTAAATGAGTCAGTTTAAACGCCATATTAAAGGCAGCTGAGTCGCGACAGGCTCGAAACTGTAACAAGATAAGCTTTTCACGAAAATTTCAACTTTGCATATTTCCTTTAACTGGCAACCTAACCACGTCAGCTGTTCTTCTGCCTCACTACTTTGTACCGTTTTCAGCACTGCCAGCTGTGCACCATTCTTCGTATTTCGTTGAAATTCGTTTATTTTAATTTGTCTTCTTGACAAATACCTTTGCGTGAATAATTAGTTTGCTTGTGCTTCAAAAAATTTTCCGCTTGCTTCATTGATTCGTTTCTTTACGTGACAGATACGCATAAATTTCATAGTTTCCTGTGGAATCTGTCAATTTTTACAACTGGCAATTCTGTTACATCTTAATCAGCTCATGTCTATTCGATCCGATTCGATTTTTGGTGTGTGTGTGTCCTACTGAAAAAACTGTAAGGTCGCCGGACGAAAACGCTTGAAACTCGATTAAAAATCGCCTTGATTACGAACTGAGGAGCTGCGACCGCCGCGAAGGAGAACGCGAACGACGATCTATTTGTTTCCAAGTGCATTTCGAAGGCCCAAAGTAAACGCAGAGCAAGATGTTGAGGACAATTGCCGCCCGCAATGAGCTGATTCTACGTGGAACTGCGCTTGCCAGAGTCAGAGCATCGCGTGAGATTGCGCGCGTCTTTGGCGCTCAGGCCGGCAGGAACCTACAGACACTCAGGTGCGTCGCCCATGTCATGTCCTCATAACCTTATCAGTCCCAAACGGTTGTGGGCTGGTGTGGTCCTTTCAATCGCATTGCGTTTTAAGGTTAGAAAGTGGTTGTGTAACCGTTTGTTGCAAGTGCAGAAATGCCATCGGTTGCGAATGTACGAAACGCGGTGGGAGGGTGGGTAGGAAGAGCTCTGCGAAATTGAGGAAGGCCGGCGTGATGAGCTGTCAGTGTCAGTGGCATGTGGCGTGTTGTAGTGACGAAAAAAGTTATGAATTGTCTGAATATGACCTCTTGTCATTGGCGTGATTTGGAGTTTTGTGATAAGCAATGATACGATAGTAGTTGCGGCCTTCTTGTGGTTTTTGTTGATTTCGCGCACGACGTTGCCAGCTGTCAGGAAAACGGCGTCCGTGGTGGAGCATGTTGCGCTTGTAAACAAACTGAACAAAGTGATAGTTGTCAAAGTCGCTTGTAATTTGCGATCGAAGTTTCTCAGGCCAATCGTAAATAATTTCCTGAATAGCGTAATATACAAATACAAAGGTTGCTTTACATCATACCGGCTCGATTACGAAAGTTTTCATACGCAACATTTACTTGGTGATGTGCTTCTTGTTTCGATTAATTGATTTCGATTTGTTTTGTCGCTAATAATAATGGCTGATCGCACACATTTGTTGACAGCTTTTATAATAGTTGTTTTTGTGGAATCGGCGCATGTACAGCCGGTTTAAGGATGTCGGATTATGCATACCCACACTTTATTTGATTCATGTTCATTTCTTGTAATAGATTATGACTTATTAAACTCCTTACTTTAATTATAGAATTGCACCCAAAAGTCCTGTATTGTCGAGTCCGAAGCTTCTAAGTGCTTGGAGCACGAACTATGTGCGTGGTTACTCGTCTCTTCCCAATCACATCAAAGTGCCGCTGCCCGCACTATCACCCACCATGGAACAGGGCACTATCATTAGTTGGGAAAAGAAGGAAGGCGACAAGCTGAACGAAGGTGAGTCAGACCGTCTGGCCGTAGGCTGTGAAATTGTGCCATTGTGTGAAATGCATTTCGCGCAGGTGATCTGTTGGCGGAAATTGAAACCGATAAGGCTACAATGGGTTTCGAGACACCAGAAGAGGGCTATTTGGCGAAAATCATGATAGCTGCCGGTACCAAGGACGTGCCAATCGGGCGGCTGTTGTGTATTATTGTAGAGAAGGCTGAAGACGTGGCTGCATTCAAGGACTTCAAGGACGATGGTGCAACGGCAGCGCCGCCCAAGCCCAAGGCTGCACCGGCTCCTGCACCGGAAGCTCCTGCTGCACCGGCGCCCGCAGCAGAAGCACCGTCGCCTGCACCGGCTGCTGGTAAGCCCATGACTGCTGTGGAACAGCGCGGTGAACGAGTTTATGCCAGTCCGATGGCTAAGAAGCTCGCTGAAACGCAGCAGTTACGTCTTCAAGGTATCCACACGTTATGTTATTCTAACAACGTTTTTGATGTGCCCTCCTAACACAACGTTTTCTCCTCTTGCATGCAGGAAAAGGCAGTGGCGTCCATGGCTCAATAAAGTCTACCGATCTTGCAGGCATGGACAAGGCTCCAGCTGGAGCAAAAGCAGCAGCAGAGAAAGGTGGTAAACCAGCTGCTGCTCGTGCTGGTCCACCACAAGGCGGCTATATTGACATACCGGTGACAAACGTACGCGGTGTGATTGCCAAACGCCTTAAGGAGTCGAAGCAGCAAATCCCGCACTACTATGTTACAATGGAGTGCCAAGTGGACAAAGTAAGCTGGCAGAGTCATTAAGAAGTGGCACTTAAAATGTTGTCTAATGGTTTAAATTATACAGGTGCTCAAATTGCGCGAGAAGGTGAATAAGAAGTACGAGAAGAAGGGCGTACGTGTTTCCGTAAACGATTTTATAATTAAAGCCACCGCCATCGCCTGCCGCAAGGTTCCCGAATCCAATTCATATTGGATGGATACCGTAATTCGACAGTGAGTATGATTAGCCGTTATGTGTGAGTCTTTAGAGTTAATAATATGTTTGCGCAGATTCGACAACGTGGATGTGTCTGTAGCCGTCTCTACCGATACGGGTCTCATCACACCGATAGTATTCAGTGCTGATCGTAAAGGTGTCGTGGATATTTCCAAAGAAGTAAAGGAGCTGGCTGGCAGAGCTCGGGCAAACAAGTTAAAACCGCAGGAGTTCCAGGGCGGCACCGTGTGCGTCTCCAACTTGGGCATGTATGGTGAGTGCTGGGCGAATGAAAGTCGCCGATCTATTATTTTGTCCACAGAAGGAATATATGACGTTATTTTGTAATAATTTCAAGTATTAGAGGTAGATTATGATTTTGTGGAAAGATTAATTTAAACCAAAGTTGACCGATTTGTGGTGTAAGTTGATTAATGTTGGAAATATTTGGAAACAGAAAATCACTTTCAAAGTTGTTTGTGCCAAGAACTATTTAAAACTTCAAATTTGCTACTAAATTTAACAGCGGGTTCTGATCAAATTTTCACCATATTAACAGACGCATAACTTGTTTGCATACTTTCAGGCGTTACCCAATTCGCAGCCGTCATCAATCCACCGCAGTCGTGTATACTGGCATGCGGCACCACGAACAAAAAGTTGGTTTTGGATCCCGATAGTCTCAAAGGGTGAGAATGTGAAAAAGTCTTTAAAATTCTTAGGTTACTACAAAGTTTTTGTTTGCCTAAATTCTTGTTGCAGTTTCCGGGAAGTAAACGTAATGAACGTGACGCTGAGTGCGGACCACAGAACTTGCGACGGCGCTTTGGCTGCCCAATGGTTGCAGTACTTCCGGGAGTTTATGGAAAACCCAGAGACTATGATCCTTTAAGCACACACCCATGCACCCCACCAAAACTCCTACTAAGACTCAGATCACTCAGACCACTGTTACGACCGGTTTGACGCAACTCAGCTGCAGCAGGCAGCAGGTGTGCAGCAGTCGGTTGTACGGCACTTGATGATGAATCTGACAAACTAAGTGAACATTCGCCACTTAATCCAACGAACATTTGTATATTTTTGAATTGGTTCGGATTTACTTATTTGTGATTTGATTTATAAAATTAATTTCATTTTTCAATGATTGAATTAGAGAAAACGGAGAAAAAGAAAGATTAGATAATTAGGTTTTGTCAACTGCTTAGCAGATAGTACAGTCGGTAGCTGCAACTGCCAATCATGTTGAATTACTCGAGGTCCTCCACACTAATACGCAACATACAGACATACGTCCTTTATCCGAACCGCGTCGTTTCGCACCGTATATGTATACGGCACGGCTTACTACACACCATACATTCTGCCCCCTCCACTCCTGATAGCGCATTATGTATTTTTCAATTTATTTTGTCCATAGATACACACTTAAGTGCTTGCATTGGCTGTAGCGTATGAGGAATCCAAGCATTGTTGTAATTTAAACGAACAGGATGAATAAAATGAAGGAAACTAGTAAAATGAAAATTTGAGGTGCCAACACGCTGCACAGCAAAACAGTTCATTGACTGCTTGCAACTGCAGCTAGTATGGCATTGTTTTATTCGTACATTTAACTTGCACTAGAGAGAGTTACACATATGTATGTATGTATATATGGGAATGCTTATTGGCTAGACAAAACAAAAATTAAACAAATAACTAAAAAAATATTGAACGCAATAATTGTGCAAAATGAAAGTGGCAAGAGTAGAGAGGAATGAGAGCCTTTGGTTCGATTCGCTGGCACGGCTGCTGATCACCATTTCGCAGGCCCCATCTCGGACCACTCCTTAACAAAGTCGGCGTGCTTCTCCACCGCGGGGAACCACTCTTTACCGCCATAATCAATTTTCGGCTGTGTGCCTTTGTAGTTCTCCGGCAGAATCTCGGGTGCCAGGAACTTCTGTAGCGACTTCATGTCGCTGCCATGGAAATGCATCTGCAATCGTATAAGCGCGTTAGGCACACACATTGATTATTTAGTGGCGAAAGGCGGCCGGCGCCGCAACTTACCCGCTTGTTGAGTTTCTCACGCACAAATGGCTTGAAAAGCGCCCACACCATCTTGAAAATGAAAGGCTGCTTAACGAAGTGCACCTCCTTCATGCGCAGCGGCATAGCGTCCTGTATGAAAGTGAGCAGTCGCTTGGAGAAGCTGGGCGACAGCGCCTTCACTTGCTTCATGGAGAGCCCGTCAAAGTCCATGACGCAGACGACGCCGCGCACCTGCGTCTCTGGCTCCAGCTGCGCGGCGATGTGAACCATGTACAGCATGCGGAAGACATCGTCGGAGGGCACCTGGCTGGGGTCCCACAGCTCGCCGCAGTTCACAATCAGAATGCGACGGCCCATTTGGTCGCAGTTGCGCAGCACGTTGACCACATTCCCCTGTATGAATTTCTCCTTCAGCTGCTCGATCTCCAGGCCGTGCACCAGTGCAGCGTTCTCCTTGCGAAAGCTGGCCGTCGAACGCATCTGCAGAAGGCAAAGGTTAGCTGGTCAAGCAACAACAACTAATCGGGCTGGATAAGACGATATCAATTATGATTGCGGAATCGGTTTATTATGCGGCGGCTATTACGCGGTCATTAAGAGCCGCGACCATTCAGCCACTTCAACATGCAATAAAACTCAAAGAAAATAAAACAACAAGAATAGCATAACGACATCGAAAGCTGTCTAATGCCATCTGCGCTGCTTAGCTACGCGCATTGATGCCGAGCAGCGCTTCAATGGCCTCCAGTGCGACTAAGGCGGAAATGTGAAGTTGCGGAAACGTTGCTTTGTCGTTCTTGGCCGCGACCGCAATTCGAGCGCTGGCCGTTAGTCAGGTCAACTAGTCGACCGGCCAAATAGCGCGCACTCGCATGCCTACGCACACCGCTGCAATCGTCGTGCAACGGCGTTGGATGTGCGCGCACACCGTATCACAGAGTAAAAATAACACTTTTGACTTGCGGCGCGAAAGGTTATCGCATTGACTCCAGTGCCATGCAAGCAGCGCTGCGGCCATTGGGCCGGTCTTTATCGCTTCGTTGATGGCTGTGCGTCACAAAGAAATTGGGGCAGAAAAAAAATATAATGAAAAGCTATTAGCGGACGAGAAATCGAAGCAGTTTTTGTGTTGGAAACAAACTATGGACTTATTTTGCAAATACATTTTAAAAATAAGTATTTTAATATTCTGTTGCAATTATCAAATGTCGCCAGCGTCCAGGGACTTTTATAGATTGCAAATATGTTTGCTGTCTGAAGTGATTAGCCCCAACTCAACCTAACCTAAGTCTTTGTCACCGTTCTAGTTGCTAATAATATTTTTGTGTTTATATCAGAGACCTACAAGAATTATTATCCATATTTTGGGAATGAAAAAATTGCCCTAATTTAAGAAATTTCTAAAATTATTGTTTTATGATAATTATTCCCAATAAGAAATTTTTTACGTCGCCTATAACTATTATCATGTAATAAATATTTTTGAGTTGCATAATAACTGTTATAAGTAACCAGTATACTTTTCGTTGTCGATAATTATTATTTTGGGATTTTTGTTTTTTACATTGCTTCATAACTTTTATTTATGAATTTTTTTTATTTACGTTACCGATAACTATTATTTTGATAAATTTTTTTTTTACGTTGCATCATAACTTTTATTTATAATTTTTTTTCATTTGCGTTGCCGATAACTATTATTTTGAAAAAAAAAATTTTTTACGTTGAATTACTACATTTCGGATATGAATTAATTTGTAATTGTTTTAAATTGGCAAACGCAAATTAACTGCAGAAACCTTATTTCCGCCAACAACTAAACAATCAAAAATCAATTCATACTCAAAATGTGGTAAGGCAACGTAAATAAAAAAAATGTCCTTCATAAAAGTTATGAGGCAACGCAAAAAAAATTTTCTTTCAAATAATAGTAATCGTTAACGTAAATAAACAAAAAATCATTATTAAAAGTTATGAGGCAACGTAAAACAAATTTTCTTTCAAATAATAGTTATCGGTAACGTAAATAAAAAAAGTCATAAATAAAAGTTATGATGCAACGTAAACAAAAAAAATCCCAAAATAATAATTATACAGAATGAAAAAAATATTTATTTCTCATAACAGTTATTATGCAACGTAAAAATTAATTGTCGCAAATAATAATTATAATCAACAAATAAAATTTATGTTGCATTGTAATAGTTACATTGCAATTAATTTCTTAAAAAAACGTATAATAACTCCCTGGTTTATATGAACGCAAAATCAGTTAATATTTAAGATAAAATGATAATGTTTGGTAAAAATATGCAAAGCGTTTTGCTGCAATGCAAAACTAAACACAAATCTTCTGCTGTTTATAAAGTCCGTCAAGTTTGGAAGAACTCCAAGTCGGCCGCAATCTCTGCAAATCATTATCCCATATCATTATCGAATTGTTGCGCGTCTAATTGAATTTGTAGCTTTGCCGAAATCAAACTTGAATATATTTTTTTAGCTTATCAAACGGCGGCGATTGCGATCGCGACCAACGGCTGTACGGCGACAGCCGAAGGCGACGCAGTCTGCGGTTATGTCGAGAGTTCAAATAAATACCCAAACAAAATAAAGTCCAACTTCCGATCGAATCGCCGGTGCGCAAAACAATAAACCCCAAATGAGCACAATAAACAACAACAAACACCCAAATAGCGCACAGCTGTGGAGCGCTGCTTCGCAATGCATACCTTTTCGAGGGCGCTCTGCGGGTAGTAGTGGCAAGCTCTGAGGAATATAATTAGGAACTCATCGTCGTCCTTGTAGTTGATGTCTGTGGCGGCTGTTAGAAGTGCGCGCAGCTCCTGGATAGCTGCCTCCTTGACCTCGGCCGTCTCGCGCAGCTCAGTCTTGGCGACCTCCTCGGTCTCGGGCTTCAGGTAGCCAATGCGTATGTTGAAGGCTTCTTCGCTGTTGTTGTTCGACATGTTGACGGTATCTGTAGAGATTTCGAAATGAAGCGCAGTTTAGCAAGTGACCGTAGCGTAGCGACCGCGTTGAGGTCGAGTTGCGCCGCGGAAAATGGCGATTTAGGAAAATTGCACTTGAAACGTCGCAAAACAAATAATTTGTTTACGGCAGCGTGCAGTATGCGTGCGCGGCAGCGATTTGCACTAATCACCTGTAATTGCAATTGAAAGTTGCTGTGATGGGAAGCGCGAACGGCACTGCGAAGTAATTTGAAACGCAAGTCGTGCGTATGCGACAGAGGGTTCAGTTTGAATTTGAAATCGAATTTGAATTGAAATTAAAATTGGCGTTTGTGCTAATTCGCTGAACGTACAGAGTGACCACTTCTGCGTTGGTCACCACACTTGAGTCAACTGAATTTTCGTTTGCGCTTCAGAGCCTTGCAAGACTCTGCCGAATCGAACTGAACTGAACTGAACTGACTAGCGCAGCTCGGATCGGATCGAAGCAGCGCTGAGCGGCGACAAGTCCCCTAGCGGCGATTACTTGCTGCTCACATGGATGGTGAGCGTTGTTGTTGTCGCGGTTGCTGCTGTAGCCTTGCTGGCAGTCGCCGTTGATTACGGCCGCGGCAACAACAGCGCCACCGGCTTCTTATCTACGCTCCAAGTTCTCAAATGGAAAATGAAATACGAGCGCGATCGATGTTTTACGCCCAATAGACGCTGTGTGAGCATTTACTTACCAACTGCCGAAAACTGCTTGAGCGCAGCGCAGATCTGAATGTGTTTCCACTGCCGTATCGTTTGCGGCTTTAGGTGTGTGTACGATCCAAAGGTTATGTATGACATATTCGACGGATTGGTGCGGGCGATGTTGAACTTTGGGCTGCGACGTGTAGACGCTTGAACGTAGGCAATCAGTACTTACATGCACACTCGTTAGTGGCTTTCTAGTTTGTAAAATCATGGAGTCCCATGCGTATGACGCATGCGTGCCGCTGCATTGTACATTCAGCGGCCAGGGTCCATGCGGGCCAGCGATCAGCAAGTGTGACATGTGAGATCGGTGGCTGAAAGTCAATAAGGGAAATAATAAGAAGGGATGGAGATGCTGATAAACCTAACACGATGAGTGTCTACAGTTTGTAAATATCGAGTCGGCAGTAAGAGTAACCACTATTTAGAAATATAAAAATATATACTATACAGTGGTGTCTGGATATAGTGAACTAATTAAACTGATCAACAGCAAAATGGATTTTCTGGTTCTGACATCAGTTCTAGGGTAATTAGGGACCGCTGATTTCGAATCCGCAAACCGTTTTGAAAACTTAGTTTCCGTTTTCGCAAAAAATGGGCGTGTCACTTTTTCGGATTTTCCCTGACTTTTTTCACGTTTGGGATTGTAATTTCAAAACCAATAAACCGGTTGACATGATTTTCACTTTGTGGCATTTACAATACCTCACGGTTTCATTTCCGATGCAATTTATTTTTATAGGTTTTAAAATTCCGCGGCAATTGGACCTCAAAGTCGGAAAATATGGAATTTCAAGGCGTTTTCTTTGATGTTAAAAAACAAACACATTTTTCGTAAATCAATTATCGAGTTATGTATAACAAGAAAGCGGAAACATGAAATTATACAACACAGCCAAATTTTTTGGCATGAGTCCCATTCTCATCGAAATAATAGCAAAAATGTACCATAGTCACTTTCATAATTTTTGATACTACTTCCTTAAAAAATTAAGGGCCTCAAAATATGCTCTTTTATATATTCCATTCACTGTCTGGAATACAAGTGAAAAACAACAAAATTTTTAATCGCTTCAAACAAAACAAAATTAAATACTTTGCATATTTTGAGGCTCTTACTTTTTAAAGGAAAAAAAACGGAAATCTGTTGAAAATGACTTTGGTACATTTTTGCTATTATTTCGATGAGAATGGGACTCACGCCAAAAAATTTGGCTGTGTTGCATTACTTGATGTTTCCGCTTTCTTGTTATACATAACTCGATAATTGATTTACGAAAAATGTGTTTGTTTTTTAACATCAAAGAAAACGCCTTGAAATTCCATATTTTCCGACTTTGAGGTCCAATTGCCGCGGAATTTTAAAACTTATAAAAATAAATTGCATCGGAAATGAAACCGTGCGGTGTTGGTAATACAACGAGGTAAAAATAATGTCAACCGGTTTATTGGTCTAGAAATTACAATCCCAAACGTGAAAAAAGTCAGGGAAAATCCGAAAAGTGACACGCCCATTTTTTGCGAAAACGGAAACTAAGTTTTCAAAACGGTTTGCGGATTCAAAATCAGCGGTCCCTAATTACCCTAGAACTGATGTCAAACCCAGAAAAGCCGACCAAAAGTCGAAATTTGTTGCCCTGTGTTATTGCAAGGCCTGTTCACTGTATTGAGATTGTTCACTATATCAAGGTCAACATTTTTGTTTAAAAACTCGTTTTATTTGCTCAAAATACACTTTTTGTTTTTTGCTTGAACATTTTTTTCTATATTTAGAGGCTCGATGTCAAAATTTGGGTGTTCACTATATCGAGGTGTTCACTAATAGGGGGTTCACTATACCCAGACACGACTGTATTATGTTGCAATGACTTTGTGAGAGTTAAGCGACACTGCAACCATAAACCACTTCACTACACTGCTCTTTCAGTTCCATTTCCCATAGCAAAGCATTTGGTTTAAATAAATTAAAGTTGCCCTGCCCAATTAAGGCGTTTGTCGCGCTCTTCAAAGACTCAAAATCTTTAAATAAATAAAGACAAAACATGTAGTATGAAAATAGAGACCGCCTGTAGGGTGACAAATGCATTTCGAGTGTTTCGACAAATCATATTAGCAAACATTTTCATTTCAATTTCAATAAATAATCAAATTTTGTACCACTTACAGCGATAACATACAATGTAAACACCCGCACACAGCTACAAACGTTGGCAGAAAGCCCGATTTCCGATCAGCCCGCACGGTGTGTACTGGTCAGCGCTTATCAGCGAAATACAGTGAAGCGCGCACACACGCGACGGCGGCGCTGTGATCGATGCTTTGAGCGCAGCACTGCTGGGCAGTTGTTGATGACGCTGCGGCGCCCCCCGCCCCAGCTCTGTACCGCCAGCAACGCTCGTAGCTGGGCAAAGTGCCAACAGCGACAGCGCCGTGATTAAGCGATCGACACCTTCGCATTGAATTTGCAAACGTTTGCCGCTTATCGCCAAGATGCGCTTATTGCGAACGTGTTTCCATTGTTGTCGGTATTATTATTATTATGTTGCCGCTGCCGCTGTCGACAGCTTTCTTGTTGTTGTCTTTATTGCTGTGATATTGTAAGTTGCGATTTTACAAGGGACTGGTTGTTGCTCGTGTTTTGTTCTTGCTTTTGCTTTGTTTTGAAATGAAATGTACTGAATCGCACGAAATACTAAACTAAATTGTGTATGCATACGTGTGTATGTGTGCATGTGTGAGCGTGTAAGTTGATTGGCCGTCGTGTGGTTTTAATACTCATAGGACAAAGTCTAAATGGGTTTCACTTTGGCTGTTATTGTTATTGTTATTGTTATTGTTATTGTTCATCGATACCCGTTTGGTTTGCTACTATGAGCTGTTGGCGTTGTTGTTGTTGTAAAATATTTGTGATAAGTTTTCTTTCAAATTTTATTTCTTGCTATCAAATTTTATTAATGAGTATTTAAACACTCTGCGATAAGAAAGTATCACCAAAACGAATTTCCTCCATTTGTTCGTTCTCTCTTCTTTACACTGTTTTCGACTTTGCAATAAATACTTTCGTGCCTTTCATGTTTTGAATTTATGGCACTGCAAGTGAACGATTACGAAATGCTGGACTTCATGGAATATTTTAAGACGATTTGTGTTATTTTTATGCATAAGCAAATACACTCGATTATTTACCGATGCACATGTTATTTACATACATATGTACATATAACCACAATTAACTTGAAGACAACAACATTTAAAAACATACATATGTACGTAAATGTTTACAAATATCCGCGTGCATATGTACATACATCATCCAACTAGATTCATTTGGAATTTTATTTGAATGTTTTCAGTTATCAGCAAACAATTTCAAGGTTAATGCGTTCATTGTCAGTGTTATAGTTGCTTGGAGCATAAAACAAATAATAGTTAATTAGTAAATAATAATAATAATTAAACAAACACTAACTGGTAAATGGAGTTGAAAGCTACTTTATTCATTAGCAAGTTGCCAGGGAAACCATGGACCACAATTTTGCTTCTGCACTGCTTTCTCAAGACTATGCTTTACCTACTTAAGGTCAATGAATTTTTAGGTTGAATGAAAGCATGACATCAAATCTTTGATGAAATTCAAATTCACGTATTATTATTAGATAGGCCGACTCGCAACGCCAGGGAACTCTATCTAGTACAGCTAGAGATCCAACTGGGTCTACGCGTGACCGACTTGTCCTGCCAGTTAACCTAACTTTGTTCACTGAGGACTGTGAACGAATGAATAAATTTGTCCTCTAAGAAAATTACTATATTACATAAAACAAAGTAAATTACTTCATAATCGTTGTCACAGAAAAATATTTTTGAAAGTGGTTTTAAAGTTTTATAATAAATAATTTTTCTGTTGTAAAATGCTTGACGCGCAAAAGCTCTTAATCCATGAACTTCAATTAAATTATTCAAAGTGTATACAGACATAAAATCAGTCAAGACTCATAAACAAATGTACGTGTAACGATCATAAGATATCTCTAAATCATTATAATGTCGCATTTTAACTCTGTCAACTGGCCACAACCAGTTGGCAGTTAAGTGGTAAGTGCGTTGAATCATAAGTCAGGGTAGTGTGGGCTGGAATCAACTAAAGCAACAACGATTCGACACTTTCCATGGGCAAACCCAGTGTTTAGTGTTTTAGTTATGCGTCTTAGGAGTAAATCTGCGTCGAGACTGGCTCCTGGTATATCTTTCTGTTAACTGTTTATATTTGGCCTTAACAACTAGCTAGCAGAATGAATTTGCGTTGCTATTGAATCTTCATTTAGGCCCATTTTTCAGTTGTCCATGCCACCTGCTTCGTTCAAACTTAATGCAGCCATTCTCTTCACCGCTGGCCTTCATCTACATTTCAAGCGTCCAAATGGTTGCCAAAATAGAAATAGAATTGAACTTGAAATATATGAAATACATGAAATACAGTTCCATATTACTCTCTACAATTAAAGTACGCTAATAATACAAATAAATTCGTATGCACAGTGGGTGGTCAAGCAATTAGCACGCTTACGAAAAATCGACATTTTCATGTTTAAGTGGAAGTAAGATGTACTAAAATAGTTTCCAAACGCTTTTTGTTTTCTTGTTTGCTTAGCTTATTTGTCCCACAGTATTTCTAATGGTATTTGTGAGTTTATGTGCCGTGGGTGAGCACGATAACGGGACTTTGTTAGCAGCAGTATTGAATTGAATATTTGTTGCAAATCTGTAATAGTGAAGTGTGCATTCGAATTGTGAAATCATTATGAGAAAGTTGTGCATTTTTGGGAATAAAATAAAAAGGAAAACGATATATTGAAAAATACTCGCATTGTTATTATTATTGTTTAAGTAGTTTGGAACGGTGTATTGAACAAATTGATGTTTTTTAAGGATGGTGCAAAAATTGAACAATTCACGTTAAACATATCTTCTTATTTGTTCTGAAATTAAAATATAGTTGAATTCAAAAATTAAATTTGGAAGAGTAAGAGCATAAAAAGCGTTTGATTGCTTGAAGCGTGCTAATTGCTTGACCACCCACTGTAAATTGACTCCTGTATTATTCCCAAAAGTGATATTTTTTCGAAAACCTTGGTTATAGCACAACAATTATAAACACTGATTTGAGAATTTTTGTCATAAAATCGAACAAACTGACAAATCGAGGTTCGTTACACTTATCTGTGTCACATTGACATGCAATGGGAGTGATCGGTGCGTGGCAGCGTTTCTGTTGGCTTGCGTTTACATAACTCGAATACTGCATCGATACTTGGGGAATTCGTGAGGTGCTGGCGATCGGCAGCAAATAAAGTGGTCCGCTTTTTATGCGGCCGCTCTAAGCTGACCATAAAGGCAACGTGCAAACAGCTGATAAGCGAGAATTTGATAAATAGAAATAGGCATTGTTTGAAAGCGAACCCTTGGATAATTTCAAATGCTCGCTTTATGACATAAATAATATGTATGTATGTACTCGTGATTAACATAGCATTAATTGCTGTTGAATGAGCGCTAAGCAACGTGGAGTTCAAAATTCAAGGATAAAGTAAAGAAATTTAAGGAAATTAATGGGGCCAATAATGAGCTGTTGATCTTAAAAAAACACTGCAGTTGAAACTAACCAGTGAACAACTTATAGGTCCTAATCAGTGGCGCACACATGGAAATATTTTTCCCCCGAAATATTTTTAAGTTAGTACAAAAATGTAATTTAAAACCATCGCATATATGTTCAATCATCAATAACACTACTCGACACAAAAAATTCACCTAAAAAAGTGTTTCCTTGACTAACTTTGGGCCGCTGAACACGAAACTGAAGATCAAAAAAAATTTTGTGCGAAGCGTTTTCAAATCTCCGAGAAACCAGTTTTTCCCTGTTGTTTCAGTTATGAGCACATATCTTGTAAACGAACCATCCGACTAACACAAGATGTCCGTCGATCAGAAGATAATACCTTAGCTTTTCCAGAGATATACAGATTGTATAAATCAGATGAGAAATTACTGACGATGAAAGTTGTAAAAAAGTGGATTTTTCGACCATTTTTAAAATTCATAAATTTTCGAATGTTTTTTTATAGATAAAATAAATTATTTCCTTTGGTTTTAAAACCTAAGATGAAAAATATATTCTTTGTGCAAATATTAAGCCTACCATCAATGGAATCGAAAGAACAATTACAAAGTTATGATGCACTGAGTGAAAACACCAACTTTACATTTATTACACCGTGACCCATCCAAATGTTGATATAGGCGTGACTAGAGGTAATTTACCTGGTATAGTCAGTTTTTCATTTTCTGACCCAAAGTGATTTTTTAAGGACTTTAAAATTTTAATTGTGCAATAATGACGATATGGGTATCAAATAAAAGAGAAAAACTGTCTCCTTTAAATAAATTTTCTATTTTGAACTTTCAGAACAAAAATCTGTCAGGTAGGGGAAACATACATGTTTTGGATCTGAGTCTGTAGATTCATACATCTAAATTTTATTCTATTTCAAAGTTCACATAAAAGTTACACGAAACTCCCCCGGAACAAAATCCTGCGTGCGCCACTGGTCCTAATGTATTTGAGTTGTTAAGAATCAAAGGTGTTCAATAAGACATTTTTATTACAAACAAATAATCATACGATCACATTTCTAGTTAGTAGATATGCGCCGCAAAAAATGGGTTTACAAATTTAGTTGTTTGTAGAAGTTGAGTTTTGTATAATTAATTTATATACCTTTATGCACTTGAACGTTGTTATAATTGCATACATAAACAAGAAATTATAGCTGCAGCTTTGCATATAGTTGGTTTAGTAGTAATGCATGGTTTCATAATAATGGGAAATAATTTTACTTGCTGTGAAACCTTGGACGTTCCACTACACTTTCCGTTTGTAATAAGATATAAAAATGAAAAAAATTACAAATAAAATTATTAAAAAAAAATTCACCATCAGCGCTTTTCAATGATTCTGCAAACTGCTGACTAGTTTCTCTACCGAATACAACACACTGGTACCAAGGCAGGTCAACTATCAAGAATTAGCTCAACAGGTGGATTGGTATAAGTTGACGAGTTATGAAAATTAACGATTTATTTTTTAGGCAAACGATACATTATTGGAGGATTTGCTGATTAGTCCTGACCTTGACACACCTAGAACTTGATGCCCTTTCCATATGTGCACATTTTTTGCTTAAATTCTGAAAAATCTTAAACGTTGCAGAAAAATTTCAATCAGCTTTTCAAGCAGCTTTCAATCGCGAAATATTCTTCGAAACAAACTTGGCCCTGCCAGCGCTCACTATTTCAAAGTTAATGACAGCAAGCAATTGTCGATAATGCAGTAAACCGAATATCAATGAAAACGAAGTGCGGCAGCACCAACGGAAGTCAGGGTTTGAGTCTTCGATAAGATCTTCACATCGAGGATACTTATTAGCGGCGCCAATAAACTGCTAAACATTTTGCATACTACCTGATAAATGCGCACAACGAAACCGATCATCAATACATTGTTTTGTTGGTAGCCAACACTCTTTGAATAAATATGTATGTGTGAGAAAAAGTGCAGCTGCAATCGTAAAAGAATCTAGTTTCACCTGAAGTAACTGCTTAAAGTTACTTTAGTTATTACTTTCAAGGCAACCAAAGAATCGCAGTTAACGTTTTCAAAACACAAAAGCTTTTTACCATCGATTCGGCCATGGCATGTCAGTTGGTTTAATTCCATGAATCAGCGAAATCTTCAGTAAGTATTCAATGTCGCCGTTTCAACTGCACACACTGTAAGTCGCTTGCAATGCTGCCGTCTCTTCTTATGTGCCGCAGTTTCGCTTTTATTTGCTTACAAAGCCGCATACAAGAAATGAGAAGAAAAAACGTAAACAAAAATTAAAATCAAAGAGCAAACGCGCTCCGCAAACTAAAAGCTCAAGCACGATTTCCAGCTTACGCTCGCGCCGCCACTCCAGCGCAAAGCTTCCATCCAGAGTTACAAGTCAAGCTTCGGCGCGACTCCACACCGCGGCCGCTGCCACTTGGGCCGTTTCAGCCGCTTGAGCTGCTTTGGCACCGAATGTCAGTTACCTGCGTACGCCAGACGCGATTACAACGACCAGCGGCGATTTCGTTTCGATCGCCCTGCACCACACACACGCACCGTTCACTACGCGACGGCGGCCAATTTCTTGCCCAGATTAGCCTGCAGTTATCGTAATCCCGCTGATTGCGATTTCGAGTGGCTGAATCGAATAATTGCCATCGACATTACCTGATATTGCCACAGCAACTAGGCCGAAACGCGCTCAACAGCGGACGCAATAAACACGCTTACAGGCAGTCAGCAACACGCAGCACGCCGCACGAAAAGCGGAAATCACATTACGGCGGAGCAATTCGTCAACTGTGCAATTGAAATTTGGGTAAGTGAAAAGTGAGACAATAAATAAAAAGTAATAAACATGAAAAAAGCATAACACAAATTTCAACTGCGACGGGTCAGCGCTAGCAAAGTCGTTAAAAGCATTTTAACAGCGGCAAAATTGGCAACAGCAACGGCAATAATACTGAGCGGCACGGAGCCGCAGCAACAGCATCGCGAGCACTGTCGCAGCGCTAGGAGTAAGTACGCCGCAGCAAAAGTGTAATGCGGCACAATAACAACGCCAATTCCTGCATTGCCGAAATGTGCAATCGCTGCCAGTGACTCCGTGAAGCAATAAAAATAAAACACCAAATGTCAGTTGGTCTGCAGATCGGTTGAACAACTCAAGGTTTATTGTGCCACTTTGCGGCTGTAGTTGTTGTGGCTTTGGCTGTTGTTGCTGGCTCTGTTACCGTTGTTCGAAATTTCATAACAGCGGCTGCAACGCCGCTCACTGCCACATGAGCGGCCACGGTGACCAGTCGCGGCAAATATTTACGCATTCTTCGCTGTTACGTTGCTGTATTTGCCAAAACGTTTGGTGTCCTAATTTTGGGAAATAACCATCATTTATTAAAAAAATTATTTTTCCTTTTTTTATGATTCATTTCCTAACTTTTTCTTGGCTTTTTTGTAACGCAAAACTTTTTGTAACGAAAAACAACTTTTAACTGCAAATTTTTAATTGTTACTAAATATTTTTATTACTATTTTGATATTTTTGTTAGTATCTTAGAAGACCCCCTCTTCTGCTTACGCGGATTGAAAAAATCGATTTTTTTTTTTTGCATTTTTTGAATATAGAGGATATAAGGAATACGTCTTATAAACGGTTTCGTGAAAAACACATTCCTTCTTGGGTTTTCGAAGCCGGAAACATAGCCGCCTCCAGCCGTTTCGAGCATTTCTTTATCTTTAAACGCATTTTCCCGAAAATCACCTTTTTTATACTTTGTGGTATGACTTCTACAAGTAATTTTCATCGGATTTGACTCATTTTTTTTTCACTTCTTCATAAAACACCTCTCTATGCTTCTCCGAGTACGATTTTTGAAATTTTGTTTTGTTCAATTTTTATGACCCTCAACAGGTCAAAAAACGTGGTTGAAAATACAACTTTTCACAAAAAACCGTATAATTTTAAAAATTTTAAAAATAAAAAAAATCGTATTCGGAGAAGCACAGCCAACGTAAAACTGAAAATAAATTTATTTTACTTTTCACATTTCCGACAACTGTGGGGGTGGATGTCATACCACAAAGTTGACTCGGACACTTTCGTCAGTACTAGTTTGACCACTTCTCAAAGGCGCAGGATTCACCACACACATAAGGCATTTGTCATTTTTCAAGTTTAAACATGTACAAAAATAATAAAAAAATAAAATTTTTCAATTATCTTGTATAGTTTCCTTACAATTAATTTCCAAAAATAGATTAAAATTCCGGGCGCGTAAGAGGAAAGACCCCCTTAAATTACTACTTTTTATATACAGTACTTTTCGCTTAAAGCGAACTTCGAGGGACTGGGCAAAATGGTTTGTTTTAACCGAAAGTTCGCTTTAAAAGGGGTCCGTAATAAGCGAAAACATAAAGCGCGTACTTTTAAAATTGGTTCGTTTTAGGCGGAAATTCGTTTTAAACGGGTTCGTTATAAACGCAAAGTACTGTATTTCATATACCTATTTTTTTCTGTTTTCAAAAAATAGCCATTCATTCATAATTTTTAAAATTTTTAATTTTGTAATGAAAATACATTTTATATGTCCCACTTATAATTCTTAACAGTAGAAAGACCATTGCGGTAATTTCGACGGTTTTTCATTTTTAAATATCTGTATTTTCTTTAGTATTTCTATAAACTTTTGCTTTGATGGTTTTTATTTTTTTATTGGGTTCTACACTTAGTTGTACAATTACAAGTAGCCAGATCCGATGTGTACTTTTCGAGATATCAGCGGATATAACACCGTGCGACAAAAATAAAAAAAAAATTCACACCGGAAAAAATCCATATGGACGTGAAACTAGAGATCAAATATAGTAATACTGCATACTCAGATTTTCATTTCATTTTGTCCTTTTAAAAGGACTCAAAAATTTTGAAGGGAAAATTTTGAAAATAAAAAAAATATAAAAAATACCTAACCTCGTTAGAATATGGTGACATGTATATCAAATGAAAGAGGAAAGGCTCAAGACTTTAAATAAAATTTATTTTTTATCTACTTGTAAAAAAAGGATATGAAAAAGGTCCTTTGAAAATTGTAATCCTTTATATCCTTGAACATTTATATAGAATTTTCTTAAAAAGTAAGTATGTTAAAACCCCAATACTCCTTAATCACGTGTCAAAATTTCATTACTCTAACTTTATTGGTTCGAAAGTTATTAAAAAAAGGCGGAAGCTGCAATTCTAATAAAGTACAAAAATTCTAATTTATTTATTTACCAAATTTTACCCATTTTAGCAACTATGAAATCAATTTTGTATCCCCTTCAAAATTTTGAAGTCCTTTTAAAAGTACAAAGGACGTATAAATGAAAAACTGAGTACGCAGTATTACTATGTTTGGTCTCTAGTTTCACGCCCATATGGATTTTTTCTTGTAGTCTTTGTAGGTATGGAAAACTTGTCTTTCCAGTGTTAAAGCATTTTCGTAACTAGTTGATATTCTTTATATTTTGAACATAGATTCAATAAATAAAGTTACTACTTATAGATAGCAACTAAATATATATAATTTTTTCGATAAAAACAATTTTAAGCTTAATTCAATTGCATTTTTTGCATCTTGCATCCAAGTACCGAATTAATTATTCTAAAAACTTTGCAAACAATTTAAAATACGAAACTTTAAGTACTTTCAAGAGAAATGCTCTCCAGCCAAAAGTGTTAAGCCACCTTATCAAGCAATTGCACTAAGCTACTACCAGACTGTGTTATCTTTATTCTCGAGATATGGTCACCATATCGATTATGACATTTTGCGGGCGAATCAGCATTTACTTTTAACATTGTTCAAGTTCTCAAGTAATCTAATCAAGATTTAATGCATTGAACAATTCGCCAAATTGAATTAAAAACTGAAAAGAATGCAAAGCATAAATTTAAATACAACAACTACTGTCGAGCCTGCAATTAAGTGTTTAATTAAAGTTTAAGTTGAAAACATTGCCGTGGGCAAAGCCGTAAAGACTTTTGACCGCGATGGGGCAATATCAGTCGGCTCGATCGTACTAAAGTTTTGGCATATATAAACTGCATATGCAGAGGTGTTGGCCTTGGAGGATGTTCAGGTGTGCGTAGGCACGAAAACGTGTTTGGGATTTGGGTTATGGCAGTCAGTGCGGCCAGTGTGTCGGCCAGCCGTTAGCAGCCGTTGACCATGCGATTTCCATTTATGGGCGGCATTTCTATTTGGGCATTCTTTTTCCACAGCTTTCTGTGAATATTTAAATATTCGAATTTGGCTACCAAGCATGGAGCATTACACTTGTTCCCTCTGACGGTATGAACGTGGTTATTCGCAAAGCGGTGCAACGCTCTAGTTGGACTCCATCCAAACGTCGCGACGACATGCACAGTGGCGGGGCACAGCGTGCGTGCCAGATTCGCGTGTTGAGCCGAGTCGTGTCGAGACGCGGTTTCGTAGTTGGAGGTGCGATTGGCAATTTTGCTGTCGCGATTGACAAGCTGCGGCCCCGTTGGAGGCTGAGACCAGTTACGGTTGAAGCGATCAAGTACACGCACGTGTTGTGGCCCATTTGGTGAACGGACGCCAATATATGTTAGTAGCAGTGATGCCAACCCTAGGGAAAAGAGGCCACATGTAGGGAAATTCAGCCTTAAATTTGCGATGTAGGGAAAAAAGGACAGATTTTTAATATTAACTTAAATGTAGGGAATTAAAAAAAAATCAGAAATTTGTCTCTATATTTTAAAAAGAAATTTATTTTTCTGTTCGCATATAATTTATTTTTATGATTAATGCGTTGAAATTTTTTCAATATGTAAAATCTGTATATATCCTTGAACACACCCACTGGCTAGCAAGGATTTTCATGTATTTTGTCTGTGCTTGAACATACACTTTTGTCAGTATATTTGCTTAATTTCACTTTTGCCGCGTTTTCGAGTACATTTTTCAATTTATGTTATTTATTAACCAGATTCTGAATTAAGGAGAGAAAATCGTAAGTTTCTTCATATGTTATACTTTTTTTAAATTGTCAATACTTAAAATTGTTTATAGAACAATGAGCAATTCTTTCAATTCACCTTTTTTTTGGAAACGGGTTCTACGAAGCGAGTAAAAGTTAAGTATCGAAAGCAAAAATTTAACGACAGCTGGCTGGAAATGGAAGAATTCAAGGGATGGCTTGAAAAAATCGAAACGAATAATTTCAGCAGCTTGCGACGTTATATTTCGATGTTTAAAAAATATATGTAGGGAAACTTGTAGGGACAATTTATATTTGCGTAAGGAAAAATAGGGATTTTCTTGAGATGCGGTAGGGATTTAAAAAAAAATTTATTGGCATCACTGGTTAGTAGTGTGGGGGAATTTTGTCTTTAATCGAGGGGAAAAGTGATTAACGCGTTTCGGGAAAAAAGGGTATTTAGGTGCTGGAAATTGAGATAATATTTTTAACACCACACATAGAATTTGATTTAAAAAATTACTCGTAGTTTAACTGTCTTACAAATACATAGCTGGCCCTACAGATCGATTATAATTACCAGATGCAGAACTGTGTTGTGCGTGTGGATTTCGGCAGTTGATTGCCGTTTCTAAAAGGCAAATTGGGAGCTTTTCATAGGCAAATTTAAAAGTCCCTGCCATTTCCTGTTGATAGGGCAGTCACCAAAAGGAATATATTTTTCTTATATATTCGCTACGAGGGGAAATAATCGTTGGGTCGAGCGTCGCTTTAGGCTACAGGCTGGTTAAAATAAGAAAATTATAATTCTTTCTAATCACATTGTTGGCAAACTCATATGACACACACATTTGTTTACAAGTCGCGAAAGACAAAACAAAACTAATTGCTTTATATTTTTCTTGACATAAACAAGCAACAATGCCAAATGAGTCATCAGTGTCTCAGTGAGTCTGATCGTGACGCATTGCGAAACTGTTTAAAAACGATTCAACACACATCCCAGAGGAGACTATAAGCTGATTGACCAAATCCTTCTGGCACTGAAGGTGTTAAGCCGCTGTATATAGTCATGCCGGCGTTCCTCAGCGCTAATTATACGCGCATGTAAGACTTGTATTCTTCGCTCTGCTGGGACGCAATACATCAAGCTTGAAAATATAATATTAAGTTGTATGAAAACATCATATTTGGTATATGGTATATATACCGCACATAAGTTTGTAAGAATGTATTGGCCATAAATACACAACTTGACATGCGACATGAGATATGAGAGACGCTGCTGTAATTATTAAAGACCAGTTTTTAGCGAACTTTGATTTTGGCTGCCAAGAAGTTGCAGTGTCATAAAATTCAGCACAGCGAATTGTGATGTACGCGCTTTTTTTTTTAATAAAAGAAGATAAAATAAATAAATGTAATTTGTAGCGAGCGCGCAACCAACTATCAAGTTTGCTGGCTTGTTGGCGTTTATCAGCTAACACCGTGCGACAAAAATTAAAAAAATTTTTCACACCGGAAAAATCCATATGGGCGTGAAACTAGAGACCAAACATAATAATACTGCGTACTCAGTTTTTTATTTCTACATCCTTTGTACTTTTAATTAATTAAAAACCGGACACTGGTGTCCGGATTACAGAGTCTACAATAGAAATTGAGTGTCCGGATTACAGAGTCTACAATAGAAATGAGTGTCCGGATTACCGCGTTGTCCGTATTAGCGAGTGTCCGAATTATCGAGATTATACTGTACTTCAAAATTTTGAAGAGGATAAAAAATACAAAAAAAAATACATTGATTCATTGATTTTGTATCTTTTTATTATTTAAAATACTGATACTCAAATAAATTTGAATTTTTGTACTTCATTAGAATTGCAGCTTCCGCCTTTTTTTAATAACTTTCGAACTAATAAAGTCAGACTAATCAAATTTTGACACGTAATCAGGGAGATTTGGGGTTTTAATATACTTACTTTTCAAGAAAATTCTACCTAATTTTTCAAGGATATAAAGGATTACAATTTTCAAAGGACCTTTTTCATATCCTTTTTTGACAAATAGATAAAAAATTAATTTTATTTAAATTCTTGAGCCTTTCCTCTTTCATTTGATATACATATCGGCATATTCTAACGAGGTTAAGTATTTTTTATATTTTTTGTAGTTTTTATCCCCTTCAAAATTTTGAAGTCATTTTAAAAGGACAAAGAATGTAGAAATGAAAAACTGAGTACGCAGTATTACTATGTTTGGTCTCTAATTTCACGCACATATGTATGGATTTTTCCCGGTGTGAAAAATGCTGTCGCACGGTGTAAGCGGCCGCCGCACAGCTTCGACTCTCGAGTGCAGGCAAACTCTGCGCGCCTTTCTTGTGCGGATGTGTACGCGATATGGTTTAAAAAAAAATGCGTTGACAGCGCTAAATTTGCGCTGGTCGCCGGCAGCGCGGCCGACCGGTCGTGTGCTGTGCTGCAGCGTGCGGATTTCATTGTTGGTTGTTGTTGCGCTGCCAATTAGCACCTGCAGCTTTTGTTGTGCGCTGATTGTTCGCAGCCGTCGGTGTGTATGGGTGCACTTGTGTGCGTGCTCGCATTAAACGCTCAATTGAAGCTCTGAAGAAGTGTGGTCGATATCGCGTCTCAATTGTGACGCTCGCCCTGGGCAGCCGGCTGTCGTTGCGGATTGCCTTCGCCTCCTCAATTCCATATGCGACCCGGCAGCGGCGCGCAGTTCATGCAAAATCAATTTCTTTATATGGCAATAATTTACACAATTTAAATAATTTATCAAGTTTTCATTATGAACTTCTTGTGAAAACATCAACAAAACAACAACGTATGCATGCAGTTCTCGTTCGCCGAAGGAAGCAAGAAAGGCGAATGGTAATTAAACTTTGTTGAGAAGCGATACTCGATTTTGTTTTCAAAATATTGACTTGGACAAAATATAATTAGGGGAAACTGGGGTACATTTGCTTATTTTTAATCAGAAGCGATTTTATTTTCTTTCACAAATATAGATGTCAAATGTTCCCCTCCCAAAGTCAAATGTGCCCCTTCACTGGGGTACATGTGACAAAATGACTTTTTTCAAAAAATATGAAATTATAACGAGCAAAATCTTCCGTATAAAAAATAACTTTAATTTTCCAAAATTTAATAATCACTTTCGAGAAAGCAGCATTGATTTTTAAAATTAATCAATCACGTTTCGAGAAATATAGGTTAAAAAAAGGTGTCAAATGTACCCCAGTTTCCCCTAACAATTTCGATTTTTTCTAAATATTTTTTTTTTCATTTTGTATCTATATTTAAATATTAAATATCTTAAAACTGGATTCAATAATTTCAATTGTCTTACTTTGGACAGAAGCCAGACAATTTTTTGCACAATTCTAATACATTCGATTTGAATTTCAAGTTTCAAGTAATTAAATCAATAAAATGCCGAGTCATATTCGTAGTATATTTATTTTCAAATGTTCATGTAAACAACTTTTCATTCAATTTCGAACCAAAGTCAGCCGAATATTAACTCAATTTTGAGCACAACCATTAAGCCGAGTGTGCTTTTGGCTTCCTCAAATCTTTTCTGTTGAATCACAAACTAAAAAAAAAACTGTCTACCTACGCTTTGCTCCACAGCTGCGTCATTGCTGCTGCTGCCGCTGACCACCGATGACTGGCACTTGTTGCCCTGTTGGTGCTATGAATTGTTATGGTTACTGTTGTTGTATCGATATTGCCGTTGTCATGCGCGACCTTGACTTTTACCTCTCCAGCCGAGTCGCAGTTGGAATGCGCTAATAGGTGCGAATAAAGCGTTCGGTGCCCCTAATGCGGCGCGAGCAATGCGCATGCGCGCCAAGGTGTTGCGGTTGCTGTCCATTAATCGGCTCTTGCGCACAAGAGCCGGTGAAATGCTGGCCGCAGTAAAACGCTTTACTTTTCACTCGGGTTTTTGGCGCATACCGCCGCGCGCCAGAGGGCGTCGACCTCTCTGCTAGGAAATAACCCAATTTCGTATATATTATATTATTTTATGCCAGCCCGAAGCCAGCAAGCGTCGATTAAGCTCAATTTCGTTTGTCATACCGCGCTGGGGACAGTGGCCGAGTCAGGGACAGGGGTGCAGTGCCCGCTGCCTATACACATGTCGTGTCGCTTAAACTTTATGCAAATGAGTCGCGCATTGTTGCTGCCCTTGTTCAGTTGTTCACTGCGGCTCCAAGTGGCGTGCCAAAGAGCAACGCAGCAAATTAAACAACTCATTAATCGAATTAATCGAAATACTATCCGCAAAGCGCACAAGTGCGGCCGCAGATAAGATACTGGCCGCAGCTGCTGATGCGCTCAAAATTTGGCATTAGTTCTTGGATTTACATTGGTGGAGTTCACTCTTAATAGCAATCTGCTATCGTAGCAATCTGTCGCTACAACTGCTTTCGAAAACATTGCGAAAATTCAAAAAATTGCTACGATAACAAATTTACACCTAAAATGCTATGAAGAGTGAACTTCGCTATTGTTTTCGATTTGTTTGTGCAGTAGAAGTCAATGGAAAGGAAGTGGTTCAAAATATTTGCCAGCTAAAAATAGATTAAGATGGAATGGCGGAGCGAGAGAAGAGAGGCCTCATGTCGGTATATAGAATTGTATGCTATAGAATTTTCAGAGCTAACGCACACATCAAAATGACAAGCAGTCAAATCGTAAACACGCAAAACTGTGTTGTGTAATATTTGTGCGGCATTTTGCAATTTCAATTCAATTAAGTTATCTAATTAAATTAATTAGTTTTTAATTAGAGGAACTGACCCCAGACGAAATGGGGCAAGTAAGAGAAGTAAAGCTTTTTTTTGTGCCCTACACCACAGAGTCGGGGCGTAGTTATTGGGGTTTGTAATGCCTAATAGAACAGTAACAATATTCGTTGTAGGCATAAACAGAAATCGCCAATCACTCTGACGGAAAATTAAATATATGAAGAATATTTGTTGAGAAGGGGTTAGTTCTGACCAAAGGTTAGCCTCCAGAAAGTTTTTCTTAGGACAAGTGGAATGAATGTAAAAATCTATTACAAAAAAAAGATTTGTCATAAATTTCGGCACAGTTGTCTGCTGCTGTTAAGGGGGTCAATACGTGTAAATTTAAAAAATTTGCAAACTTTTTTTTTTTTGTGAAATAGACTCCAGGGGGTCTGAAGAATATCCCCCTCCAGTGGTTTTTAATTCTGATGACCCGTCCGCCTGCAGCAGCGCTTTATTGATGGTCAATTCGTTCCGCATGATATCGGTAACGCAAAGTTTAAACCGAATCATTTCGAAACACTGGTTTTTGATTATGGAAGTAGAATATCTCGGCAAGTTTTAGTCCCACTGATCTAAAATTTGGGCAGCAACTTTTTGAAACATAGAACTTCTGAACTAACTAAAAATTTCATTGTTTTTGGCGAAATCCGCGGCGCCATTTTCGGGAAATTAAGAAAAAAAAGGTAATTTTTTCCGGTTGGAGCGTATTTTTGTATTTTCGAGATAATATTTTTTTTTGTTAGTTCGTTTAGAAGGTACATATATTTTCTCATAATAACTAATAGCACTATTTTTTTCATGATTTTTGAGGCGCCGGCACAACTTTTACTAGAATTTGGACCCCCACCACCGCCGCCATTTTGAAGACGCCAAAAAAAAAATGTTTTTTCTTGCACTGCTACCTTTTAATAAAAGAATGACAAAAATAGTACATTGCATTAATTTTTTCCGGCGTATGCGCGATTCCAAAAAATATACCGTTTACACGTATTGACCCCCTTAATTACTTCTCACAATTGTTTATTCACAGTTTGAGACAATGGACTTTGTCACTGCAATGGCACTAAGTTTATAATGTAAATGTAATATAAAATATTATTTACATGGATTCGTCTTGAAACCTAAACGACCATAAATGTTTATTGGTAAACTGGAACCGTTTGCCATTCATTCGTAAATGACTACAGCAACTTAATACTGTATTATGCAGTTTTAGTGCAGTGCATCAACGTGTGATTAGAGCGGATTCAAAGATCAATGCTGTCGCCATGAAAATATGGAACACCTTGCAGGGTTCTTACTTGTAATCAATCGCTTATTTCAGTGGTGTTGGCACAAGGCGTCAGTCCCTAACCGGCGCTGTTGCAGTGCGTTGTTTTCGAGTAATGGCAGCTTTTTAAACGGGTGTTAATAAATCACAGCAATCTGGTATTTTTCCTCTCGATATAATTTGTATTGCAAGTATATCGATTTATTAAGTATTTGCGGCAATTTCGAAAATAGCGCTTTTCAATTTGATTGCAGCGTGCGCACTCACTTGAGCGCCATTGCATATTAATGGCACCGCAATGACTGCCGCTGAGCGGGCAGTGCTGTGACAGTTGTACGGCGTCGAAACACGTCACGCCGGGCGCGCTGCGAAGCGATCCGAAGTGTATTACCTGAACATTTAAATATAAGCATTGCGTCCATGCAAATTATAAACATTATAAAGCATTTAATTGTTCGATTGCAAGTGACAAGTACACTGCGTCTCAAACACAACAAAATTGCCCTCACGCAACCACTCAGTGTAGCGAAATATTGACAGCCTTTGAATTGTCACGCATCCATTACAGATCGACAAGTTCGCCGAAAATGGTTAAGGCGTACGCCATACAGTATGACGAGCACCAGCTGCCCTACATTGACCTGGGCACGGCGGTGATACGCATGGACAAGGAGGAGGCGCCGCAATGGGCGCTGGAGAAGGCGCGCCACGAGCTGCGCGAGGTGCCCGAAATCATGGAGCCAGCCATCAAGGAGCTGCGCGAACTCTTACAAAGTAAGTAAACTGCTTTTGGCTGACTATAGAAAACTGTTTTTGATTTGGATTTTGTTTGTGCCAATTGCAGAGGAGAAGTATCTGAATTTGCCGCTGGACGATGAGTTCATGAAGATGTTTCTGCGGCCCTGCCATTACTACCCGGAGGCGGCCTTGAAGCGGGTAAGTGTAGCAATTTTTATAAAACTTTCATATGTAATACTGAAAAATTGTTAAAATTTATTTGCTTTGCTGCAGCTGAGAAACTTCTTCCACATGAAGCTGCGTTATGGCGCGGCCTGCGAGAACATTTTGCCCAATCGATTGCGCAACGTCTTCGAGGAGGATTTGCTGTCGCTGCTGCCCAAAAGAGATCAGCACGGCCGCAGAGTTCTGGTGCTGGAAGCTGGCAGTGAGTGCACCAGCCACCAATTTACTTCCAATTTGTATGCAATTAACGCCACCTCTTCTTCTTCTTGTTATCCTTTTTTTCAATGGCAGAGAAATGGAAGCCTTCACGAGTGCCGCTCATTGATCTTTTTCGCGCCATACAGCTGACGGTAACGCCAAAAACAATGCTCAATTGCCAGCAACACGCTTCACCGTTGTGTGTGTTTTCAGGTGCTGGGCTCGATGGCGGAGCCGACGTCGCAGATTTGTGGTTCGGTGATCATAATTGATATGGAGGGTCTGCCCATGAGCCACGTCATGCAGTTCTCGCCCTCATTTGCCATGATGTTGCTGGACTATGTGCAGGATTGCATTTGCATGCGTCTGAAGGGCGTGCACATTGTCAACAATTCGTACATCTTCAATATGCTCTTTGCCATCTTCAAACCCTTCATACGCGAGAAGCTCAGGAAACGCGTAAGCCGATGACAAATATTGTCGAATAAAAGTGCAAAGCGGCACTAACACGTTTCCCATTAATTTTTCAGATCTTCTTTCATGGCAAGGACTGGAATTCGCTGGCGGCACACATTGATAAGGACTTGCTGCCGGCAAAGTACGGCGGTACCACCACGTGGGAGCTGCCGCCAGGCAAACTGCTCGGAGAGTTTTTCGAATGCTACTTGAGTGATTATGAAAGTGAGTTGCAAAATATACCTAGTTGGGGATATTTATATTCTTCCTAACGGAGAAAGGTACTGGAATCGGGGTGCATGGACCTGGGATTAGATACTCGGAACCTACAGAGAAGCAGACACCATTTGCCAGGCGGAATTATATCCGGTGAGGAAATACCTGAACCGGAAGATCGCGATCCTGTCAGACAGCCAAGCGGCAATCAAGGCATTAAGATCCTACCAGGTATCCTCGAAACTGGTGTCGGAATGCCTTGAGAAGCTGAACGAACTTGGCAGTCACAATCAGGTGTGGATCCTCTGGGTTCCGGGTCACGTCGGTATTGATGGGAACGAGCAGGCCGACAAACTTGCCAGAAAGGGGCGTCTACCCCTTTCGTCGGCCCAGAACACATCTGTGGTCTAGGTAAAGGAGCACTATCCATCCGACGAGATAACCATCCGGAATAAATACTGGGAAAGTCAACCAGGCCTTGAACATTCCAAGATGGTTATTGGATCTTATAACAAGAAAAGGTTCGAGGAATGTATGAGTCTCTGAAAGAATAATCTAAGGATTATCACAGGTATATTGACAGGGCATTGTAGATTGAACTATCATCTAGCCAAACTAGGTATCAGGGTGAACGAACTCTGTAGGTTCTGTTTGCAGGACAATGAAACTGTAATACACATACTAGGCATATGCCCTGCACTAATGCACAAACGGAAGAAGCACCTGGGTGACTTTATTATACCAGGATCGGACTGGGTTTCCAAAGGCTTAGGAAATATACTAAGATTCCTTTGGGATACTGGACTCACGGACGAACTGTGAAGGCCAAGAAGGGGGCACAATAGATCTTTTAGGTCGCGGTGCACATTCCCCGGCAATAATAATAGTATATTTTTTGATATAGATTTTTTGATGCTAGTATCTTTTTTAGCATCGTCTTATAACCATTTCTTGATTTTTCTTCCCCATTGCAGAGGCCGACACGTATGGTTTTACCGAGGGCTATCAGTTCAAGAAATGAAAAGTCCACCAATGCATGCCGCATAGTTTTCCATCTACAAAAACGTATAAACAAATGTTATTATCTTATCCTGCAACTACCGTAATTATTTTGATGCGTTGTTTTTTAACTATTGTGATATTGCGCGTATTCAGTTCGCGCGCATTTGCATATATTTTTATATACCTGTTGTATTGCGAAGCCAATTTGACCGATTGTCGCCACAATGTTGTAAGCGCTTAGCATAGTAGAAAAATTGTAAAAATTGTTAATAGAATAGATTGTGGAAACCTGTATGAGAATGATGCGGAAATAACCGCAGCTCGTATATATGTAAATTATGTGGGAAATTAAAGAATAAATTAATTGCGAATTTATTGTACATCGATGCAGCTCGCCGAGCGTTGCAAGGTGTTTTGTATTTAATGTATAAATGTATAGTGCAATATTGTACACGTTTGGTATTTTCTATTAGTTGATAAATATGGTAAATCAAGTATTCTGTTGAAAATGAGAGAAAATAAACAACAAAACATGTTTTAAACAATAAACCATAAAATTGATTTTCAATGAGGTAAGCAGTAATGCCGGTTGCAAAATGTGACACTTTCGCAATAATTACAACTTGATATAAGTGCCTACTAATTATTTTGCTAATTGCTTAATGTACACCAGATTTTTTATTGTTAACAGGTTTTTATTTAAACATTATAACACATTGTAGAATAATGCAATCTCAAATGAAGCAATTAAAAGAGTTAAAAATTGTAATTTTCTCAATACGTAATCTTATTGTTTAGTTGACTGTTTTTCAACCTTGATATGGTTCAAAATACTGCATTACCAACAATATTCCAAAAACTGCTTTATCGATACTCTGTGCTTAGTGGCGCCAAATGCGTTGCTAATTTACGACCAGCTCGATTGTGATTGCTGTAATGCTCATTGTGAATGGCATTGTTTAGTTGCGCTCTTTCCAATGGCTTTCAAATGTTTGACTGTAGTTTGTGCTTATCTCGTACTTCGTAAACTAAATTATAAGGTAACCAGCATATAAAAGGTAATGAAAAGAATATGTAATTATATCTTTTATAGCAAATGCACGCCAAGCCCATTGTAATGTTTTAATACTGCTTGTATTACATCAGTTTAATGAGCGATAGTTTGGTCTTATACAATCGAAAGGCGAAACATTTATATTTTCCTGTATTAGTGGGTAATTATCGTAGATCTTCCTCCAGGATCTCAGCACAAATAGGTAGATAGGATACGAAAAATTAAAATTTTCCTGTGATTGTAGGTCAATTTCGGAGACCTTCCTCCAGGATCTCGGTACAAGTAGTTAGTAAGGCGATAAATTGGTTTTTAATAATTTCCTAATACGATACGAAGAATTTATATTTTTCTGTGATTGTGGATAATTATCGTAGATCTTCCTACAGGATCTTAGCACAAATAGTTGGTTAGTTAGGCGATAGTTTGGTCCTAAGCAATTTCCCAATAGGATTCGAAGTATTTATATTTTCCTGTGTTAGTGAGTAATTATCGTACATCTTCCTACAGGATGTGAACACAAATAGTTTGTTAGTTAGATAGGATATAAACAATTTATTTTTTCCTGTGATTGTGAGTAAATTTCGTACACCTTCCTCCAGGATCTGAGTACAAGTAGTTAATTATGCGATAGTTTGGTCTTAAACAATCTCCCAATAGGAAACGAAGAATTTATATTTTTTTGTAATTGTGGATACTTATTGTAGATCTTCATCCAGGACCTTAGCATAAATAATTTGGTAGTTAAATAGGCGACAAATTGGTCTTAAACAATTTCCTAATAGGATATGAAGAATTTACAATTTTCTGTGATTGTGTGTAATTATCGTAGATCTTCATCCACGATCTCAGCACAAAGGCAGAAATCTTAATTTATAAAATGACAAAATATGCACTATAAGTTAGTATGGATCAGTTCACTTTTTTGAATTGAATTTGATGATAGTTTTTATTTAAAAATGCTAAACTATTTACCTTATAATACTTCGAATCACTCAAATTTCCCGAATCTCAAATGTTCTTTTCGGAGTCACAAGAATCCAAATGTTAAGATCATTGAAATTTATTTCGACCAAAATATGAAGTTCTGTATAGAAATGATTAGAGTCCGACCGATACCAAATTTTTTGGCCGATGTCGATGGCGATTAATCGGCCGGAAAAGCGGGTTTGGCCGATGCCGATTAATCGGCCGAAAAGGCGAAAATCGGCCGATGCCGATTATATAGAAAAAATAACACGAATTCAATCAAAAACACAGTCTATTTTATAAAATAACAAAAGGAACTATTACATATTGTTTGTAATATTCATCACAAAATAACAAAACAACGAGAAAAGAAATTATTAAAAACTAAATAAAATGTCAAAAGAATTCAGAATTACATTAACTTGTAGTAAAAGAAATAATAATAAAATAGTAATATATCACATTTATCCACTGAGAGAGAAAAAAAAATTGTGACGTAAATATTGCATACAAATTCAGTTTTTGATTCAACTTAAAATTACGATTTTTATATTAAAATTTGTACTCTCAAATTGCGACCCGTTGTACAGGTGCAGTGGGAAAAAATAAAAGGCCTGTTAAAAAATGCTTCCAATTAAAAAAGAAGGATAATATTCAAAAATTAAATGCCCTTCTTCTGAGAAAATCTGTGTTTTTAAGAATACCTAGTTTTAAAAAAAAACATTTCTAGGAAACATTTATATTAAACAGTATCTAAAAATACATTACTGAAAAAATCGGCCAAAAAAGGCCGATGCCGATTCTTTTTTTTTTTGCCGATGCCGATACTAGCCGATGCCGATACCAATTTTACTGGCCGATACTAGCCGATGCCGATTAATCGGTCGGACTCTAGAAATGATGGTAAGAGGCCACACAATAGTTTAAAATATCCCTAAATGCATAGATTAGTGTCGTTACTATGCAAATTTTCATAATTTGTTACCATTAGATAGAAGGCAACCCTGCTTAAAGTATTCGAATCATGCCCAATTTCAAATCAGTTGTAAGTTGGCGTTTCGGTAAAAATTCTTTTGAAGACAATTTTCATATCTCCTTCAAAATTTATTGACAGCCAACTGATGAATGAAACAGCATTTCCAAATCAATTTTGATCAATTTTGCCAGTGATGGTGATCACAGCTATGCATTTGGTTATATATGCTATATACATTTTATATGAGCCAACGCGGCAAGCTTTTCTAATGATATAATATGGAGTTTATCATCAATTTTCAGTGGACTTCAATCTTCAAATTTTTAAAAACTAATTTATTATTATTTGCACGTAATTTCTTACGACCTTTTGAAAGTTCCGTTTTTCCCCCAAATAATCGTGAAATGGGTGTGGTAGACTCCATTCCCAATCGCTTATTTAACAAATCTTCTGCCGTCACTTCAGTCCGCGGTCATCATACAGAAACTTACTTGAATGTCTATTTTCGCCTGGTCGCGTTTGCGTTCGCGTTCGCCTGGCTTATTCTGCATACGTACTCATTCGTATTTATTCTTTTGCTCGTGTAACCAATAACAAGTGTGCATTATTATTTACAATTTCAAAAATTAATATTCTCATCATGTGGCTTGAGGTTAGCGTTTAAATGCAACTCTTTCGCTCTTCAGATCCGGGTGCCGCTGCGCATTCTTTCCGCCTCAGCCACATTTCGTACGAATAAGTACGAAGACGATGGCAAAGGCGAATAGGAATGGGAGTGCAGTGAAAGAAATGTGGCGGTAGAGTTGAATGTTTTCAGTGGAATTGTTGGTAAGTTGTAACATGTTCTATTTTATACGACATATTTGTTTTGATATTTCATTTGAAAATTTTTAAATTTTTGTTTATAGTTTTTATTTTTTTTTTAGTGGTTTAAGTTTTTAATAATTTAAGGCTAAAGAATAATTTTGATAAATATGTCAATAACTAGAAACAAGTAGAAACACATTACACAACACAACATTACATTTGCATTTTCCTACAGACAATTTTGATCCTTAATCTGCTTCTGAAACTCATCTTACTTCTTATGGTTTTTTGTAATACGATTAACCTATTCGACCCGAATTTTACCCTGTGTCTCGATATTACTTTTTGGTAATTAAATCATGAAACATTTGCCTGTGCACACGACATTTGAACTCGCCACGCCTCTTTGTTAGAGTTCTAGAGCTAGTTTACTTTTAAACAATTTTAGCTTAAACGGGTTAAATAAATTTTGTATTAATATTTTTCAATCGCAGAAAAATTATATAATATTTATGGAAAAATACAAAATTAACACTTTTTGATTTTATTTAACCATTAGTAAAGAAACAGGGTTTTGATCAAACGCGCCCAATTCGTAGACTTCAATTAGAACACATACTTTCCCTGATATCGCTGCAAATTATTGGAAATAATTTTGGGGATAACAGTGAAATTTTCGTAATTTGCTTTGAATTCACTTCCAAAAATATTAATTTGTTGGCGCATACTTAAATTAAACACATAAATCAATCGTAGCTTTTGCTATAAGATGACAAAAAGGTGAAGTTGCTCTCAGGCAACTATGGGGTCGAAAGGGTTAAAAAGATTTGTACATCTTTTATTACAATTCAGAAAAAATTTATGCCTGATAATTAAGGATATTTAAAATATTTAAGTAAAATTGCCACATTTTTCAATGGATTGAAATCTTCAGCTTCTTGAACAATGACCGTGTTATGAAATTAATATATCAGCTTGAAACTGAATATCGAAGACTATAGCATATTTGACTAACTTTTTTAAAATAATAAATTCCAATTCAAATCTTCTTTTCAAGTCAAGAGATCGCGGTTTGTTTTGTAATTCCATTTATGGCGTTAGCGCCTAGAATTTTCGAATGGACAACGATTTCGGAGCTGGTTTTAAACACTGAAAGTCGTGTATTGTGGCGGTGTATTTGAGCCACAAGTGCAATGACATGTGCGTAGAAGTCTGTGCATATGTGCGCGTGTGTGTGTTCGTAAACATTCAGTGGAAATTTAAATGTATTTTCGTAGCGGTTTAAAACATTCTTGCACGGTGTTTAACATTCGCCTCGGCTGAAATAAACACTTTGTTGAGCACATTTGCGTGCCTGCATACAAATTGGTTCGGCAGTGCAGCGGTGGCGCAGTGCTTCTGCGGCTGTGAGTGGCTCTGAGCGGTCAGTGCGAGTGGCGGCCAAGTGTCCGTTTCGTGGTCGGAGTTGGCGTTTGGCGTTTGGCGTGCCATCACGCGCCTCGTCTCCAGAGGAACCGTCAAGCAGTCCCGGTCGTCAAAGAGCCAATCCCTAGAATGTGTACGAGCTGCACTGTAGGTGCAATGTCCAACAATGCTGGAAGCTCCAAACGCCGAACGCCAACACTCACGCGCGCATGCGCACCGCAGCCCAACAAATCATTGCGCTACCGTATCGCCATTGGCCAGCGGCAGTGCCTACACTCACCTACCTACCTACCTACTGCCAACCTACCTGTTTCGCAGTCCACGCTTGTGCGCGCCCTCCAGCTCGAGGCCAAAGAAAGCACACCTTGCGGCGCGGCTGAGCGGTGCGCGTTGTGGCATTGTGGCGGCGCTGAAAGTGGCAGCAGCACTGGCGGTGGCGCGCCAGGGGCCGCGGAGCCTGACAAAGGTTCGTCGTCGCATACGTGCCACGCAACGTATTATGTAAAAAAGTGATGTGCCCGTATGTGACCTGAATATCGGATTACTTGGCAATCGATGGAAAACCTGAGAACTTGATCGCAATTGACCACAACGTATCCTTTACACTTGTAGCGTACGAACTGCAGGCGCGCACTGACGTTGGCGGCGACAGTGCTGCTGACATTTTCACTGAGATAGCAACACCAACAATAATAAACAATAACAAAAGCCCATAATAATAAATGCGGAAGCTGAGCTGAAACCGATACGTTCGTTCATACATATGAATGTGTGTGTGTATGTATGTGTGTGTGTGTGTGTGTGTGTCTGATTGAAGGAGTGGAGTTGGTGGCGTCGATTTTGTTGATTGCTTTTTGCTGAACACATTTCGAGCCGCAAGACACCTTGCGAACGCTCTGTGCTGGGAACCAATTGGCGAATTGGGGGGCCGAAGGCGACTGTTGCTTCTTGCGCAGCTTGAATGCACAGTGGACTGGGCGAAATTGTGGTCTTTTTGGGTTTTCGGATTGCGTTTCGATTACAGAAACATCCTGTCTCGACTCCCGCGCCAGTGAACTTGAATGTTGTATTAAAAACGAAGAAAACAGTTATGAAGCCACATTTCATTTTATTTCTTACGGTTGACTTCTTTGATGCTTGAGCTGGACGCTTGACGCTTTTGATGATATGAGACGAAGATCCCCCGAATCAATGATGGCCAACCTGCTCATCACTTTTAATTATGCAAATTTTTGTACATTGTTTGCACTTTTTCTGCATATTTTCATCTTTTTTGGCATTTACTATATTTCCACCGATGCAGTTGCGCAACCTACTTGCCAATCCACAAATCACTGGAGCTACCAAGGAATGACAGCGTGCGAGTTCATATGGCGCGCATTGGCCGCCTGGCGGACTAGTTGACTGGCAGCGCATTGCCGCAACATTTCAAATATTCTGCTTGACACAGGCGGGATGCTGCACTGTGGGCACTGCGATGCGGAAATGATGTTGAACATTCGGTGGTGGCTGTGCACACTCAGTTCGGCGCGGCAACGCCACCACACAGGAAGTACAGCACTATTTAACTGAAAGGCGAGCGCGCCACCCCGGACTAAAGTTGCACAGCAGAGGAAATGGGCGCCGGCTCCGGCCCACTAAAGCACCGTCGCTTACTCGGTGCCTGACTTCCTGGCGGCCTCACTGCCTGCCTTGCAGATACACAAATCACAAAAGCCAGCAAAGCATCAAAGCAGCGCGCCAGCAACGCCAGTCGGAGCGCGCTCAATCGCTCACCCGCTCACTCACTCACTCGCAAGCGAACGAAGCACATTACAGACAGGAAAATCTGAGGGCGACGTACTTTATTTCCTGAAAATGTCCTCGAAAATATGAACATTATATCCCGGAAACAGGAAGCTGAGCGCTTTCAAGGAAGAGGCATTCACAAGCACAGCAGAACAGCGTAGCGCAACACAGCGCAGTAGAGCAACAGCAACAGCAACGGCAACGGCAGCCGCAGTGGCAGTGGCAGTGGCGGCCTCGAGCTAGTGCTGGCAAGGAAGCAGCCGACACAACAAAGCGATTGAGGCGGCAACAAGCATAAGGATGGGCGCGGGCGTGGTGCGAGGAAGCGCCATAAGCCCAGCAGCAATTGCAATCGCACTGAGGCGAGATTGCAAGACAGCGGAAAACGAAGCGAGCTGAAGCAGTGCCGAGCAGAGTTGAATTGAGCGGATGTGCGGAAGGTTGTAGCTGGCGTGGGCGACTGGGTGGGTGAGTGCTGGATATACACAACAACAACAACAACAACGGCAATGGCAAAGGCAAGAGAAACAGTAGTTCCTGCTGTAGCTGGTAGCGTTATTATCAGTGGCACAGTTCGAGAAATTATTCGAAGGGTGTTCCTGAGATGTTTTTTCGGCGCGGTTGAAGCAGTTTGCAGCCGCAATGAGGTTGGGTTCTATGACATGAAATTAGGTTCAGACTCAGAGCTGCTTATAAAGTTTTGCATAGTTTTATTCGTTTGGAATCGAGGGGCTCCCAGTCACCCGCTGGCAGTTGCTCTGGCCGTTTTTATAGCGTTGCTCTAAAATAACACCAAGAAAAACAGCAGCGGTAACGGCAACGGCAACGACAACGACAGCAGCAACAGGGCGCAGATGAACGAGAACGAAGAGGAAAATATTGAAATTCCTTTAGACGGCGGAAATTACGGAAGTAGGAACGTTCGTTCCTTTGACAGGAAATCATCGTCGTGGAAGTAAATTAGATTTCGACATTTTTGCAGCCATTTGCAAGATACACACGCCACGTGGTTGTTGCTGCTGCTGCTGTACGGCCTACGACCAGTAAAATTACCAAGCGAGCGCATTCAGTTGAAGTAAATTAGATGTAAACTCTAGAATATGCAAAACAAGGCCGGTAAAAACTTTATGATTTGAATTCTATAAAAATATATATGTACATATATGCACCTGTCTAGTTAATATCTTAAAACTATGAATTAGCTGCATGAGGAACGTTATGGCTGCTCCAACAGTTGCCGCCACCTGCACTATTTAGGTCTCCGTTGGCTGCACAGCGTACTCGCATTGTGCCGCAATACGCGGAAAGATTACGTGAAAGGTGAAAGTTGTATAGCGGCGCGCACCGCCAGAGAACAAGACCAATGATTCAGCGTATCAATAACCAGACAAGCGAACGGACAGACGCATAGGCGTACTGCCAGACAAACTTACAAACTGACACGCCAACTGACTGACTGACTGCTCGATAGCACAAAAGCGAACACACCGAGCGAAGTCAACAGGTCGTCAGATGGATTCGCAAGCGCGGCGGCGACGCATTGAAATTCGCGCGAATTGCTGTGCGGGCCAGCAATGCACTCACCGACTGTTGCATCCACACACACGCGCACACTACAATCACACACGTGCGGACCAAACACCGGCCATACCGACTCGCCGAGGTGAGAATGGGCCCGACTCGAATTGGCTGGCGGAGATTTCGATATGTGGACCAGTAGTGCAAAATGTGCACTCAGCTGCGCATGCCGACCCCCGGCGAGCCGCGCACGCCATAAGTATGTTCGTACGAATGTATGTATGTATGTAGATGGTGCATTTCTTTCTTCCTTATATGCACGGCGTGTTGTTGTGTTCAGTTGGCGATCGCGCACAGCCGCTATGCGCCGATAGCCAATTACGTCGGGCGCGCCGTGCATTACCGCACTGCCGCGAAACCTGTTGTCTGCAGAATGCATCGCTGCCCCACTACGACACCACCTGCCAGCCGCCAAGACACACGGCCGACCAGCGCAGCGCACAATGGGCGGCGGTGCGCGGGGCTCGCGAACTCGCTTCTTGGCCATTTCGAGCGCATCAGCAATTGCAGTTCCGGATGTGTGCAACACATTTTAGCACACATGCCAGCAGCTCAACGTTTGCGGCGCGCCTAAGGAACGCGGTAGTCGATTGCAGATGCTGAAGCGCTAAGTGGGACAAGTGTGCGACTTGGAGACGTGGCCATAAGACGCGCGATCGTCTACGGTCTGATTTGCTGCGCCATGGCAGCGTTCGCTTCAGTGGGAAAACGCTGTTCCGGCTCAGGAAAATGGCTGCCGGTTTAATGCGTTGCCTGAAAAGGATTTCGGTCGACGGATGTTGCCCACATTACACGGCAGCCACGATGAAAAGGCGCTCTCGGTGTGTTCGAAGTGCCTCACACCGAGTGTTTTGCTGCCAATAAAACATGTACATACTACACTTATCGAGTTGAAATCCTTAATTTGTTGTATAAAGCAGAGCGGTTAATGTAATATTGTATTTCCTGGGGGATCTTTTGTTGCTCTACGAGGGTGCAGCGATGATGTGAGTGCGTTAATGCGTTGCTGGTTGTTATGCGTCAATTGACAAAGGCATTGCGTAGCTGCGACTACACTGTGCGACAAAGATCTATAATCAGCAGCCACGTTAGCTAGCCGCTGTTTTGAGCCTTACTTGAATTTTAATTATTTATTGTTTGAGAAATAATAATATAAATTAAGTAACTTTAAAAGTTTTCTATCAACTTGAGTAGTGGTTTATTATTATTAGTTATTGATTAGTTATTCTCAAGGTTTATAGAAAAGGTTTATAGAAAACAAAGTTACGACATCAATGAAAGAAAAATTGAAGTTTTCACCAGTGACGTAGTACGAATTGTTTCAAACTGTCGAGGAACAGTGGGACGAGTACGACCTTTTACAAAATTAATATTTCCCAAAAAAAAGATTATATGAAAATACATTTATTTATTTCGCTTATACTTACTTAGCAATTTAGAGGTTAGGCAGATTTGGCCTCTCTGGTTTACCAACATAACACTCTTCCTATTTAATATAATTATATATATTTTATTTTATTTTTTTTTTAAATACTATTTTTCAATATTTTATATCAATTCATATTTTAATTGTTTAATCGATAATAACAATATTATTTTTAAAATAAAAACGATCAGGTTTTCTGTATATGATTCCCATTTTAACTTGAAGGAAAATCGCCCTCCTCGTCAAATTCTTTCAGTAATGAAAATGATACTGTCGCGTCCACAAATGTACCCAAATGCTTCTCTGTAGTTCGTCTTTTGAGAACCTCAAAGAATGCATTGCGTGTGGATCTGTGGCTTACTCAAAATTTGTAAAAATCGTATTAAATATTAACAACGCAACACATGACACAACAATCACAAATATTTAAATTCACAAATTACTTACATGTTTTTTTTTTTATTATTTTGCCAACATTGGCCCACTGCACACTTCATTGTTTTTTTTTTATCAAAAACTCATTACAATTGTTGCAAACTGTTTTCACGAAAACGTTAAATTTTGTATTTTGTATTATTCCAAAGATTCCACACCGTTTTGGCCAAATTGTCGCGTTAAAATTTAACAAAATTCAAAAAATGCCGTTGGCCAATCAAATCTTTCATAACGAATGAAAATAATTTTAAGGTGCCATAGGACATGACATAGGATTCAAAATTTATTTAAATTTTTTTTTTAAGATGAGGAGAAATACAAGGGGAAGCACAACTTTGTTTTAGCAAAATTATGCACATATACTTGCAGAATTGGCAGAAATTAATTAAACTGTCAAAAAATATGTATATAAACGTATTTTCAGTCTTATACGCACGAATAATAAAAAGAAAGTATTACACTCTGAAATGGTCACCTTATAAATTTTCACCAGTGACGTCATCAGCCGGATGTCGTAAAACTCGCCGTTATTAAAATTATAAGCCCATGTTGAAAGCAAACTGTCAGCCAAGACAAAAACCTTGATTTGATTTCATACCTAAAAATACCCAGTGAACTTTTTAATATTTGGTAGGATCAGCGTTGAGCTTATATCACATGGAGTCCTGTCCCGTGATTCGTTTTGACAATCACCATTAAGAACACCTCTTTTTCTGATAAAAAATAGATTGGATGAACAATTCAATGCTTCAAAACATTCCTTTTTCTGAAGATCAAAAAGCATATTTTGTGGACTCGCTTAGAATCGTTAGTTGTTGATGCCCTCATTAAAAAAATTTTAAGAAAACTATGTATATAAATAAATTTGTCCACATGCCGAACGAAATGAAATTTTGCGACACAGTGTTGTAGGTTGCAATGTTGCGCTGCTTTGGGCCCTCGCCCGTTATTCGTATCACTGCATTTTTCCATGAAATTCGAGATCATTCAACAAATTGAATGCCTGCCTGCCCGAAGTGCCCAAATCACAGCCAGTGTTGGTGTTAAAGCGAACAAAAAAAAAATCTGAAAAGAAAAAGAAAAAACATCCACAGGCACAGCCGCATTGAGCCACATACCTACGGAACAAGTAGTTACACCAGCCAGCCATTCATCCCCTAAATCGATCGTTCATAATCTGCGCCACCAAGCCTCCTCTGTAGCCGCTGCGATCGGTGGTCGATCGATCCGGATGAAATATAATTTTTGAGTGCCTTTGGTTGGTGTTTGTTGCACATGTGCAACATGTCTAACGAGTGCGTTCCCACGGTGGGCACTTTCTTTCGGCTGCGGAACCGGCGCAGCGGTTAGGGGGAAGAGAAGAAGTAGCATAGAATCGCTGCTCAATGCAGACTTCATTGTAGAGCGACGTTAACACTGCAAAGGAATGTTTGGAGAGGAAATTGCACCATACAAAAGGACAAGATCGAAATGACAGCAAGGACCTGCTGGCGTGCCGGAATGACTGCCAGCACTGGGCGTTGTGACATAATGGCGGCAAAACGTTAGATACCTTCAACCAGTGACTGTATTCAATACAACAACAGCAATGGTGACAAGCTAGAACTCGCCCTCAACAATAAAACTGCATATATGTATGTATGTATGCAATGCATATGCAGACAGATAGAAGGCTGGTGCACAGCAATGAAAAGTGGCGAAAACATTGTAAATTTTCCGATTCGGTTTTTGTTGGTTGACACGCAATGGGAAAGGGGTAGCCGCCAGTGCATGCAAATCTTTCTATTAACTTGAATGCGCGCCCCTCGGCGATCCACTCGCATACCGACAGGTGATCGCCAGGCAGCGAGAAGTGTGCGTACGAACAGCCGAGCGGTCGCTTGGCACTTGACCAAAAATTCGTCTGGAAACATTTCCGTATTGGCTGCAGACGCTGGGCGAGGCGGATTATTTTTAACAATGGCAGGCGGCGCAGCACATCATCGAGTTGCTGCAATTTTGCTGTGCATGTGGCGGCCGCTGCCAAAAGCGCGGCAAGTGCGAATCATAACTCACGCCGTCTGCGTAGCATCTGCATACTCACACACACACACACACAAACATATTCCTGTATTATTTGCTGTTTGAAATATTTCGAATTTCGCTACCGGAACAGCAGCGCATCAGCACATTTGAGGCGCAAAAGATGCGTGCACCGACACAATCGCACAGCGCCGTCTCACATGTTGGGGGGTACGTCGACTATTCGGCGACACAACGTGATTTGGGCATTGCACTCAGAATAAGTAGTTGAAAATCGGCATTTCGCATATTTCAAAACTGCGAATTTTTTCTAAAAATCTTTGGTCTAAACTTGGGCGCACCTCCAGTATTTGCGTGTCCTTGAGCCTGCATTTGTGTATGTGGCCCCAGCGATGCAGCCGCCACTGCACGCACACGCATAGCGGCAACATAACCTCACATATGGAGAAAAAAACCTATTTGAGCTGAGGTCTTGCTGCTGCCGTCAACTGTGTTGCTGGCTGCTGAATCTTGATTTTATTATGTTGCTCTAGCTGCTGTTGTTGTTGTATGCGTTGCACTGACACACACACACACACACACACTCGCATTGTATGCTGGTGTTGGTGACACAAAAGACTTTCTGGTCTAAGTAAACAAAACATGAAAAGAAAAAGAATATTATAAAGCAAACAACACCAAGAAGACAACAGCAACAACAACAACTACAGCAGCGACTGTGGCTGCGGCCGCAACAGTGGCAGCAAAAAATGTATCTAATAATTTAAATGACTCCAACGAAGTATCTGAGCATCAGCAACTGTGCGTTCGTACAATATTTCTGCTGTGCCGCCAAACACTACGACCACACTTCGCTGTTGCTTCGGCGTGAGCGCGCGTGTGTGTATGTCTGTGCGAGTGTGTGTATGTTAAGTTAAAATACGCTTGATTGGCTCAATTGGCGCTATTTGAACTCTGACCGAGCGAAATGCTCCGCTTTAATGAGTTTACAACCTCAGCTGGAAGTGCCGCGAAGTCAACGCTACCACACGCCCAGCGAATTGAGACGCTGCGTTGGTTAACATTTTCGGGATGGCTGCTTCTGGCGCATTCGTTGGCTGCGCTATTGAGATTGAGGCACAGCCAAAGCGGACATTCCGGCACGATGTGGACGCTCTGCGCTGAACGTTGAATGCTGGCAGCGCAATCTGCAAGCGATCGTGCCATCTGTGTGCGTAGGTATGTGATCGAGGGAGGAGTAAGACGGGCGGAAAGGGGTTCAGAAGTCACCGAAACAAGTGCTAAGCATATTTTGTTACAAACACACGATGTATGTATGTATGTACCGAGTGCCGGCTTTGTGGCATGACTCAGATTTGGGGCTCGCCACTTAGTTGACGAGTCTAATGAATCAAATTTGCAGTTTAAGCGAGCTGTGAACTCAGGAATTATCATTATTATTTTTTTTAATAAAAATCGAGAGAGAAATCAAATCAAGTAGAAATCAAAAAATTGTTAAGACTTGTGGAAATCAACAGACTCTTGTGATGTTCTGAAATATGTTTACTGCCTAAGAAACCGTGGCTTTTCCAATAGTTCAGTTTCTTTTGTACGGTTTCTTTTGCGTTCAACACTTTTCTCATACACAATTACCCTCAAAAATCAAGTTTTGTAGGACATTTTAGTACCAATTTTGAATAAGTACGAAATAAACACTTAAACACATTTTCAGTTTTGGCTTAATTCTGGCGTTGAAGTTATTTCCGAGCTTTGATGTATTCAGATACCTATAGTAGAATTTTATGGCGAATATTTTCGTGGTACATTTTTTCCCTAAAAAGTCCTGTTTTACACGACATTTTTGGCATTTTAGAAAAAAAGGATCAAATTTACCCATAAAAATAGTAGCTACAGGGTTAAAATGCTCCACAAAAATATTCTTCGTAGTATTTTACATGAAATTGCTGAACCCATCATATACCTAAAATGTAAGGTTACATGGTTTTCGTATGCCGATTCACCATAAGAACGTGCAAAAGGGGGAAAACTTTGACCCCCCTAAAAAAAAATGCAGATGTAAACTTTCAAAACGCCGATACACGTATATTTTTTTTGGTCCCCTCTTCCAGAATCCGTTGTCAGAACCTTGTTATTTTTTTTTTGTGTTGTGCAGTGTTATTGAACTATTATTTGAATTCATATGAAGTCAATTGTTTGAACGCATCTCTACCAGTCCAAGTGATTGAAGAAATTGTTAGCCGTGCTGGTTCCGGTTCCGACAGTCAGACGTTTACACATTTTTCCAACTGGGCTGGCAGACAAGTGGCATCCAACGAGAGCCACAGCAACGGTCTGTGAATGAGAGCAAAAAGCAAAGCAGCAAAATTAGAGAGCACACATCGACTGCTCAACCCACAAGAACAGTGTTGCATTGCAGTCGCACTGCGCACGAAATACTACGATTTCACACATCACACTTGCGCGCCACTAAGGCGCACTCAGAAATTTATTACCACTAAGCACGAAGGATGAAACCTGAAACAAATCACAGCACAGCCAACTCTCAGGACTTTTTCTCCCTCGCACGCCAAGGCAATGGAGACGGCAAACATTGGCCAACGCGCTGACGCTCACCTGCCCGCACAGTACGAAATTATCAACTCGGCGTTGTGGCTGCTTCTGATTGTACGCGGCCATAGTGGAGTTTTTCTGTTGTTATTTGTTATTTGCCTGGCGTGCGGTTCGGATGTGTGAAGTGCCGTCGGGTTTACGTTATACGCTCGTTTTAAAAAGGAACTCGAAGAGCAGAACTAAAACCGCTGCGGAATATTTCAGCGGAAAATTCGAGTTCGGAAGTGTAAACACTGGACACTTTCTAGTGTCTGACCGCTACAAGTGCACATTAGGCCGAAAGTCTTAAGAGCGGAAAATATTGAAATTATGCAAAGTTATTTGAGAACTGAAACTGGACTTGTTTGAATCGCACTGAATTGAATTGTTGACTGAATTCGGTTCGATTGCAAGCGATTGTCGATGCGGATGCGGATGTGAGTGTAATGTGTATGTGTGGTATGCGTAAGCGGATTGAAACGGCACAGCAACATCCGAGACCAATGCAACACTCTTCATAAGTTGACAGCAAGAACAACAACAAGCGCGGTGATTGTGAATCACGGCTGATTTGTGGTATTAGTAACATATGAAACGTTTCGTTCGCGATAGCAAGGGAAGCGGAAAGCGGAAGGCAAATCGGAAATAGCAGTGAATTTTTGAATTTCTTGAGATAGTCTCTTTGCCTCCGCCGCACACTTTCGTTCTGCGGCGCGACGAAGACCAGCGCAGCACAGCACAGAGTGGGGCCCAATGTGTTGTTTCCCAACGAAAACGGAAATACCAGCCAGCGGGCGGGCGGACCAGTGAGCGAGCGACCGAACGAATGTGCGAAGCTGGCGAACAAACAAACAGTAAAATAAATACAATAAACAAATAAATAAGCAAAAGTGAAGCAAAGTAAAAATAAAGTAAATTCAAGTAGAGAACAACAACCACACACTAACTCACACAATATAAACGGAGAGTTGGCCGTCGTAAAGGGCCACAAGTGCAACGTGAAGCGTACCGAGCGAAAAGCAAAACACACATCAAAATACAACAACAACAACAAAAAACAGAACAAGCGAAAGCGTAAAGAAAACGGGCGGAAGTGCTAGTATTGCTTCGACCGCTGCGTCCGTGACAGCGTCTTCCCCAAACGCGAGAACGCGAGTTGCCAGTGCATTTTGCTGTTACAGCCGCTTTGATTGCTGTAAAAAGCAATAAACACACACCGAATACGGGGCTCAATCGAGGGGACGTAACGCAGCGTAGCAGCGGCAACAGCGGCATCGCCAGCAGTGAGGAGGAAACGGAAATTGCTGAGTGGACGACCGTTCGACGCAGCAGCACTGCCTTGGAATCATCACTGGCCAGCCGGGTCGCCGTACAACGTTGTAGCTCGGCTAGAGCGTAGCGCCAGCTAAAGTGAGTGCAGCACAATCGTTGAGGGCATGCGAAACCTAAGCAGTCTTAGCGCACAGTAGGCACAAGTCGTAGCAAACATAATATCCAACGCACGAACGCAGGAAGGCTGTATGCCCCAACTACAAATTACCAGCGCCAGCAGCAACAATCAGCGTCAGCAGCGAATTCAAACGTACGAACCGGCAGTGTTCTGGATCTGGACACATCCGCTTCCGCATTGTGTTTGGCTTCGGTTCGTGTTTGGTCTGGCGCACACAGCGCTTACCACAAAGCAGAAGTGAAAATACAACAACAACACAACAGACGCGGCCCCATAATACCACAGCCAGTCGGACACTGGCCGACAGTGCTCGAACGGATAGACAAACAGGTATGTTGTGCTTGCACCAAATCACTGAATCTTTTCGTATTTACCTTCGCAAGCGAGTGCTAACGTTTCCTATGGGAAAGCATGAGCCTATGCTGGGCACTTTTAAGTTGAAATTAATTCCTAGTTTTTTGCCAAGGCACAATTTGTGGATTTCGAATGACGCAGACTAGATTCTATAACTCTGTACTATGACCATAACTGGACAAACCTTATTCTTAGTCTAGAAATTTGCAATCTAAGTATTCCAATATGCGTTTTTTTAAACTATTGGGGCCGACTTCTTATTATAGTCAAGTTTGCCTCAGATCAAAAAGCTGCAAATAACGTCATCCATATAGCAACTACAGATGCATATGTATGTATGTAAAAGTGTTGGGAAATTCTGAAAAGAATCGCAAGTCGAGTTCTAGAAATAATTAACTGCATGGAAGATCGCCTTCCGTCTTCTTCGAACCACTAACGATTAGTCTCTGTAATGGAGCGGATGCACTGATCGACGAAGGCTATTAACATTGCTCGTATTGCAGTTGATTTGCTTATGGCTTGGCAATTGAGTGGAGCTACGATCGTCAGCGAAATCTTATCGCGGACAGTGTAATAAAAATGTGTTCGCTTGCTTGCTCGCCACTGCAGTTCCTGCTTCTGTTTACCGACCGGGCAACACATCGACAGGCGCACTGAGTATACGTTATGCATATTTACAAATTGTAAGTGCTGAAGATAGAAAGCGCCGGCGGTGGCGGCGGTTGCGGTAGTGGCGACCGCTGCGGCGTCGGTGACGGCGACAGTGAACACCTGTTTCTACCACACCCCGCCGAACCTCCAGCGCACATTTTCAATTCTTAGTAGCCGCAGAGCGTCTCGCCGCAATTAGCAAACAAAAATCGCCTGAGCTGCGTGCTGGTTGCTGGTTGGGATTGGGGGAGTGGGAGTGGGGAGTAGAGTGAAGTGAAGTGTTGCTTGTGCTTTTCCTGCTTTCGATTCTGACGTCTTGCGCCAGCCCGTAGCGTGAGCAGAAGCGAAGCAAAGCAAATACAATAAATTAAATTCACTTCCGCATTGCTCCACAAAAACACAGCAGCAACAATAAAAACAACGACAGCAACTACAGCAGCTACAACGGCGATGACGACGTCGCCGATTGCTGCCAGTGCGAGCATGCGGCCATTGTAGGAACTATTGTACGATACGCAAAAGAGGAGGCAGTCGCCGAAACAGACGACATAAGAGCACAAGTTGGCGACCGCAAGCGGTGCGCTGGGTTGGGGGCCGGCGAAAAGGGGCAGCGAGCAGCCAGCGGCCAAGACAACAGCAAAATGCAACAACGGCAGGTCTTTGGTCGGTCGGTCGGTCAGTCAGGCTGGCTGGCTGGCTGGCAAACGGGCACGGGCAAGACATGAAGCAGGCGGTGTGGATAGAATGTGGTCGCAAACACGCACACACATGCATCCATCCATAGCCGTGCATATGCGCTGTAGAGCGATACCACTGCACAGCCGGGCCCAAGCGAACGAATCGGAATCTCTGCCAAGAAAAAGGGGGGCCAGAAGACAAGAAGGAAGACAAAACACTGTGTAGAGCAGAGCAGGAAAGCTAAACGCAAGCGGAGGCAAAGACACAGCTACGAACAAGGGAGCAAAGAAACAAAATAAAAGCGCCAATGTACGAAATTTAAAAAAACGATAAAAGTCCAAGCAGTGTAAGTCGCAATGGCGGGGTGCGGGCGGCATTTGCTTGGAAACTCTCCGTATGAGCGACGCGATCGAGCAATCAAGCAATCGCCGAAGGAGCGGCAGCCGACAGTCGTCAGTGGCGATCGTTGTTGGTGAGCAACACTCTCCCGCCGAGGAAGGCGAACGGGTGAGTGGGTGAACGAGTAAAGCAGAAAAGTGTGGCACTGCATTAAATTACCCATACATATCGCCGCCTCGCGACCCGCGCCCCTTGCACCAATGTTTGCAGCGCCAGCGTTTCCGTCATCGTCACCGTTGCTGTCGTTGTTGCCACAGTTCGCAGAATGCTGAGTAAGAGAATCGATGTGTGTATGTAGCTGCGATTACGATCGTTACACTCGCTCGTTCCACTGCACTGCACAGCTTTGCACGATTCCATCTCACCCCACTCCAAAGACTCGAAGACCGAATTCAGTTGGAGAGTGAGGAATACAGAGAAAAGTTGCCCACTTGTGCGCGTACGTTTCTTGGAGTTTGGCATCGTTTCAACTGATTTGGAGAGAAAGAGCGTGAAACAAACTGCGTCTCCAGCCGGGCATGCAAAGCTAGGTACGGCGACTTGATGGGCACGCCAGGAGGGGCCGACGGCAGTCGGCTAGCTAGAAAGCCGAAACGAACCAAGCCCCACCATATACGGAAATGAAACTAGTTTAGTGATGTTTCACTTGACTCGGTATGGATGTGCTCCACTTACAACAACCACTCGCGTAATACTTACGGCTCGAAGTGCAGCGTGATGTTGCGTCTTTTGCTGCCACAGTAAGCGCTGGGAACATGCTTGGGTCTGGATGGAAATGATGAGCGTTGCATGGCTCGAAGTATTCGACATTATGTAGGACAAGGGCCCACATAACCAATTTGTTTTTTGTTTGGCCGATAGTGGAAAGTATGGATTTCGATACCTTTCCTAATATAGCATTTGATCGTCACATCTCGAGACGTGGTCTCTGGTACATGAGGCGTGTTCGCTACTGTTTTAAAGCTGCCACTGTTTCATAACGAATTTCTTGCAACTTGGGGAAATGACCTATATTTCGGTTATGGAAGTGCGTGTTCAAACAGTCAATAAATACCAATCGGCCAACCGACCGATCGTCGGTACAGCGTAAGCTGTGAAGTAAGGTATGCGAAATTGAAATTGGCTGACGACTTGACTGACTGAGTGACTGACTAGCTGGTCGGTTAGCTGGCTGCGCATGTAACGCTGTGCTGTAACTCGTGTAAAATGTAGCAACAACAATGGCGGGAGGCAGCCGCATGCGAGCCCGCGCGCAAGCAGGCCAACAGCGTGCAAGCGTGCGAGTCTGCGCAAGCGGCACGCTAAGCCAGGGGGGGCAGCGGCGCCGCGGACGGGCAAGAAAGCAAAAGAAAAAAGTTAACGAAGCAACACTATAAATGCACCCAGTAACCTGTTGTTGTGAATTATGTTACGAACGTAACGTGTTTCAAAATATAGGAAGTCTTGCCTGAGTTATACACATTTGCTGTTGTTGGTTTTGGTGTTGCTGTTGCTGTTGCCATTGCCGTTGCTGTGCGGTATTGTTGTTGTTGGTGCTGTTGGTGTTGCCGCTGCCGTTGCCGCTTAACGGTCTTACGTATTGTGGTATTATCTAACGCTGGCGGTGCAAGACTTGGTGCGGTATGGCATATTTTCCTTCGTGGAAGCACATACACAATTAGGTAATTTCATAAGCTCGACTGACTAACTTATTGAACTGCATTCGGTGTCTGTGCTGGCGCTGGTGCTGGTGCTGGCGTTGGCCGCATTGCGTTTAGGGTAGGAGTTAACGGTGTAACCTCTTTCAGCCGCACAGTAACCGAAGGAAGTGTTGCCGTGCGCATTGCCGTTGGATTTCGTAACGGCCGCACAACTACCTGTTGTTAAACTTTTCAAGTGTTCCTGGTCAACACAAGCACACACACACACACACACACATACACGTTCGCGCACATATAGCAGCGACCATAAAGAAAAAGTAGCCGACCCACCGACAGATAGACGACAAACAAACAAATGCACGAGTGCGCTGCAGTGATACTTTTACTAAGATTAGAGCAGAAGTGAGCTCAAGTGAGTTCTTTGATTTCATGGTTTCGTGAGTGTTGTGCTCAGCTTGTGCGAGGCGGATGCAATCATTTTTCTTTTTGGACAATAACTGACAAGCCGAAAAATCTCAATAGCGAAGCAGAGGACTGACGTCTCAGGCATTATGTGTTGTCCGTTTTCGGGTCTACCTGCTGTGTTGAAAGCATCTCGAAACGATCTGAAATTCTCAGAAATTGTTCAATAGAAAAACGATTTTATTGTCGTCGGAAGTGTTTGTGGATTGTTCCTTCTTCCTTCGCCATTCACTGCACAAGTGAGCATCTTAAGATTTTTTTGTTATCCTCATAATGAGTGCAGTAAATAATGGATTGGTCAAGGTATATGCGGGCCGGGTGTCATGCAAAGGATTTTGTATTAAAAAATATCAATATGAATATATGTGAATGGGGAAACTGATGGAATGCATTTTTCTACCGAAGTAGAAGACAAATATCAGAACTTGACATTTTTGGTTACGCCTCGTCTTTGTTGTCCATGCATGTGACTTCCTTTTTTTTGGGAATCTGAAAGCCGACTGGTTGTTGAATTTGAAAAAATCGTATCGATATCTCGAACAGTCATAAGAATGTAATATGTTATATATTTATTAGGGGAATTCTTAACTTATCGCCAATATTAATATACCGTTGGAAAGAGGGTTTAAAGAGCTATGATCCAAGGAAACACCTTATTTGAATTTTTGCGTAAATACTAATTTTACAGCCAATTCCCCAAAGTGTTAAAAATCGACACCCTTAAAATTTTTTAATGTAAATGTAAAATGTAAAAAATTCCTGAAAACGTATAAATCTCAAGTAGAAATGCATGATTTAGAAAATTTATGAAAGATTATTCAATTTAATTTTAATTGAATAGAAAATGACCGAAAGCAAAATGCAAATTGAATGGTAACGAATAAAACGAATAATTATATGGAAATTAATAAACAAAACTGAACAAATTTATTCCTTATGATAGGATTAGAGAAAAATTTACTAAGAACACTTTAAATTCTTTTTAATGACGATTCCGCGCAACAATTTACTGATATAGGATCACAAAACAATGAAAAAAGAGGGTGACAAAGAAAAAAGGGTGGCACTTTACATTTTGACGCCATTTTGGAAATCATTGAATAAATGTTCTCCTCTTACGATATGCTCGGATATTACTTCGGATTATGAAAAAGCATTAAAAATTAAGTCCAACACTGATATTTACCTAAGTTTTTTATAAGTTTTTGGTTACGTTTTCACCGCAAGAAAAACCTTTAGTTTTTATTTTTAAGTTTTTCTTAACCAAACTTAGCATTTTTTTTACCCAGACCGTGTTATTGCGTCTGTTCCCTCAGAAACCACATTAAAAAAGAACAAAAAAAATTGATGTTGTCATATATACCTTAAATGGCGGTAGGAATTTTTTTGCTTGGATTGCTGGAATGTCAAAATCGAGCAGGGGTGGCACCTTACAAAGAGTGGCACCTTACAAATAATTCCCCTACTGTTTTATTAATTTTTGATTCGAACTGTTGAACGTGGCTTTATAAGAACGGAAAGTCATATTGCTTTTGAATTAACGAAATATCAAGAGGAAAAAGTTAAATATCATGATACAAAAAAATAAAGGTAGAGCCAATGCTTCTTCTCAGACACCACGTTGCGCATCTGACACTAAACGATTTTTTGGCGTTCTTCTTTTGAAAATGTGCTACCGTACTGTTGTTAGAAAATCTCTGGAACATTTTTTTAATACTGTAATGTATTATTATATTTTTATATTTTCGACCAAAATATAAAAATATGTTAGTCACAGTGAAATGTCTCTTCAGTGTTTATTTTAAAAAAGATTTTGAAATTCTTAGAACCTTAAATATCACTAATTCAATATTATATCGAAGTGGCATCAAGATTCAACCTTTTTACGAATACGAAGAACGTCAATAGCAAAATTTGACAGCGGTTCTACCTTCATTTTTTTGTATCTAGGTTAAATGTTGTGGTTGTGGTTGGTTTGTACTCTATCAAACTCTCAAATATGAGAAAAAACTTCAAATACTAATCAGTTCAATTCAATCCTTTTAATTTTTTAATACTTCAGTCCACAGACAGTACCGAGATACAAAACATGAAGAAATAATTCCAATCGATTTGGTGTCTATTATATTTTAAATATTCAGTGCACTCACATGTCTCTGTCTGATGACATCTGACAATCTATGACAGACAAATAATGAATCCCACTAACTATGTACTTAGTTATAGTCGCAACGCCGAACAGGTAGAAAGAGTTAGTAAAGCGCCACTTCCGCTTTGTTTCACAATCAGTCCCTATCACGATGACTGGTCAGTTTTTCAAACAATCTGTGAAACTCTTAGAAGGCCGCTTATAGCGGCTTACTGCGCTCATGTGGAGCTGTAAACATTTCTTGAAATCGAAAATTGTCATAAATCAATTCGATTTCGAATTGATAAAACTCGTCGAACACGAGGTAAAAAATAAAAGCGCTCGAATATGGCCCGATAAGGCTCGCGCACGATATGATGGCTCGCGGTGTCCGCAAAAGAGTCAGAAGAAAATAAATTAAAAGCGAGATAGTTGTGCTTTTTGTTGCTATCGATATTTGGTTGGTTCTTCCACTTTGTTGAAGAACTTTTTTGTTTGCGGAAATGACGAACGTTCCCTTTCCCAGCCAAACCGTATACACCACATCACAATGCGGCACACTTGTCTGCATGAAGTGTAGCGAAAGAATCGCAACGCACTCCACTGTACAGGTCTCCCTCGTATAACGCGGTGGTTACGTTCCAGGAAAATTCCGCGTTATGTGATTCGCGTTATAGAAGACTTAACTTTCATATGAATTTTAGGGTTATGTTCCAAAAGCTTTTTCTAAAATTAAAAAAAAAGGTACTAAATTAAAGATGTATGTAGATTCCAAAATCAAAATTCATACTTTATTTAAAAAATTAAAAAACGTAATGAAAAAAACTGTTTTTTTAAATCGCGTTATATCGAAAACGCGTTGTAGAAGTACCGCGCAATACGAGGGAGACCTGTACTTTTAATCAGTGCCACCAATATATTAGCCGCAGTGGTGCTGCATGTCAGCGAGCCGGAGGAAGTGCCGGAGGAAGATAAATCAATTGGGAAGTTCCGAAACATGTTATCAGCGCCCGATACTCGAACGCCTTTTACCAGCGCATTTAGCGTAATTTTGGAAATGGAAGTGTGCTGTGTTCGTGGCGAAAATAGCAGAGTGTTTGTGCGCCATGTCGCCTGCCCTAATATGGCGAAAGCGCGACGTTTGATTTTGTTAGCCGCACAAGAGTTGGGCGCACGCGAATGCGGCGTCAGAACGTTGTAAGTAGATGCGGCGATATTCGCATTGTGCGGCGAGCCAGGTGTGGAGTGTGTGGCATGCCGCAGGCGCTGGTGCCGAGGTGCCATCACACCGCATCGCCGCCCCAAGAGGCTACCGGCGCGCTCAAGCAGTCGGCCAGCGTGGCGCGTCGCACAAAAAGAAACATCATTGTGCAGTGCAGTGCGGTCGGTGGCTGTGGCGGCGGCTGCTGCTTTGCCGATTACTGCCAGGCATTTATGAAGTGTACGTACGTACACTCCATGTGGCATTATGTTTATAATTTCCAAGGAAAATTAAATACAATTGACACGAACGGCACGTAGCAATTATGGCCGCGACCGCGTTCGTCCGCCCAGCGCCTGTTGGAGATGTGGTGCTGCGTCAGGTGCCGCAGCGCCGGTCGGAGGTGCAAGTGCGCACGCTTCAAGAGACGCGTTTTATGGCGCGCAAAATTAATAATTAGTCTTGTCCTCTAGCCCTGCTAAATGAGGAATTGCTGGCGGCAATGCAGCAACTGCAGCGCTGCAGTGGCTCCGCGGGCGTTGCGATTCGGTAGTTTGTCATTTGTATTATTTTTGTGGTTTTTGTCAACAGCAGAACCGCACCCCTTGCTCCCCCCCCTAACTGTGGGTGTTGGTGTGCCATTGTCCGGCCATTTGCCTTGATTACGCTTATCTGCTTACGCGCGCTGCTGATGTGCGGCATGTGACGCTGCGGCAGCGCGCATTGTAGTTGTACGCATGCTTTCAATTGGAACGTAATGTGACAATATGTGAATGCAATGCACTGGCGGTGCTATCAACAAATGATACATTGGCCTCAGACGGGCACTTACAGATTTGCATTGCGGCACTTGGAGGAGGCGAAAACAAGAAAATGCTGCAACGTTGTGGTTTGGGATTTGGTGTTGTCAAGCCGGTGTTGAGTATAGTATATAGTCAGTTAAAATAAAAGCCTATCTAAGGGATCTAGTCGTAGGTTCATGGTTTTAAACACAAACTAGAACCGCATCAAGAGACAGTCTCAATCTTTACTCTTGCAATCTGTTTGAAATCTCCGAAAACTTGTGAAGCTTTGTATGTCTGTGAGACCGCTTCGCTTGGGCTCCATGGGTCGGTTCACCCAGAAAGCTGTAACAGCTGTCACTGCGCTGTTCTATTCCATTCTAAACTATCCCAATCTGTAGTATGGAACTTGTGTCGAATCTGATAGCTCGCCTTCAGCGATTTTATATGTGCCACATTTCTTCAAATGATTACCATAAATAATTTGTACATGACTATCGAATTTCTTCATACAAGTTATGAGTTGTGCAAATTAGTGAAATGTAATTAATTCGACTTGAATTCGTTGGTAGTTGCAATGAGTCACTTTATGCAGAAACTGTTTGTGTTCGTTTGGGGAATTTCACGCACTTGTACCATGAAATGGGAGACGACCTACGTCAGCACTCTTGAGTGCGTTAACACATTCGATTGTTCGAAATTCAATCACAGGGAAAGGCGAAACATTCAAGACAACCAATAACACAGGGCAACAAATTTCGACTTTTGGTCGGCTTTTCTGGGTTTGACATCAGTTCTAGGGTAATTAGGGACCGCTGATTTCGAATCCGCAAACCGTTTTGAAAACTTAGTTTCCGTTTTTGCAAAAAATGGGCGTGTCACTTTTTCGGATTTTCCCTGACTTTTTTTACGTTTGGGATTGTAATTTCTAGACCAATAAACCGGTTGACATCATTTTCACCTCGTTGCATTATCAACACCACACGGTTTCTTTTCCGATGCAATTTATTTTTATAGGTTTTAAAATTCCGCGGCAATTGGACCTCAAAGTCGGAAAATATGGAATTTCAAGGCGTTTTCTTTGATGTTAAAAAACAAACACATTTTTCGTAAATCAATTATCGAGTTATGTATAACAAGAAAGTGGAAACATCAAGTAATGCAACACAGCCACATTTTTTGGCGTGAGTCCCATTCTCATCGAAATAATAGTAAAAATGTACCAAAGTCATTTTCAACAGATATCAGTTTTTTTCCTTTAAAAAGTAAGAGCCTCAAAATATGCAAAGTTTTTAATTTTGTTTTGTTTGAAGCAATTCAAAATTTTGTTTATTTTCGCTTGTTTTCCAGACAGTGAATGGAATATATAAAAGAGCATATTTTGAGGCCCTTAATTTTTTAAGGAAATAGTATCACAAATTATGAAAATGACTATGGTACATTTTTGCTATTATTTCGATGAGAATGGGACTCACGCCAACAAGTTTGGCTGTGTTGTATAATTTTATGTTTCCGCTTTCGTGTTATACATAACTCGATAATTGATTTACGAAAAATGTGTTTGTTTTTTAACATCAAAGAAAACGCCTTGAAATTCCATATTTTCCGACTTTGAGGTCCAATTGCCGCGGATTTTTAAAACTTATTTAAATAAATTACATTGGAAAAGAAGCCATGAGGTGTTGTAAATGCCACACAGTGAAAATCATGTCAACCGGTTTATTGGTTTTGAAATTACAATCCCAAACGTGAAAAAAGTCAGGGAAAATCCGAAAAAGTGACACGCCCATTTTTTGCGAAAACGGAAACTAAGTTTTCAAAACGGTTTGCGGATTCGAAATCAGCGGTCCCTAATTACCCTAGAACTGATGTCAAACCCAGAAAAGCCATTTTGCTGTTGATCAGTGTAATTGCCCGGAAATGCTTTGTCTGCCCTAAGCGATCAGCCGTGGAGCCCGCATTGCGGCACCTCCGTTCAAAAACAGCGGATTTGCGGTTTTGCAACGGCGGCGTTATGGTGATTAGCTGGTCGGATAAATTATTGTTTTGCAAATAAATACGAGATTGTGATAAACATTCGAACAAGTGGACGCTGTGCGGAGTAGCGCCAGTTTTGTATAGAATGCTGGCAATTTAAATCGTGTTTACGTTGCTGCGTATCACTTGATGAATAGAATAAATGAAATGAAGAACTCGCCTGCGAAATTAATGAGTCAATTATAAATACGTGGACTGGACGACCGACCGACCAGTCCATAAGACGTAATTCCAAAATGCTCGTTTTCCTGTCGTGCTCTATGTACTACATACGTACATACATACATACTACATATCCATGTTATATATGTATGTTCATTGTACATGAATATGACGGTGGCGAGTGCTGCTCGTACCGACACTACACGCTACATAGTGCGAATTCGAATTCGTACATGCGCCAGAATATATCTGTGGGTTGGTATCTCCGTGCGGCTGTGTTGTATCTGTTCTATGTTTCGCGATAGCGTCTCACACCAGTTTCAGACACATTCACTCACTCACTCGCTGGCGCGCTCGCTCGCTCACTTGCTGGCTAAGTATAACCTGGACCTGCATGACTTGATTGTGATTATTATTAAACGTTGTTGTTTTAACATCCGCTTCCGCATTTTTATACGCTCGTACAAATCTGCGTCTTTCTTCCATAGCGCTAGAACATTTTACAATTCAAGTTTTTGCAAACATTGTAATTAAAATGCTGAACGCGTTCGCCAGCCATTCGCCGACTGCTGCTTGCCGCTCGCCATTTGGCGAGCTGTTTCATGCATGTGTCCGGCCATCGCACCGCACCGTACCGCCCGTCTCCTGCGCGCTTCAGCGCGTACTTTTGCCAGCAGCTGCTAGCTGCCAGCTTCTAGCTGCTCACCACTGGCTGCTGTCAGCTCGCTGCTGGCTTCTGGTCTTGGCGGTTGACTGTTGTGGTTGTTGGTCGTTGGCGGCGCTTCTGGTTGTCTTCTGTGCTTAGAAAGTCACGGGGACTTAATTTTAAAAACAAAAAATCGACATATACGTAAAATAGAAACAACAACAACGACAACAGTAACAATAAAACAGAAGCACTCACACCAACAACAACCTGCAGTGTCTTGAAAAAAATCAACAAAAACTGTTCACTATCTTATCGCAGCTACTCTAAATGAATTTTCACTAAAACATATCGTAAATAAATTTTATAATAATCCAGGCATTTTTTATCGCATCATAAAAGCATGATGGCATAGTCGGAACTGTTGAAATGCGTAGGCACTTGGCGTAAACTTTTCAAAAATTTGAAAAAAAGGTCATCATAATAAACAACAAGTTAGGCAACAAATTTTGGGCAGATAGCAAAAGAATTCGACAATTGGGCGGACTGACGGAGTTGTATGCAGATCCTACTATACAAATTCATTTAATTTTCATGTAGACTACTTGTAAGGAATACAAGTGTAGATATATTTACATATGACTTTATATTAGCAATAAAATGGCAACACACATTCGCATGAAAGCACAAATAGTTTATCGCTGCTGCCGAGTCGCTTCAACACGGAAATAAAGTTGTTCCCCCATTATAATCTAATGACGCATGCGATAGTTACATACGTACGCCTATCCCACTTACATATGTATGTATGTATGTACATAAGTATGTATATGTGTTATGGCTAGGAGACTGTTTCAGCGATCGTGAGTGCGCATTTATGACAGTTGGGAGTGCAACTGACATGCACACGTCAAGGGCGACAAGGACGGGAAATGCGGCAGTCTTTGGACGACTTGCAAAGGATGTGATCGCGCGATAAATCAAAGCACACATACATACAGACATGTAAAAGCAGAAAGGAAATCATAGTAAAAAATGGCAAGCCCAGTGTTGCCAGATCAGGAGATTTTCTCCTAGATTTAAGAGATTCTTGGCCTTTTAGGAGAATTTTTAGGATGAAGAATTGTTTAGGAGAAAGTTTAGGAGATTTATATTTTATGTTAGGGGATTTTTCGGATCCTTAGTGGATTTTTGGGAAATTTTTGAATAGCGAAGTATGATGTATTGGGAACACTGGCAACAAAACATATTTTGGCAACTATTTTATTAGTCAAAGCACCCTATTGTGCTAAAAATTTGTAAGCCTACAAAATGAAATCTCGTTCTCACTCATTGCTGTCACAATGAAATCCCATCGCCAAAAATGGCACTTTTTATTTAATTTATTTGTTATACGTTTTCTTTTTGTTAAGTTATTGTTGTTAAGCTAAAGATGAATAAAAAAGGCTGCATTAAAAAAAAAATGTATGTACAGTGGACGTCCAGTATAACGAACTTTCCATTTAACGAAATTTTGATTTAACGTACGGCCAAATTTTTTCCATTGATGGTTCTATATTACGAACAAAAGTGAAATTTGCTATTCGATATAACGAATATTTATATTTTTTTATATTTATTCGCCCTTTGAATGGTTTTTATTAGAGCATTCATATTCTTTACAATAACAATGAATGTTTGGTTTCGTCAAGTGAACGGTACCTCAATTGTTTTTGTTTTTGTTACGTTAAAACTTTCAAATTTACGTCAAGTTACCAACATTTTCAAACTCTGTTTGTATGCATTGCTGATAATTTTCAAAGGATTTGTGTTGCGTTCGGTTTGTATTTTTTTCTTTTAAAAAGTAAAATTTCAATAATCAATCAAGAGAAATTGCCATACAGAAAAGTTTACTTGCGGTAAAGAGGCAATCGCGCATCGAAGACCTTTTTCACTGTACACACATAGCCATATTTGTATTTTGAAAATGCTGTAATAAAACAAGATATTTTTTTAAAAACTGAATATGTGAGACTTATTTCCTTAAGAAGGATGGTTTAAAACAAAAACAAATTTCGATCGATTTAAAGAATTTTTCGATTTAACTAATTGGGGGTACAACATAAGATTCGTTATTCGTTTTTATGAGAAGTTTAACTCCTTTAAAATTACGCAAGCTATAAAAAAATTTTAGCAGATTTTTTTTACTTTTGGGAGGAAATTTCTGTATTTTTTAAGATTTTGGAGAAAGTGATTTCAGGTATCTGGCAACACTGGACAAGCCAAAGAAACCGAAGGACCGAGAGCAGAGCGTTTGGAAACAGAAGTAATCCAGTTTTTGGGAATATAAAAAAACAAAGTTTTCTTTCTGTCCTCTCGACATGAAAAGCAGATACTTTCAAATCTGTTCAAGTGCTGAGTTCAAATGTAACGAACGCTGTGAACACCGACAAGTACTTGCAGATTCCCTAATCTCCCTTCTTCACCCAGATTTAATAGTTATTTAGCATCTATGGTTGCATGGTGAAGTTTGTTAAATTATAAGACTTTTATGACTTCATGACTTCGTTCTGCCTTTCTTTCTCAAATCTTTTTCACCAAACCTTGTTTGTTAATCAATGAATCGATTCTATTGCTTATATAGATTGCTGGATTTTAATTCTCTGAATTATAATAGAAATTGCTGTATAGTTCAAACAGCTATTTTATCATACGTGTCCATTCTAAATTTAAATTTTTATAAACAAAAACGCAGGATTCCTCTAATTTTGGCATTGCTTAGTAGTTTGTGTTCGCCCAAAGATGATAAATTCAGCGCTCTGCCACTGCTGATTGATAGATGTACACATTTCTTTGCCATCGAACAAAGAACTTGGAGCTCACATCGCACAAAGTGTTGTATTGTCGAATGATGACGTTGCTTGGCCAAATTCTGGTCGAATATTCAACAACAGAATGTATACAGAAATCATAATGAAAACCACCGAATAGCAAAAGAATAGCGAGATAAAAAGAAGTAGTAGAAAACATTTTACTGGTTTTGCATATTAAAGTCAGAAAGGTTATCGAACGTTTGATATAATTGTTTTTTTCACATCATTATTAATGCGAAGATAACCAATAAGCCAAGATCAGATAGTTGCGTCGGCTGCAGAGGAGAGGAGAGCAGCAGCAGCAGCGGCAGTGCTGTCGATAATGACGACGCGACAACGACGATCGAGCGATGATCGGCCAGTTGGGCGCCGCAGGTAGAGCGATAGGTGAACATTCGTCGATAGACCAACCGGCCCAGCTAGTCTGGGCAGCTATACACGCTTTATTTACTACTCTCCATTTACTACGACAGTTACCACTATTTGAGCGCGCACGCAACGCACAATGGACAGGTAGGCAGGCCAGCTAGGCAGGCAGGTAGGTTGGGAGGCCGGCGCGCATGCGCACGCGCACACTCTACTTATTGTGAATTGAATTGGCGTTTTTCGGTGATATGGGGTAACATTATGTCAGCTTCTTATATGGCCACACGATGTGGTCACACTGCCGCGCCGAATGTGTGAAGATATCGTCGAATTGGTTGGCAGTGTGCGTGTGAGTGGTTCGCCTGGCTTTATTTTGGTTATTGTTATTGTGGCTTTTGTTGTTTTTGTTACGCTGTTGATTTTTTTCCATAATTATACCGCTATGTATGCCAGTTAATCTATGCGACGACGACTAAGACAAGGGGGAGGAAGCGGAGGCAAAACACGGGAGAAAGATCATCAGGTTTATAATGATTGATCTATCGGCGCGTATATTGTTCTGAACAGCTCGCAGCAGCATCGTTGGCTCGTACACACGCTCGCATAGTTGCCAACAGTTCCACCTAGCTACCTAAACACACATATGTACGTACATATGTATGTATCCACATTTATAGTGGCACCTACACTCCGCAAATCAGCGCTGCCAGAGCCCCGCAGCTCCACGGCCACCGACGCCACATTCACATATGGCCGGTTGGTGGAACCCATGGGCCATGGCAATTAACAAAATCCAAAGTAGTATAAGCAAAAGAAACACAAGTACCCGGAATTTGTTCTGAGCTCGAATTCTGTGTTTATTCGCCGTGAATTGTGTGTGTGTGTTTCATATGTTTGTTCGGAAGTTTGTACGGCCGCGCGCACACCTACATACATACATATGGTGCGCATGAGTGTGTGTGTGTGTGCTTGTGTGTTTCTGAATTTTTAGCAATTTTTTCTTCTGATTATTAAGCAGGTCGTTGACTTGGTTTTGAATTTTTATGCTTATTAAATGAATATTTGATACGCCAAGTCGAAGATATTCAAACGAAATTGGCGTTAGCTGTGCGGGGCGACGGACTGAGTGATGTCGGCTTGTCCGGCTGACCAACTGTCGCGCTGACAAACTGCCAATGCGCTGAACCCCAGTGACTCTTGTATATTGTTGTTGGCCAGCTTAGACTTTCCTAGCACCAGCGGTGGCCGCATGCAAATTTACAATTTACCGATTTCCTTTCGCACAAGTCTGCGCGTCTGCTAGCGCGCCAACTCAATTCGGTGCTAGCTCAGCTCTTGCGCTCATTGTTGTTGGTGTTGGTGTTATGACGAAGACAAGTGAAGAATGGAATCCTGCTGTCGCTGAAGCGTGTGCAGCTCGAGTTGTTAGGGGTTGTTGCTTGTGGGGAGCAACAACATGTTCCCGACCTGATCATATTTCATGGGACTTTAGGTGCACTGCAGACAGAGCAGCAGAAGGACAGAAGGAAGTGAACAAGAGGAACGCAAGTAAACCAGAGTAAAGCAGAATCATATCGTATATCCAGATCAACCGCTTGAAACGAAGGCCCAGAGGGTAGTGATTCGATGAGCCGTGAATATCTGCTGCGGAATGCCACTGCAGTGCCGCAGGTAGAATTATTACTCACGAGCACACACAGCCGCACGGTGACTACCTGCTTTGGTAGAGGCGGCAGATGCTGCGATTGCGATTACATTCTTCTAATTTAACTGGCACACAGATTTTTGTTGCTGTTACAATAAAGACTCAGTAATTACGGGTTCATTATCAGCTGAAGACTGTAGAACTGTCGAATCGGAATTCGTGGTTGCTATTGCAATGGTCAAATGGTAATGAGTAGGGATCGGAATTATATGCAAGTGCTTATTTTTTTGGAGCTTCCGATTTGAACGGGACCAAGACAGAAACTATTTTTATTGAAAAATATTCAGAATGAGCTAACATATGCACTGCGTATTTGCATATGTTTGCATAGTTTTTGCATATAAATCCGATACCTAGTAATGAGTTAAGTTAAAGACGGCGTTAGCTGCTGTCAGAAAGTAAGATTTTTTTGTCTCAAGTTGTTTGTATGCACAAACGTATTTAAATTATTGTTTTATAGAAGAAACCTGTGCTTAAATTTGGCATTATGTATTGCAATTTTTATTTAAAAATAAATTGTATTGCAGCTCCAGAAATTTTCAGACTGTGGTCTTTCGTCCTCACAGGCTGCTCTTCTTGACGCAGAGGGGAACTTTTCTTTCATTCTCCAACTTCCATATCAAACTCGATCCAACTTCCATAGCAGATGTTGTGTCTGTGCTTCGGTGCAGTGAGGCAACGCAAGTAGGTTGAATCTTTATAAAACGAGTTTAAATGATCAAGGAAGGACTCTAGTACTACTGCCTACTGGTTCCATACTAAAATCTATGGGCAAACATTCGTTGGATCTCTCCGATGCCGACATCATTGAGACTGTTAGATATGGCGCCAAATTCCAAGATTCAAAATTTCCTTAGTAACTGAAGTACAGCTATCCATCACTACTTTAGGTCCTGGACCCATATACTCAGTGCCAGTCCTGAAACCACTTTACTAGATTCGTTTTCGATAATTGTAATGGTTTTGCTTTTGTTGAACAAATAATTTAGAAAATTTCATAATTAAAATTACTTTTAGATTATGCTGTGCCAGTGTACCAGAGATTCATTCGTCATGTTTAACTGTACAGTACAAACTTGAAGAGTGTAGAGTGAATCTTCACACCTGTATTCGGATCAACATTATAAAACAACAATTTTTAAAATATACAAATTACCCCTTAATGCAGAATTGATTTAAAGCAGTAAAAATTGAGAAAGAATTTTCCATCACACACTGAACGAAAATTCAAAAGAAACACATGTCTGCTTTAGTTTCCACAGTTCTAATAGAGCTATCCAATAAGGACTACACATATTCCATATTTCACTCGTTTGACCTCAAATCTAACTGCCGCAATGCAGCGTTGAAAATGCCTATTGATCTCTAGGCCAGCCGTTCCTAACACATTTTCCGACATTTCATTTTCCATGATGACCATTAAATTGTTTATACCCATAATTCCGCCGAATATTAAATAACGAACGAATGCTCCATATTTTATCGTACACTCGAGCACCTGTGGCATTCTTATTCGAAACACGAAACAAGAACAAAATCGTCCGAAAAGCGATTTCGGGCAAGGAGGGAAGCATGCGCCCCAAGTCGGCCGCATGTGAGTGAACGAGAGGGCGCATCCGCATGCTGGACGCTTAGAAAAGCTGAAAGCAGTGCGCACAAGGTGTATCGGTGCGTTGTCCGATCTGGCGAGCTGCCGCCCTTTTCTCCTCCTTCATAGCTGCCGACTATGTGCGTGTGTGTGTGTGTGTGTGCAGCGCTTCCTCCCGTGTGCGAGTTTCTTCCATCCGCATTCAGTCAGCGAGCACACAAGTGCTCGCCAGCGACCCCCGCCACACCCGTTCGTTTCATGCCAGGGCGAGCGTTAATTTTTTTAATTTGCGTGTAGTTTCCGCTCAAACCGGTTTCATCATCCACATTCCTTCCCGATGCGAAGTGATGAGAGATTTTCGTTCGGTATGTTGTTGTGTGGTGCGGCGTGTGGTGTGCAGCGCTCATACGGAACGCCTTGCCAGTTGCTGGCAGCGATTTAGAATCTTTGCTTGTGCGGATACTTGGTTGTCGGTTGTTGTTGATTTTAACAACCACACACACACACACATTATTCATTTTACGTTGTGCTCACGTACGATCGTCTGTCCGTCCGTCCGTCCAACTGCACACATTCCTGCCTTCATTTGTTCGTGCGCCACCGTCGCTTCTTGGCTGCTTGGAGCGACTGTGAACTGTCGCTGCCACTGCTGTGCGTCCCATTGTTCGCTTGGCGGAATCTCTGTCTGTCCGTCTGTCTGTCTGTCTGTCTGTCCGTTTGTCTGCCGATCATACTATGCACCGGCCTATAGCAGCGGCTACCCCTGCTTCGTTATCGTTCGTTGAATTTTGTTCTGCTTCCTTAATTTTTTTGTAGAAATTGAAGATAGCGTGTGTACATCATCGGCTACATCATCAGCAACAACAAGAACAACCATAAAAACAAAATCATCGCCACCATCATGATCACCAATAACAACAACAACAACACCAACACCACCACCAGCAGCAGCACCAACGCCATAATAACAACAATAAAAAAATCAAAATCACAATACACAAAAAAAAGAAGAAAAAGAACCAACAAAGAAGGAAGCAGCAGCCACAGCCGCAGTAGAAGCAGAAGATGGTGCTGAACGCCAACACTAAAACCAACAACAATAACAACAACAACAACAACAATAACTGCGGGAGGAGCTGCATGGCGCGCGATCTTTTTACAGACCCCCTCAAAGTAAAAATATCTTTCCTCCGGCGTCGTTGCTCGCTGTTGGCCCGCAGTCGCGTCCCGTTGCCGCGTCCGCCCGCGCGTCCCGCCGCCCAAACTCGTGCTCATGCTCACATGAAAATGAGGAAGCGAAAGAGACTCGATAAATAAGCAGGAAAAAATATAAACAATCTGTCATAAAGGCAGCCGAGAATTAAAAGTGCTGAGCGCGTTTCGCGCGTTTGCTCATGTGTGTGTGTTGTTTGTGTGTGTGTGTGTGAGTGAGTGAGCTGTGGCTGTGTTGGTGCGTATCTGTGCGTTTTTCCGTAGAAAAGAAATGTACGACGACGGCGTACAGGGTGTCGTTGCGACGCTGAGTGTTCCGCCTTGGCGTGCTTACCCAATTTCACATTCGAATGCCGCACCGCACCGCAGCGCCGCGGCCCCAACCATATCTTATCCGTGCTCTGTTTACCCACTGTTGCTGCTGCTGCTGCTGAAAAACGAGTTTTGTTGCTACTTGCGTGCAACGCGGCCACCAACACTTCCGTTTTGTTGCTACAGCGCACTGCTTGGCGTAGCGTTGCTCCGGCCTGTTGCTGTTGCCATCGCATTGCGTTGCATTGCGTCGCGTCGCGTCGCGTTTCGTAAGTCGGCGATCGTCATCATTAGTGTCGTTATTATAGTCAACGCCGACGTCGTCATCATCGCCAACAACAACATCATCGCGCTGAAGCCGAAGCGCGAGCGTCATTATTGCCATTAGGGTCGACGGCGTCTTCATTGTCGCTGTTGTTGTTGTTGTTGCTGTCGCTGTTGTTATTGTCGTCGTCGTCGTAACATTGGCTTGGCGATGTTGAAATCTTGATGCGTTCCAAAAGACACTCGCCAACTCGCCCCCACCAACAGCAACGCCAACACCAGCCGCCAGCACCGCATTTGTTTGCCGTTTTCTCTGCATCCGGCACATTACACCGCCGCTGCTTTGCCGCCGTCGACTCGTTTCGGAAATTACCATATTGAGAAATTGAAACAAGAAATTTTTCAAAGCGGCCATACTGGCGGCAGGCGGTTGCGCGGTGGGGTGTGTGTGTGCTTTTATTGAAATGTTGCTGATTTGCGTAGTCGCGTCACCCCCGAAACCCGTTCGATTGCGCATCTCGAAGCGCTGCGTGGGCTGGCTAGCGGCGGATATAATTGTTTATTTGTCTTTTTGGCTAAAGAAATTGCGACTCGTATTTTCATGCGATTCGCTGCGATGTGGAGCGGAGCAACGATGCGATGCGCAGCGGAAGTGTGTGTTAAATGAGCACATTCCCGCTGCTGGCCGGTGATCTATCGGCGCCTACGCTTCAGCAGCCGACATGTACACCCGATGAAAAAATTCACACTACAAAATTGCGTTGAGAATGCATTTTTATAAAGAATCCTCGAAACTACAAAATTGTGTTGAGAATGCATTTTTATAAAGATTCTTCGAATGACGAAACCCATCATTCGAAGATTGATCATTTTATTTCTCACCACAAGATTGTTGTACTCGTATGACACAATGAACAAAACTTGAGCTACGATTCAACAATACGACTTAAAATGGGATTAATTTCTTTGCTATAATCTGGAAATATGTAAATAGCTTCTGCCAAATGTGTATTCTTATAAATGTAACAAAGCGCGTATTAAAAGGAAGATCAAAATTGTATTTGCTAACATTTCAAAAGCGCCAAATTCAAGTTCATTGTTATTTTTGCATCGTAATTAAAAAATATTAATTATTACTCATTTTAATTATAATAAAATATTTGTTTGTTATCTTTGCAGCTCAATCTTTTGCGCGTTTGTCCAGCGCCGCTCTGTGTGCCCGCCGTGGTGTTCACATACGCGGCTCGGCCCTGATTCAAAATGAAAATGCTTCCCGTACAGCTGTCGCTGAATCCGCCACTTGGTCTCTGGAGCGATATGTTGTGGCGTTGTCCGCCAGCACCCCCGAGCCAGTTGGCCGAGCTGAAGACCCAACTTCCTCCCTCGCTGCCATCAGATCCGCGTCTGTGGGGCCGCGAGGATGTCACCGTCTTCCTGCACTTCTGTGAGCGCGAATTCGATCTGCCCAAACTCGATCATGATCTCTTCCAGATGAACGGCAAAGCGCTGTGTCTGCTGACGCGCGCCGACTTCGGCCATCGGTGCCCCGGCGCCGGCGATGTACTGCACAATGTGCTGCAAATGTTGATCATTGAGTCGCACATGATGCAGTGGCATCTGCCCAACAGTCCCGTGACGCCGACCAGCCGGTATCCGCTTTCGCCACACAGTCATCCGCCCACGCCCACTTGGCCGCCCATTGCCCCACCCGAGAACTCCTACCACAACGCGCACTTGCATCACTTCATGGCACCCAACTCGGTGACGCTGAGTCCGCCACCCTCGGTCGACTCACAGGCCAGCAGTCCGCCGCAGAGTCAGGCAGAAAATATGGGCAGCGCGGCGTCGAGTGGCGCCGGTGCGACATGCAGCGGCAACGGCAGCAGTAGCAGTAACAGCAGTGGAAGTGGCAGTAGTGGTGGCGGTAGTGCAGGTGGGGGCGGCGGTGGTGGGGGCAATGTTAGTGCCTCTAATGCGATGAGTGTTGCAATGGGTGCAGGAAACTCATTTGCAGCACACCACACTGCCAGCACCGCGAGCAGCAATCAGTCGGAGTCGGACGAGGAGAGCTACTCGGAACTGGCAGCTGGCAATGGCTTGACGAAGAGCGGCGCCATGGCGGCCGCTGCCGGCATCAAGTACAATACCAGCCCGCCCACCACACCCATTCTTAAGGATATGCCGCACAGCCTGTCGCAGCAGATCACCAACAGCTTCGTGAACTCGTGGTCGCAGAGCCAACAGCAGTCACAGCACAACCAGAAATTCCAGCCGAGCAACGGCAGCGGCGGCTCAGTGTCAGCGCCCACCACGCCCAGCTACATGCAACCGGTGAAGCGAGAATTCTTCCCAGAGAATTCCGAACCCAATACAAGTAAGTCTAAGATCCGAGCTGCCGAGTCGAATTGAAAGCAATGTAATGCGTGGACATGATTTCATTTTGATTGAATATGTTTACTCGTTGTGTTTTTTAGATGGCCGTCTCTTGTGGGACTTCTTGCAGCAACTGCTCAACGATCGCAACCAGAAATACAGTGACCTGATCGCTTGGAAGTGCCGCGACACGGGCGTCTTCAAGATCGTCGACCCGGCCGGTCTGGCCAAGCTGTGGGGCATACAAAAGAATCATCTGTCGATGAACTACGACAAGATGTCGCGCGCGCTGCGCTACTACTACCGCGTGAACATACTGCGCAAGGTGCAGGGCGAGCGTCATTGCTATCAATTTCTGCGCAACCCAACCGAACTGAAGAACATCAAGAACATTTCACTGCTGCGGCAGACAGTGACCAACAGCGGCGCAGCAGGCATGACGGGCGGCAATGGTGCCGCCAACGGCAGCCAGAGCAGTGTGGTGTCGCCTGCCAGCAGTAGCAGCAACTGCAACAACACCAACAACAACCATTCAAACAATCAGTCTCCCAGTACAAATGTGAGTAGTACAAACTGGACGCTGCCACATCAGAGCGGCGTTGGCGGTGCACAGCAGTCGCCACAGCGACCGGCTTCGCGCAGTAGTACCGGCAGCGGTCACCACAATCACATGAGCCTTCCCGCGATTTCATCGTCGGCAGCCGCCGCCGCGGTGGCAGCAGCCGCAGCGGCCGCCTATGGGCCGCCGCCCACTTCGCCGCTCTTCATGCACGCCATCAACGGTGCATTTCAGTATCTGACGAACTCGAGCGCGGTGCCGCCGCCCAACTCGCCCGCATTGCCTTCAACGCCCAGTGAGAAGTTTCAATTCGGCGCATTAAAAATGGAGCCTCATGGCGCAGAGAGTGCGGACGAGCTGAAGCCCACCGACTTGAGTGTGGCCGGTCCCAGTGGCAGCAGTAGCAGTAGTAGCGAGAAGCGACCGTATTCCAGCCCCTCCGCCGAGGACTGCTATCCGTAAGCTAACCGACATTGTGTGTTTTTGGGCCGTTAGTAAGACTATGATTTATGATTTCTTTTGGCAGTTTGATACGGAACGCAGATGGGCTGACGACCATCAAGCTGATACGCTACAATGACGGCGAAGCGCCCACAACCAAGCCAACACAATACAGCCACGAACAATGCGCTAACGCCAAGTCAGAGCTTGAGGGCGCGCCTAGCGGTAACGAGGAGCAGCAGTGCACGCCGATGGAGCACATGGACGGCGACAGCAACGAGGACGAATTGAGCGGAAAGTACATGGGTAGCATGATGCCAACCGATCTGCGCAAGTGAAGCGGCTCGCTGCAGATGCGGACGAGAGCTTATGACGAACACACACACACACACACACATACACATGAATTACGTACGACAATATGCCGCAGGCACAGCAACACAGCACCACTGGACAATCAGAACAAAAGAAAGCAAATGAGAGGATAGCAACAACAACAACGCAAACGCGATGCATAGGTCGCAGAGCCGCATGGCTGCAGTGCAGCCAGGAGGCAGGCAAGTCGAAGCAGTTGCACGCGTTCGCTTCGCATGGCTCTCTGTTGGAGGACTGACTGACGGGCGGAACAATCCAAAGTTGAGCAAATGCAAGGCGCCTACACAGAATTGAGCATTGTTTTAAGTTGCACTTACACATTATATATATGGTACATACATATATATATCTATAGAAAGCTATAATAGTTGAACATGGGCGTGCCGGCAGAGACGCGCATTCATATTAGTATATAACGCTAAGTGTAAATGTATGTATGTTTATGTATACAGAAAGCTAGATTCTATATTTACACAGTTATCAAATTATATAAGAAATATACATATACACAATCGATAGCGTAGGCTTAATATATCTATTTAAGAGTATATAAAAAAACGTTGATATACTCACTGACCGCAGGCCCTCACAAGTCCACAAGCCCCGAACACGCCCATACACAACAATTACAAACAACACACCCACTCCCAGCCCCTCCCACGCAGACGCATCTCGCCGACGTGAAGAGGGGCGTGCCTCACGCCAAATGTCGAGGCAGAAATGTGCCAATTGCAATTTTGTATTTTTCTTTTGCTATTTGTTTAATTTTTCGTTTTTAATTGTAATTTTTTATTTGTTCAGTTATGTACTATATGTTTGTTAGACGGTAAGAGTTTAAATTGACCCTTCTTTCGTGCACTTGCAAGGTCTTCATAGCCATTTAAGTAGCGAATAATAAGTAGAGCGATGAATAACCGCCCTGTGACACGTTGCAGCGCACAACTGCAGCTCGCGGCCTTCCAGTCGCTTAAGGAAACGACCTTTTTAATCCTTGCAGCTTCTTGTCTTCTTTCAAAAGAAATTATTTTAGAAATATTAAATCTGCATGCAACTGAAGGTAGAAGCCCTGTTTTGCGACGAGCGACTGAAATCCCGCAAGCTGCATTTGTGAGCGGCTGCCCCGTTTGATTAGTACATAAGTCACCACCCCCCCATTTGAGCTTTATGACGCCTCGGAACAGGTTTCAGCAACGCGAACACAAAACGCATTCGTTTGTTGTTAGTTATTTTTCGTTTTGTGTACACGTTTAAAATAAATCAAACACAGCAAAATAAATTCGTTGAACGTTCATAAAAACAAACACAAAGAGAAAACAAAATCAAAAGCAAACGACAGCAGTAAAGTAGAGCTTCGCCCAGCGGCTATAATACTCCACATACCGTAAACTTAACGTAAATTATAATCGACGAGAGCAAAAACACGAGTACGGAAAATGTTTTGTATAATTTTTTGCAATCAAATGTGATAAAAAATGAATTTTATTTTTGATTTTGATTTCGCTCATTTCCAACTGCAAACGCATGTCAGCGAAGGAGCGCAAAATTAACAATAAAACGCGAATGAAGAAAACACTGTAAACGCAGCAACAGAAAGCTTTTAATTTATAAATTCAATTTAGAATTGTTTCAATTAAAAAATTGTAATTGTTTGTCCATTGGCTTCCATTTTGCAGTAATTGATTAACTAGTATCTAATATCAGTTATTTAGCGCATTGAAATAAGTGTCCACGTTCAAGTGTTGGAATTATTAAATAGTTCGATTAACGTTTGAGTTGAGGAGAAATCAGGCGAACAGCTGGCGAACGCCGGGTGGTGGTGGAATTGATAAGCCGCCGCCGCCTTATCGCCGCCGCTGTTACGCACTCCATCACCATACGCAGCGCGTGTTCATATTTCGTTTTAGTCGGTAAGCAGTACGATTTAGTTGCCTGTACATAGTTAGTGGCATCCTTAGCCGTGTAATGAGCAGTAATGCAGCGAGCAGTCGCATGCGTGTTTAGCAATGTAATTTCATATTATTTTCACATTTGATTTTTTACGCCGATCTACAAGAACATTTAGTGACAGACAGCAGTTAAAGTTATGTTTATTCGCAGCCGTAGTTATAGTTATTAGCGTTTAATTGATAATCGATAAATTACCGAAAACAGCTGTTACACCAACACTTATTTACATACATTCAGCTGTACGAGTAGTTACTTTAATAATTTTGAAATATATAAACAGAAACAAAACAAGTCGAATTTTATTATTGAGTTACATGTCTTTATTTATATGTAGCATGTGTGTGAGCACACAATTCACTGCGGTAGCGCACTCTTGAACATTCTTTAGGCTGTGGGGATACCGGTTCCTTTTCCGTTAATCTTTGGTGCACAATGCGTCGGCGGCGCGCAAAATAAATGTGCAGACCTTTTCAACCAAATGCGTATATTTCAAAGATACATTGAAAATTTCCTTGCAATTAACTAACGGTAACAAACATTTTTACCTAATCGAATTACATTTAACGTAAATTTATTTGCGTTTTCGATGACTACGCGTGAATTTCGAAGAGTTTCGCGACTTCGTTCAGGTCGTCGAATTTTTTATTCTGATTTATGATCGTTCTGGCCAATCCAATGCGATTGAACAGGTTCCACAATAAGATACCCACAATCTTTTCGTCCTTCATGTAGAATATAACGCCTCGACCGTATTCATCTTCGCCCGGTTCGCACTTTATGTCCGGTAGATCGCTTCTCATTTTCAAGGTGGTTTCACCGTTCTTATCCGAAGTTGGCTCTATTAGATTGTCTGTGCGCCGGCTTTCATTTGGCGACGGCAGTGCAAAAACGCCCACTGTGGGCAGCGAGGCGTCCACAAGGCCAATGCCTTCGTAGCCGATTTCCGGCCCCAAATCGGACCAAAACATGCTCTGGTGGTTGTAGGCTTTCTCTGCAAAACAGTAAATAAATTAAGCACAACATTTATTCAATTGCCAACGCAACGGAAGGGAAAGCACTTACTTTTGCCCACCATATTTTCGCCAGCTAACCTTCCCGACACAACTGAATGATCGTGATGCTCGACACGTCTTCGGCCCAGAAGAGGATCGTAAAAACATGATGCATCGCCGGCCTGCAAAAAGGAAAACCATTAAATTTTGCGTCAAATAATTTAAAATTGTTTTGAAACAAGGCATTTTTATACCAACTCTCAAAAGCGAATATGGAATATTATAGATAATGCAATTATATTTTTGTTATGTAAAATTCTTCACTCACTACAAACAAATTTCGTCTGGCCTCAAGCTCCGAATTGACTACAAATCCGCCCAGACGACCATCCACCTCCAAGCCGGACGCCGTGGCTATATTCGTATTTGGTTCACAGCCCACGCACACAACCACCTAAAAAAGGCAACAATCAGCCCATCACTTCGTGTCTCAAACATCGACAAGCTTACGACATCCGTTAGAAGGCATTTTCCGTTGCTTAGCGTTAGTTTTAGCATTTCCTCGTCGCGTTGTGCGCTTTTGATGCTCGTCAGTGGCATTACACATACGCCGGCCGCCTCCACTTTGCACGTTGTCCATTTGCTGAGGTAATCGGGCAGCACGCGCGACATGTTGCCGGCTTCCGGGAAAACTTGATAAATTTTTACGGTTTTATCTTGGGCGTAGTTGGCTAACGAGCAGGCCAGTTCGCTGCCCGTGAAGCCACTGCCAACAATTGTAATGCACTTTTTCTCATCCGCATATCGCTTCAGCCGCTCGAAGTCATCCGGACTGCGGTACACCATAACCTTTTCCTTTACACTCATGGGGGCTTGCGTGAATACCGGCAGATTTTTTGCCGAACAACCTGTCGAAATGAGTGGCTATTATTATCCAGCATGTTGCGTTTATATATCAGCAACATTGCTTACCTGTCGCAATGAGACACTCATCATAGCCGATTTCATAACCGTCCGACAATGTTATGATGCGTTTCTCGGCGTCCACCTTGCGCACGGTAAAACCCTGTGCAACGGCTATGCCTCCATTTACCGACTCCATCAGTTTCGTGGGATGCACAAAGAACTCTTCTGGTTCAAAGTAAAGGCTGCAAGCACAACGCTCAGAGCAAAAATAGTCAGCATCTCGAACGATTCACCCACCTTCGCTCAGCACCCGTCCATTGCTTGAAGCGGTAATCGCGCGTCACATCCCCCTTTTGAGCAGAGTACCAAAGTTCCTTGGATAACGGCGGCCGCATGTAAGGCTTCCTGTTTTCGTTAGTGATCATCAGCACCTGCAAATTAGTTCACTGTTCGATTTGATCTTTTATTCGTGCAAAGTCTCGAAGAAGACACTTGCCTTTGCTCTGGGATCATTTGACTTGATGGCACGGAATGCTGAGAACGCCGCAGTACCACCGCCCACGAGAAGGTATGGCACATGATTTGGCAAATCCGCTGAACTCACTGGCACTGGCGTAGGTGCGCCACTGTCTACTGGAGGACATTCTTGAACGTCGCTACCCTTTTTGCCACTCAGCAGCCACCAAATCTTCAAGCAACGATTAAAGAAATTGTTGAGGCATGAAATATCTAATCATTTTGTGTTCGCTTCAAAACTTACCAAACCACCTAGACCCAGGGCAGCCGCCAGCGCCATCCACAGTTTTGTCTTGGGATCAAGTCCATCTGGCTCGTCAGTGCACTCTGGACTAGCGTCGCCCTTTAGCGGCTGCTTTGATGGCTGAATCTCCGATTTACATGGTGGCTGCGGGGGTGGTGGATCGCAGGGCCCATCAGGAGGAGTTCCATCACCTCCTGAGCCGCCACCGCAGTCATCGCTGCCACCACCACTTCTACCTCCAGCGCCAGCGCCGGCGCCGGCGCCACCGTCACAAACACCACTACCGCCGCCCCGCGTAGGCTTGCACGGCGTTATTTCGGTTCGACATCTTGGCGTCTCGGCTCGCTCGACTCGATCGCCTCGCTCGGCTGTCATGTACTGCGGCACACACGGATGTATGGTAGAGCGAGTTTTCACCGAGTCAGACCTTTCTGGCGGGCATACCATCATCTGCTGGTATGCCGGCGTTTTTTCGCTTACCGGCATTGGCTGGCCCACTTGCCTCTGCTGACCCATTGGTCTTGGGTGACTTACTGGTTTTGCCTGTAAGCTTACTGGTTTCGTCTGGCTCATTAAATTTGGCGGTCTTGTCAGCTTTGGTGGGGTCTTCGGCTTCGGCAACTCTGGTGGACAGGCCGGCTGCTCGTAACGTACTACCGGTTTGCACGGCTGAATTGCAGTTCGCGGTTTGATTGCTTTATCGCTGCCTACAGACAGCTTGCGCGGTTGCGGACTGCATAGCGGAACATGGGGGCGGTATGGCGGCGGGCTAGCAGCCTTGATATCGTTTCCTCTGCTCGTGCCGGTATTGATGTCGCAGCCCACTGGCTGCTTGGATTTTTGTGCCACGGGCATGTAGTTTCTCGACCCTCGATCCACACTCTCCACCTCGGGGTTTCGGATTGGAGGCGACCTGGATGGTATACTTGACTTGAAAGTGGAGCGAAAGAGAAAACATAAGAGACGATTAGTTGCTGCTGACCAAGTGTCAAAGAAATTAGCAAAAGCACTTCATCAACTGGATCATAATTTGCACAAATCTCTTCTGGATCTGGGGGAGGAGGACATTGTATTTTGGGCTGAGGTGGGGATGGTGGGGATGGAGGTGATGGAGGCGATGGAGGTGATGATTCGGTGGGACATGTCTGATAACAGATACGGGGCTTTTGCTGTTTGGTTATGCAGGCTTGATGGTTGGGAAATTTGTTGTGCTGCAATTTGCTGCGCGCTTCCAGCGTACGCTTCTTTACCATTTGATACAGGCTGTTGTGGTTGTAGCGCTCGAAAGCTGCAAGTAAGCACAAATCATATGACCTTAGTTATTCAATATCAGAAAGTGGGCTGGCCATATAATGGCCAGTCGCGGTCGGCGCACTTACACAAACATAACCTCAATTCATTGCGGGCCGGCAGCAACGCAACTCCTGTCCTCGCATGCGCCAGAATGAACGCTTGCCGCCAGTATCGCACACTAAAGCCCCGAAGGCTACAAATACTCATTTCGATTTGTGGTGGAAAATTGTAAAAAGGTTAATAAATAAATTTTTCAAAACAGAATTAAATGACTGAATTTTCTCTGAATGACTGAAGACTGTTTTCCTTTTCTTTCGGTGTTTCGTACGATGCAAATTTGACGGCTTTGACGTCTTTCTGCTGGAAACGATATCGAATTTGACAGCTGCATGTACAGTGGTTCTGGACAATGGCAGTCGAGCGCCATCTGACAGCTCGGCTGGCAGTGCAGCTCAATAACGTAAATATGCGAAGACTCCACACTTCGCTAATCCCGTAAAAATGTGATAACTCCGAAAACGCAACACTAGTGCCGCTCCGAAATGATTAAATTTTACATGCGATTAAATGATGACATTTTCAATTAACTGATGTCAGCACAATTACTTATTCGATTTTCCTACATCTATATGGAGGCAGCAGAACTGGTGCTGGCAGCTGATAGATGACGGTACGTCAGTGTCTAAAAGCACTCAACATACTTTTAGGGGCATGCATTCAGGCAACATGACAGCATTGCTACTCTTAACGAATTGGCAATTATAAAAAATAAACCTTCAAAAAAGAGTAGAATGCTGCAAAAGATTGATAAACCATTATTGGTGGATTTGGTAAGACGATTTTACTAGCCATATTCAAAACCAAACAAAACAAAACTTTGAATATTCTTGCATATGCTCGAACCCCAACAAATTGTTACGCCTTCAATCTGATCTATACCTATCTGCAGTCTTCACAAATGACTGCTTACAATCGCTTAAGATCACAAAATTTCCCAACGTTCAAAGTGGAAATAAGTTTTGGACCTAACCTAAACTGCCACAATTTGTATCAACTTACACAAAGATTGTTACGATTTGGCCGTGTTGCTCACTCTAAGCGCGTTAGTGGTGTTATAAAATATTTATGTAATCAGCAAATATATTTTGCAGCAAACTTAAAATAACCAAACAGCAAAGCGACAAACCGTCAGTGTGACGTTAGTTCCCCAACAATCACGAAAATATTTTGTGCTGCTGCGTGATAAGTGCACGCGAGGATGACGAGGAAGTTCAGCTGTTAGTAGCATGGCCGGCGCGCGTGCTCAGCAATATTTGGCTGCACTCAGTTGGCGGAATTTCGGCGTGTACGCTCGCCTGGCCGATAGTCGCCGTCGCCGCAAATTCAAATTGCATTTGCCGCCAACTTGGCCAACGCTCTGCAGAACCTCTGCCCAACAGGCAAACTGGCATTTGGCCATTATCGCTGCCACTGTTGCCGTCGCTGCCGCAGCCGCTCACCCGCTCGCGGCCGACCGTGTGGCGGTCTTATCGCTGGGAAGCGATTAAACGAATTCGCGTAATCAAGAGCGAAACTATTCTAAACAAGCATGTCGGTCAAAGCAAGGTTAAGCGTATTTAATTCTGTTGACTGTTGATTGCTGCCTGCGAGCGTAAACAAAACGGCTGCCATAAAAGTTTGTAATCAAAGCGGCAACAACAACAACGAGCACCAGCCGTAGCCTGCGCAGTGCGCACTATTGCCGTTAGGAGTAGCGCAGCGCGTCTTTCGCAAAATCCCACAAATCTCCCCACTTCAAACGACCGATCAAGTGACACTCTGCACTGTTGACAAATGCACGCAAACACACTCACACGCACACAAAGAGCGAACAATTGCAGGACCCGCACATCACACACTGCGGCTGACGTTCGTTGTGCCGCCATTTTCCATTTTCCCAACGCCATCACAACTTGAGCAACAAATACTTCAAGTGCTCCAAGCAAATGATTGTTGTTTTGTGTTTTCTCGGTATGAATGTTGCTTATTGCACCCGAATGTACGTATGTATGCATGTGTGTATTTATGCACTTTATAAAGAAGAAGCAGAACACACACACACATCCATTATGCAATCGCATCAATTGGCATAAACAAACTTTAGCTTTATGCTTTTCTCCCACTCGATCGATACTGATTTTTCCGTACCATTTTGGACAGCAGCAGCCGCAGTTATGTAGGCCCCACAGCATCTGGAGCATCGCGTTATCGCGTTGTGGAATTTTTTTCGGCAATTTGCCGAGTCGAGCCTCCATCAGTTGCGTCTCCACGAGTACTAAACACTTTTATATTATACGAAAAATTTTGTCTTTGACCGCAATTCGTTTATAACACAAACAAAATAAATACATTCACATACATATACATAAGTACACATGTATGGACATTTGGACAAATACGAATGTGCTTGTGTGCATAGAAATTATTGGGCGTGACCATTGGCCGGCGCGTTGTATGTAGCCAATTATAAAGCATCTTCGAGCAAGAAATAAACACAGACTTTGGGTCGTCTTTGTTGAGACAACGAGAGCGCCGCCTGCACAACCTTCAAATTAATGTGAATCTAGCAACCGACTGAATGATAAGATGAAGAGTAGCGCAATGACCTAATAATCGTCTAGTACTGGCTGGGATAGGTCCAATTGAATGCCGATTGTGGAGAGTTTTTACTTCACCCACTTTTCTCACAACAGGTCTACAAGCGTATTGAAAATCTTCTCAGTCCATCCATAGAAATAAGCAAACCATTTGAAATGATTCCCATTCATCATTTTTGTACCAACACATATTGGGTGTTCACTCACTCATGTAGACCTGGAGCCCCATGAAGCTGCCGTGCAATATTTTTTAATACATTGCTGAATGTTTTTTTCGATGCCTTTAAACGCTAGGCACCATAAATATTTACATTAATGAACAAAAATAATATAATATATAATTAAGAATTTAACACAAAATTCGATAGTACGCAAACTGACGAGTGTAGGCTGCATTGCGCCGTGTACGACAAGTCCGCATTTTTAATGCTTTAGTACAAATCTTTATCTGCAACTGTATCGCATTTTAGGGTTGAAAATATCTGGAATAATCAGCTCCCATGAGCCAATCATTCCTGCAGCAATGTCCTACAGTGGCGGATTCAGGGGGTGATTTTGGGGGTTGAAACCGCCCTCCTTCGAAATATTAGGGACGACTTTAAAACTACATACAAATTAAAAGGCATATGAGAATTCTTTGTAAGGTACCACTCAAAATTCCTACCGTCACTAAAGGTATATGACAACATAAATTTTAATGTGATTTTTGAGGGAACAGACGCAATAACACAGTCTGGGTAAAAAAAGTGCCAAATTTTGTTAAGAAAAAACTAAAAATAAAAACTGAAGGTTTTTCTTGCGATAAAAAAGAAATCAATACGTGTAAAAAACCAAGGTAAATATCATTGTTGGACTTAATTTTTAATGCGTTTTCATAATCCGAAATAATATCCGAGCATATCGTAAAAGAAGAAAAGAAGAAGAAGAGAAAATGTATTCAATGATTTCCAAAATGGCGTGAAAATATAAAATGCTACCTTTTTTTCTTTGTAAAGTCGCCGTCTTTTTTCATTGTTCTGTGGTCCTATATCGGTAAAATGCCTTTTTATTGCTCAGAATCGTCATTAAAATGAATTTAAAGTGTTATTAGTCAATTTTCTCTAATCCTATCATAAGGAATAAATTAGTTCAGTTTTGTTCATTAATTCCATATAATTACCGTTTTATTCGTTACCATTCAATTTGCATTTTACTTTCGGCCATTTTCTATTCAATTCAAATTAAATTCAATACTTTTTAATAAATTTTCTAAATCATGCATTTTCACTTGAGATTTCTACATTTTCAGCGATTTTTTTAGGGGGTGGCACTTTACATTAAAACAATTTTGGGTGTTTGCTGTAAAATTCGTATTTACGAAAAATTCAAATGAGATGTTTCCTTTAAATCTTCTCTTTTGCCATGGGGTGGCACATTACAAAGAATTCCCCTATACATAAACATTCATGAATATTAAAGAATTACTTTTTGAAACCCTCCCAAAATATTTTTCTGAATCCGCCCCTGATGTCCTCCGAACCACTCGATTGGTCTCAGACAAATGTAACAATTGCGTGCAACCGCTTTTCAAGCCCTTAATTCAAAATGCGCTTCGCCAGCTGTAAGCTGCTGAAACTAGCTGCACGCAGATTTTTCCAGAAATCATTCGCCTGCATTATGCGTCCACGGGAACAATGAGTGCATTCTTGTAAGTCCAAGTAATCAATTTATTGACGCGTAGGCAGCTCTGCTGCGCAGCAATGAGCTCCCAAATTGAAGGCTGGAGGTGAAAACATTTCAATGCCAAAATTCTTGAGTGCCAAATGCTCATGTGTGTGTGTGTGCGTGTGTGTGTGTGCGATTCGAGTGGGCGCCAATGATGTTGTGATCTGACATGACAAACTGATAATTCTGAAAAACCCCAAATTCACAATTTCGACCACCACTCGCACCTAAATATCTATGTACATTATACGTAGGTATGTATGTAGGTGAGTGCTGATTCCGTTGAGCTTATCGACGATCTATAAACTCTGCCAGTTGATAAGGTGCGTGAACAACATCAATCGAATATATATTGTATGGACAAAAGCGACGACCCACTGGCAGCATATAGAAACGCATTCTGAGTCCCGATTACGATTCAATCGGTGAGGGCGGCATAGATGTCATCTCGCTGCTGTTGGCCCAACGTCGCAGTCGAGTGCTGCATTAGAAAGCCGATAAGCTCGTCGGCCCGCCAGCCCGTCCGTGTCTTGACCAGCGCCGGTTACTGCTGCCGCGTCGCACCGTTTGGTTTGGCTTGGTGTAGTTGATTTTTTGCCATTGTTTTTGGTTTTGGAGACGGTGACGGTGACGGCGATGGTGCCGGCGACGACGTCGACGCCGACGACATCGCCGATCCATGACAATGTGCACTCATAATAGCTGCTTGGCCGTGTTGTTATTGCCGTCTTTACCGCTGTTGCTGTTGCTGTCGCGAACGCGAACGCGGTCGCTGTTACTGTTTTGTTTTCGGTTCTCGCTGTTGATAAGGAAACGCGACGGTGCATTTGCAGTGCTCGGCGCGGCGCAGCGCTTACGAAAAAGCCGCCGTCTCTTACTTGTATTATAGTTCGGAGCGCGCTTGATTGCGATCGAAGGCGAATCGCAATCGAAGTTGCAATATCAGGCGTTATCGCCCGCTGGCGCTGGTACGGGCTCGAGCAAAGTCTACCAGCGATATCCTGAGTGTGCTCGCTTCAGTACGCTGCTGCACTTCCTGCTGATCATAGCGATACTAGCCACGCTTACCTGCTAGCTGCCGATAGTAGCACAACGTTCTGGCCCACAGTTAGACATATAACGCTGACTCTTAAAGCACAGTTCTCCATCGCGCGTCGCACCTTCCAGCCGAACGGCCAAACTTCGCGCAGTTTTATTGTGTAACGGAAGACTCCGTTTCGAACTTTATTTAATTTCTAATTTCTGCAAACAACGCGCTTCGAAAAACGTTGCCAAACGAAAGTTAATCATTTTGTGTCGCGAAAATTCGCCCGAATACTCCGCTGCTAATAATCGCATAAATCGGCAAAATGTCCGAAACCGAAATTGTGGTGACCAATTGCGCGGAGCCCTCGACCAAGGCCAGCCTGATCGTGGTCTCCAATCGGCTGCCCTTTATTCTGGTTCGCAATCCAGTCACCAAGGAGCTCGAGCGCAAAGCCAGGTGAGTGTTGGCAACTGACTGCCAGTTTACTTCGCGGTGCATCGCCACTGGCCGAACGTTTGGCAGAGAGCAACGCACGGCTGCCGAAAAAACCTACAGCCTAGACAAATGCAAAACCATAGTCGGCGAGTTGGTGTGCGTCGAGAGATGCTGACGAAAAATGTTACTCACGCTGATCACATGCGAGTTCGAAGAAACTTTATCGCTAGCAATAAAGATTGCGGTTACCTCTTCAATGAACGGCTGGGCTCGGTGCGCTGGGATGGGGATCAAGGACCATGGCGCGCTCGGCGTCGGTTCGATAATTCTCAGTGGCGGCGCCCAGTCATCTGACCATCCATCATTCGTGCATCCAACCTGCGATGGCACTGACACCAAGTGCCCAACCACAGATACGGACGCCTTGGCGGTGTTGACGAGTTGTCGGCGCATAGACCCTTTGCTTTTTTTAGTTGCTTCGCTGCTATTGATAGCATCAGTCTGCCGACAGCGGCAGACACAGCCAAAGTTTGTATGTACGTTATGTTGTATGTCATACAAGTATGCTAAACGAATGGGGATACTTGGCGATAGTGTTATCTATAGACAGTAGTTGCAGTTGCAAAAAGTCGATTGAGTCCGGCTTAAACTACGAGCTGCTGAGCCCATTAGTCCACTGATTTGACTCGCTTTGCTTTTTCAGCGCCGGTGGCTTGGTGACGGCCGTGTGCCCTGTGGTGATTAAGGGCAAGGGGCTGTGGGTGGGTTGGCCGGGCATACATCTCCAGGATCCGAATGAACCCATACCGGAGTCGGATCCCACCGATCCAACGCCCACTGCCGGTCTGAAGTCGGACCAGGTATGAAAACAGATGCCATGCGTACAGACGATCGACGCAATACAGGGTTATCTGACGCAGAATGAAAGTTATTTGAGAGTTGAAGTTTTTACAAATCGTTTTAAAATTAATGTGATCCCAGTGTGGTTTCACAAGAATTTCCAACAGTTCAGAACCCTATACCAAGAAATTTCATTTTGAATCGCATCATCCTGTATTGTACTCGTGTATGCGGTAGTAATTGAATCGATCAACGCACAAGCAGGCGTCACATAATGATTCGTTTTTTAGGTCGTCTCCGTGAACATCAATGGCGCGATTTTCGACAGCTACTACAATGGCTGCTGCAACAAAATATTCTGGCCGCTCTTCCACTCAATGCCCGGCCGTGCCACTTTCGGTGCCGATCACTGGCACAACTATGTCACCGTGAACAAGCACTTTGCCGCCCACACGATTAAGGCGCTGGAGAAGTGCCTCTCGCAGAATACCCAATCCGACAAGAATTCCCCGCCGATTGTATGGATACACGACTATCACCTGATGTTGGCCGCGAATTGGGTGCGCGAGAAGGCCGAGGAGAAGAAGCTTCCGTGCCGTCTGGCGTTTTTCCTGCATATCCCCTTCCCGCCGTGGGACATCTTCCGCCTCTTTCCCTGGTCCGATGAGATACTGCAGGGCATGCTCGGCTGTGACATGGTCGGCTTTCACATTCAGGACTACTGTTTGAACTTCATCGACTGCTGTCAGCGCACCCTGGGCTGCCGCGTCGACCGCAACAATCTGCTGGTAGAGCAAGGCGGACGCACTGTACGTGTGCGCCCTCTGCCGATTGGCATTCCGTACGAGCGGTTCGTCAACTTGGCGAAGAACGCGCCCAAGGTGCTCAAGACGTCCAAGCAAAAGATAATTTTGGGCGTCGATCGATTGGACTACACCAAAGGTCTGGTGCACAGGCTGATGGCGTTCGAAGCGCTGCTGGAGAAGTACCCGCAGCACAAGGAGAAAGTCAGCTTACTGCAGATCTCGGTGCCGTCGCGCACCGACGTCAAGGAGTATCGTGAACTGAAGGAAGAGGTGGACCAGCTGGTTGGCCGCATCAATGGCCGCTTCACTACGGCCAACTGGGCGCCCATCCGCTACATTTATGACTATGTGGCGCAAGATGAGTTGGCCGCCCTGTACAGGGATGCCGCTGTTTGCCTCGTTACGCCGCTGCGCGACGGCATGAATCTGGTGGCGAAGGAGTTTGTGGCGTGCCAGATCAACGAGAATCCCGGAGTGCTGGTGATCTCGCCGTTCGCCGGCGCTGGCGAGATGATGCACGAGGCGCTGATTTGCAATCCGTACGAGATTCATGCCGCAGCTGAAGTTATCCATCGAGCGTTGACTATGCCGGAGGATGAGCGATTTCTGCGTATGAGCCGGCTGCGGCGACGCGAGTCCGAATGCGATGTGAGCCATTGGATGAGGTGCTTCCTGAAGGCAATGGGCACGGAGATGGAGATGGACGATGTGGGCACGACCATCATGCAGCCAGTGACAGTTGATGACTTCGACGACTATTTACTGAAGTACGTGCAATCGAGCGGATCGCTTGTGCTATTAGCTTATTTTTCATTCTGATTTGTACACTTGCTATGGCAGATATATTGGTTTCAATCACAAGTTGGCGCTGCTGCTGGATTACGATGGCACCCTAGCGCCTATTGCACCACATCCCGATCTGGCCACGCTGTCGCCAGAAATCAAAAACGTACTCTTTAAGCTCTCCAATCACTCGGACGTCTATGTGGCCATCATTTCGGGCCGAAATGTGGACAACGTCAAGAAGATGGTGGGCATCGAGGGCATCACCTATGCTGGCAGTCACGGACTGGAGATCTTGCATCCGGACGGCAGCAAATTCGTGCACCCAATGCCCATTGAGTACGAGGACAAAGTGAGCCACTTGCTAAAGGCTCTGCAAGATTCGGTAAGTCTGAGACCAATTACGTTCAGAATGGCTGAAGCATTATGTGCGCTCGTAGGTTTGTCGCGACGGCGCTTGGGTGGAGAACAAGGGAGCATTGCTCACGTTCCACTACCGCGAAACACCGACTGAATTGCGCCCAGCAATGATAGAAAAAGCCCGCGACCTCATAGTCCGCTATGGCTTCAAAGCGGCTGAGGCGCATTGCGCGCTCGAGGCTCGTCCACCAGTGCAGTGGAACAAGGGTCGTGCTTCCATTTACATATTGCGCACTTCCTTCGGCGTCGACTGGAGTGAACGCATTAAGATCATCTACGTTGGTGATGACTTGACTGATGAGGACGCCATGGTGGTAAGTACGACGAAGCAGGATTAATTGTGATAAGAAAGCATGCCATGAAGATGTTGTTTGATTTTGGTTTGGGCTTTTTAGGCACTCAAAGGTATGGCGCGCACATTCCGTGTCACTTCGTCGGATATAGTGAAAACTGCGGCCGATTATCGTTTGCCCTCTACTGACTCGGTTTACACTATGCTGAAATGGGTGGAACGCCAATTCATGGGGCGCAAGGCGCGTGCCAATTCGCTCACCTATCGCAATCGCAAGGAGGACGGCGTGCGAACACAAATGTCGCTGGAACTGGCTTCCAAGTCGAACAAGTTGAACGTGGAACACGTGTAGTGCACTACATTTATTATTTAATTTTTAATATTGGACTTTAATTGCAACGACAATTAAATTAGTTTTATAAAACATATTGAATAGACGCGAGATCATGTAAAATATCTAGTTATATAAATATTAGAATTCGCTTGCGCACTGAAATGTTGCAAGGGAAATAACCTTTTAATCATTCTTTATTGGCGTACACAAACAACCAACGAAGTTGGTCCTTTTTAAAGTCTGAATGTAGGAACATAATACAAAAAAATATTGAGTCGCAAAAGTGATCCTTCTAATACAATATTTTCCAATGCAAAATATACATACAAATGTCAAACTCAACTGTGTGCGTCTAACACATAGCGCTTTCCAAAGTAACGAGAAACATTCATAAAAAGGGCGAAAGCTTCGAATTAAATGTTACATTTTTGAAAACTAAAAACTGTTTATGTGTGTTTTATTGCTACCTTAGAAACTTTGGATGAATCAACTGCTTTTGATGATGAATTAGGTCCATGACGAAATTTTGTCCATGACCCTACCCAAAGAATTTTTTTGCCAATAGGTTCGGTGCGGCACACATACGAGCATAGCTAAGACATCAACCTCACAGTAAGTGACTAAAAATATGGCAATCTGATATTTTTTGCTCATAAGATAACGCTTAAGAAATATCAGGCAGTGGCAGCTTTGAGTACCCCGAATGGTTAAGATAAGATATTTGTGCTATAATTGCGTAGGGTCTATGCGTGGCCTTGCTGGCAGCCAGTATAACCTATAATTGCGTGCAATTCTCAACCAGCACAAGCTAATTCAAGTAACTACGCAATACTTCTCTACGGAAAATAAATATTTCTTCACAAAACCATGTGTTCAGTCCGCAACTGAAAATCACTTGGATGATGAGAAATTGTTTTAAAAATTATACGCATATATTTGTTTTCAAGCACATCCTCTGGCTGTTCAAATAATTGAATTTGCATATCTACAAAAGACATTTTATGCTTAAAAGTATGCGCCTTATCTTAGAGAAAGCATGGAATTTTCGGATTACTTAATTTTACAAATATTCTTCTTAGACCTCTTTGACTGAATTTCATAATTTAGTTTTATTTCCTTACGCGCTGATACAATTTGGAATAGTTTTAAAAATAATATTGGCTTAAGTCACCTGGAATTAATTGTTGCATTACAAAAGTATTCAGTTGTGTGATATTACCAGCCATGACACAATAAAGAAGAATAGGAATATCGGATAGACGGCAAGTGGTTTGCGATTCGGTGGCTGACTGTCACCCAAAAAGATGAATGACGCTGTAAAAACACATTTTGAACCAACACTCAGTTGTTGTCTTCTAGAAATGCGCAACACATTTTCAACACTCACCGTAGGTAGCCCAGACGAAGCCCAGCGTAGTGGTGAGCAAGCGCAGGAAAAATGTTACTCTCGATGTCGTGGCAAGCAGAATAACTCGACATATTATCAGCGCTATCGCTACTGGTGTCAGGCAGTAGCCCAGCACACAAACCGACTGAAAGAAAGAACTGCAAGCAGCGTGTAAAGAAAATATTCGAAATGGTAAATAGACCAATGCTTACATATTGCCACCCAACAACTTCGAGTTGAGCGTCACTATTGCTGCACCAATCCAGACAATCACAAATACTTGAGCGAACTCCGGGCCACCGTCGTACATGCTATCCGCGGAGCCCTGAAGTACAGTCGCCAAGAATGTGCATAGCACCAGCGGGCCCCACAGATCCCCTGCAAGAGAACGGCAAGGAAAGTGAGTTGCAAGTAGAGGTAATGGGCAGGTAGAAAAGCCACTCGATTCAACATACAGTCACGCAGCAGACTTGACTTCTCTTTGGGGTAGAGGACGTGGTAGAACTTAATGCCAACTGCGCGGACATCGCGGAGCTGAAATGCAGTACGAGAGTGGATTGTGCAAACATATCAAATGGAAATGTGTGTGTTACGCACGAATGTTTCCTTAATGGGCTCGTCCAGCGTGTTAAAGTCGGGTGCGCCGAGCTGTGAGGTGTTTCTACTCGCGCCGGGAATCGACATGTCGCCTTCCAAGTACGAAGTAGTCGAGGTGCTGTCCTCGAACATCTACGGCGGCATGCGAGAAACAATGCAATTTTGGCCACTTGGCGCAGCACATTGGATACTCACATCCAGTTTGGTATCCATTTCGTTGCTGTGAATATGGTTACAGTCCTAAAGTAGTTTCTGCTTGCTTATATTTTGTAGTCGGCACACGGGTTTATCTCTTACTTGCAGCGAACATTTTATTTACACGAAATAAGAAACAGCAAAACGTCATCAAAATTGTCAGAAACAGCTGATAGGCTGGTCAATGCATAAATGACAAATGCAACAGTGTTGTCAGCACTTACGGGTTGTTTGGGCGTTTTGGTGAAAGCGGAAATAGTGTAATTTTTTTTATTTTGAGCTCTGCTGTTTTAAGGTGGAGCTTTGTCTTTGGGCGTTTTTGTATTCGATGTTTTGTTGCAATTTCTTCATCTACCTGAAGCACAGCAGCCTAGTACTGGAAACTTGAAAGCCTTACAACCAATGCTTAATTTTAAAATCGTATGTGCGTTGGACCTAAAAGTTGACAATGGCAACACGCATACATGTCAAAGTTGATGATTTGGTGCGGTTTCCGGTTTTTACTAACGTTTCAAAATGTACGGACGGAAATGTTAGAACTTCTAAACTTTTTTAGTTGTTTTTATTTATGAGAAACACTTCACATACATATGTACATACATAACTGTTCGAATGGTTTTTTGGCTTCATTGGCTGTAAGGTAGACATGTGCGTAGTCTTTCGGGCGACATAGCTATTGTATCGTGTCCAATAGGTTGATGATGGGGCGTGGCAAACACAGCCTACATTTGGCTACCGCCTCAAAACATCGAATGGAACAAAATTCCTTCCCATAGCAGACCAAAAAAAAAACAATTCATGTTCACCCACATTTAAGAAAGCATTTAAATGAATTTAATTTTATATTAATTTTATTTGTATAAAACACTGAAAATGTGATACGTTTTTGGGTTTATTACAAATACAATATGCGAAAATAATTTACTTTCATTTAAGCCGGTAAAAGAATATTACGTAAGTATGCGATTAAGTTGACACTTTGGTGACACTTTCGGGGACTCTCAGTTGGAATTTTGGGGGCACAAACAGTGAAAGCCCTTACTTCTTCTTTTCATAGAATGACTGAATGGCTTTCAGTAGCCAGCCAACTTCTTCGACTGTTTTGATTTGATGGTTGGCATAGGTCTTGAGGTTGGGCAGCTCGGAAACGCGGAAGGTCTTGCCAATGCCGGAGAGCACTTTCATGGCGTCCTCGTCGGTGGTGTCGTCGCCGCAGTAGATGATCTTCAGTTTCTTGGCCCATTCGGCATCGAATTGCTTCTCCAGAATCATTTTGGCGCCCTCACCTATAAAAATTCAATTGGCATATTTACTATAGTTGAAGAGTGAGGAACTAGTCATTTTTTCATTTAATTTTTTCAGTCATTTTGCGCTGGTTCAGGAAGGATATGTATATATGGATATATATTTTTTTCTTTAAATTATGTGCACGTTATAAGTTATGTATTTTCCTGCAGTTGTTTTGTCGAGATGTTCCTATCGGTTATTTGAGTTCATTTGCAGTCGAGCGAAACACACATTGCCGCCCACACGCTCGTGTAAACATTTACCGCTTACAAGATACAATTAACACAGTTGTTGCCTAATTAAAATTATGAACACTAAAAATTCATGTGCATGATATCATTGGAGGCAACCAAACACCTAAAAATCATGGCATGATGTAACGCCAGCATCTACACACAGTACATATGTACATAATCATGGGTACATATGTACGAGTTATTGCTTTCAGAATAATTTTTTGCAACTCTGAATAAGAACCCAAAAAAATATACAAAATTTAATATTTCCCACGGAAACAACAAATGCAGATGCAGCAAACAAACAAATCCAAAGCGAACAAGAATTGCTTTGATATAATACAAACATACAAATCTTTTCGAAATTATACATTTTGGCGGCACTGCCATAGAAACACAAAACGCTAAACAAGAAAAATAATCATCGCCTGCGGAAAAACGAAACCGAGGGGAGAAGAAAAAATCAAGTAATAAAAAGCGCGGACGTGGAACGGAAAACTCTCTAAGCACAGAATTGTCCAACAAAATTGAATGCGGCTGTGTATGGGTCTGGCGGCACATTGGATCGGATCGGGAGAAAGCGAAACGGTGCTTATTTTTAGCGGGCCGCCGCTGTGTGTGCACATGTGGGCGTGTGGTCTATAGGGTGCGGGCCACATTCGCGAACGGCCAAATGGCTGCGAGGATTGTGGCACAACGCGCGAGCGAGGCCGAAAACGAACATCTAGTGCGGCATGTGAAAGTGACACACGGCGGTATGCGGCGGTGACGTTTGTGGACATTTGGTTGGATGCACCGGCGACATTTGATTGGCCGGTCGACTACAATTGACCAAATGGCTTGCGGCTGCAGCTGCTCGCATTTTTGGGCAAATGCCGACAACGTACCCGTTTGTTGGTTTAATGGCGTTTGGCTGCCAATCAATGACAGTTACGAGCGATAACAAATGGGAAAATTTGCTTTCTGTGTCATGTCATCAATGTTTTTACATAATTATTTTCGGCGTCTAAGAATTCATTTGAGAGCTGCACGGCACGTTGCTCGTTTGCTTAGTCATTTTGGTTATTTTGGCTGCTAATAGTGTCTCGTAGGCCCCGGCTGCAAGCCTCCTCTCTGTGCCCCATTCATGTCACTTTGCAAATTTGTCAAAATTTCCACCATTTGTTTGATGTCGCTGCTTTTTTTATTTCGGAGCGGGCGCACGCGAACGTAGTGAATTCATGGGTCCATTAGGAGTGTCGGAAAAAATTACTGAGTAGTGGCTGCCTAATGACTAACAAGAAAGTTTAAGATTTTGATTTTTTAGCAAATTGAACTGACTTAGTTATGCTCGGAGTACAATTCAAAACAGTGGTGTAATACTTGGAATGTTTTTTGTATGAGAACCGAATGGAGTTTTGGAATCAGCTAAAGGAAAATTTGCAGCTCTTCCTTTATTTTGAGAAATTTTGATCTAATGACACCCTGCAAGCTGTCGTGGATGAGCTGGTTAGTGCTTAGTCTGCAGTTATGTTCGAACCCTATTTTTGTAATATTTAACAAACAAAATACAGAAAAAATTGTTTCCTTCAACTTTCTTAGTAAATTTCAGTTTTTCAGTTTCAGTTTTTACGTTTAAGCAATTAAAGAGCTATTAATTAGAGAAAGTTATGTATGTGTTATGAATATGAAGTCATAGTGTATGGGTTCCTTAATAAAATTGGATTAATATTGACACTATATTCATATGGTCTGATGCGCCCCTATCTCGGATTACCGGATTACCGGAATCGCTCTTTAGCTCTCTCCCATTTTCTCGACTCATAACTTAGACTACAAACAAGTGTGCCACCACTCGCATTCCTCCGCATAGGCCGATGTGCTTAGGTGTGCTTAATTTATGTCCGATGGATGCAAATTATAATAATAAATTCTACTGCTTGAACGGTTTTTATAATGTGCGCGCATCGGCGATGTCGTGCATTTTCAGACGGCACCAATAATTTTGGAAGTGTGCTACATACGATACGAACTTTTTTATATTTTTAAATTATGGAAAATTCTCCGAACACACGCAAATACACAGACGAACAGACGGATTTGTGCGCTCGTGAGCGCCCATACAAACATTTTGTATGGAAAGTCAGGTTACTCAAACTACCACAAGAATTGACTGCATTACATATTCGTACATATTGTGCAAGTTCCACAACTCTTTAAGCTAATCAAATGAAACACTAAAAAAAAATCAAACCAGAAAACGGCATTAAAAATGGAACTGGAAGAGTTGGCTACAGCTGCCAGTTATGGAGCCGGTGTCCTTTGTCTTTGTTTTTGTGGTTTGGTTTGTTTTGTGGTTTCTTTGTTGTGTTTGCGTTGATGTTCAGTTCAGTTCAGTTCAGCTAATTTGCGCTAATCTTAAACTCATCGATAATCGTCATTTGCTTAAAAATATCTGTGCGGAATTTTGTGTCTGTGTGTGTTTTTTTGCCCGGGTATTGAGTTATTGTTGCGGTAGGGATTGTGTTGTTGTCGTTGCGAATCGAATTTAGCGCCCACGTTCGCATGCCAGCACAAATACACACAAACACCTCTACGCAAAGTTAATTTTTCTGAAATAAATGATTAAAAAAATCGTTCTGACATCGCATAAATTCGTATTTAAATTTCGTGGCGTTTATGTGGCTCGCTGCCATTGTTGGCCGCTTTCTACTGTCGCTTTACTGTTGCCGCGTTGTTGTTGACAAGTGGCGTTTTTCTTTGTGGCATTTCTTAGGTTTGCACGCCTACGCTGAAAATTTTAAATTTATGTGCAAAGTGCTTTTGTTTTTCGAAAATCCAACAAATTGTTTGTCACTTTTAAGCAGCGTTGAAAACGCTCAGCGCCACCCGGCAGCGTCAGTGTGTTAGTGTCTACGTGTGTGTGTGTGTGTGTGTCATCATCAACATCATCATTATTAGCATTTACTCAAAGCCGAAAAACAATTTAACGAATGCCCAAACGCAATAAATAAACCATAATTAAATTCAGTTAATTGCTGCGAGCAGGTGCGGCGGCCTCAGTGCCCCAGACGTTAGACAAATGATTGATTTGTTTGCCTTCGCCCAGCGCAAATTGTCAATTTTTTATTAAGTGTGCTGTGACAAATTTTGGCAACCGCTGCAAGCGCAACGGACTGGTGGCTCTTTGCCCGTTGCCGTTTGCTCGCTGCCAACGCGAGTTCCCGCACAATGAATGAGTACTCAAATAGATTTTCTTAATGATCTGTCATATTCGGAGCGCTCGCATAACTAACGGTCTGGCCGCTCATCGCGTTTACTCACCTTTGTCCCAGTTGACGCGTGGCTTGCCCTCCAGAGCGTAGGGGGTCTCGATCAGCTGGAAGCCGTGCGCCTGTATCAGTCCCTTGGCCGTTTCGATCAGCTTGCCCTTCAGCTTGTCGTTGACGCCCTTGTAGTGGTAGGTGACGGAGATCTTTTTGTCCTCCACCCAGGCACCGGAGCAGACCACCTACAACCAGCAAATCAACAAATCGTTCACATATCTCTCATTGGCTGGCATTCTCCTTTGCAAGGTCAAAGCTGATCTTGTCGACTGCTCGACTCTTCAACAGATGCGCCCACGTACCTTTTCCCGCAGCTCGGCTACCAGTTTGTTGTGCTTCTCCAGCAGCTCCTCCGGCATTTCGATCTTGAATTTCTTGCCAGATGGGTATTCCACCTCCAGACCATGGTTGCCGGCGTAGGTCACATTGGGGAATTTCAGGTGGTTCTTGATTTCGGCCAACTCACGGCCGGAGAAGACGCACATGAAGATCTTGTCGTTGGCAGCCAGCTTCTTGATGTTGATCTCAGTGTCCTTGGGCATGGCGGAGAGCTCCTCGGTGAGCGGTGCCAGCGTGCCATCGTAGTCCAGGAGCAGCGCTACCTGATCTTCGGGCTTGATGAAACTGCAGCAAACGCAAAACAGCCAACAATGAGAACCAACTACAATCTGCAAGTGTCAGCGGTGACACTTACCCGTCAAGCGCCTTGAGGTAGTCTTCCTCTTTCCTCAGGAGTGGTGCCTTCTTCTGTTCAGCCATTGCGGTTTGATTAACCAAGTCAAAGTGTACGCGAATAAAGTGTAGGTATGGGAAGAAAGATTACCGTAACCGCTGGATGCGCGCCGACCGTTTTAATACTACTGATGCGTCTGCAGTGGGCCAAAATCCTCCACAGGCATTGGCGATGGCGACGGCGGCGATCGCTGACGTTTGCTGGCGGTGAGCGTGAGTGCTCGATCGGGCGCTCTCTTGACGGTTAAAAGATGCTAAATTTAAATGTAGACAATGCATTTGTTGTATGCGATCGGTATTCTAGTTCACAATAGAAAGCATCTACTATACGTACAAATATTTGTGTGAGTGCGCGAGTATTGGGATTGTTGTGTGAGGTAAAACTGAGAAATAGATATTATGCAAAATTATGAGATTTTATTGAATTTATGTTATGTACATGCATGTGCTATGGAATCGTATAAAGCACGCCCACTAGGAAAATTATGGACTGGAATTGAGGCTGATTTCTTTTAGCATATACGATAGAGGGGGTTTGTTGGTGTGGTGCAAGAAAAAGGTAAAAAAAAATAAAAAATTTATGATTTTTGAAAATGGTCGAAAAATTCACTATTTTCAAACTTTCACCATCAGTTACTTCACCAACTCGCATCTGATTTAGACGATTTACAGTGTGTTCAACAATAAACGTTATTCGCTTATTCGGTTTACTTTTAAGTAAAGATTTACCGGTTCTGTTTTTACATAAGTGCACATTGTTGAGGTTGTCGACCCATAAAATTTAATCAATTCTATTTGTACTTTCCGCTGCGACACGTGTAACCAAAATGATTGTGCTATTTAAGAAATGTTTCGAAGCGAGCTTTTTGACGAAGTATCCTAAGGGGCCTAAATGGTCAGTTAAAAAATTTTCAAAATATCTTAAAACCACTTCCACGTTTGTTAAGAGGTGGTCTGAACGTTATGCAGAAACAGGAAACGTTGACGACGAACCAGGAAGAGGCCGAAAACCCACCACTTCCAAGCGGCAGGATAAAGTCATCGTTGGGCTTTTTGAAAGAAACCCAACGGTCATTCTGAGAAAAGCCAAAAATATATTATCGGAGAAGGACTTGGATATATCCTTAAAAACGATTCGCGACAGGCTTCAGCAATCAGGCATAAAACGTAGCAGTACTTTGTCGAAACCGTTGCTTTCAAAAAAGCATATTGAAAAGCGTCTTCAGTGCACTGCACTCCGCGCACCACCTACCTCTATACTTACCTTATTCTTATATGTTATATACTTTGTACAACTTTGCACTTTACTTTCCTTTACTTTGTTATTTAAAAAAAATGAAAATCAAGTTATAAAAAAAAACTATTTGACATATGAAAAAACTAATAAAAAAATCATTGTTTCACGTTCCTCAGAATTCATCGGAAGTATTTTTTTAATAACGAAAGAAACAGTGGGCTTACACAAATATCGATCGTGATTGGACCAAAGTAATATTTATAGATGAATCAACTTTTGTGTTGTTTAATCCCCCCAGAAGGTTCATGTGTATGGATGCTTCTCTGCCCAAGGATTTGGCGTTCTAAAGTGTTTCACCGGAACTTTAACTGCAGTTAGAATGTTGAAATTGTACAAGGATTGTTTATTGAAATCTGCTGAAAAATTATATTGGAAAAATAACACCGATTGGATACTACAAGAAGACAACGACCCGAAACACAAAAGTAGACTATGCACTAAGTGGAAAGAGGATCACAATAATGCAACTTTTATTGGCCCTCAAAGGCACCAGATGCAAATGACATAGAAAATGTGTGGCAGACATGGGGGTTTTGCACTAAAATCCACTACCACTACCACTAGAGGTCTGCTGGGAAATTTTCCAGCAGACCTCTAACTAAACTAAATTTTAGTGGTAGTTGAATTTTTTCCACTAATCACTGATCTTTATTTAGTGGTAGTGCAATTTTCTTCCACTAATTTTTTTTTAGTGGTACTTTTTACCACTACCACTAAATAAAATTCAGTGATAGTTGAAAATTCCTTCACTATCACTAATTCTTTTCCACTAATGTCACTGATGACAATTTTGAACGTCTAGTCTTGATGAAAGCAAATAAGTTGTTTAAATAAAACATATATTTTTGCGCATATCGTTGTTAGTGGTTTATTTAATGGTAATGGATGTCTTTGTTTAGTGCACTATGCTTTTCACTACCACTAAATAAATTTAGTGGTAGCTGAATTTTTTCCACTAATCACTGATCTTTATTTAGTGGTAGTGCAATTTTCTTCCACTAATTTTTTTTTAGTGGTACTTTTTACCACTACCACTAAATAAAATTCAGTGATTAGTGGAAAAAATTCAGCTACCACTAAATTTATTTAGTGGTAGTGAAAAGCATAGTGCACTATGAATTTAGTGCAAAACCCCCATGTCTGATGTGTGGGCTATAATGAAAGCTAAGATATCAAAAAAGAATATAAAATCATCAAAACATTTTATTCGATTGCTCAAAAGAACGTGGAGGTTTCTTTTCGTGGAATATGCTGAAATTTTGGATGCCAGTTATCGCCAAAGATGTCACGCTATTATAGACAATGCAGGAGATTGGACCCCATATTACGCATTCTGTCGATACTTATAATAATATCTATTCCTCAAAAATAAAACATTTTTTCAAATAAATGTAATGTACACTCTGTGAGAGAAGAACGTTGGAAAGGCTAATGTATTATCTTTTGAACGACGGACCGCTTGTGTTAGTCGAATGATTCTTTTATGAGTTATGTGTTCATAACTGAAACAACAGGGAAAACTGATTTTTCAAAGATTTTTCGAAAACGCTTCTTAAACACTTTTTTTTGATTTTCAGTTTCGTGTTCAGCGGCCCAAAGTTAGTCTAGAAAACACTTTTATTTGTAGGTGCATTTTTCGTGTCGAGTAGTGGAAAAATATTAAATAGAGAAACTTTTCCTACCGGGATAGAACCAAATATTCAATATTTGTATATGCATTTTTTTGTTCATTATATCTAAGTAAATAATGTAAAACTAATTTTTATATGTGATTTTCCACAAACACTCTGAGCTATGTATCCACATACGAGTAAGTGTGCGTATAGGTCGAAGTAAGTGAGATTGATGGATTCTGCGCCGAGAGATTTCATATGGCCAGACAGCTCGCTCTTTGGATTGTTGTGTTCTAATTTTACACAGCGTGAGTGGAATTATACGTTTTGCCAAATATTTTCAGTTTGAAAATTTATGAAAATATTTTTCTGAAATCTGAAAACCACTGTTGGAAACATTACTTTCAGGTAGCGTAAAATTTACTGCTGCAACAACAAGTTTCCACCAGGTATCAAAATTTCGATGTACACGCAGACAGTTTAGCTAAGTCATAAATTATATATTATAATACTCGATTGAAAATGTGCACTTATTTAACTAACTAACTTACTTACATAGTTGGCCATATTAACTGAATATCGAGTGGCGGCCTGCTAAAAAACAAACAAACAAAAAAAAACAACTGTTTGGTGCTGCTTACTGTAAAGGAGATGTCTTGAAGGGCTTTCGAAATATTTATATTTTATACCCCTTGCTTATAATGCCAAATATATTAAAGACAGTAATTATGAGAGAATTTTTATATTAAAGGAATTATACACTAAGTACTAGACAAAAGTTAAAATTTCTTAAATTTCTTGTGTTAGGTATTTGTATGTTGAATCGCAAGTGCACAAATATTGTGGTTGCTACAAATATTATGGTTTCTAAATTTAAAAGAAGTACACTTTTAATTCACCAAACTCCTCGATGTAGAAGAATTCTTAGAAATATGCGGTTCGAAGCTAGCTAAATCTACACATCCTTTCAATTCATGTACAAAGTGTGCACCGAAGGTTCTGAAGCTGTCAATTCAACTTTCCCTCCTTTAAAATTGATCTTTTATTTCATTCGCTCGATGAAAACCAATACAATTAACTATTTATAATGTAATTTATTAAAATATATCAATTTACAATGTACTCATTAGTAATATATAGAAGATATTCATACATTAGTAATAGGCGATTCTGAAACCCATTGTCAATGAATTTCACAATATTTCCTAATCGGCATTTGTGAGCGTCTCATCGCAATATCAACTAAATCAAGCCAAAGCGCTGGCACGCATTCTAAACGCGTGTCCCCGCTGAGCGCACATTAGGTTTCTTTGTTTAATTGCTCTCGCATTAAAATTATATAAAATAAGTTGTGACTTTTTAACTTCTTCATAATTTATGGAATAACTGCTAGTTGCAACGGCATTGCGGCAAATGCTGACTAGACCTGGTACGCGCTGGCTATCCACTTGAGCAGGTCTTTCACCACATCCTGACTGGCCAGGCGGAAGTCGGCGAACGTCTGGATTTCGGGATCAATTGACACTCTGAAGGACGTGGCTTGGCCTTGCAGTAACTGCAGAAAGTGCAAAACCGTATTAGCAACATTTTCTCAAATGCTTTGCTCTGTGTGCAAAACTCACCCGCATGGCATCCTCATCGGTGTTGTCGTCACCGGCGAATATCACGTCGACCTGCTCGGCGAAGTTCTCGCCGAATGTATTCTTCAGAATGAGCAACGCGGCCTCGCCTGTACAAGTTGCAAATAATTTTTGATTGGTTAATTCGTTGTGCAAGTCAGTTAATGTGTCGCACTCACCTTTATTCCAATTGACTGGCGGCTTTGCCTCGATAGCCTCGTGTGCCTGGTGCGCTCTGAAGCCGTGCGACTCTATAATCCTTATGGCCAGCTGTTTTTGCGGGTCGCTCACGTCGGACGGCGTTTCGCGGTAGTGGTATGTCAGCGACACCTTCTTGTCCTCGACGTAGGCGTCGTTCTTTTCTACTTTTTCGGTGAGTTCCTTGACAAGCTTTTTGTAGGACTGCTGCACTTCGGCGGGCAGCGCGAAGTCGTGACGGGTGCCGTCGCCGCTTTCGATTTCCAGGCCGTGATTGCCGGCGTATGTGATGCCTTTGATGCCGACACGTGACTGCACGTCGCGCAGACCGCGGCCCGATATGAGGACCAGCGAGACGTTCGGAAGCTTGGCCACTTTGTTAAGCAAGACCTCCATGTCCACTGTCATGAACGTTTTTTTGGGGTTATCGGCAATGGGTGCCAGTGTACCATCGAAGTCCATCAGCAAGGCGAGTGTTTTGTTGACATTGAAATGGCTAATCAGTGATAAGCAGCAACAACAACAACAGCGGCCAATGCGATGTTATGGAAAGAAGAAAAATTACGTATTGTAGTTGGGTGGGATTAAGATTACTTAAAATATTAAAGAGCCTATGGCATGAGTTCAGTATATGTGTGTGTGTATGTGAGAGTGTGTTGTTGTTGTTATGTTTAACTATTTATATCGTATTTACGCAAACTTATGTTTACGAATATTTCGAAAATTGTTTATAAGCACAAGTTGCATTGTTTTCAAAAAACCAAAAATAAAACAGCAAAACAAGAAACGCGTAATAGTGTTTATTGTTTTCCATGTTATGCTTTGTTTACGACAACTATCCAGTGGTTTAATTGCCGGAAAAAGCACGTCCTTGCCCAATTTTTTAAACTCGTTGAATGAAACTGGAACTTTGCGTTTTCTGTCTCACAGCAGAGCGAAGTAGTAGGTCAGTGATTTTTTTTTAGTGTTTCAGACTGTAGAACTGTTCTCATTGGCGAATAATTTTAGCAAAGTTTTAATAACATACATTTGCGAATCTTTTAGAAGACATTTAATGCAGTTCTTAGTGCTTGGAATGGTGTTGAAAAAACTCCATGCTTGTGTACCCAATGGCAAAAGTTGCTTCAATTTAATACAGTAAAAGCAATATCGAGTCGATTGTAAGCACTTTGAACAGAGTTAAGAGAAATTTGTCAATTATCTAATGATTTATATTTTCTCACTGATTAGTTAGTAATTAAATTTTTTAGATTCTATGAAACCAAACTTTTTGTGTCATGGCAACATTTCTAATGCGAGCGATCTGTAGGAAAAATAAATCTTTCTGCAATTTCATCAATCAACGTGATTCACCAATATTTATACGTCATAATCGTTTTGTTTATTTTATGTAAAATTAACTGCAATAAGGCTGATAACAACACAGAGTTGTGCACCTTCGTTATCACTTCGCAGGCACGATACATTTTTTGTGCCCACAAAATTTGATTAATTACAAAATGTCAACAATGCTGAAGTACCAGAAGCATCGAAAATGGTATTCAAGTTCGAAAAAAAGATCCAAAGTAAACATTGCAACAAAAAAATTGTTATCAATTAAAAATGCAGCGGTTGTTGCCATTGTCTGCGGCCGCACAAGGTCAGCCGGCGTTCTGTGACTCAACACAAAAGTTTCGTTGCACTTTACATAGAAAACACTTGATCGGAATACACTTGGCCGCAGCGATTAGTGACGATATTTCGAATTATTTTTTCATTACTTTAAGTAATAAGTTATAAATATATGTATTTGTCACAATTATTGTTCCGATCGTTCGCATTTGAAAGCGAAACTTAAAGCTCTCAATGCCATTGAAATAGAAAAAAAGATTTGAAATTCGCAATCAACTTGTTGTTTAAAACTATGAATTTTTTTGTCTATGTTATCTACTCTTTCCAACAACGCATCACACATGAGAATAAAATTAGTGGCGCTATAAAATTTATGACTAAAGATGATTGACAAAATATTGATACTTTCTAGATTGGCTCGAAGAATTTTTTCAAAAAACTTAATTTTCTGATTGCTGTAAAGACTGTGCTGAGCAAGTTGGCGTTCAGACCAAATAAACCAAATTTCAGAAAACCAATTGAAATTGGATGAAGGAAGGAAGGAAGGAAGGTTATATAAGACGAATTCAAAACATTTAAAGATGTTGGAGCACTATATTTCAGGGACCGGAAATAACAGTTATTTATGAAAAATAGATTTGAAAAAATTACTATAAAGGAAAGGTCAACAACTAAATTAAATATACCCATACATTACTTTTCGCACCAATAATCAAACTTGGCAATAAACCTTAATTTTGTATTGTATGTGTATTTATATTTAAAAATCCTTTAATAACAATTATTTTTGATTTTTTTCATATTAGACGGTTTTTTTTATTTTTTTTAGTTGTCTTATGACAACTTGGTGACGTTTATTTAAAAAAGTCATCAGTAAAATTCAGTCAGTGACTTTTATTTATAAAAGTCATCAATAAAAATCAGTAAGTGACTTTTATTTTTAAAAGTCATCAATAAAAATCAATAAGTGATTTTCATTTATAAAATCATCAATAAAAATCAGTCAGGGGTTTTTATTTTTTAAGTCGCAATATAAGTCATTTTCATAAAACATAATTGTCAAGTCAGGCCTTGTTGAGTCGATCAAGAATATATATGCATTTCGATATTTAGTGAATCTAGTACCTACTGCGATTAATGAAAATTACTTACATATATTGCGACTTAAAAAATAAAAGTCACTGACTGATTTTTATTGATGTCTCTTATAAATAAAAGTCACTGATTGATTCTCATTGATGACTTTTATAAATGATTTTTCTTGATGACTTAAAAAATAAAAGTCACTGACTGATTTTTATTTATAAAAGTCACTGAATGATTTTTATTAATGATTCAAAAAATAAAAGTCACTGACTGATTTTTACTGATGATTTAAAAATAAAAGTCACTGACTGATTTTTATTGATGTCTTTTATAAATAAAAGTCACTTACTGATTTTTTTTAATGACTTTAAAAATAAAAGTCACTGACTGATTTCTATTGATGCATTTTATAACTAAAAGTCACTGAATGATTTTATGATTTAAAAATAAAAGTCACTTACTGATTTTTATTGATGACTTTTATAAATAAAAGTCCCCAATAATTTTTATCACAGGACAACTAAAATAAAAATCAAAAAAACTGTTACTTGTGGACTAATAAGAAAAAAATCAAAAAGAATTAATTTAATTAATAATTTAAAATATAAATAACAAATAACTGGTATTTGTTGAGTCATTAAATAAAAGTAAAAAAATAAATTTTAAACATTGATTTTTATAGTAAAACGTATAACTGTTACGGTTCCTGCTATATTTGCCTGAAGGGTTTGCCATTTTTTTTAATTTAGGAGTCTTTATTGGTTCCGAAAGTGGCCGTTTTGGAAATTATTTTCAAGAACATAAAATAAATGCTGTAATCATTATTTTAAGCCACTTCAATCAATATTTTGAATAAAAACAAAGTGTATTAAACACTTTAATACACTTTGAGTAGAACTGTGTATCTGCAATTTTTGTTTAAATTTTATTCAAAATTTTTTTATATTTCAAAACTATCTATCAAGAAGTTAATTTGTTCTTTTTTTAATTAGTTTTACAACACAAGAATTTTACTTCTTAACGTGAAGTTAGAATATTTTCCATCTCATTTCATCTGTCAATTATTAAATTCACTGTTCAAAAATCCAAATTGCTCTTTTTTTCGGAAACGATTTGATTTTTAGCGCAATAAGCAATTATTGAGCTCGAAATTTGCAGGCTGTCGTAAAGTGATTTTGGCTGCTGTACTTACCCAGGCATTTTGAGCTCAAAGTCCTCTAGCGTGGAGATGACGGGCGCAACTCTCTTCTCGGGCATCTTGTTGCCGCTGGTGGCGCTTGTGTTGGGGCTGGTGACTGTGTTGCTGGCGGAAAGTGCTCGCTTTACGAGGTGGTTGGTTGTTTGTGCGCGTATTGGCGTCTTTGCGATCAGTAACACGAGTGGCAGTAATTTTAGGATGCCCACTACGATGGAAGCACACAAATGGAAGCACCACACGAACCGAGAAAGAGATGAGGAGGAGGGAAATTTTAAAAGTGATGAGACTTGCAACTTGTTGGCATATAGCGCGTACAATGTGTAAAGAAATTTGTTGGCGCTGCAAAGGTCGGCAGGCGTTCGTCCTCAAATATATTTTATGTGCGTACGTATTTACACTAATAAATGCAATGCAAGACAATAAAACAACGGAATGGTAATCGAATACCGAACGTTTGGGGTGAAGGTATTGGCGCGTACTACGCTCGCTGTTGCGTCTACTGGGTGCTTTTAAATCTGGACTGCTCGGCGAGATCACTTGGGCATTTATATTTGAAGCGTAGGTCGTTAACTAACGAAAGTCATCACACAGCGCACAACGGCAAGAACACAACGCAAAAACAAGAGCAAAGCAAAAGCTAATGGCAGCAACAATAACAACCGCTCGAGATAACAACTCGAGTGGCACGAAGGAAGACACGGAACGCTTTACATGAGCGCCATCGGCTGTCGAGAAGCCCGCCCCCAGATCGCAGGCCGCCCGCCGCCTCTACGCATATATCGCGCATATCTACGAGCACGCGTTCAACAGCTGCTGACGCGCTGAAGCTGGAAGGAGAGCAGTGTGCGCGATACGTAGTGGGCAATGGGCAGCGCAGCTGACGCTGTACGCGCGTACTCGTATGTGAAATGTGTACAGGGCGGACGCCAGCCCCATGGCCAAAAATCACGCCGTCGATGGCGGAATCTGCGAAAGCAAAAAACGTGCCCGGCGCATGGGCTTTCAAGCTCAAGGTTGCGCTGCCGTAGGGGCTGCTTCGCGGAACCGTGTGCGTGGACGCATTGTAAATGTATGACGCACACGCGCCATCGAGCGGCACGCTTTACCGCCACCGCTGTATTGGTGGTTTTTGTTTTTATTTATCAATGCCTAAATTTAGAAATTGTCATTTCCACCACGCGCACATTAGTTTCCATCAAAATATTTTCGCGTTTCAGCAAAATTGCTTTTCTTTTGTGTTTTACATATGTACTTGTATGTGCGCTGGTGTTGTTGTAAATGCGTTCTATAAAGCCGCATTGTCATTTGGCGCATGGGGTGCTCGCAGCGCGTCGTCTATCGCCCAAAGCGCGATTGCAGCGCTCAACTCGACGTCCAGACATCGCACACACAACACTCTCGCTTTCGAAATTCCCGATTTAGATGTCGTTTTAACCCTCCGAGAACACAAGGGCGCAGACTGAACACTTTTTGAGTTTCTTTTTTAAGCTTCACATGGCAGCTCTTCGTCGCCTGGGCTGAGGTGCAAAGTCTGTCTACAAATTATTCAACTTTTACACCGGCACAAACCGACCTCAGCTACATTGTGGCTGAAGGAAAACCCACCGTTTTTACTTTCCAACTGGACTTTGTTCTCAGGAGTTTGTTGCCGTTCTGTTCAGTATTGTCGATTTTTTCACTCCTGCAAATGTTCTCAGTTCGTACGCTTGCCGCTGATGTTTAAAGCGCGTTTCCAACGTATCAACGAATGCACAATCTGCGACGTTAATGGCCTCGATTGGGGCGGCTGGTGTCTCTTATATGCAAAATACACCGGAACCTGGACGCCTGGCACCGGTAGCAGCCGGCACACGGGCGAGGCAGTCCGAACAAAGAGTTAAACGCGTATTTAGTGCAAGCGATGAAAGTGCACACGAAATAAAAAATGCACGTTAAACAGCAAAAATGACGGCAAACAAATGAAAATTAATGGGGCGACGGCATGTGCGAGGGCGCGTAATTTTGGAAGCCCGCCAATGCGTGTAGCATCAACCTGAACAGGAAGCGCTCCAAGTGACATTGGAACGTACACAAAATTGCCAATTGTGCTGCGACAATTTGCGAATGCTGCGGCTCAATCAAAAGCAAGAAACGTTTGTGATGCGGGCAGTTGCGAAGCGACGCTGTACCAGCCATCAGCGGCGAAGTGGGCCGAAGTGGGTCACGGTTACGGAATGGAATGGTCGCAGGCAGCGCGAGCAAAGGACGCGCGCTAAGAATTAGGCAATTATGAAATTCGTTGATTATAGAAATCTTGTGAAATTTTCAGTGTCGGAGTGGAAGCATTTATTTTTTTGCATGTCAAAAAGGTTGGTGCGGAAATTACATATACCAAATAAAAAAAAATATTCATTGCATAGGTATGTACGAGTATATGTATACAAAAAACTATTGAAACACAATAACTTTGGTAGATTTTGGATTTGGACTTTCAAAGGACTAAATAAGAATTTTTCAGAGCGATGCAGATATCAGATACAGAGTTTACTTGACTGACAAGATGCAATAAAGGACTAAAGTATTTAGTCCTCTGACGAACAATCGAAGCTTTGTGCAAAATTTTCTCCTATACTTATAATCCATAATTCTAGCTATCCAGTGTCATCCATCTTAAGCGTTTGGCTGTATACATGAATAAAAAGTTCTATAGTTTCCTCTGAACCGCCTGTCGTGAGCTTATCATAAGCAATAATTTCATCAAGTGACAATCACGTTTGAGAAATTTTCTAAAATGTACACTTCACGGTCAACATTTTCAAAATTCATACTTTAATGATTTTTTTAGTAGAAGTATAAAAAAACGTATGAAGATAGATGCAGATTTATTTATGTATAGCACTATGTACTTTGAAAATATTTTGACGTTTTCCAAAGAGCGAATAGATTTTTGTCATATCACGCTGAAGACAGACAGACAGCCGCTAGTGGCTATAATGAAAAAGTCTTGGCTGACTACATATTTCTGTACGCGAACTCATCATAACGGCCACACTTTCTTTTTGACGTAATTAAAATTTTTTAAATAATCAAACTAAAATAACTCTGGCAACTAGTGGCTAACGAAACAAGAAAAAACTTTTCAAATTTTTGACCTCACATTTTCAATAAGCTTCACCAAACTGTTTCTCAATGCTTTTCTTCACTTCACGTTGAAAGACTGATCAGTCGATAGCACATTTGTGTGCATTTCCTTCGCAAGGATAATGTCAAACACTCGTCAGTATATCTGTCAGTATATCCTTGCTACCGCACACCGTCTGCTTCTTTTTGACGCACTTTTCAACTGTCTATGGCGAATTTTTCAACTACTTTCGATCGTTGGCAGGCTTGTTGTCCAGTTTTTCAAAATTACCTTTTCAATTTTATAGTATTTTGCGGAATTAGAAATGGTTGTGGTTTGCACTGTCTGAGCGTACGACACGTTTTGACCATTCTCCTGCGCGCTATGGACATGGAGAGTGTCGTTTTCTGCTTCGACTTTCTTCAGATTCTCGAACTGCGTCTTCTATTTACTATATGTGCCACATTTATTTATTTGTTTACATATTCGCACATAATTAGGACACAAGACATTTTGGTGATTCGATGATCTCGAAGTGGATTTTGGCCTGTGGCCCCTCGGCCGCTCGGCCGCCCGGCTGCCGGCTGTCGGCGCATGCATCCATCGCACCCATCATTCGTGTGCCAGCATTCGCCAACATGCTGCTGCCAAATAATGTTTGTGCGCCGATGTGTGCGCCGTGTGCGGGCGTGTGTGTGTGTGTGTGTGTCCGCTTCCAGGCTGTGTGGTTGTTGTTTGTCGCCGCTTAGATTGGCGCACGAGCTGGTTGTGCGTTGAACCATTGCTCGTCCGGTCCATGGGCCAGTCCGAGGCCGTGTTCGAGATGTTCGCTTGTAGCACTTGAAACACTAATTTCACTGTGATAAGAAATTTCCGAGAGATATTTCTATTTGCTCGCGCATCTTATTTACGAGCACTTTTCTTCGCTGATCCGCAATAGCATTGAAAATCGGGCGTCTGACTGAGTGTGGCCGGCTAGCCATTGTGCCAAATATTTGCCCATGTTCCATATTAACGTGTTCGACAAACGCTGGCCGCTGCTAAGGGAAATCAATCTGCACGCGGGGAGCTATGTGACTGGTCGCTTGTCATGCAGCGAGCGCATGTTTTTGGCGTCGAAATTCTACAGACGAATATAATGCGCCACGCTTATAAAACGCCACTTTTATTGTTGATGTTGATGTTGATGTTGATGATGCTATTTATTTGTGTCCAATAAATTGGAATCATGACGGGGATGACAAAGACGTACTTGCGTACGTGCACCAAGCATCCAAACGCCCTATCAGCGTCTCATTGTTTTTTTTGTTTCCTTGTCTCCTCAACTGGCTTCAACGCCTCTGACGCCAGCTATGTGTACGAAGAAGCTTTGCAGTGGAAAAGTTTTGGAAATGCTGTGGAAAAAGATTTCAAACATTCGGTATTTATTCTAACGATTGCCTTGCATGAAAATCTCATTGGGCACTTTGATTTGGACGCCGATTTGCCACTCCCAACTTCATCTGCTCTCACCTTACCAAACGCTGCACAAAACATGCTGATCGACATTTTTTCGCTTCGAGACAATCTGGTTGGTTCATGAGTCAGGCATAGAAAAGAGACGTGCAATTTACGACCAAAGACGTAAATGTCTGTACAAAAAATTTGTTGTTTTACATTTTGCTTAGTTCCAACAGAGGTTCAGAGAGGTTTCTCATAATTTTCTCATTAAATTAATATTCGCACAGAAGCCATAATTCGTATATGTTTAGTAGAAATAAACACATAATTACTGATAAACATTATAAAAAAATCATGCACGTTTTATGTATATCTGTCGCAGTCGCATCGACACGCTTTGTCGGGATGTGCGGGCATGACGTCAAGAGATTTTATTGCCATGAACTGTGCGATAACCCAATGCCAACAAATTAGGGTTTCCGAACCAAATATGCATGAAATCTATAGCAGAAATGCTCTACCGATTGATTGACGAAATATGTATTTCGATTTGGATTTGCTTATGCGGCAAGTCGTGTGGACTTTTGCATAAGCTGAAACATGAATCTTGAAGCTAAAAATAGCTGCACATCTTGGAACCAACACAACTGATTGGTCGCATGAGTGGAGAGTGACAACATGTTTACCAAATGCGAACATTCGATGCATTTACAATTGTTTTTTTTTATATATAATTTATTACATTTAAATTTGGTGTGCAAAAAGTATCAAAACAATAAGTAAGAAAGAGAAAGAGAAGTCTCTCCTTCGCTACTTCAGTATCAGTAATGCATAACCTAAAAAGATCGCGTCGAAAGGTAAATTTCAAAAAACTGCACCACGCTGAAGTCTGAATATCTAACAACAACTTGGAAGCTGTAGAAGAGCTGTTGGAGACTACAATGCGGAGCCTGATTATTTCTTGCGATTGCAATTATTGATTTTTCTAGATATTTTTTAAGGAAGTAAGCGATCAGTGAACAAATAAGTCAGGTCAGAATGGCAGCTTAATGAGCTCACTTAGACCAGACTTGACTCGTTGTGTAGAAAAGGGAAAGAACTCTAAGCTCAAACAAATAGAACTTATAGCTTTTTATAAGAGTTGGTTGTTATCAGAGACACAGGTTGCACACAGGGGGGGGGGGGGCGTGTTTAAGTCCCCCGAAATATCAGACGTTAGTACAGAAATTTAATTTATAACCGTCAGATATATATAAAGAAAAATCTTTGCATATCTGGAAGCCCGTTGTTTTTTAATAAATCATGACAAATAGCTGAAAAATTTTGAAATCAACATGACCACATTTTTGGTATTATTTCGATGCGAATGTGTTTTCCGGCAAATAATTTGGCTGTCTTGTATTGCTTTAAGTGTCGGCTTTCATTTTACACTTAACTCGTTAGTTTATTTACGAAAAATGTGTATCTTTTTGATCAAAGAAAACGCCTTAAAATTCCATTTTTCCGACTTTGATTTCCAATTATCGCGAAATTTTAAAACTTATACAAATAAATTGCATCGAAATAGAAGCCGTGCAGTGTTGTCAATGCAACAAGGTGATTGGTTATTGGTTAAGAAATTACGATAAAAAATATGGAAAAAGTCGAGGAAAATCTGAAAAAGTGACACAGTACCTGTATCTCACTAACTAGAGCTGCTACACAAATTCTGAGGGTAGATTCGAAATCAGCGTACCCAAATTAGTAAAAAAAAACAGTAGAAAAACTTTATGCAACAGAAAAAAAGTGCGATGTTGTTCTCCTGTGTAATCAATTATTGAGCAGGTGGCATTGACCATCTCCATTGAACAGGTGTCATCTCAATTAAACAAATTGATTAGTGTACCATCCCTATTAATCAGCTGATATTGCCCACCACTATGTAAATCAATTCCTAAAACAATGAAGCGCCAACAAGATTTGCTGAGGTTTTTTGAAAAAAAAACAAAAAATAAATAGAAGTTCGTTCATTTTAATAAATAACATATTGTTTGAAAAAATTGCAACAATTGCAAATTGATTAGTGTACCATCCCTATTAATCAGCTGACATTGCCCACCACTATGTAAATCAATTCCTAAAACAATGAAGCGCCAACAAGATTTGCTGAGGTTTTTTGGAAAAAAACAAAAAATAAATAGAAGTTCGTTCATTTTAATAAATAACATATTGTTTGAAAAAATTTCAACCTCTGTTGGAAACAAAATCTTCCGTGCGCCACTGCTTAGTTATACCTTTTTTGTATACTAAATTGGTTGGCAATTGCATCATTTTCACTTTTAGAAATTTCTAAGTAAAACTCATTACTGGTTTACTTAGAAGCTTCAGGAAAGTTGCTGAATGAACGAGTTGATATAAATGATTAAAATTCAGTCGCTAAATCAAGAAAAAGCTTATTCCAAGCATAATCTCTACGAACATAAAGACATGAGACTAAATCGAAGCACGTTTTCTACAGCAACAATAACGATGGGATCTCTTCATTTCATACACTGAAGGGAACGAGGTAAGGAGTTGAACGTATTGATCATCCGATCAATGAGCTTTGAATAAATCTAACAACTTCTTACTTCTTCTTCGAGGAAAATAAAAATTTGTTAGAGGAAGTTTATCCAAGTGGCAGTACGAAAAATTATAACAGCTTTACTAATATTTCTAATATTGAAATATTTTAAATTCATGAAATGATGGTTTTAAAACTTTCAGCTAGTCCATTTTTCGTTAAAAAAAAAACCAAAAAGAGTGGGCAGCAAAGCATGGAGATTTTCAGAAATAAGACTCAGAAGAGGAAATCAGAGGGTATTCAACTTTGTAAAACGGATGCACTTTTAAAGTGTCCAGCATTTCATGCAATAGCGAACACATTTCAATTTTGAGGGGTTTTACGTACAACTTTTGAGCCTCATTCCATTAAAAACCATATTTTGCACCAGCTATTTTGGTATTTGGGGGGTTTAAACCCCCAAACCACCCCACTGATTTCATATTACTATCTCAGCCATACAGCTGGCGCAAGTATGAATTAGTTTACAATATTACGAACAAGTTGACATACTAATGTTGACCTCACTGGTTCAAAAAAAGTGAGCGGGAACTTATATCGTTTACGTAATTTTATTGAAATAATTAATTTTTCCATGCAAAAAAAGCCAAATCATCGTCTTGATAGCGTCTTCTAAGTAAATACGCGAATTGTTAATGTTGATCAAGTTTAAGAGCGTTTTCCTCAAATTGTTTACCGAAAGCGTCTGCTCTCGGTTGCTGTAATCAGTTTGGACGTTTCACAACAATCTTATGTGAGCCATTTTTATTTGTTCAATTTTCTGCGTTTACACATTCCTCGAGCATGTGTGTAAATTGGAAAAGTTTGGAATATCGCTGCATACAGCGGCACGTAGTATACAACCTCAATTCGCATACGAATCTAGTGAAAATATTATTTTTCTAATTTATTAAGGCGGCACATAAATTCATTCGTGTTATTGCGTTCTTCTCTGCACCACTTAAATTAAAAAAATCAAAAATAAATAAAATATAATAGGAAAGCTGAAATCGTTAGCACAAGGTCCATATTGAAAGCTGGGCAAAGTGCACACATTTCCATCAGGCGGCGGAAAAATCAACACAACAACGCTAAAAGGAATTGCAAACTTTGGGCGCGCAGTGCAAGGTGAGCGCAACGCCAAAGCGTAGTCGAAGCGCGTTCGAAAGGATCCCGAGAAACGGTGTGCGCGCTGCACCAAGTCAGACTTTCGATTTGGCGCCCTCGGAGCGCAGTCATTGTGCGCAGCCTTGTTTGCTGTGCGGTCTGCACTTGTCAATAAATAAACAACAATTTCCATCAAACGGCAATTGATAAAATCGGGAAGTGTGTGTGGCGACTGCACGCAGCAAACAAGTGCAAGTCCGAAATGGAGCAGCTGCTGATGATGTGGCGGTGAGCAGCTGCTGATCGCGCTGACCGCTTTCGACGCACTTTAAAAATAGCAGTGCGCCTGCAGTGTGTTCGTATGTGTGCTTGTGTGGGTGTGTGCGTCGCACAGTAATATGCATATATATTGCGGTGATATTCCAAAAACCAAATGATGACACGACTAGCTACGAATTGTGAAATTTACTCACTCTTGGCGGAAGGCTGCTACCAGGCGGGGTCGTCGAACGGGGTCTGTGTGCTGTGATGGCGCAGAGTGCGGACACTCGAGTGATACAAAATCACAACTTGCTAGTTTGCGCAACAGTCACAGCAACAGCAACAACAACGGCTGCTAACCTGTCACAAGTGCCACTGAGAGCAACAATCAATCGAGGTGCAAGTGGCCGCAATTGTTATTTAATTGTTGGTATTCGGTTGGAATTCTTGACGAAACACACAAAGCGGGAACAACAGCGAACTTGGCACTGTTATTTACTCTTTTTTCGTTTTAAAGTATTGGCAGAACTGTGAAAATTCTAACGCTTCACTTTGTTATTGAGAAAATCCAATCAGCTGTTACGTGCCGAGTGGCGGGCACGAAGCTTTGGCGCGCTAGCAAAAAGCCAAAGCTTTCGTACGGCGAAATGTTTGCACAGTTGAAAACTAAGAAGACAGACAACAAGCCAATAACAATGTTAAAAATAAACTGTACCCAATGAGAGCTTTCTGCGTGATGGATCAAAGCGATTTATTTGAAAATGAAAATTCGCGTTCGTTTGAAAAAATGTGGCTTAGTTGAGTTCACACAACTCAAGCAGGAATGGGCTGGATTAAACCATTCAGTTACGATGTCGGTGAAATGTTTTAGACGAGAACCGAACGCTGATTAAATGGTTAGTTTGCCTGTGAGTACTATAATCTGATGTAGCTCAAGAGATGTTGACATGTTTTGCAATATTCAAAACACTCTCAAGTGTCGAAACTCTCAGCACTTGCCATCTATTGTCCTTTTCAAGTTTGGAATTTGAAAATGGTGATAACATGAATCCAGAAAATCATCGCAATAAGAAGTAATCCTACATCGGCTATAATACGAGATCTGTTCAAAAAGTATTGCGAATTTTGTGTTTATTTTCAAAAATTATTAATTTATTCATGAATATCTATTTTGTCCCCTTCAAAGTAATCCCCATCAGATATTATACACTTGTGCCAAGAAAAAGTCACAGGGAGCCAGGTCTGGGGAATACGGTGGCTGCGGCATCATTAGTGTGTTGATTTTGGCCAAAAATTCGCGCACAAGCAACGATGTGGGGCAGGGGGCGTTATGGTGCAAAATCCAATTTTTGTTCTTTCACTAATCCGGGGGTTTATGGAGGATTGCTTCGTGGAAATTGCGCATAACTTGCGGGTAATATTCCTTATTGACCGTTCTACCCTGTGACAAAAACTTGTGATGCACCACGGCCCTGCAATCGAAGAAAACTGTAACCAAAACCTTCACACCTGTTTATGGAATAGTAAAAATTAACTGATTACTATGTTTGGTCTCTAGTTTCACGCCCATATGGATTCTTTCCGGTGTGAAAAATGCTGTCGCACGGTGATATACGTAACCTGCGGAAATTCAAAATTCGCGATACTTTTTGAACAGACCTCGTACATTACTGCCAGCGCTTTTCCAACCCTTGAAGTACTTCTGATGTGGGCTTTTCGGTATGACCTTGAGCTCTTACAGAGGTCTTTATCTACTCAATTGTGGCAAAACTCCGTCGTTTAATGGGTCTTTCCAGTTTTGGGAACAGAAAAAACTCGCAGGATGTTAATTTCGGAATACGGTGGCTAAGGTATGATTACGGTTTTGTTGTTGTTGGCCAAAAATTCATAAACAATCAACGATGTGTGAGCAACTAATTGATTTTTTAGATGCAAAAAAAATCGCCAAAACACCAAAAAGATATTCGAAATGGCTGATACTGTCAACATATGTTGGGAACATGTGTGCCAATACAACAACAAATTAAATCGAAAAACGAATGCATTATCTCGTGAAATTTGAAAAATCACCTTGTTTTGAACAGATTGCGTATATAATTATAATGCATTAGTATATGTTTATATAAATTGGTGAAAAAAATATGAGTGCAATAATCGCTTTGTCTACATTTTTACCAAGCCACTTAAAACTCGATTATTGGAAACTCGCTGATATGTAATATTAACATAGAGGTAGCAACTGTTTAGTGAAGTGAAGTGATAATAGCTGAAGTAATGAATAGAATGATCAATATTCCACGTATCAGTTCACTTCAGATAATTTAGTTACTGCACCATTTTGCTGCGTTTTGCCTCTGCGCACTCCAGCCAAAAGAGGTTGTGGAAAACTTTGGAATTATATTAACACACCGCCGCACAGTGTCGCGAGTCCATAGTAGCGAGGGACAAAAATAGAAGGAATAGTCCCACGACAATACAATTTTGTACATAAGATTTTGTTATAAAGAAAAGTTAATACGCCAAAAATTGCTTCAATCGCCCCACGGACACGCCCACCTCCCATACAAACCAAATACTAAGTTGACAGTATCTCGGATACTATAAAAGATATATTGATGCAATTTAGTACAGGAACTCATATCATCAATATAAAGGTATATACCAAAACTGGTAAACTTCGATCAAACTACAAATACGCTTGTCATAAAAAAAGGAAATATTGAAAAAACTACAAATATCTGTGCATAATTATAAGTAAGTAAGTAATTTGAAACCCAAATAAAAAATAATAACACCTTTTATTAAACTCAGTAGAGCATATATTTCCATTAAAAATTTCAGTTTGTTAATTTGTAGTGCTAGGATAATCGGTTCTCGATCATGAATTATTGGAAATTAAACCCTCTACATCTATTTTTGACAAAATTGAAAAACTCCTTTTTTCAACTTTCTCAGATATTACGTGGGTGGTCCGATAAGTACTTAGCCTACAAAAGAAAAACGAAAATGTTGGAAAAGTGGCGATTTATTTCTCAACGTAGTCTCCTTTCAACTCGATACACTTGACCCAGCGATGCTCCAACTTTTTTAACCCGTCTGAAAAATACGTTTTCTGGAGGCCTCCGTGCGGCGATAACCTCCTCATTCGACTCAAATTTCTGCCCGGCGAGTGACTTTTTCAAGTTTGGAAACAAAAAGAAGTCACACGGGGCCAAATCTGGTGAATACGGTGTGTATGGGGCAGCTGTTCGTAGCCTAACGCGACCAATTTGGCGAATCACCGACCGATATTGCTCTTTTTCCATTTTTCTAAAATCCGCGGACACGTTCGTTTCCACACGCGGTCAAAACAAAACTACAAATCCAATATGGCTGAAATTTTGGCAGTAGCCGTCTACGAGGATGTACTACACGATAGTAAATTTATCTTACGATAGTGGCACCATCGGGCGGTGGGGCTAAGTACTTATCGGACTGCCCACGTATATATTGCAGTATATCAGAGTTTCGGTTTTCATGTTTAACTTTAATTTTCCTATTAACTGCTATAATTGGTTCTGAAGACATTAACAAGTTTTGCTTCTTTCGAAAGTTGCCTTGATTCGATGGCAAGCCACCCAGTTTTACTGAAGCCTTCCATCGAATCTACCTTTTTTTGTAATTTTTCTAAATCAAGTGAAGTTTGCATATTATTACAAACAAAAATGTATAGCTCAAGCGAAGCGCAGCAGTGGTCGCTATGTTTTCCTGCCAACCATGCTGCAAAATTGGGGTCCATTTTTAACTGCTTACGGCACTGAAAATGCTAAATTTCTTAAAAACGTGCAGCTAAACTCCATGGTTTCTATTAATACATACTTTCAGCTATATCAAACTGCAGAATCTCGAAGTAGTAAGAAGTAGTTTTTTTGCATTGCACTTTTATTCCTACGAAATGATGTCTCTTCAAGTAGCGGTACAAGGAATATGGAAAGCAAAACAAAAGAGGGAAAGCTTCCACAGAGCTCCAAAAATAGTACAGTATAATCTCGATAATTCGGACACTCGCTAATACGGACAACGCGGTAATCCGGACACTCAATTTCTATTGAAGACTCTGTAATCCGGACACCAGAGTTTGGTTTTTAATTGTCCGGATTATCGAGATTATTTTGTATATTTATAGAATATATTTACTTAACATAAGGTTCCATGGGAAATTTTTCAATAAGAGGCCTCGAACTTACATTCAACAAATTGCAATAATTTCTACCCAAGTCACCAACCTTCACAAAGTGCAAGTTTGGTGGCCTGCCATTGGTATATAAATCGATTTTTTTTTTAATTCGTTTTCACATTTTAGTTAATTGAGGTATTTACTTCAGTACTACGAACTTATTTTTCTACATTTACGATATTCATTTTTTGTATTTTTGTCCCTACTCGCGACACTGTGCGTCGGTCAATTAGATTAACCAGGATTGGTTTACATAACTTTACATAACTTCACTTTTAACTTAAGCGTTTGCTTTAGAATCGCCTGAGTGTTCCATGGTTTCGCGCTAATAATTGCAATGCAAAGGCAAAACTTGATGGAAAAGATTACAAGTTGAGAAGAATTATTTTTCATTGCGGAGCCCTTTCCCAGCAAATGTATTCTCCTGCTACTATTACTTACAGCCAGCATTAACAAATCCTCAACAATTAACCAGAAACATAGCGCAGCGTTGGTCAGTGGGCCCCACAACGCAACAGCAACAACGATTGCGCGCGTAGCGCTGGTGGAGCGCCGAGTGCCAACAGTGTCAACAGTTGGTTGGCGCGTCGGTGTTGATGCTCATTTGAATAAAAGCCATTCAGGTGTAATTGGCGCCACTGTTGTTGCTTGCTGTTGTACTTGTTGTTGTTGTTGCGATTCGGGCTATTCCTGTTGCCATGACAGGTAAACAAGTGATTAGAGCGGAAAAGGCATTAATTTGCGTACGCTGCGCAGTCGAGTGGAATGATTTTAAAATGGCAGCGTGACGCTTGCAGTGCGCAAATCGGCAAATCTAAGGTCGAAAGTGGTGAAAGCGCGCAGCCAGTATCAAAGTGGCTGCGTCGTTGCCGCTCGGGCTACGCGGCACGAGCGGAAATTCGGGATTTATTGCGTACGGACGCATGGGTGACGCTGTGACGGAGTGTCGATTCGATGCGTTCACCTTGTAAACAATTTGCGTGATTACCATTTTTAATACGCTGGAATACGATGGAAGGCTTCGCAGAACAATAACGTAACGCCAGCAACAACAGCAACGCCACTAATAACAATTCGAATACGGCGCAACGGAAAATAGAAACAAAACATCCGAAATGGTATTGCGCCATTCGAGCGAAAGTCGACCTTAACCAAATTGCGTTACATATCTATTCGTATAGCACAATAGCGCAGAGTTCTCACGACTTGCGATTTATGAGCCGGCGGCATCGCAAGGGCAATGAGCAATGGGCAACTTGTTGCGCACTCGCTGCGTTGGCACGTGTGACAGCGTGGCGACATGTTGCCGCAACACTGTCGCGGTGCTGCAAATGCTGGGGTTGCCAAGTGTTGAGTTTGCTGCTGCTGCTGCTGTTGCTGTTGGTGTTGGTGTGGTGTTGCTTCGCGCCATGGCCAGTGCAGCAATTCAATGTTTCGGCAGCGTTTGGCCGGCGATAACGTGTCACAAGCAAGACTCGGCAGCACAGCGCGGCCGCGTCGCCCTTTGCGGTTGCGGACGGGTTAATTGTGTGTGCTGTCCGGCCGACCATTCGTCCGACTGGCTGCGTGCCGCACTCACCCACGCCTATCCGACGCACTCCTCCACACATTCGGCCGTCTGTCGGTGTGTCTGTCATTTAGTCTGCGCGCCTCGAGTCTGATAAGGTGAACGCAAACGCTGGCTTTGTTATTGCTATTGCTGCCATCGTGATATGCGGTACATGTGCAGTGCGTTTGCGGTTTGCTTTTGCGTCGTAGTGCGCCTCCTGGCGGGCGACTGCCATTCGCCTATAAATATGTGTGTATATAAACAAAAGTGGCGATAAGTTGTTAATCGTTTCAATCGTGCCCTAATCGAACGCGAACGTGGACGCGTACGGAAATGCCAGCGAGTGCACAATTCACACACGCAGCGCCGTTACAGATTCAAGGATATCGCACATTGTCGGACTAACCATGGCGGATTAACCGAAACTGATTGCCAACTATACGCAATCTTCAACTTTTGTGGACCGCGAATTGAGTGAATTTCCATTTAACAATTTTACAATTGTGAGTGCAATTTGTCGAACGAGTGTGCGGTGCAGGTAGATTATAATTTGTGGTTGGTGCTGAGCGGTGTAATGTGATAAGTGTGTGGAGGAGATGTGCGCTTGAATGGAAGTGCGAATTGTGGCACAGTTGCAAGTGAATGGAATCGCGTGAGATATAGTGTTTCTATTTACGTGCATACATACATATGTACGAATGGAGAAATTTGAATCGCCAACAATAGCACAATCCTCTATAATCACATTTAATTTATAAATATTTTTGTGTGAAAAATGCTGTGTGAAGTTATTTTCTGCTGATTTAACTGCAGATTTTGGTATTAATTTCATACAAAACCATAGCTCACGAGCTTTAATGTGGCAAGTATTTTTAATTGAAATTTCTTTAAACAGTATTCGTCTTAAATCATTCTTTAAATATTTGTCTAAAACAAAAAATCAAATATTTTTGGTTAATTATGAGTTGAAGAGTGTTTATTTGACATTAAAAGCTGCCACCCCCTTCAAAGCTAAAGTTGTTAAAAAAGTGGCAGCCGTACTACAATTTTAAATCAAAGTTTATGTATCTCAACATCTTCGTCAAAGTCAAAGACATACTCAAACTTAACTTAACCGTAGATCGAGCTTCAAAAAAGTTAAGGAATCCTATCCTATGTATACAAAGAAGAGAATTATAAACTTTTCAATTTTACCAAGACCTCTCTTTCTTAAAAAAGTGTGAAAGATGGTTTTAAACAAGCATAATTCCAACACAACAAAGTCACAAAGAATGGTTAAATTAATATAAAATTAAAAAAAAAAAGTTATAATAAAACAAAAAACAAATGTAAAATAATAATAATAATAAAACAAAAAACAAATGTAAAATTTTTGATACAAAGCTCGATCTACGGTTAAGTAAAAATTGTTCAACATTAATTGACTTAAATAAATCAAATATTGACGCAGCAAACTGTGATGCGTAGTGGTTCTTGAGGTTGTTCAGGTTGGTTCTCTGAGGTTTTCGAAGCCCACAGATGCAACTGTTGTGATTGTTTACGTGCCTAGATGGATGAGAAACTTATGGGATATAGTACCTGCAATGTTTTTCTTTAATCATTTTTGTAGTGACCACAATATTTCTGTTCTGTGTTCATCGATCCATATTTTAAGTTTTTAATCGTCAAGTCTCATTGCAGTGGCATACAACTGTATGTTCGCAGTTAAAAAATTGCGTATTATTTTCAATGACACCTTTTTTTGAAAGATTCTCTAAATACCAATTATTTTCTTTCTTTCAAAATGAGTCCAACTACTAATACCACATTTATATTTTTATTGATTTCGTTACCAAAAACGCCTTTCGGAATTCGCCCAAAAATGAATGGCAGTCAATTATTTATTTTATCTATCAAAAGAAGAATTGAGTGAGTCTGGCGGCTTTCTTATCAAATAAAAATCATATACAGTCATGTCTGGATATAGTGAAATAATTATTGCAAGGCGTGTTCACAGTATTGAGTTTGTTCACTATTTCAAGGTTAACATTCAAAAACTCGTTTTATTTGCTCAAAATATACTTTTTGCTTTTTGTTTGAAATTGCTTTCAAAATTTTATTCATGATTTAGAGGCTTCATGTCAAAATTTGAGTGTTCACTATATCGAGATGTTCACTATATAGGGTGTTCACTATACCCAGACACGACTGTATTCTTGATTCTCGAAGAAACAAATTGTTTCCCACTTTTATGTTGTAATCATGGAATCTCAGAAGTTTACTTGTTAGCAACTAACCCTAATACACTTTTAAATATTGATGACCCACCGATTCCAACTACAATTCGCTTCCAAAAAAATCCATCGTCTATATGAATTTAGCTTTTATCTGCTATTAAAGTGCAGCACAATGGTTTGTACAGTTTGTCAAGTAAATGTTTGCAAATTAAAAGAAGGTTGAAAATTATTTTGAAAAGCTTATAATATAACAGAAATTGCAATATTTTGAAATTATTTGAAAAATATAGATTAATTGAATATTTCACTCTCATATAATATCAAAGTAATGTAAGTAAAGTAAGAATTGATTTGAAAGTATCTTCTGGACGACCCAGAAAACTGTCTGACAGAGAAAAATGAAAAATCATCCGAAAAGTTCGTGAAAACCCCCGTATCTCAATAAGGGAAATGGCTTTGGATATAAAAATAGAATGCGGAACTGATGTATCCCATGAAACTGTTCGGAACTGTATGGCGCCAAATTTTCAATGTAATCTTGGTTTTGAAAGAAGACACATTTTTTGACAGTTTGAAGTATAGCTTCATTTCCTTTTTGGATTTTTTACACTGTTTTCGCGTATCAAATAGACATTACTATTAATCTGTATCTTAAAAAAATGTCAAAATATTGCAATTCCTGTTATATTTATAAGCTATTCAAAATAATTTTTCTACCTTTTTTAAGTTTGCAAACATTTACTTGACAAACTGTATATGCAAATATAATTTTATTAAATTTCGTACAAATCAGTTTATTTCTTATTCACTTCACTTGAGTACATATTTACTGCTTATAATCAGCTATATTCTCTGCAGCAGATTTGCAAACAAATAAATATTAAAAACAATTTTCTTGTTCCAAATTGTTCGTAGAAGCATTAAATGTTCAGTGTGCTTGTTTACGTTCTCTTGGCCACATTCACTTCTTTTCACCGAAACACCAATCAAACATGTCGCATTTTACAATGCTCAATTCTGCGTATTTATCGCAAATGAGCACCGGCTTACTCCGCCCTAAGTCCTGGCACCCAAGCACAATCCAACTGCGGAAAGACAAATTCTTAAGCACCACCTTTTAGTGCCTTCAGCTGATTGTCGCTCGCTTGTTGATTGTCGAGATTGGGTTTATATTGAAACGGTTCGACAATAGCGGCCATAATGGCTACCGCAGTGCGATAAAATCGCCAACAATGGCACACTGTGCGCCACAACACCGCAAAATCATTCTACCGCGCCACCACCGCAGCCACCCCCACCGGCGCCACACATGTACGCGCGCCAACTTACTGACGCGGTTTGTGCATTTAAACCGCACTGTGCGGCGCACTGTAGCCGCCCGCGCCCCGGTGTGGCTGCGAACGCGACGGCCGCACAACTGCTCTATTTCCCATGACCTTTGCTAACGGTATCACGTACACCGCAGCGCGCGCACACGGCGCCCTTTTGTTTTTACGCTCGCAGCCAAATCACCCAAAAGCTGGTGCACGGAATGTGTAGTGGCTGGCGTTGGATTTTCGGTGGATGTGGATTTTCGCACAACAAACAACCATCCACTTGCCGGCATTAGGCAAGTGTATGAAAATAAAATGCAACACATCTGCTGGTCGTCATTGACAATACAGTCAAAGCCCACTTAAGTCGACGCGTAGAAGGCGCGTGGTGTGTGCTGACTATAATTAAATGTATCGGCACACGAGGTGATTATGTTAAATCTATTTATAAACGAATCGTGTAAATTTGCACATTGCAAAAATTAATAGCTTATCACTCAGTCAGGTCCTTGCTCGTGTAGTGTTTGGGGTTGCTATGCTCGTTGAGCAGCAGCTAAAGTTCATGAAAGTCACTTAAGCAACTTTCACTGTACTCACTCCAAAGGCGCCCCGAATCATCATCAGACCAAATATTTTTTTGTTTTTGTCCATTTCGCCACAGGCCTGTTTGTGTAGGTTGTAATTCGAAGCCGAAAGCGTGTTTAAATTGTTGTTATTTCGGATCGTTTTGTTGTCCCTATGACGGCATTAGCCTTTTACCATTTAATAAATTCAAAAAGTGCAAGAATATGAAATATAGCACAGAGTAATTAACCAATTAAAAGTGGACGATAGTCAGGTGTGCATGTCTGGCTGTCGGTCTGCCTGTCTGCCTGCCAATCCCAGGTCTTTCATTTGCAAATGGCAATAGTTGTTAACGTTAAATGGGCATTTTGTAAGCCACTGTTGCGGCAGTTGTGAAGTTCATTCATCAAACTGTCAACGCGGAACCGGCACCGTAGTACTTTTGCGCTCATCAACACTTTGACTTTGACGTACACGAACTGAGTGCTTCGCCAAGGTTTAATCCTTTTCCGCACGCACCTGATGCGAATCTAATTTCGCTTAGTCACGTTTCGTTGGGCATTTTGAGCGGCAGTGTGCAATCGACTATTCAACAATTCAACTATATTACACGAGTTAAGTGCCATTCGCCACTGTGCAGCGGTTCATGCTGATGATCCTTAATTGCCGTTTGAGCTCTTTCTGCTGAGTAATCAATTTCGATTTGGTTTGTGTCCTTCTGCACTTGCACATCCGTTTCCGCTCTGCGCGGCGACTGTCTGTCTCCACAGCGCTACGCAACGTCTGTTCTGCTGCTGTGCATGTTGTCATTGTTTTTGTTATCGTTATTGTTTGGTTGTTTTTGTCGCCGCAAGGCATTAGGTGTTGCCTGTTTATTTGTACATGTGACGCTTGCTAATTTATTTACGACATTAAATTTTGCGCTTAGCTTTTAATTAAGCAGCAAATGTTGAGCAGCGTGTCGGCATTTGTATGGCCCACGCGTACGCACAATGGTTCGCACGCCTCACGTCTTTGGGCCAAATGTAGCTGAAGCACTATAGAGGCCCATTTTCGAAGTCGTTAGCTCAGTCGTTCATTGGTTCGGTAGTTCATTCGTTTGTTTGTTTGTTTGTGCAGACTGATGAATATTTATTTAAATGACTTTTATTTGCTTTACAAAACAGCTCCTCTCTGCTCCCCCTGCGCCGTATTACTCTATTGCGCGCACAACTGCCACCTGGTTTGGCATTTATTTGCAACGAGAACAACAATAATGCGTTTAATCAAAATAGCAACAACTGTAAAATCGAAATATTGTAATCCCATTGAAAATTCGATGTAAACAGACAGACACACATGCCGACTTTCGTAACTGTAGAAGGATTACAAATGTGGGCGGGTAGTTAGCATTTTCAGTGCAGTTCCAATCAAATTTTTGAAACTATAATGATGGGCATTCGAAGTTTCAATGCATTTATTTCAGTGACCTAAAATAATTATTATCCATATTTTTGGGAATAAAAAAATTGCCTTAATTTAAGAAATTTCTTTAATTATTGCTTTGTAATAATTATTCCCAACAAGAAATTTTTTACGTCACCTATAACTATTATCATGTAATAAATATTTTTGAGTTGCAACTCTTATAAGTTACAAGTATATTTTTCGTTGTCGATAACTACACTGTGCAAGTCGAAAATTCAGACATGGGGGGACCTACAGAGCGATTTTTCATAGGTATACTGAGTTGAGATCCACCAGCCGTTTGGCTGGATTGGCTCTAGTTTAAGAGAAATCCGACTTTGAAGTTTGCTCATTTTAGTCGAGTTCGTCGCTTAAGTCGCTTCGCTTCGAACTTTAAATGCTAATAGGTCCTAAATCGTTCCGAATATCGCTTTACTGTCTTCGGCAAGTTTGTAGATATTTTAAAGACCAACAAATTTGCTTAAGACACCAATAAACAAAAAATACATTCAAACTGTGTAATTGCGATATGTGCATTTTTTTGCGCAGCGCAACGTGGCGTATGAGTGTCATTTAATTATAACAAGCATGCCGATTCAAGAGAGTTGTCAGTATCTGGTTCACTTTATTTATTTCACTATGGTGAAATCCAGGTAGATGACGTACACTTATTTCTCTGAGTAGCAATTGTCAATGCGTCATTTTATTTGTGTCAGTTCGATTAACCTTTATTGTTGTTGTCGCTAAAATAGTACAAAATTTAAAATTTACCTTCGCTACTCCAAAAATATATCTTTTCGTAATGTATTTTATGTTAGAAAAACATAGAAACTGCATTGCCGTGCATTTTTTTACAGACAGCACGATTTTGCTGGCATGTAGTTGCGTTTTTGGACATCTGTGCCAAATGTCACATCAAAAAAATCATTAGTGTTTAGTATACAATACATACATACATACATACATTTCTGAAGTACAAAAAGTGCATTCAGCGATTTTTACAAAGAATAAAATTATTCAACAAAGAAGTTCCATTAAATTTTGTGTGCGGAATCAAATTTCTGGTGCTGAAACGTTCAATAGCGAAGCAACTCGTAAAAAGAGGCCGGAATTATGGTTTTTGCACCGTCGCATACTGCATTGATTCTTCGTGAGTTTTTCGCCAAAAATTCAACCAATATCGTTTCACAACCACCGTATTCGCCTAATTTAGCTCCGTGTGACTTCTGGCTGTTCAGCAAACTCAAACGACCGCTCCGGGGAAACCGTTTTGAGTCAATTGAAGACATTAAACGTGAATCGCTACGCGCATTGAAGGCTATTCCGGAAATTGACTTTAACAACTGTTTCGAGGATTGGAAAAAACGTTGGCACAAGTGTATTGGGGCCGGGGGAGATTACTTTGAGGGGGACGAAATAGATTTGGAAGAATAAATAAAGAATTTTAAAATTATGAACAAAGTCTTACTATTTCTTGCCCACAGTAGTATATTGAACTTGGGTTTGTTCCTTCTTCACCCAACAAGTGGTTGATGTTCTGTCAGATTGTCTGTACGTGTGTAAAATTTCATAAAAATTGAGTTTCTTAAGTACGTTCGTTTAAGTTTAAAACAATGACAATGCTTTCACGAAAATAGTTCAGCAGTTTATTATTGGATGCCACATTGATCCCCTCCTTACTGAATGTCGACTAGACACTGCCTTCTTGGCCAACGCATTAAATATTCATTCTCACTTGTTCGCTTGAAAACTCTCGAATACACGCCGGTCTTAGCCGCCTTCGTCCTGTCAACTTTATCCTGCGACGGCTTTGTGTACGTGCATGTGTGTGTGTGTGTGTGTGTGGTGGGTGTAGGTATCTGTGCTTGTGATTCCAATGTGACTGCTTACAAATAAACACACATTTTGATTGTCGTGTGTGGAATATTAAAATCGCAACCGACCAGCAATAAGGAAACACACTTTTGCTGAAAGCCATCGTGGAGATGCGAGCGAATATATTTTTATTGTCCAACTGAAAGGGAATTGTCTCTATATTTGTTACTTTTGGCCAAGACAGACCGCCTTGCGTCCAGCTAATGTCGCGGTAATTTCTTCAACTCTTGCCGCTTAATCCACTCGCAAATGTCCGTCGCCTGTTACTTTGTATCTTGCGCTTGGTGACTTGTTTTTTGGCAACGCAATATTTATGTAGCCATGGCCATCGTCTTCGGTTGCCGGCCTCGGTGCGCATTCAATCAACTGCGAAACACAACACCGCCGGTGTCCTCTAACGCAGCCGCCGCCGCCTGCGGTGCCGCTGTAGTTGGCGTGGAATGGAATGCTCGTCCCTACTCAAAAATGCAATAATGTCAACCATCATTGCTGGCATCCTCAGTTCGAAGGGACTTCAAGTGGGTGCCCAGTGAACGCATATAACCTCAAGTAGGCAGAGGAGAATCTCTGTCTGCCGCAATAGCTCGCCGCCCATTGGCATCGCCTGATATGTGCGTTGTAAACTTTAATTACGTAGGCTGTTAGATTTAAATGTTAAAGCGTTAGTGTAGCGAATTTGCCGTGTGTACCGACCACAACCTTTATTGCGCAGGCCACTGTTTCACTTTATAAAATGTAGTTTCACATACTTTGCGACTGTAAAATGTGGCCAGGAATTTGAATCATCGAATCATGTGAATGGGAGGGCGGAAATGGCAAATATTCTTGTCGGCGTTGCGTACGGATTACGGCCTTGACGTCGCCATCTTTCGAACATCGCAATACATTTTTCCAATATTTATGCATTCTGATATTTATTGCTTTCACAGGCTTACCTCTACATTCGGTCAGCAATGAACACCACATCGCCGAAATCGTCGCTGGCTAAACTGGGTTTGCACAGCGCGAAGCACAAAGCGCTCAAGGTGATGGTGCTGGGACAGAGTGGCGTCGGTAAGACTGGTTAGTTGCGCACACTGCCCATAACTAGAATTCACAAAATATAATTAATATCTGAATTATGAAACCCTCTGCTGACAGCAATGGTAGTGCGTTTCATAACGCGGCGCTTTATCGGCGAATACGATCCGAATCTGGAAAAGGTCTACACATATAACACTATGCTGGACAACGATCTCATACAGTTTGATATTCTGGACGCAGCAGGGCAGCCAAACGTGCGTTCGATCTCCAATGCTGCCGTACACTTTTGCCCACCATCTCCTAATCCTGTTTTGTCATTTGCTCTGCAGAAGGAGGACTGCGTCAGTCTGGACTCGAATATCCGCTGGGCTGATGCTTTCATTCTTATGTACTCGGTGACGGATAAATGTAGCTTTGACGAGTGCAACCGCCTCAAGTTTCTCATTAACTACAACAAGCGACGACGCAAACTGGGATCCAACAGCAAGGTAAGCATACTTGAATCCAGCAACCGTTGCAACGCCAGACGTTCCCTCTTCGTTTACACGCAGGACTGCATGCTGGAGGTGCCTGTGATTCTGGTTGGCAACAAGACCGATCAAACCGGCGATCGCATGGTGACCGTTGAGGAGGGCCAACGCCGTTTTCGCGAATTGTCGTGCGCTTGCTTCCATGAGATATCGGTGCGGGAGAGCGTGGACCAGGTGCAGGCCGTGTTCCGCGATGTGTTCCGCTTCTGGCGTGTGTTCAGCAAATTTCCCAAACTCAAACGTTCCACCAGCGATGTGCAAAATGCCGCCGACCTGGTGCTAAGTCCCGACTCGGGTTGTTCGTTCTATGATTCGACATCGCTGAGCAACGAGGCGCGTAGATCGTTCTTAATAAACGGTGAGCGATTTTCACGGGCGACTTGTTGAATGATTATTTCATGCACATTTTGTGCGCGTATAGGCAATGCGTGCTTGGAGGAGAGCGATCACACCGAATCGACCGATGAGCTGGGCTCCAGCAGTCTGTGCAGTTCGCGCAGTGAAATCGATCAACCATTCCGCAGTCGTGCCTCCACCGACGGCACGCTGCTGTCCCGTCCACGCCGATGGCGCTATCCGCCACCCGGTTGCCTACTGCCGCACACCAATCGCGTCGAGCGGCGCATGAGCATCTCGACCAGAGGCAGCAATGCAAGCTACTGACTACACATCCATCACTGATCGTTCGGCCACCGAGCAATCTTCAGGTCCAGCAGGACCGCCCAACTGTGGCGTGAAGTTGCACACACATAGCAAAGCTCAGACTCGAAGCGGAGCTGAAATTGTGACCGGCTTTCAATGTTGTATTTCACATTGAGTCCTACAACTGTGGAAGCTCTGCTGTGGAGCTCTGCTGAGATTTCCTACTGGGTGCACAGAATATGGTTGCATTGTAAGTGCCACTAATGCCTGATGGAATTTTTAAGCACAGCCTTTTCGTTGCGTGCGGATTTTTCTGCAGCTTTGTGTGTAAGTTTTTTTATAGAACTGACAGTTATGTGCCACTGTTGCCGCCACGTGTGCATTCATTAGCGCCAATCTAGCTGTGACGTTTACATGTACGAGTATTTGCATTTGTAGACGAATAAAGGTTTCAAATTATTGCCCAACTGACCATAAAATGCGAAAATGAAATATTCAAGTAAAATATTATTAAATGCTGAAATATTGTACAATTACAAATAATTTAGAATAAATAGTGAGAAAAGCGTGTCAGTGTACTTACTAACAAAAACAAAGATATATATGTACTTATGGATAATGTACATACAACACAGTTGTTTTTCATTTATTGCATCTAAACGAGTTGCCTTAAGGACTTCGCTTCACATGACAGGGATAGTAATATATATAAGAAATTACAAATATAAGCATTCTTCGAGTGTCCGATTTTTCGAATCTCCAAGTGAGCAGTATTCAGTATTCCTCATCGATCTTCAGCAGATATTCCTCAGCGCGCAGCGCTAACTCGCGTATGTTGCGCAGACAGCCGGCTGCTGCCAACTGCAGCTCTTTGTTCTTGGAGCCGACACACTCCAAGAGGAACGGCACCACGCCGCTCTGCAAAGTGGCATCAGTGAGTGAATGCGTGCGATCGGTGCTAGGGGTAAGCGTACCTGGTGCATTGTGATGCAGTTCTGCGGATCGGTGGACAGCTTCTCCAACGCCATTGCTGTGGTGCGATGAACGTGCGGATTGTCACTGGTCAAATAGGTGACGATCGGGGTAACTGTGCGTAGCCGTCCCAGCTCTTGCGTGTTGTTGCCGAAGGAGGCGCAGCTAGCGATCGCTTCGGCCAGGGTCTCGCGCAGCATGTCGTCAGTGGTGTTCACTGGCAATGTACGGACAGATGCAGTGAAATGTGATCAAGTCGTATCGACGGCGTTTGTGCGCACTCACCCAAGTCGGCCATTTTGTAGATGACCTTCAGATCGGTTAAAATGGCGAGGTTTGTGTAGTCTTTGGCAATGGTGGCTATTGCCGCACACACAGCGGACAACACCAAATTGTCATTGGACTTCAACAGGTCGACCACCAGCTCCATGGCGCCCACCAGACTGCGCACCAACTCAGCGGAATCGTTGGCGTTTCGCACGCAGGGGCAAATGGCGTATGCGGCATAGGCCTGCACACGTGGATTCGGGTTCTTCAGTAGCGACCAGATAAGTCGGACCGCGTCCAGATCTTCCAGTACTCGCATACTTTCCATATCCCCGGCGCACTGCTTCAGCGCCTTGGCCAGATTCTCCAAGAGCGGTGCATGAGACGAGTTAAGCAGTGCCACGAGTGCGGGCAGTCCACCCACCCGGCGCAGTTCTTCGCGATTGTTCTGGAAACGTACGCACTCGGCTATTGCGCCCACGACGTTTGTGAGCACGTCGTCCGACTCGTCGTTGAGCAGCGCCACCAAACTAGCTACCGTCCGCAGCGAATCGAATTTTTTCACGTTCGCATCGGCGACGGCACACATCCAAATGGCGCCGGAAGCACCGCAAAGTAACGGTTTGTTGTCGCGCACATTCTTGTCCTTAATAATGGAGACGAGCGGCTCTAAGCCGCCGGCAGCGCGCACCAGGTCACGCGTGGTCTGATCGAAGGCGCACTTGTAGATGGCCGTGCTGCCCTCCATCTTTAGGTTAAGGTTGGGCGAATTCAGGTGCGTCACTATGTCGGCGATCATGCCCTCCGTGGTGATGGCCAGTTGGAACTTGGGCTGCAAGTAGAAGACACCGTGAGGCTGTGAAGCGAGCACTTAGTGGCGCCAGCCACTAACCTGTGACGCGCACTCTTGTATGGTGCCCATGATGGGGATTACAACGTCGATGTGGATGGACTTGAGCAGACGTGCCATCAGCGGCACAATGCCGCTCTTGCGCATTAGCTCCTTGTTGTGGCGCGACAGCGAGAGTGACCACAGTGCTCGCGCGCCCGCTCGCGCCATATTCAAACATTCCAGCTCTTCGACAGTTAGATCCTCCCGGTTAGTTTGCAGGATACTACGAACCGCGCCACGTCAGTTATTCCGCACAGTTGCAGTGCATTTTAAGTTCAGTGCGTACTTACCTCAATTTAACGTCCAGCAAATCAACCAGTTTCGGGATGCCGTCATGCACGCGAACATATTTTCTAGCCAGGCGCACTTTGCACACGTTCGCCAATGTTTCGGCGGCCATGGTTTTGAGTTCCCTCACGGAAGAGGTGAGTATGTAAACAATGAGTGGAATCCCACCCAGATCGACGATCGTCTTTCGTATGTCAATGTTGTGCGAAATTTCGGCCAACACCTTCAACGAACCCAATTGACACTTGGAGTCGTTGCACTCGAGTATGTTGACTAACACATCCAGACCGCCGATGTCCTGAATAGCGAACTGATTGATCTGGGTGCTCAGATCGTAGTCGGTGAGGCAACACAACGACACAATGGAGGCTGTCTGGTTGCCCGCCTTTATGAACTTGATCAGCTTTTGTATATTGTAGTAATCGGCTGGAATTTCCGCTGTGCGTGCCACTTCTTTCCAGCGCTCCTCCTCGTCTGTTGATGACTCGACCTCGGTGGAGTCGGAATCTGGCTGAATGACGGTTTTTTTAACACCGGAGAAGCGATCTGGACAGCTGCCACATGCCTCTTTTTGATTGGGTCGCAGAGGTTTCTTTGTGCTCGGAGCTTGGGATTCTGCCGCTTCTAGTTGTGAGATCTCTTCTACTAATTTATTTTTTTTATTTGTATTACTATTAGATAAAATCCCGGCAGGTTCCTGAAGGTCTTTGGTTTCAATTTCTCTTTCGTTCTCTTCAGACATTTTGCGATGTTGTGGTGTGGCAGAATGAGTGATTTTCTGTTCCGATTCTTCTACTTTCAGTACAAACTAAGCCGATTTGTCGTAAGCAAATATATTTATAATTTTTTTTTTTGTTTTGTTTGTATATGGTTTGCAATTTAGTTGCCAGTTCACATGCCAGCCTGACGTCGTTTCCTGTAGTTTTATTCGTAGAGACTGTGCGTACAGCAAGTTGTCTTGGTTTCCGAGTCTTCCTTAATATCTAAATTAGCAATGGCAGTGCATTAAATAAATTTAATAAATGAACGAAGACAGGAACAGGAGTAGGCGCAGAGGGGAGGAGCCCCATGCAACAAGACTGACAACTTGTCATGTAAAAATATTGTTACGAAAATACCAGTTCTAGTGGGCTGGTACGAATCACAGGATTGTGCAATTTGAAATAAACAAACACACTTAGTTCCTCAAACGCAGTCAATAAGAACCAACAGTCACTTTATTTAACAGATTTACACTTAAATATTCGCTTAACTATTCCGCGTGGCAACTCCGCTAGTCAAAATCAGACTGACCCGCTGCGCCGCACCCGGCTGCCTTTTATACCTGTCCGGCCATCGCGCAGATCGTTCCCGCACATTCCGGAGTGGACTGACGGTTTCCATGACGATCGCGACCATCATTGCCAGGTTAGACCAGAAGTTTCCATCATTGCCAGGTTGGACTAGAAGTTTCCATCATTGCCAGGTTGGACTAGAAGTTTCCCTTATTATCGCGGCCGTCGTTGCCAGATTGAATTATAGCACGGCGCGTAGCGACAGGGTTGCTTTGCACAGCGACAGACTGTCTTATCGTTACACTGCCCACCACTTAGACTTGTTCGACCCGAACAAGTGCCGAGGTTCCGCTGTGATAAGGCGCCAGGCGCTCCAAATGGACTACCTTCAGCTTAGCGCCTTTATTGCTGCAACGTTGAATCCTGTAGACCACGTCGTTAATCCTAGTCACGACTTTGTAAGGTCCTTCCCATGACGTTTGCAGTTTCGGAGACAAACCTTTCCTCCGCTGCGGGTTGTAGAGCATTACCAGATCGCCTTCCTGGAACCCTGCTGAGTTGGCTCGCAGATCATATCGGGCTTTCGCCTTATCGCTGACGAGTTTGGTGCGGCTCCTTATGAACTGGTGAATTTCCTCCAGTTCCGCCCGCTTATTGACCACGTAGTCAGTCCTAGCGCCTCCCGTTGTGCTGACCACCCCGAACTTCAAGTCAGCGGGTAACCGCAACTCTGTGCCGAACACTGCTCGGGCTGGAGTGAGTGATGTCGTGTCGTGCGGGGCTGACCTATACGCCATCAGGAACAGGGGGATATGCGTGTCCCAATCCTTTTGATTCCTGCCTACCACCTTCCGCAGATATTCTTCCAGTGTCCGGTTAAAACGTTCCACCATGCCGTCGGACTGTGGGTGCAAAGGAGTGGTACGAGTTTTCCTTATCCCCAGCAGCTCACACACTTCCTTGAATACCGCAGACTCGAAATTCCGGCCTTGATCTGAGTGCAACTCCAACGGAACTCCGAACCTGGCTACCCAGTTGTTTACCAGCTTTTCCGAGATCGTAGTGGCCTCCTGGTTAGGAATAGGGTACACTTCGGGCCATTTGCTGAAGTAATCCATTACCACCAGCACATATTTGTTGCCTTGAGTGCTGACTGGGAATGGGCCAGCGACGTCCATAGCAATCCGCTCGAAGGGCGCTCCCACGTTGTACTGCTGCATGCGGCCCCGAGACTTTCTTGTCGGACCTTTCGCGGCTGCACATCGGTCACAGCTCTTAATCCATTCGGCTACAGATTCCTGGCATCCTACCCAGTAGAATCGTCTTTTTATCTTGGCGACGGTTTTGGTGATGCCCAGGTGCCCTCCACTGGAGTCGTTATGGTATGCCTCGATGACCTCGTTGATTCTGCATTTCGGCACTACCATTAGGGAGTTGCTGGTCCGACCATCCGCGCTCTCCCATTCGCGATACAGGCATCCTTCCCTCAGCCGCAGACTTTCCCACTGCGCCCAGTAAGCCTTAGCGATCGGGCTTTCACCGGCCATCTCCCGCCAGTCTGGACGTGCGCCTTGCTCCTTGCCTTCGACGATTTTTGCAAGATCCGCATCCTCGCGCTGGTCCTTTTGTAGCCTCTCCGCAGACCACTCTTCCTCTGGCATAACGCTTACCAACCGGACGTCCACTATCTGTTCTTTGCTTTCGGCTCGCGAGCACTGCCTGCATTCGACTTTGCACGGACGGCGTGACAAGGCATCGGCATTTCCATGGCTACTGCCCTTGCGATGCTCTATCGTGTAGTCGTAGCTCTGCAGTCGCTCGATCCACCGCGCCAATTGCCCTTCAGGATCTTTAAAGTTCAGGAGCCATCTCAATGCCGCATGATCTGTGCGCAGGCGAAACCTTTGTCCATACAGATATTTGTGGAAGTGTTTTACGCAGTCCAATACCGCCAGCAGTTCTCTCCGCGTCACACAGTAGTTGCGTTCCGGTTTCGACAGAATCCTACTGTAGTATGCTATCACTTGTTCTTGGCCGTCTATTATCTGTGATAGCACACCGCCAATACTATGCCCGCTTGCATCCGTATCCAGCACAAACATCTCTCCAGGCACGGGGAAGGCCAGAATTGGAGCAGTGCACAGTTTTTCCTTCAGACGCACAAAAGCCTGCTCCTGCTCTTCGTTCCACTCGAAGGCTTGGCTCTTTTTCGTCAGTTTGTGCAAGCTGCTGGCTATGTTCGCGAATCCCGGAACAAATCGGCGGTAGTATGTGCACAGGCCCAGGAAGCTGCGGAGTTCGTGTAGATTGCGTGGCCGGGGCCACTCCTTCACCGCCGTGATTTTGCCTTCATCCGTATGTACTCCGCGGGCAGAAACCGTATGACCCAGATACTTGACCTCTTTTTGGAACAGCGAGCACTTCTTCGGGTTGAGTTTAAGCCCAGCTTTTTGTATCCGCTCGAATACCTCCTTTAGCTTTCCCAGGTGGTCGTCGAAGCTTTTACCCATCACGATTATGTCGTCGAGGTACACCAGGCACGTCCGCCAATGCAGCCCCTTTAGCACGCGTTCCATTAGCCGCTCGAATGTTGCTGGTGCGTTGCAGAGTCCAAACGGCATGACGGTGAACTGCCACAAACCATCGCCCACACTGAAAGCCGTCTTCTCCTTGTCCTTGTCTGCAAGCTCTACCTGCCAATAGCCGCTGCGTAAGTCGAGCGTGGAGAACCACTGTGTGCCTGACAGCGTGTCCAGGGTGTCATCGATCCGCGGTAGTGGATAACTGTCCTTCTTGGTCACATCATTGAGCTTCCGATAGTCCACACAAAACCGGGTACTGCCATCCTTTTTCTTGACTAGCACGACCGGCGAGCACCAGGGGCCCGAAGAAGGCTCTATGACCTTTTCTTTCCGCATGTTTTCGATCAAGTTTGTGACCTCTTCCCTCTTGGCCAGAGGAACTCGTCTTGGCGGTTGGCGAATCGGTTTTGCACTTCCGGTGTCGATGTTGTGCTTCACTATGGCTGTTCTTCCGCCTGCCTCTGCCGCAAATATTGCCCCATAGTGCTGCAGGAGTGACCTCGCCTTCTGTTTCTGCTTGGCCGTCAACTCGCTGCTCCACTGGTTCTCCTGCGGTATGGCGTCCATATTAAAACCGCTCTTCTTATTATCTCCCGGCGGGCTACTCTCGCAATTGACCACTGCTACAGCTTCCTTACAGTCGCCAATTACCTCACCTTTCCCGACATATCTGGGTACATTCAGGGGGTTCAGTATTCTGACCGGTATTCTGCCATTCCTAGGTTCCACTAATGTACGTCCGATGATGATGTTGTCGTGTCCTTGTTTCGGTGCTTCTACAACCCACAGCCGACTCGTCCCCTCGTCCTCGTCCACCTTTGCCCACACAATCGCCTCAGAATTCGCTGGTATCCTCCGGTGTTGACACGATACAACCTTCCTTACCGCCACGCTTCGCTCATAGCCGGTGTGCAGCGGGAATTCAACGTTGGCATATCTCAGCACATGTCCTTTCAGGTCCAGCGTAAAACCGTGCCTAATCATGAAATCCACGCCGATAATCACGTCGTCCATTATATCCGCGACGATGAACTCATGTTCCAGGCTGCTGGTGCCGATAGTAATCGTTTTTGTAACTTTCCCTCTTACCGGCGCACGCTCGCCAGTCGCAGTCCGCAGCTGTATGCCATGCAGCGGTTCCCAGCTCTTCAGCAGCTTCCTTTTTATGATCGAATATGACGCTCCAGTATCCAATGTCAACACGAACAGCTTTCCATCTATCCTTCCTTCAATTGTCAAGCTGCTGGGCTGTCGTTTCAGCTGTGAGACAAGGACGGTGGGGCGGCAGATTGTGGGGATCAGCTCACGCCCCTTTGGGCTGACCCGTTTTAGTTTAACGACTCGCCGTCCTCAGCCCTGCGCTTGTTGGCTGGGCCTCGATTGTCAGTATTCCTCGCTTCAGGCGATTGCGATCGAGAACGGGAACGCCTCTCTCGTTGGCGGCAGTCTCGTGATATGTGGCCCTGCTTGCCACATACCCAGCATACAACTTTAGAGGAGACCACCCGTGGCCTGCGCGGCGGCTCAGAGCTTATTGCCTGGATCGCAACGTCGTTGTCCGGCTGGATCTGGCGTATCCTTGCAGGTGCATACCGAGTGCTCCCAATCCATGTCGCCTCGTATGTCATCGCGCTGGTCACCGTCTCTCTAAATGTCGGCTTGCCCATCATCAACGCACTGCGACGTGTCTCCGGATCATGAAGACCTTCGATAAATGCCTCAATCTTCATCCTCTCGAGATCATCAGCGCCGAAGGACGGGTAGGACAGCTGCACGAGCCGCTCAATGTCTGCTGCATATGTCTGCAGCGCCTCGTTGGATTTCTGCCTGCGGTTCTTCAGCTCACAGTAGTACAGCGTTCTGTTGTGCTCGTCGCTGTATTTGGCTGCCAGCGCCCTTATGACGGTCTCGTACTCACTTCGTAAACATTCTGGAACGGATTTTATTACCTCAGCCGCAGCACCTTTAAGAGCCAGCGCCAATCTCCGACCTTTCCTTACATCGGTCCACTGATTTTCCAGAGCAGCCAGGTCGAATTGTAGCTTGAATGTATCGAACGGCGTAGTCCCATCATAAGTAGGCACTTCCGTTCGGGTGCCAAAATTTTCCGGGACCGGCGGCAAACATTCTCGTGGCTGTACCTCTCTAAGCCGCTCGTCGATTTTTCTGTTCACCGAGTCCGCCAGACTATCAACTCGTTGGTTCAGGGAATCACCAAGATCGTCAACACGTTTGTTCAGGGAATCATCCAGGTCGTCGACTCGTTTATCCAAGTGTTCCACTCGAGTCCCCAGGTGCTCCACCTTCACATTAAGCTGGTTGGCGATTTCTTCCACTTTCTGTTCCCAGCGCGCAGAATTTTCCTGAAGCTTGTTTTCCATTTTCTGGTCGGAAGCCTCGAACATGCCTTTCATTGCGACCATTAGCTGGCTCATGTCCATGGCTTGTGGTGGCGCAGCCGCTGCAGCCGTACTTTGCATCGACGCCGCACCGGCAGGCGATTCCTCCACCTTGGCCGACGAATCTAGCTCCTGCGTCCCGAACTCGTGCGCAGTCCAATCGACGCCTCGTGCCTCACACGCCTCTCGCAAGCGCAGCTGCAACTCCACCTTTCCGCCAGCAGTCGGCAAATTCCAGGCAGCCAGCTCCTTTTTCAGCTGGTCCACCTTCAGTTGCTCGAGTTTAACCATGTCTGCGTTTTATAATTTTTTTATTTTTTTTTTTTGTCCTTTATTTATTCAGTAGCACAATCCCACTTCTGACACCAAATGTTACGAAAATACCAGTTCTAGTGGGCTGGTACGAATCACAGGATTGTGCAATTTGAAATAAACAAACACACTTAGTTCCTCAAACGCAGTCAATAAGAACCAACAGTCACTTTATTTAACAGATTTACACTTAAATATTCGCTTAACTATTCCGCGTGGCAACTCCGCTAGTCAAAATCAGACTGACCCGCTGCGCCGCACCCGGCTGCCTTTTATACCTGTCCGGCCATCGCGCAGATCGTTCCCGCACATTCCGGAGTGGACTGACGGTTTCCATGACGATCGCGACCATCATTGCCAGGTTAGACCAGAAGTTTCCATCATTGCCAGGTTGGACTAGAAGTTTCCATCATTGCCAGGTTGGACTAGAAGTTTCCCTTATTATCGCGGCCGTCGTTGCCAGATTGAATTATAGCACGGCGCGTAGCGACAGGGTTGCTTTGCACAGCGACAGACTGTCTTATCGTTACAATATAATACAATTTGGAATGCTTAAAGCAAAAAAGACATTTTTACCGCACATTCACGTATAACTATCAAGAATTTGAATCTTGCTGATGCATTATATGGGAGTCTGAAATTCAATTAGATCATAATTGACTACTTGTATTGATTCCTTAAAAATTACATATGCACAAACTTATAAGTTTTTGATTTCATTAATTTTTTGCATTTCATTTATTGCATTTGCACAAATCTTTAAAGATTTCGCTTCACAAAACAGGGATAGTAATATATATAAGAAATTACAAATATAAGCATTCACCGAGTGTCCGTTTTATCGATTCTCCAAGTGAGTATTCCTCTCAATATTCCTCATCGATCTTCAGCAGATATTCCTCAGCGCGCAGCGCTAACTCGCGTATGTTGCGCAGGCAGCCGGCTGCCGCCAACTGCAGCTCTTTGTTCTTGGAGCCGACACACTCCAAGAGGAACGGCACCACGCCGCTCTGCAAAGTGGCATCAGTGAGTGAATGCGTGCGATCGGTGCTAGGGGTGAGCGTACCTGGTGCATTGTGATGCAGTTCTGCGGATCGGTGGACAGCTTCTCCAACGCCATTGCGGTGGTCCGGTGCACACTCCGATTTTCGCTGGTCAAATAGGTGACGATCGGAGTAACTGTGCGTAGCCGTCCCAGCTCTTGCGTGTTGTTGCCGAAGGAGGCGCAGCTAGCGATCGCTTCGGCCAAGGTCTCTCGCAGCATGTCGTCAGTGGTGTTCACTGGCAATGTACGGAAAGATGCATTGAAATGTGACCAAGTCGTATCAATGTCGTTTGTATGCACTCACCTAAGTTGGCCAATTTGTAGATGACCTTCAGATCGGTTAAAATGGCGAGGTTTGTGTAGTCTTTGGCAATGGTTGCAACTGCTGCACACACAGCGGACAGCACCAAATTATCGTTAGACTTCAACAGACCAACCACCAACTCCATGGCGCCCACCAGACTGCGCACCATCTCACCGGAATCGTTGGCGTTTCGCACGCAGGGGCAAATGGCGTATGCGGCATAGGCCTGCACACGTGGATTCGGATTCTTCAGCAGCGACCAGATGAGTCGGACGGCATCCAGATCCTCTAGCACCCGCATATTTTCGATATCCTCGGCGCACTCCCTCAGTGCCTTGGCCAGATTCTCCAAGAGCGGTGGATGAGACGAGTTAAGCAGTGCCACGAGTGCGGGCAGTCCACCCACCCGGCGCAGTTCTTCGCGATTGTTCTGGAAACGTACGCACTCGGCTATTGCGCCCACGGCGTGTGTGAGCACGTCGTCCGACTCATCGTTGAGTAGCGCCACCAAACTGGGCACCGTGCGCAATGAATCGAACTTCTTTACGTTCGCATCGGCGACGGCGCACATCCAAATGGCGCCGGCGGCACCAGCTAGTAACGGTTTGTTGTCGCGCACATTCTTGTCCTTAATAATGGCGACGAGCGGCTCTAAGCCGCCGGAAGTGCGCACCAGGTCACGCGTGGTCTGATCGAACGCGCACTTGTAGATGGCCGTGCTGCCCTCCATCTTTAGGTTAAGGTTGGGCGAATTCAGGTGCGTCACTATGTCGGCGATCATGCCCTCCGTGGTGATGGCCAGTTGGAACTTGGGCTGCAAGTAGAAGACACCGTGAGGCTGTGAAGCGAACACTTAGTGGCGCCAGCCACTAACCTGTGACGCGCACTCCTGTATGGTGCCCATGATGGGAATGACAACGTCGATGTGGATGGATTTGAGCAGACGGGCCATCAGCGGCACAATACCGCTCTTGCGCATTAGCTCCTTGTTGTGGCGCGACAGCGAGAGTGACCACAGTGCTCGCGCGCCCGCTCGCGCCATATTCAAACATTCCAGCTCTTCGACAGTTAGATCCTCCCGGTTAGTTTGCAGGATACTACGAACCGGGCCAGGCCAGTTATTCCACACAGTTGCAGTGCATTTCAAGTTCCGTTCGTACTTACCTCAATTTAACGTCCAGCAAATCAACCAGTTTCGGGATGCCGTCATGCACGCGCACATATTTCCTAGCCAAGCGCACTTTGCACACGTTCGCCAATGTTTCGGCGGCCATGGTTTTGAGTTCCCTCACGGAAGTGCTGAGTATGTCAACAATGAGTGGAATCCCACCCAGATCGACGATCGTCTTTCGTATGTCAATGTTCAGCGAAATTTCGGCCAACACCTTCAACGAACCCAATTGACACTTGGAGTCGTTGCACTCGAGCATGTTGACTAACACGTCCAGACCGCCGATGTCCTGTATGGCAAACTGATTGATATGGGTGCTCAGATCGTAGTCGCTGAGGCAACACAGCGACACAATGGTGGCCGTCTGGTTGCCCGCCTTTATGTACTTGATCAGCTTTTGTATATTGTAGTAATCGGCTGGAATTTCCACTGTACGTGCCACATCCTTAAAGCGATCCTCCTCGTCTGTTGATGACTCCACCTCGGTGGAGTCGGAATCTTGCTGAATGACGGTCTTTTTAACAGTGGACAAGCGATCTGGACAACTGCCACATGCACGTTTTTCCACGGGCTGTAAAGATTGCTTCTTGATTACGTTAACATGTAGCGAGTCCTGAGGTGATAAGAGGGCAGTTCGTGCGGCGGATTGTTGTTTCTTTTTTTTGGAACCTAAAATCCCACCACCAGGTGTGCCAAAAGTTTTCGTTTCAATTTCTCTTTCGTTCTCTTCAGACATTTTGCGATGTTTAGATGTGGCAGAATGAGCGATTTTCTGTTCCGATTCTTCTACTTCCGGTATAAACTAAGCCGATTTGCCGCAAGCAAATAAATGTACAATTTTTTGTTTGTGTATTTTGGTGTTATAGAAGATTTCTTTGGCCACACTCTGGAGTGAACGACAAGGCCAATACCTAATTTACAATTTTAACTCAATCTCTGGCAGTGTGGGTGCCAGTCTGACGTTGTTTACTTTAGTTCGATTGGTAGATTGGTGCGTGCGGCAAGTTGCCTTGGTTTCCGGGTATTACATGGGCTGAAGTGGGGGTAGAAGTTTGGTTTTTAATCCAATAACCCCATGGATTATTCATCCAACAAAACAATCATGCATACCACACCGCACTGGATTCAACACACTTTCTCCACTTTCTTTGATACATACAAATGTTCATATTTAGGTCTTTAGAGTACACATCCTCTTTGCCGCGTATGCACTCACCTACTGTGAGTATCTAATTATGTTGCTTTCGATTTCTAAACGAATGTCCGCCAACCAAGAAATCGGCCACAATTGTGGCTGAGCGACTTCACATGTCGGCAGCATGTTTGAATATGTAAATAGGGTCGGCCTGACCTTTTCCGACACCCGCAGACCGCGTTCCTACTTTTCCAGGTCAAAGGTGCACGAGGTGTAATTGAAGTTGCATAACCAAATGAAGCTGATTGCAATGGAAGCGCTGAGGCACTGCGCAACTGGTTGACCAGCGTTCAGTACGCATTCAGCTGCCACGCGCCCACTATGTGGTCGCCACTTTTTGTTTGCTTCACCTACTTGGCGCTTTTGCTGCAACACCAACGCCAGTGCGAGGCGAGCGCCATAGTGCCGGGGTAGATATAAGCAGAAGACTCAAAACCCAAGTACTCCATTCCACTCCACTCCACTCCTCTAAATCTCCTTCAGTCGTCAGCTGGACAACCGCGACGACGAGTACCTGCCGAGGTTGCGTCAGCTGCTGAGCGATATTGCGGTGGCGGTGCAACTGAAGCGCTGTTTCGTTGTCATCACCGACGACATGCACTACGCGCTCTACGACGAGCACTTCTTTCGCCGCACGCACCGCCTGCGCACGTACTATTTCATTCGCGTGCAGCGCGGCGAGGACTTGATGGCGCCCAACTATCAGACGGTGCGCGTGCTGCAGAAGATACGCGAGCACAACTGTGACCTGCACATCATCACCCTGCTGAACGGGCTGCAGGTGAAGCGCTTGCTGCGCTTCGTGGAGAAGCAGCGCATCTTGAATCTGCAGCAGAAGTTCGTGCTGCTGCACGACTCGCGTATAATGGAGCCGGACATGCTGTACATCTGGAGCAGCATGATTGAGTCGGTGTTCCTCAAACGCACCCTAAACAATCGGTTAGTATTTGGCAAGTGAAGCAGTGACAGCGTTTAACCTGCCCTCCTCCTGCAGCTTTCTCATCTCCACTGTGGCCTATCCGGAGATCTTGGATGGCGTCGTGGTAACGAAAACGCTGGGCAAATGGCACGGAAGCAAGCACTTTGGGAATGCTAAACTTTTTCCCGACAAGACCTCAAATCTTAAGGGTATGTAGGTGGAATGTTCGAAAGACAACTTTCGCGGATCGTATGCGGCTTCACTTTCCTGCGCTCTTGCGCTGCTTCACAGGTGTTGCTGTGCCGGTGGTCGTGTTCGAACATGTGCCAATGGTCATGCATGGCACAGGCAACCAATCGTTCGTGGGCCTCGAGGTGGAAATACTGCAATCGCTGGCGATGGCACTCAACTTTAGGCCCAAGTTCTACGTTACAGCCGATGCGGCACATGAACGCTGGGGAAGAGCACTGCCGAATGGCAGCTTCACCGGTCTGCTGGGCCAAATGGTACCAACCCAACTGCACTCAGCTCCCAGCACACTAACCTACAACCACTCTGTTCTCTGAAATTCGCAGACTAACCGGACCGCCAAGCTGGCCATCGGCAATTTGCATTTGTACAAATTATACGCCACCGTCATGGAGCTGAGTCGCCCTCACAGCTACGAATGTCTGACCTTCCTCACCCCGGAATCGTCGCAAGACGACACGTGGCGCACACTCATACAGCCGTTTAGGTAAGTCGGCACACTGCGGCATTGGTGGCCAGTGACTCGTTGAACTCACACTCGATTCTCTTCAGCGGCCGAATGTGGGCCAGTGTGCTGCTCTCGCTGCTGGTGGTGTGCGGCGCCTTCTATACGCTCTCGTGCCTGCACGCACTGCTGCTGCAACGACAGTCGGACGCCGCATGCAAAATCCTGGCCGCCTTATGATGCCAGCGCCGCGTGGGTGCGCCGCCACTAACAGCGGCCAGCCGTGCTGCCATCTTTCGCGATGTGCATTTTCGCCGATATTTGAGCCGCTTGCCTGCGCGGCTACACCGCAATCGCGATCTGTTCGACAATTTCTCCGACTGCCTGTTGCTGGCGTACAGCATGCTGATGTGTGTGGCGTTGCCGCGCGTGCCGCGCATCTGGAGTCTGCGCGTGCTCACCGGTTGGTATTGGCTGTATTGCATACTCGTGTCGGTCACGTATCGCGCCAGCTTAACTGCCATCTTGGCCAATCCGGCCGCGCGGTCAGTAGTGCCCAGAGACACCTGCGCAATTCATTCATTTTGCGCATTGACCATTGCAGCATCACCATCGACAGCCTGGAGGATTTGGTGAAAAGCCGCGCAATTGCCACCACTTCGGTCAATGAAAATAAGATATTCTTCGACGACGCCTTTGATCGAGTGGCGCAGGACATCGGCTTAGACATGGAGGTTATTGAAGATATTGAGGGAGTGGTGAGTGTGTTGGTGTTGTTTGATTTTGTAATAATTCAATTGTTCAAAAACATGTTTTAATATTTTCTCACAGACGGATCGCATTGCCAAGGGCGACTGCGCCTACTACGACAATGAGTTTTTTTTGCGCCATTTGCGCTTGAAAGGCGTGCAACGGCGCGAGGAGCAGCAGGCGGCGGAGGTGGTACTGCACATAATGCGCGAGTGCGTCATACACATGCCGGTCGCGGTGGGTTTGGAGAAGAACTCCCCACTCACGATGCATGTTAACAAGTATTTGCAACGCTTGATCGAAGGAGGTAAATAGTGGGCGCGGCGAGTGCGAACGATGCAAGTGTAAGTAATTGTTTTTCGCACTTTTGTCGCAGGCCTCATTGCAAAGTGGCTGAAGGACGCCACAAAGGATTTGCCCGCTGAGGAGCAATCACCGCAGGAGGCGCTCATGGATTTGCGCAAAATCTGGAGCTCGTTTGTGGCGCTGTCGATTGGCTACTTCCTTGGCATTTGTGCAATTGCGGGCGAGAAATTGCACTTCGAGTACGTCGTGCGCAAGCATCCGCTCTACGACGTTTACAACACCCGCGTCTATTACAACTACAGGCACCGATATCAGCACGCTTAGCGCCCGGCTCGCAGGCGAGTTACGAAAATGACGAGTTTTGTTTTTTAATTAAATAAACTATTCTTTATTTATTATTGTAGTGGTATTTAGACACAAGAACACACACATTTATATTGTGACAAAATAAGCGTTACAACACAACACAAGCATAATCGTTATTAAACCTAAATGCATACAAAATCATTAATAAAACATGTAAACAGTCATACTTAATACTCAGTAAAAGGAATGTCCGCTGTTACGCATATTCGCCGACAGAATCATACAAATCGCAATAGTACAACTCAGGTGCAGAAGGAATCAAAACGAACAAGGAACGTATCAGAAGGAACATTGCGGGGCTATCACACAATCGTTTATGTCTTAATTTTGCGACCCAGCTTGGACGCTGGATATTTGCTATGGCCGTGGCCATGGCTATGCTTGCTCTTTGCGGCCCCATTCGCGCGTAGTATGCCGTTCGGTTTGGTGCGGGTCTCGAAAAGCACATCCGAGTCAGTCTCCGAATCGCTTAGCGATGTGGCACGATTAACTATAAAAGCGCATTAAACGTATACAAAACTTTCTTTAGGCAAAGCATTTGTGCTTACACTGTGGCGCCTCTTCATCATGCGTGCCAATAAGTGAATATTTTTGTAGTTTTGGACGCGAACGTGGCTTCTTGTTCTGCCTGCAGGTGCACGCAATGCCCCAGAAAATGCCAGACAGCAGCAAGAAAGTCATTATAACGCCGACAAACACATACAATATAGACCAATCTGTGGAGTGAGTAAACGAAGCATAAGCAACTGTGATACGACGATGCTTAACGGGCGACTTACCGCAATTGGCTTCGTCCAGACTCCAGTAGTAGGTGGCCGATGGCATCCAGAATGCTTCACAGGTGCAAGCGCGTGTCACCGGGTTACATACTCCATGCCCCGAGCACTTGTTTTGGCATACCGTGGTGCGAATGTCTAAAAAGTCAGTACCCAGCAGGCTGGCGTCACGCTGCAGCTTTTCCTTAAGCAGTTGTTCAACAGTTAAGCCATCAACTGGCTTACCCGGACCATCCGCATTGACCGACTGCATAGAAAGCTCAGTTAAAATGGTGAATAAACAATACAATGTTACACTTGGCACTTGCCTCTACGTAAAACACCAGAATAGTAGAATCGGCCCTGCGGCCATCGTACTTCAACTCACGCACATGAATTTTCAGATCGCCCAGCAGTAGGCCAATCTTTTGAACAATGGAATTCAGTTCCGACTCAGTCAGCACTGAAGGACCCGTGGGCAAGGTCAGCTGTACCAAATTCATCAGCAATGGATCGGGATGCACAATCACGCTGGCAGTGTCAGTACTGGTGAGGCCCTGCTCATCGCTGACAGTTAGCTTGAAGACATAGCGTCCACTCACCAGATTGGACAGCTGCAGACAAAAGGAGAATGCAATTATGGCGTTCAATGAGTATTTAAGCCAGAAAAAAATGAACCTACAACTAGCACTGGCTGCTTATCGCTGTTGCCAACCACGGTACCGGCGGCTAAACTGGCATCATCACGCGTCCACACGTACTTCACCACGGCCAAGTCATCCCACGATTTCGAACCATTCAAATAAAGTGCATTCAACGGCAAAGTGACACTTTGGTCGCCGCCGGCATTGGCTATGGGCACCGCATTCTTTTCTGCTCGTCAAAAAGCAGTTCAGTTCAATTAAACGATTGCAATTGAAAATAAAATTTATAGAATTATTTACCTTGAACAACCTTCACCCAAGCGCTGTCGGTGTCTGTGTTATTGTTCTCATCCACCACCGCTAATTGGAATTCGTATAGGCCCAGCGTCAGTGAGGTGGCATTTGCTATCTGCATCGGATATTTGATTAAATAACATAATTGCTTTAAATCACAGACTTATTTAGAGATTACCGAAGCGTTCGCATTTGCTATCACCGCCGTATTAGGGCCAGAAACCTGTTTCCACTGGTAGCTCTGTATGCGTATGTCATCCACTGAGGCAGAGCCATTGAGTGACGCCCAATTGCGCGGCAAGTTTATGGTCTATGATGATGTTGTTAGCATTTGAAGAACAAACTCAAACTGGAAAGTTCGTATGAAATGCGAGCTTACCGTGTTTCCGCCAGCCGCTGCAACAGGCGGCGAGTTTGTCGGTGGCTTCACAAACACATGCACTTTTGCGGTACTGAATTGACCACTGCCGTCGGTCACCTTGAGCACAAATGTGTAAATGCCTTCCTCCAAGTTCGAAAGCTGAAACAAAATTCGATATGCATGTTGAATTCGATATAATGTTCGCAAACAGAAGCTTACCTGTGCATAGGGTGTGCGTGTGTTCTGCATATCGACGGCCTTCGTCTCATCGCTGGCGTCTTTGGTCCACTCCCAGGCCACAATTTCGTGATCATCCGTGCTGGCAGTGCCATTCAAGGTCACATTGTTATTGGGAAGATACAGAATAACAGCGTCCCCTGAAGAAACATACAATTTAGACATTTCGGTTTATAATATCTCGTTGCAATGTTCATGCCACTCACCTGCATTTGCCACCGGCGGATAGTCGGTTCCCTTCAGCACTGTTATATTGGCCGTTGTTGAATTCGTCACGTTGTCCGAGTCGCAGACGGTCAGTTTGAAAGTGTAGTTGCCGGGCGAGTTGAGATCGGTGAGCTGAAGCGTATTGACCTCTGGTAATTTGGGCTGGTAACCGATCGGACCCTGGACCACTTCCCACTGCCAGCTGATGATTTTATCGTCATCCGTACTGGTGCTGCCATCCAACACGGCGTTCGTGGTGGGCTGACGAATGGTTTGCTCTTTGGGCGTGATTATCACTTGCGGCACGCGGTTGATGCGTTGCTCTGGCAATACAGTCACATTGGCCATAGCCTCACCATAGGTGCCATTATCGCCCGTCACCGACACTTTGAACGTGTACAGTCCCTCCGATAGATTCGATAGTTTCACCTTGGATTGGCTCTGATCGGAGATGGTGCCATTCATGGGGCCTTTCGGCTGCGTGACTAACGTCCAAAGATATTTATATTTACTGCCTGTAGACTCTTCTTCAGGCACCGTGAATGCGGCCAACGTGACTTCCTTTTCGGGCAGACGAACCGCCTTTGACACTACCGAAACCACCAGCTTCTTATTGGACTCTATCTTCTCTGTGCTCTCGGTGACCTGCAGCTCCTCCTTGTTGCGCTCGACAACTGGCCGGGCCTCGGAGCCGGCGGAAACCATGGAGAAGCGTTGTGGTGCGCTATCGTCCAACAGCTGATAGTCGAGTGTTTCTTGGAGCACGCACTCTCGTTGCTGATTGCGTACGTAGCCAGCGAGGCATTTGCAGACACCGGTCGCTGAACTGGCACGAACCGGCACACATTCCTCCTTCGGTGGGCAACGACTCCCTAATTCGGACAGCTCCAGATCGCAGGTGATGTATTTGGCTGACTCTGGCGATAGATTTGCGCCATAGAAGGCCATTTCATCGGGCGTCAGCGTGTCAGCATCGTCCACGGACGACATCAGAAGCTGCTTCATGCGCTTTTCCGCCATGGGGAAGTCCTCATCGTCGTAGTTGGGCGATTCCTGAAAACCCCCAACAGATGAACATTCGTTTTGAGACTTCAACTACTCTTGTTGTACTTACCTCGGGCAAGTAACGAAATTTATGCGGTTGTTTCCAGAAGCTCAGCGCATTGGCATTTTCGCCGTTTAGCTCACCTAGCGGCAGTAAGCCGGCACCGCCCTTTGTTGCCTTCAGCACATCCAGCCACGTCACATTCTCATCGTTGGCCCCCTGTCGCACCGGGCTTACGAGCATCATTTGCAAGCGCTCCTTCACCTGCGGCCGCTCCTTGGGCAGACAACGCTCGTTGCTGATGCAGCGCACATGGTAGCAGGTGCGTTTGAAAATCAAAACAACGTTGCAGGTGTTGTTGGTGCGTGCTTTTTTACAGCAAGCCGCCAGGCATGCAAGCGAATCCACCTCTTCGGATGTGCTCGAATCCAACGTCGAGAATTTCTCAAATATGCCTGCTGTGCTGTCTTCACGCGGTGCGGCATTCTCGAAGACGTAGTGCAGCATGTTGGGGCACATGCCCAGCACCGTGTCGACATTGCGCGTGCTGATCGCCATGTCGGGCGGTGCGGCTGCCGCTGCTGCGCTCGACTCCAACGCCTTTTGCGTAGTAGTGATTACTGCGGTGGCCGTGTAGCAGAAAACCATGAGCAATGCGCCCATGCGGCACAAACTGTGCCAGCTGTACGTCTCCGTGTGCATGGCTGTCTGGCTGGTTAACTCGCCGACTGGCCGAATGGATTTTTCGTTTGTATCGTTCTCGAGAAAGTGCTGCAACAGCTATGCGTGTAGAATGTTATGGGTTCTTTTCGTTTCTAGCGTTTATCGAGCCCTGCAATGACAAACTGAATATTAACTCGTCGGGGGCTATTATCGAACTGTTGTTGTTGGCAATTGTATGAAGGATTATCATTTAACTCAATTGCGAACGATTACTCGGCAATACCACCCACTTTGTGATGAGTGGGGCACCCGCTCACCAGTGTCTCGATTGCGTGTACTAACGAAAGCAGAGTGTGCTGCTGCTCCGAACTTGCCACTGCATGATTCCAACGTAGCTGGTATTGCGCGCTGATAACACGCACTACTACTACTACTACTTAGCTCTGCCAATAAGTTTTATTTTGTTCCAATTGGAATGCACAAACGGAGTGACAAGAATTGTCTGGTTATTTTACTCAAGTGGCCGCTGCAATGCCGATAAAATTGAGTGGCAGCTGATGAGCGGAGCAATTGCATTGCATGTCAAAGTCAGCTGTTTGTGTGTTGCGACTGCCATCTAGTGGACACTAGTAGTAAAATGTTCAACTGACTAAGCGGAAATAGGGAAAGCTTTGAACGCGGTTCGAGAACATAGCGGAAGGAAGAGCAGCAATTTGTTAAGTTGTAATGAAGAATTTGAAAAAGCACTCGTTTGTATTTATACAAATTAGACGCTGGACATTAAAACTTTATGTTGAAAGTATCATTTACAATATTTCGGTTATTATTATTGATTCACCTAAATTTTATGTTTAGTGAAAGCGAACTTCGTCACTTTGCTATTCCCCTATTGACGGTTCGGTGCCAAAATTAATCAAGTATTTTTTCCGTTACATCAAATTTTCTATGGTTTGTGCATTGGCTAATCTTTTTTGCCCAAGCAATGTGTTTGCTATCAATCAGAGTTCATAAACTCTGAATAGTCAACTTGAGCTCACTAATCCTCTGTTTATAACCCACAATATAAAAAAATATTAATGTTGAAATAATATGAAATGTTCTTTATTATTAAACAAGTTCTTTATTATTAGTTGACAAGTTTGATATTTTATGTATTTCTCGCAAAATCTGTCAACTTGAATTTTTTAATAATCGAAACTTTTTCTCTGAGCGCTTTTGGACAAATAATTAAAAGTTAATAACATATTAACGTTTAATATTTCCATATTTTATTGACATTATTATTATAACAAAACAACAACAACAACAATTGAAGCCCGCGCCAAACTTCATTAGACTAATGACACTTGGCCCACTGAGCGCGCTAAGGCAAATGTGTCGCTAGCACATAAACAAAACTTTTCTCAATTTCATTAACAACAAAATACCATACAGCAGCACCAATAAAACAATAAAGTTATTAAAATTGAAATTAATGAAAAGCACAAAATCACCGCACAACTTGGCTGCTCACCACGGATTGGGGAGCGGAATGCGAAGGCGCGTCGAATTGTTGCTGCGCGCAAGACGGTGAAGTGGTGCGTCGAATGGTCGCACAGTGGCTTGTGTGGAGTATTTAGTATGCGCGGCGTTTAACGGTATCAGTAAATTAGGCTAAATTGCCGTCGAGATAAGTTTGGGTTTTGAGCAAAATTCTCTTGGCCATTCGACTTGTGAAGGGGCGGGGGGGGCGGACTTGGAGGTAGGCGGAAGCGTCTATGTTGCACACAAAGGTCATGAGTTGAACTTCCTTGACGATTTTGCTTGCATGCGCTTCACTATGTGTGTGTGTGTGTGTTTGTGTAATTGTTAGAAATATTTTGGATTTTTATCGGCGTTTGGCACTTTCGCCAGCGTTGCGTTGTGATTGCTAATTATTTTTACAATTCCATGGGCGGCACTTTTCTAATTGCTGCCAACGCGCACTGCGACTATTTACGAGCGTAGACCAGCAACAGCTGGCGTTGATGGCTGAGCGTTTTCGTGCTCTTTTTGCGTTGCGCATTAAGAGCACAGCGCCAAACTTTTCGCTGATCAAACTTTGGCGCTTGTAGGCTGTCGTTTGATAACTCTGACATCGAAGTGACGGCGAGGGATGGCAGGGGGCGATTGGGGTTGGGGTTGTGCAAGTCTGCCGTTCTGTGCAATGTCGCCAACTTTTAATACACAATTGAGAAACTCGCCCGAAAACCCATTAAAGTCAATAGTCAATTTTAAAGCGATAATGCCACATCCGCCTGCGTCCATTGTTGGAGTGCGTGTCTGATATTTCCGCAGCGCACTTTAAAGCGCCGTTTAAATTCGAGACGTGTGCGCCCGCCTGCCGACTGTTGCCGTTCGCCCAGCATTTATCACCGACGCCCACTAACAACACACCGACTTCAAGATAAGCCGCTGACTTGCTGCCGCGCGGTCTGACTGACTGAATGGCTGGCTGGCAGTGTAGCTGATTGGCTCGCTGCGCGGCCAGCCACCTGCCCACCCTTTCAGCCGTTGCCGGTGCTCGCAATTGTCGCTCGATAAGCATCGCATTGCTTCGGACTCATTTGGGAAAATGTGCGAAAATTCGCATTTATTTCGACAATTTCACACATTACGAAATAATCCTTTGCCATGGCTTTCTTTCCCCTTCGGGCTGTTCAATTTTTATTTCTATTTTTTTTTTGGTGAAATGGTTTTAAAGTGTGAAATGTCTTTTATTTATTGTTTACCTTTGTGCGGATTTTAAAAGGGCATTTAATGGCATTTGCAGAGATAGAATCTGGTGCATGTGAAGTTAATGCGAACTGAGCTGAGGGAGTGGGGGTAGCGCACACAAAACCTGGTTTTAGTACGCACTGAAAACTTCAGAGCTGAGCCATTACAGGGTCTATCTGAAGAGGTCTGCAAGGAGGAAATTTGAATAGCCAAAGAACTATTTCACACATTTGTTTTGTCCATAAAACTTCTGAAAATCATTTTACCTTTCATGTCAAGTTAGCAGAAACTAAATAATAAGCTCCAGCTTTGTTTTTCGGAGCTTCTTCAGAGGTCGTCAAGTTAATAAAAGTCCGAACTCGGAGTCAGGAAACCCATCTATCTGTCTATCAAAAAAGTGTCCAAAAATCACTGAACGTACATTGTGAAATGTGTGTACAAAGTTCGTCATTCCTCTATTCCTTCTCGCTGCCATTTTTAGTCTAGAAATAAATTTGCACTAATAACACTTTGAACGCGCAAAATTTTCAACACTTTCGCAACATAATTTATGTCTGCATTCTACAAAAACACACACACACATGCACACATGCATACTCTATGCATCGACATGTACAACAACAACAACAACAACAAGCAACATATTGACAGACAATGAAGTCTTCCGGAAATTATATTTATTTCCGTAGATTGAGCACTCAACTCAACATTTCAATATCCTCTGCCTGACTTTTACTGCAGCGACTGCCGAAAACAACGCCGGCATCAGCGCCAATTCGTCACGTGATCTGCTGCGCCAACGCCAACGCCAACGCGGCCAACTTGCCCGAACTCGAGCTTCTTTTGAGGCCGCGCCGCACCAATCGCACCAGTTCGATTGCTGGATAAAGTTTCAGCGTTTTAGCTATTTCCGTGACAGTAATCAATTTATTTTTGGCATGGCGCTTATTGCATTTCCCGTCCACGGACGCGAAAATTGCTGCCGCGATTCAAGACAGATTTTCGCCTGTGCCGACGTTCAACTTTTCCATTCCTTACGCCATTGTTGTACACATTCCTTGTTGGTGCTGCGTTTGCTGTTGGCATGAAGGGGTTATCCAGACTTGGGCGCACACATGCACGCAAGTTTAATCAATCTTCGTGTCTGTGCCGCACTATCAATTAAAGCGCAGCGTTAGTGCGCGCGTGTCAGTTTGGCAGTCGGTCCCCTTGTGCCCGGCTTGCAGAGGCTTGGGCTGACACTGATATTGGCGCGTTTGGGATTTCATGGCGGTGCATCACACACCCGAGACGCACTCAGTCATCTGTGGGCAAAGGCTAAAGCGAATTTGTGGACCATTTACCAAATTGAAAGTAATGGAATAGATTTTTTCCCCAACTTCTTCTATTATCTAATGTTATATTTTTCACTTTTAAAGCAAAGAAGGCGGCAAAAGTGTAGAAGTACAGCAAAGTTCTTTCTTTCTAACTTTGTAGACCACAATTGAGAAAACTGTGTAGAGCGTTTATTGGTGCGGGGCTTGAAGGCTCAAGTCTGACGGCCAATGTTAAAAAGTTAACAAACTTGTTTGGCAGCTTCCACCTGCAACACTAATTGGCAAACCTCTGTAAGACAAAAATTGACCTATGAAAATAACTCCCAAAGTGCGATTGGCAGATAATTTAGATGTATAAATCTACAGACTGTGATCCAAAACACATGTTTTTCCCTACCTGACATTTTTTGGTCCTGAAAGTTCGAAATAGCAAATTTAGTGAAAAGGAGACAATTTTTATCTTTCATTTGATATCCATATCTTCATCATTGCACAACCGAAAATATTTAAAAAAATATTTGAAATGTGTATGTCCTTAAAGTTTTAAAGTTCTTTAAAAGGGACTTTGGGCCAGAAATTGAAAAACTGACTATGCCAGGTTACTATAAATGACCTCTAGTTTTACGCCTATATCAACATTGGGATGGGCCTCGCCAAAACAAATTTTTTTTTCGCACGGTTTAATAAATGTAAAGATGGTGTTTTCACTCAGTGCATCATAACTTTGCCAGTTTTCTTTCGATTCTATTGATGTTAGGCTTAATATTTGCACAAATAATATATATTTCATCTTAGATTTAAAAACCAAAGGAGATCATTTATTTTATCTATAAAAAAAGTATTCGAAAATTTATGATTTTTTAAAATGGTCGAAAATTTGACTTTTTACGACTTCCCCGTCAGTAATTTCTGCAAATCTCATCTGATTTGAACAATCTGTATATCTCTGGAAAGACTAAGGTATTATCGTCTGGCCGAAGGACAGCTTGTGTTAGTCGAATGATTCGTTTACGAGATACGTGGGTGGTCCGATAAGTACTTAGCCTACAAAAGAAAAACGAAAATTTTGGAAAAGTGGCAATTTATTTCTCAACGTAGTCTCCTTTCAACCCGATACACTTGACCCAGCGATGCTCCAACTTCTTTAACCCGTCTGAAAAATACATTTTCTGGAGTCCTCCGTGGCGGCGATAACCTCCTCATTCGACTCAAATTTCTGCCCGGCGAGTAACTTTTTCAAGTTTGGAAACAAAAAGAAGTCACACGGGGCCAAATCTGGTGAATACGGTGTGTATGGGGCAGCTGTTCGTAGCCTAACGCGACCAATTTGGCGAATCACCGACCGATATTGCTCTTTTTCCATTTTTCTAAAATCCGCGGACACGTTCGTTTCCACACGCGGTCAAAACAAAACTACAAATCCAATATGGCTGAAATTTTGGCAGTAGCCGTCTACGAGGATGTACTACACGATAGTAAATTTCTCTTAGGATAGTGGCACCATCGGGCGGTGGGGCTAAGTACTTATCGGACTGCCCACGTATGTGCTCATAACTGAAACAAGAGGGAAAAAACTGATTTATCGAAGATTTTTCGAAAACGCTTCTTACAAAAATTTTTTGATCTTCATTTTGGTGTTCAGCGGCCTAGTCTAGAAAACACTTTTATTTTTAGTTGCATTTTTTGTGTCGAGTAGTGTTATTGATGATTGAATATATATGCGACGGTTATAAATTCAATTTCTGTACTAACTTAAAGATATTTCGGGGGGCTTAAACCTCAAAGCCCCTCCCCTCCTCATTCGAAATCGGCCCAACACCTAAAATTGTATTGCTTTACTCTCTTCCTTTCGTCTACAAATTCAAACGCACAACGCTGATGGCATTAGTTCTTAATCGGTCTAACGTGGCCGTCATATATGTACCTATCTATATATTAGTATATATTTATACATATGTAAACAACAAATAGTGTGGTTTGCTACAGTGCGTGTCAACCGATATCTCCCAACCAATTCGTTGCCAATTCATCCATTCAACAACTTCATTGCTCCACAATCACATCCCAAAGACTTTGCACATTTGCCCTAATCCGCTTTTCGGCATTCGGCGCGTCCACTCGTACGTTCTGTTATTTAATAAGATGACCACGCAAAGCATTTCCTTGCAATTTAATTCGTGTTTCTATTTCCACTTCGTTGGCGAATTTGTACTTTGGACTCAATCGCATCCTTGCTGGCGGCATAACTCCAAAAGGCCAACCCTCACCCTCGTCCGCGCGCGCCGTCGCCACTTGCCAACTGCAGTCAGCGCACTGGCTACTGGGCTGTGATTGAGCCAATAAAAGCGATTGGATCCACTTTCTTATGATGTAATAATGCCGCAGCACCACTTCTGGCCACAAGTACACTTCAATCCACACACACACACACACTCACACACACTCGCATTCAAGGTGCACGGAAATAATCGCCCACACACACACGAACACACATGCACACAAATTGATTGCGTCTTGTAGCTGCGCCAGCAGGGGTCAAGTGCTGGAATTGATGTTTCGTTTATGATTTATCGTTACCCGGTTAGCCTCGCCACGAATCGCATAACGCAAATAGCGCAAACAGCAAATATTATCGCAAGTCATAGTGAGTCTGGCTCGGTGCCGAGTGTGGCCGGGTGGCCGGCGGTGCGGCTGTGCGGCCGCCTGTCGATCGATGCGTTTGATGTCCCTTTCGGTGAATTACAGTAAAACAAAAACTAAATTAGACGTAATGATGCTGCGCGAAAGGGGGCGGTCGGCGGCAGCGGCGGCTTGTCGTCACGCTGTCATAATCATCATCAACAGCTAAAGCAACAACAACATCGGTGCAAACATAACAACGCTGTGACCTCGCTGCCAACCCCCGCAGTCGACAGCAACGCCACTGACACCACCACCCCCCATTATTATTGCCAGCAGCATTACAACAACAACAACATGCCCGCACACATATGTTACAGCAGCTTGTCGTGGCTGAGGCAGCAATGGGCGGGGTGGTGGCGGCGGCGGCAGATCCTGATGTAATAACCGTGTTTCCAGCTTGTAATGCGGCTCAGCCATTTGGCACGGCCAGCGTGCCGCAGTGCGTTGTGAAGTCGAATTGAATAGAATAGAATGGAATGGAGTGAAGTGAAACGACGACGGCGCGGCGGTGGGAAGCTGAAAGGTTGCGCTATTGTCGGGGAGCAGAGCGTTTATGGCTCACTTACGGCTCTTATGGCGCACTGACAAGTGCGGCGCACAGAAGGCGAGCTGCGATTCGCGCTCCCGCTCCGCTCGCGCCGCTGGCCGCAAGTGAGTTATGCCACTTGCGAATTGTTTTGATGTTAACTGTGTGATAATTTAATGACTGCTGACGCCTGCTGCCTGAGCGTAAAATCGGGAAATTGTGAAATGTGAAGAATTTTAATTTGAAGGCTGTGACGCTGTGCAATGGTAAACAGCAGGACACGTTGGCCAGGCGCCGGAAAGCAAACGCGACGGGAGACAATGCGAGAAGACAAGGTGGCGGATTGCACTCCAGTTGTTTTTGTGTATAGTTGTTCAATACGAAGGCAATGTACACAATTTGAGTTTGAGTGGTGACATGAATCGTTCAAATCTGGGCAGAAGAATACTTTATGTGTACACGCAAAATTAGAGCAGAAACAAGTTTTAACAGCAAACCAAAAGAACAACACACAACTTAATCAGTAACATTGCTGATTCCGTACAATATGAAAGCACATTTATTACACCGTGCGACAAAAATTTAAAAACATTTTCACACCGGAAAAATCCATATGGGCGTGAAACTAGAGACCAAACATAGTAATACTGCGTTCTCAGTTTTTCATTTCTACATCCTTTGTCCTTTTAAAAGGACTTCAAAATTTTGAAGGGCATACAAAATAAAAAAAATATAAATAATACTTAACCTCGTTAAAGTATGGCGATATGAAGGAGGAAAGGCTCAAGAATTTAAATAAAATTTGTTTTTTATCTATTTGTAAAAAAAGGATATGAAAAAGGTCCTTTGAAAATTTTAATCCTTTATATCCTTGAAAACTTACATAGAATTTTCTTGAAAAGTAAGTATGTTAAAACCCAAAATTTCCTTGATTACGTGTCAAAATGTCATTATTCTTGCTTCATTGATTTTGTATCTTTTTATTATTTAAAATACTGATACTCAAATAAATGAGAATTTTTGTACTTCATTGGAATTGCAGCTTCCGCCTTTTTTTAATCACTTTCGGACTAATAAAGTTAGAGTAATGAAATTTTGACACGTAATCAAGGAGATCTTGGGTTTTAAAATAGTTACTTTTCAAGAAAATTCTATATAAATTTTCAAGCATGTAAAAGATTAAAATTTTCAAAGGACCTTGTTCATACCTTTTTTTACAAATAGATAAATATTAATTTTATTTAAATTCTTGAGCTTTTCCTGTTTCATTTGATATATATTACATATCGGTTAAGTATTATTTATATTTTTCAATTTTTTATCCCCATCAAAATTTTGAAGTCCTTTTAAAAGGACAAAGGATGTAGAAATGAAAACCCAATTAGTTAGTTTCACGCCCATATGGATTTTTTCCGGTGTGAAAAATGCTGTCGCACGGTGTTATTTGTACATAAATTAAAAACTTGCTAGCATTTTTTTGTGTTCAAGTTTTGTATGTCTTTCTATTTTTTTGCATTTTCTAGCACAGCCCGAAATCTGTAAATTTGTTAAACGACTATTTTGCATTACACTGGGTGACAAAAATCAGGTGTTGGCTGGGCTCAAAGAAAACTCTACTTGGAAGTTGAGATGTGTGCTGACTTGTGATGAAGTTGATTCAAATATTCATTAATAATTAAATTCTTAACATAATACTTAAAATTTTGACATCTTGCACGTATGTAAAACATGTAGTTACATACTTTTCTAGGTAGTATCCCAAAAAAAGTTGGTTTTTGTTAACAAGTTTTTGTATATCAAGAAATGAATCTAAAAACACATAACGAAGCATGCAAATATAATTTCAAATGAGTTCATAATAAATTAAAAAAAAATTTAAAATACAATTTTAACCTTCCACAATTGTTAAGCCTAACAAAAATGTGTTGTTGTGCTTTTCAATTGACATTGATTTTTTGGTGTGTAAAAATCACTGTTGCATAGTGTTATATGAAAGAAAGCACGATTTTATGCAAATGAGTAAAAATAGTTTAAAAAATTTAAATACTTTTGAATTAATTTGTTTTATGAATGGAAAATTTCCGCGATACGGATGTAGCCTAGAAGTGTAGAGGTCTAAAGAATATTAAACAAAGTGAAATTTTAGTTCGAAGACAGCGACATTTTTCAAAGTTCAAAAAATTCGAATGTAATCTAAGCATTATATGTGAATTTTCTTATATATGTGATTAATATTATATATGCTTTATAGATATGTAAAAAACAGATTAGGGAAAACTTTACTCAAATTCCACATAAAAGTTATATTAAACAGTATTAGAGGATTTTGAACTATCAACCTGGATTGATTACACCTTTGCTCGTTTTCGAGCCAGTGAAAAATTCATACTTGTTAAAAATTTATACTGAAGATGATTGGAATTTTTATTAGTTATATCTGCCTATTTGCATGCCAAACAATCAGCCAATTCGCAGCAATGTCAAAGTCAGAGCAGCTTCAATGCTTTGCAAACGCTTCAAAATCTTGCGGAAGGGTGCACGCTTTCAAGTAATCAAATAAACAACTTAAATTATTGTAAAATATTCATTATAAAACTTGGACTTGATCGAAGCTCGATTGGAAAATATCACTTTGTGAATTTTCATTTCGCTAACAATTGTTGGACCGGAGAGGGAGAACGAAAGAGAGATACATAGTGAAACACAGCTGAAAATCACTGTTGCCAACTTGGTGCGTTTCGCACCAAATTTTGTGATTTTGGAAATCAAAACGCGGAAAATATTGAGTTTGGTGTTTGGTGCGTTTTTTCGTGATTTTTTATTTACTACTAATCTAATAATTCTGTAGTGTTATAAAACACTATTTTTCATTTAAAAACTGTACAACCGGTGGCGGTCAAAGCACGAGGCTTATGAGGCAAATGCCTTGGGCGGCATATTGGGAGGAGCGACAAAATGTGCGAGCGAATTTTGTAAGTGAAGAAAACAATATTTGAAAAGAGCGCCAAATCACCGAAAAATGTTGTCTTTAAGTTGCATTTGCATAAATATTCCCACATGTTCATTATAAGTTTTAGTATCGATCGATTTGTATGAAAAAAATGAATTTAAACAGATCACATGTGGTTGATAATTTTCATAAGCATTAAAAAAATAAAAAAAATAGGGGCGGCTCTCTGGCAATTTTCCTCGCGCGGCATATAAGCTTTGTCACCGTATACAACAACACAAATGTTGTACCAATGTTTGGATATTACATGAAACCTGAAGTGATCCTCCTTGGCTCAATTGCTACTTGCGTCTGCCATGGTTGCCACTAATTTGCAATAGTTTTTCTAGTTCCTTACACGAAACATTGGACTACAATTTGCTCTGTTTTTTTGTTTTTTTGCCTACTAGTGCTTTTTGAGTGGAAAGAACCCAAATTTTAGTGCTTTCTGAAAATGAAAAGTTGGCAACACTGCTGGAAATTCATACTTACCGGTTTCAGGTGCCGCTCACATCTCGATTAATTATGTTTGTATATCGGCCGAGCCTGGCGGACTGGCTGACTGTACTTACGAGTTGATTTGCATAAAACTGTTTGGCTGACACATAAAATTAGCATAATGGCAAAACAAAAGCGGCTCAACCCATTAGCCAATCAAGTGCCACTCAAGCCATGCAGCCAGCTTACCGCTCGCTACGTAGGAACGCAGCCGGGTGGCGTGAAAAATACGTCAAGGCTTTGCCGGCAACAGGAAAAACCTGCGACACGCTCTGCCACTGTCGTTGGAAAACTTTCTTTAGCGCGCAATACGAGTATGCGAACTGCTTCGACGGTCACAAGTCAAATCTACATATTTGTAGAAATCGCTTTTGAAATCGTTGATATTTCTTTAAGCAACTATTTGAGCTTCTCGAATGTGCAGATTTGTACGGAAGTTTAAACATTTAATTTATGTGCGCATCTTTTGATGATTTGCTTGTTGCTGTAATGTTGTTGCTGTTGCGTATCCGACGTCATTGCTTTACGTTACGTTTTCAGCTGCTGAAAAGTGCTGAAAGCCTGCACACACACACCCACACGTGCACCAACACACACTACCAGGCTTTCGATGGTTTCCACCTCTATAAAAAAATAACAAAAAAAAAAAACAATACGTGTGCGTTAAATGTGACATCAATAACAGCGGCTAACAATGAAATATGAGCAGCGGCCGCAGTGACGGCGCCTGCCAATTTGCGCTTTTGGCAAAAATAATAATTTAATTTGCCAAAAGCCAAATGCCAAATGCCGCGCGCCAAAACCACAAAACCAAACCAATGGCAATATGGGAAATTGCAAGCACAAAAACAATGTACGTACAGAGAAAAAGTGGCAATAAATACTAAAGCGCAGTTTTGCAAATTTTGCGGCCTGTGGGTTATGGGTTTCGAAACTAGAGACTGACGCGCTCGAGTGACCGAAAAAATAAAAATCATCATTGTTGTTAGATTATTGAAAAAAAAGTAGTGATTCATTTTTTTAAGATTAATTTTTGACTAAACAATTTTCAAAATGTTTTTAGTGTTTAAGAGAATTTTTTAATATTTTAATATTAATGAAAATATGTTTTTAAAAAAAATTTGCATTGCTTTTAAAATTTTGAAAAACTTAAAGAAATTTTTGGTTATTACTTTTTACTAGTTGTAGAAGTATTTCTGATTTTAACAATTTTTTTAATATTTTCATATTATTAAAAACACATTTTTAATAGTTTCGTATTATTAAAAACATATTTTTTATATTTTCGTATTATTAAAACATATTTTCCAATATCTTATATGTAGTTAAGGAATATTTTTAAAATTTACGTGTAAATTTACAAAATTTTCAAAAATTTTTTTTTTGTGAAATAGACTCCAAGGGGTCTTAAGAATATCCCCATCAAGTGGTTTTTAATTCTGATGACCCGTTCCCTGCAGCAGCGCTTTATTAATGGTCAATTCGTTCCGCATGATATCGGTAACGCAAAGTTTTAACCGAATTATTTCGAAACACTGGTTTTTGATTATGGAAGTAGAATATCTGGCAAGTTTTAGTCCCACTGATCTAAAATTTGAGCAGCAGATTTTTGAAACATAGAACTTCTAAAATAACTAAAAATTTCATTGTTTTTGGCGAAATCCGCAGTGCCATTTTCGGGAAATTAAGAAAAAAAAGGTAATTTTTTCGGTTGGAGCGTATTTTTGTATTTTCGAGAAAATATTTTTTTGTTAGTTACTTTAGAAGTTACATATATTTTCTCATAATAACTAATAGCAAAATTTTTTTAGATGATTTTTGGGACGCTGGCACAACTTCTACTATAATTTGGGCCCAACGTTGGACCCCCACCACCGCCGCCATTTTGAGCACGCCAAAAAAAAAAAAATTGTTTTCTTGCACTGCTACCTTTTAATAAAAGAATGAAAACAAAATTGTACATATACCGTTTACACGTATTGACCCCCTTAATACAATTACAATACAAACATATATTTTTATTTGTGTTAACCATACAGGTAAATTTTTTAAAAATGTTTAATATTTTTGTACGTTATCATATATTTATATATATTTTTGTAAGCTTTAATATTCGAAACTTCATGCTATTTGAATAAAAATTATTTATATTACTGATGTGTTCCATGTTCCACAAAAACTACCTTTCGTTTTAATATCCATTACAATTCATTGTAAAAATTTGCAAAACAAAGTTTCTTCATAATCCCAGGAACTAGAATTTTCCTTCTCCAATTCTATCAAAATAAAAAAACATGCAACATTTTAAGGATGGAAATTGTAGTGTGGCTGCATTTTGCACGCGTGAATTCGTGGTTTTGCTAAACGCGGCCATCGCGTGCAGAATGTTTTGTTGTTTTTTTTTTTGCGAATTGCTCGAGCCAAGATTTCGCGGGGATTTTGGCAAACCTGCGGCACGTGACGTCTGTCTTCGAATCCATACACACACACACGCACAGATGCATTTGAGTTGACGTGTGTGTTGTGGCTAATGAATACAAATGTGCATTAGCGTCTCATGAAAAAACAGCACAAATTAAATGACGAACAAAAAAAATCGCACAAAATGTCTCCTGTAATTTCGCACCCCCGCAGCTGCAATCGGCCGAGCAAGCGCGAACTTTTCCACGAGCCGTTGCCGCCGTGCGCGTTTCAATACTAGTATGTACCGCCCCACCGTTGCGGCTGCGACTGACCCCGTCGTCGGCGTTTCTAAGCCGCGAGCAGCGCTTTCAACTGTTCCAGTTCGTCCGGTCTAGCATCCAAATGAGACGAGTCTTTGTTATTGCTTTTGTATAATCTTTTTATTCACACAATGTATATTTATAAAATTTGAATTTCTTCACTTCGGACGAAACAATAAAGTTGCTGAAAAACAAAACGAATAAAGGGAGGCTTCTTTTTTAGGTATTTTTAATCAACTGTTTGGTTTTTATTGATTTTTGACTTTAACTAAAACTGTTGTTGATGCGAATGATTGCAATGGTGAGCGTGTGGTGCGTGCGGTGTAATGTGGTATTTGGTGTGAGCAGCGTACGGACAACAGCATCCAACCGCCGGCCAGTTGGTGGCCATTGTCGCACTGTTGGCCGCTGGCCACTGGCACTTTAGCAGAAGTGCAAATTGTTGAACTGCTCGCGCTCGTTGTTGATCATGTTGTTGTACTTCCATTTGTCGTTGTTGGCGGCCGTTTTGCCTTGGCTGCTGCTGGCCGCAGCAGCTGGCGCGCTGAAGCCGAAGCTCATGCCGCTGGCCGGGCTGGAGGAGAGCTCGTGCTTGTTGACGCTCATGTTGCGCATGGGGCTCACATCCTTGGCGGAGGTGGCTGTGTGGGCGGAACGATGCTTCTGAACCATGTTTGTTGCTTTCGTGTTAGCGATGCCGTGAATCGTGGTGTCTGTTGTGTCAGTCGATGAGTGGGACTACTCAAGGATGCGCAGTGTCTGTGGGGGGGCGTGGACGCAATCAGGGAACGCTCTGCAGATGGGTGAGCACTGAGAATTCAAGGCGGTTGCCGCAGTTGCTGGTGCGTGAGCCTTTTTTCGATGATAGATGCTTGGAAAGGCTGCAAAAACACAGTTGCAAAAACACATTTTGTTAGAATCCTGAGGGCAGTTGGGACGCGCTCTACTAACCTCAAATTGGCTAATAACTTGGCTTTAGTGTCCGCGCGGTTATTCATTGACACATAAGCTTCTGCAACTTCGTGGACTGAAAACTTTCAATATGCTGCAAGTTGTTCAGTTTGCTGAAATTTCGATTTTGTGCTGAGACGATTCTTGGTGATCGCCGTGAGGAATGGTTTTGCTTTTAGGCTGACGTGCGATGCGCGTTGGAAACTTGACTCTTTGAAAAAATCCAAATGAATGTTGCTATTGGGGCTGGCTGTTGCTGTTTTTATACTCGCCAACCGGTCATGCGATCGCAGCGTGTTGATCTTCCACGACAGTTTTGAATCTCGGCTTTTTGTGGCTAAACTAGTTTGTTGGCGAACAGAGCCACGGCAAATTGGTGCTGCATAAATTTGCCTTAAATTACGCGCGGCTCGGCCATTTCGCTAGCGTCGAATTTCACCTGTTTTGAACGCGCGCCTTGTTTCGGCTCGGCTGTTTACATCATCGCGGCAGTGGGAAGTTCGTGGAAACGTTGCTCCATATTGGCGAAAAGACGCAAACATTGCTAACTAATCGGCACGAGCTGAATTAATCATCAACCTATGGCGGCCAAATGGCACGCACACCAACGCATCTACGTCACAGATCATCATCGATGACGCGTGGTGCGTGGCAACTAATTGTCAACGCAGATGGGGTTCCTGCTGTTAATGACATTCAAATGTCATGCTTAGCATATTTTATGTGCTTTCCATTTAATTGAAAACTGCAGCGATTGAAGCTGTATGAGTGGTTTTTATTTTGAATTTGGACGCAAGTTGGTCCGAGTTCGTGTTTTGCTGCCGTAAACAAGCAAATAAATATCTTTTAAGCATATTTTATAAGGAAAACATATGGTTGTTGATTATATGGTAATTGAGAATGCATAAAGTCTTGAAGATATATCTGTGGCATTTTGACAAAACAACTTATGTCGAAATAGTGAAATTTTCCAGTTTTTTAATCATAAAGACACAATTTCAAAACGCTTCTTTTGGTATAATCGGCTTGTTTTTACGACATTTAGTTACAGAGATATGATGTATAGCATTTCAAATTTTCTCGAATTTTGTATGAGATTTGCTCTACACCTTATCAGTATTTTCGCTCTCCTGAACAATTTGAAAATTAGACTTAGGTTGTTTTGTCAAAATGCCACAGATATATATATACAAGGTGCAACCCAAAGTAAACAGGACTTTTATAAAATAAAGAAAACGGATGATTATTTTTGTATAATTCTTTTTATTTATTCAAAATACTCTCCTTCTGCTTCGATACAACGTTTTGCACGGTCCAAAAGCATTTGGAATGAGTGTTTTAGGTCATCGGCCGGCATCGCCTTCAGAATGTTGGTACAAGCCTTTTGGATGTCCTCAACGTCCTTATAACGGTTTCCTTTCATCGGCAAATGCAACTGACCGAATAAGTAGAAGTCACAGGGAGCCATATCAGGCGAATACGGTGAATGATTGATGGTAAAAATGCGATTTTTGGTCAAATAATCGGTCGTAACTAGGGCTCTGTGAGCCGGTGCATTATCATGCAATAAACGCCAACTTCCTTCCTCGCGATATTCTGGCCGAATACGACGAATGCGATGCACCAAACGCTTCAAAACTTCAACATAAAACAAAGCGTTAATTGTTTTTCCCGGTGGAACAAACTCTCGATGAATTATTCCCTTTGAATCGTAGAAACAAATGAGATGAGTTTTGATTTTTGACTTCTCACGGCGGGTTTTTTTCGGATTTGGCTCATCTGGGTGCTTCCATTCGGCACTTTGACGCTTTGTTTCGGGATCATATTGAAAGCACCACGTTTCGTCACCGGTTACGATGTTGAACAAGAAATTTGGATCACGTCTGGCTTCCCGAACGATGTCTTTTGCGTGCTCAATTCTCTGCGCTTTTTGGTCGTCGGTTAAAGTGTGCGGAATGAAGCGAGAACACACTTTACGGAGACCCAAATGTTCGGTTAAAATGCGATCAATTGATGTTTTGGAGATGTTCAATTCCATTTCCATCAATTCCAATGATGATTTTGGCTGCATTTTGATAAAATCACGCACAGTTTTGATGGCATCGTCAGTAATCACAAATTTCGACTGGCCGACGTGTTCGTCGTCATTCAAGTCTTCACGACCATTCTTGAATCGATTCAACCACTCATTAACACGGCCACGGGATAAACAATCATCACCATAAACTTGCTTTAACAATTTAAACGTTTCGGTAAAAGTTTTACCAAGTTTAAAACAGAACTTAATATTAGCTCTTTGTTCGATCGACATTCTCGTACCAAAGTTAAAAACATACTGTCACATTGAGCGGGATATTTCGGCGTCTACTAGACCAAATGTCATGAAATTTAGACAGTATGTGAATGAAAGATGTACCTTTCCAACGCATGTCCTCACACATAGATGGCGCCACCAGAAACGTCCCTATTGCAAAAGTCCTGTTTACTTTGGGACGCACCTTGTATATATATGAAGATATGTGACTGACACTAAAGGCGAAAGAAAGAGAGGGAGAGAAAGCACCGCTGGCAAATATTCACAAGCAAATTGGTACTACTTTTTTTAATTAGCGTCTTCTTCTTCTCCTAAACTCAGTCAGTGACTTGTGCAACCTATTTGTTGCTGCCATTGCTTATGTAAATGGCTTAAACAACTTAATATGAGTTGAGAAATGCAAAATCATTGTAATCCAAATTTAAAAATCTTTAGTTAACTTGGTTCAAAAAGCTTTAAGTCGAACATTGATCGCTAGCAGAACCCACTGGGAGCATTAAAAAATGTTCAAAGCTGTGTGTGAGAATATTCGTAAATCGACTTGGCATAAACTCAGATCAACAACCACACAGTGTTTGCAACGGTGAAGCTGTCTTGAAGGTCACACGAGCACAAAACCTGCGTTTGGTTAGTCACGTCACCCAATTTAGCAGACGATAAACGATTGCAAACGAAGGCAAAGAATTCATTTCTATCATTAACTTTCGTCAATAAAATTCTACCCTGGCAGAACAACACAACCGATTAACGTAACCAACAAAAGGCAATCAGCCCAGAATCGTGTAAGATGGAGAAGTCTTGTGGAGGCCCTGCTCCAGAGAGGAGTGAACAAGGGGGAAAAAATTAAATAAAACTGGCTGAATAAGAAGAATTATTTATGGGAAAAAGTGTAGCTTTGGAGAAAGCTGAAGGTACACATTCTTCATAAAAAAGAGATGGAAAGAATTGTTGTGAAACCTTAAGATTGTTGTCATTAGGCATCAATTTTAGCTTCACAAAGTTCGAATTGTCATTTAGCATAGTTCATGCAATGAACAATTTGTATTATGTATTTATGTATGTGTCTGTTTATATAAGTTTATATAAGGACTCTTCTATTACTAAATATTAATATTAAAAAAATTTAGAAATATATTTGATAGTCAGTTGTGGTAGAGATTTAGTTGACTCTGCTTGGGCACAAAGACTTTAATAAGTTATAGGTTTTTTATTCAGATTTTTTAAAGTGCCTGCGAACTGTTTTGCCCGAACTGAACCATTTTTAAAAATTGAACTTTTTTAATGACTTTCCAAAAACCAAAAAAGGAAAGATGGAACGTTTTCAATTGTATATCAAACTCCGCAATAACTTCGTCCAGTGAGTGGCCAAAATAACAAACCATGGCGTTAACCAACCAAATTACCAATCAATTACCAAATCAACCAATCTACTTGCTTCAAATCTTCCTCTACTAGTCCAACTCAACATTTTACGTCAGCAACTTGGAAACTTTGCTAAATTTTTCTTCAAAGCACATTACAACACCTTAATTTTCTCTCCCTGATTTGCATTAAAATATATATAAACCATATCTTTACTTTAGTGTTTCAATAAGTTTATGCAGCCAGGAGTGAATATTCCGTGCATATTTTTAAATTATGCACGCAGTGATTTAATGCTCTGTGCACAAGTTTTGTCAAGTAAAACAAGTTGTAAGATTTTAATTAGATACAATTGTATCTATCAATTGATTTAGAAATCATTTTGAAGAGTACGTATGTTCGTTTGTCCGTTCGTTCGCACGTTTGTAATACGTAAGTGATGCGAATGAACTAAGCTGAGGTGGCTCCGAGTAGGAACAGTCCGATAGCGAACAGAAGATACAGCCAGCTGAACGGACGGACGGATAGTGACACGTACGGGCAGACGGACATTGGCTATTAAATAGACACCGCTGCAGCAGGAAAGTTGGCTAAACAAGCCGACTTACTTATTGACATTCGACTTTGCTCTCGCGCTTATGTGCTTCTCTTCCACTCGCATGAAAATGGCTGATGCAATGCAACTGGTACTTTTCGTCATGGCAGCAACTCGTAGAGGGGCCTCTCGAATTTGAATTTTGTCAATATTTATGGAACCAAACCGAAAATACCAACGAAACAGTTAAATTTCCAAGGCCTGATCATCATCATTTCCAAGGCTTCATCATCTGCGATTTGATCCATATTTCTGTGGTCTCTGTGGTTGTATAGTATTGAAATTAAGTAAAATCTTTGTTGAATGGTGTGGCGCTGAGCGCATGCGCCGCTGGGGCCATAATTCTGCGTCAACCGGTACCGGCCCGTCTGAATTTCCACCACTGCTGCACTGCGCCGCCGCTGAGAGGTGCTGGACAGCGAGTTATTGGCCATCTCGTGCTCCGGCATTGTACTACTATGGACTGGGAATCTTCTTGGATACTTAAAATCTACCAGGTGGATTTAGTCATACTACTTACCAGGTTTAGTTTTCGGTGAGCATGTGGTATCAAAACGGCGTCTATGCGCTAATTGTGACTTGCAGGGGGACTGTGAGTCAGCCACTTCAACCAACCAACCAACCACTACTATGGACAAAAAATAGTAAGACTTTTTAATTTAAATTTCGCGCGAAAACCCATTCGTCGAAATATTTTTTTTCTAGGTTGGTATGACTGTCAGTGACATCTGTGCCAAATGTCAAATCAAAGTGATCATTAGTGTTATATATAAAATAATATATATTATATAAGTATACGCTTGTCTTTCTGAAGTACAAAAAGTGCATTCGACGATTTTTACAATGAGTGAAATTATTCAACAAAGATGTTCCATTAAATTTTGTGTGCGGAATCGAATTTCTGGTGCTGAAACGTTCAATAGCGAAGCTATTCGTAAAAAGAGACCGGAATTATGGGCCGACAATTCTTGGTTTTTGCATCACGATAATCCACCGTCGCATACAGCATTGATTCTTCATGAGTTTTTCGCCAAAAATTCAACCAATATCGTTCCACAACCACCGTATTCACCTCATTTAGCTCCGTGTGACTTCTGGCTGTTCAGCAAACTCAAACGACCGCTCCGGGGAAAACGTTTTGAGTCAATTGAAGACATTAAATGTGAATCGCTACGCGCATTGAAGGCTATTCCGGAAATTGCCTTTCGGAACAACTGTTTCGAGGATTGGAAAAAACGTTGGCACAAGTGTATTGGGGCCGAGGGGATTAATTTGAGGGGGACAAAATAGATTTGGAAGAATAAATAAAGAATTTTATAATTATGAACAAAGTCTTACTATTTTTTGCCCACAGTAACGCCCTGCCGGCCATCCGGTCGACGCGGCTGCTCGGCCGCTTAATTGGTTGAGTAAACCAGTTGACGACGCTGATTTGCATTTGCTTGTTTACGCGGCGGTGGCGGCGGGAGCAGCAGCTGTTTTCGCCTACCTGTCCGCAACCAACGGCCGCATTCGTTTTCAGATCGTTAGAATCTTGTGCACAAAATGTTTGCGGCGCATTGGGTGCTCCGCGAGCGGCGCCGCTGTCGTCGGTAGTCAGCTGCGCGGACGCAACGCACTGTACCCAGGTATTTAAACGCGCTGCAATGCACGAGAGCGTGCTAGTAAGAGTTCGGAGATCCTCTTAGAAAGTTTGCATCAGCGTGCACCAACCACACTGCAAGCTCCACGTTTAGGCGCCGCGCCACACACACACACACACACTTCTTTCGACGTCAGCGCACGTAGCGGTTGGACGCATCTCTCGGCCCAAGCAGGATCTACCGCCACGTTGGCGAACTCGACGGTTGCAGTGCGCGCGCGTGCAGAGCAGCAGCATACCGACCACATTAAACCGATGCGCTGGTGCAGCTAAGATTGGTGTCAATGCAGAGACCCTCGACCACGGATACGAAGCAAAAGCTACTGAAGTCCTTGCGGTGAGTTGGGTGCTGCTCGCGCTCCAACTAACTAAACTCAATTGTAATATGTTCCCTACCCACAGCTTGTCCAAAAATCTCGCCTCCTGTAAAGGCTCACGCACTGGAAATTCCGCCAACAATCTGGAACTTAAAGTGCTGACCCACATACAGTACGTGCCGTGAGCAAAGCCAACTCGACAGACCAGATTCGACAGCTTAATTGGCCACAGAACAAGGATCTTTGGAAAAGCAGAGGCAGACAGCCCCAACATGGTCTACACGGAGCGTACGGAAAAACACATCTCGCCGCAGGATCAGAGCACCGCCACCAACAAGCACTCAAACGCTGCTTCGACCAAGCACTGTCAGCCGAGCGCCAACAGCAGCTACGGTGGCAGTCAGAGCAGCAGCAGTAGCGGCAGCTCCAGCTGGAGCAAGCCTGCGTCGCAGGAGGACAAGTGGAAGTACAATCAAATGGTGCGCGACAACCGCGAAAAATTCAACAGTCTGCACCACTGCTGAGAGCGGCGCGACTTGGACATTCCGGCCAATGGACAAGGTTCTTCCCCCCGCGGCAGTAGTCAACCTATTGAACAGTCTTCCACCGCGCGCTTCGATATTGGCTTCATTGAAAAAATGCAAAATGCAATTCGAGTATTAAAGAACTAAAAGTGTAAAATTACCCATACACACATAAAATTCATTGGAAATGCGGAAATTACTCATCGATCATCATTGTTACTGCATCATTACTAATACTTGTCTGCTTGTTGATCATTAACTAGAAGAAAGAATTCTTCACATAAGTCGAATTATTTTATATTCAATTTCTCATTTTTCAGCTAGTCAGTAGAAAATTAAAAATTGAACTGCTTTAAACCAGAAAATGAAAATTCATAAAATTTGGCATCTACTACATAAAAATCAATTATTACATATATCATGAAAACATATTGTTTGAGTATGAAAATATGCTACAGAACACAAATTACTACAATTGTAAAAATATATTGAAAATATAAATGACTCATGTGGCACTCAAGTTCGATTTATTTATATGGAATATGGATTCGACAAATTCTTAAAGGAAAATATAGTTTAAGTGGCCCATAGTGGAGTGAGACTAAGTTATATATTTACTGAATACTTATAACAGCACGACAGGCACTTATCTTAGTGATGTTTAACCCGTTCGCAACTACTGGGACAATATGTCCTAATTAATTTGAAACACGTATAACTTTGTACTATTCAATGTATTTTCAAACCCAAGGCATCCCAATGATTGGTGAAAAAGGCATAAAAAAATTAGCTTCCACTATTCGTTGCCTTAATGTGGCTTTTATATTTGACAGATTTTTCATATGCATTCATCTGCTGAAAATTATAAGCTCCCAGCATAACGATCAAGGATCAAGGGCTTTGCTTGCATTCCAAACACATTTTTTTAATCCTGTTTCCAAATTTCCTTATAGTTAAAAAAACAAGTTGTTCTCGAGATAAAACTGCGTCGCGAAAGGGTTAAAATAGCGCTCTCATATCTACGCGAATACACGGACAGAGTGAAAACTCTCAGTGCACTTTATAAATCCAGAACCAGAAACAAATAGACAAGAAACTGGATACTTAGTTTTACTTAGACAAATTTTGTCGACTCAACCTAACAAACAGAAATATCGCACCGAACGATTTCATAGGTAGGTGTGTGACCGATTGCCCGAATCGAAACAAAAATTGAAATAAATTTTCAAAAAATTTCAAAGCACCGACAAAATTTTTCGGCTCCTATGGTTGGCGCTCGAGTTGCCGACAAAATTCGGCTCAATTTTTAATTTTTTTGTCTGGCTTCAACTGTTCACACGATTGACGCTACAGTACCGATTTCGTTCGGCGCAACACAAGACAGATGGAATATTTTTGACATTTGCGCCGAAACCGAATCGAGTTCACACGATTGGCATTTGAATTTTTTTAAAATGCGTAAAATTTCTACGCATTGCGGCAATCGTGGGACCTTACCTTTAACGTTTTTATTCAATTGGCAAAAGCATGATTGACCTGTATTGTGAGTGCGACTTTAAATATAAATGGACAGTTTTATAATCGTATTTCGATATCAAACGGTAGCTTGAGAAATTTTCATAAGTAATATTTTTTTTCTCAAACTCAATGCCACGAGTTCTTCACTTAAATCTAAAGCACCACTAACCACTAATCAATCGCCTTTCTGACAAAACGAACTGTCGTAGTTAATATTAAAGTTGCCGAACGGCTGTAGTGTGCTGGCTTTTCAATTCAGAGGCCCTAGGTTCGATTCCTAGCTTGGGCTGGTTAAACACTCGTCTACTTTTTCTGCTTCTACCGAAGCGGATGAGAATTACTGAAAACGTGAATGAAAAATGTGAAAGAAAAACTGTAAACTGCCGAACCATCGTTCGGATTCGGTATCAAACTGTAGCTTCCCTCTCTCCCTTCCCTTATTCGATCAAAATGTGTGCCATACAATAGGCACACACCTCCGAGTGTTTCTCAAACAGAGTCAGAAACCATAACCTAACCTAATATTAAAGTTTCATGTAACAAAAAGGACACACCACAATTTTTGATTTCTAGATTGTTCATAGCAAATTTTTGAATTCCTGCAAAAGTTTGTGTGCGCCCATTGTGCAACCATCTGATCGGCAGGTGAACCTATACGACTGAATCGATTGCTTCTATGCTTCTGAGTACAAATACACAAAATTCTCCACACCGGAAATGTGTCCTTTTGATCAGCCTAAAGCAAGCTGCATACAAATTTTTCTTAGCGTCTAATCAGAGCTTCATCCATTTTATGACAACTTATATGGCCTACATTTGTTTCACTTTTCTTGTTTTCAATTGGCACCATTAAAAATATTCGCCTTGGCATTTCCGAGATTCCCAACACGCTCACAAAGAGAGAACGCCATGCTTCTGACCTGGTCATGCTTTGATTATACTTTCAAACCACAACGCATTCCCTTCCCGCACGGAAGGAAGCTTTTAACCACAAAAGGAAACTAATTTTTTTCCAAACTGTCAGGATGATGATTTCCATCGCCGCCGTGTGCTTCAATCAAAGTCGCACGCGTGCCTGACGCAGCTAGACCGCACTGCGTGGGCCAGATTGCGAACAAGTGTACTCGTACCTATCTCCAGCAGCATCCATTAGCTGCAGCGCATTAACGCTCCGACTTGACGCCGGCCGACATCGTTCCGCAAGAGCGGCGCCACCCAATGCCTCTTCGCTGTGCGGTTTTCAATGCCATTTTCGACTTTTTGCTGTAGTGATTCTTTTGCCAAATTGATTATGGTCGGGTGGAGAGGCGGGCGTGCTCGCTTGTGACAACCGATTTTTAGCTGCGACCGACTCAGACACGTGCAGACGCGGAGCGTGGCACTGAATATGCTGAGTGCATTCACGCTTCGGCTTTAAAGTTCATTTGAAAAAAGCGGCGGGCTGTGGACGGCTCGGCGTTGTGGTTGGGGTTGGGATGAGTTGATGGCTCGACACATGTTGCTCTTATTGCCAGCGATTTATCACAGACAATTGCAACTGTGCGGCGGCGGCTGGCGTGGGCCTTAAAGTGTTAAAATGGCAAAGTGTTGACACAGGGTGTTGGCGATTAATTTGCACATGTCAAGGCGGGTTGAAGTTGAATGAGGCGTTTAGGGAATTTTTATGCAACTTTGGGTGCGAAAAAAGCAACAACGAATCATACTTTTGAGCGGCTTTAAATTAAGCGTCCTGAATTTGCTTGATATGAGCAGCTGGCAAATGAGTTTTTGAGACAAATACTGCTAGAAATAAATTGCAATGGTGTCAACTGTCGGCGAGGACTGGTTGTACTAATCAATAATTCGTAATGACTTAAATTTCCAACAAGATTATCTCATTCTGATGTGACACTTGCAGGCAACATTCACCGCACTTTAACACCAAAATATTACAACTCAGTTACAGACACTTTTAAAATCACAAAATACAAAATTCCTCTTGTTTTCAGTTTTCCCAATTTTTTCATCACTCTTGCTTTTTGATCATTTCGCACAGCGGGCGGCCGATGTGGGTGCAGTGCCAGTAATGTTGTGATAAGTGACAGTGTGAACAGATGAAATTCCGAAATGGGCCGCAATTGCAGGTTGCTGCAGTTTGCGCTTCCGTCTGCAAGAATGCGAACATCAGCCCGACAGCGCTCACTGAACGCCAACGCCAACACTGAAGGCACACTTTGGCCGCGCCCGAGGTGTGGGTGCGGTCGCGGGCCTGCGTGCTGTTGCCTTGGCGCGTTGTAATTAAATACGCCACAGGTGTCCTTTGAAGTCGTCACAAATGTGTCACTTGCAAGGATTCCTTTGCCGTATGCCAACGCGCGCTTAGTGGGCGGAAATAAGCAATTAAGTCATCATTATCACTTTCTTCAAATGCCGCTGCTGGAGGTGGGCGAAGCGAGTGCAAACAGTTGATGACATTTACGAATTTTATGCTTTTCAAACGAAGTGGATGGAAATGCTGAAAGCACGCGGCCCTGAACAAATCACAAATCAATATTTCCCAAGAAATGAACCGAGCTGTGAGATTGAGGTTATGGTTAGAGTAAACATAACCTATATAACACCAACTGAGGTAAAAGTTCAAGCTGCTACCACTCACCCCCTCACTAACATTTAACACTGAACTCACTCAACGATTTAGACTCGTTCATGTTGCCTAACTGCCGCCAACTTCTCGAAGCGCTGCTAGAACGTGGCCGCCTTCAGTTGTGCCGCAGTCACTGGCCGACAAGCAGCATATGTTTGCACAAATTAGAAGGCACAATTGTTGTAATAAGCGTTTCTCTGTTTTCGGTTTACGGTTTTCTGTTTTTGTTTGCGCGCTGCGTCAACTGCCTTCTGACTGCCAGACCCTACCCCGTGCAAGCCTTGAGCAACAACCCTCATTAAAATCTCTGATAACATATCCGCAACGCCGCATAGCAGTGGCGGTGGCAGTACATGAATCAACGCAATGACATGACAACTGACACACACGCGCGCGCACTCAAATGTTTGAGGTTATTTGCGCCAGCAGTCAAAATTTGTTATGAATAATTTCCAAAGTTGTGCTGCAACCAGACTCGCGCTGACTTTCCGCTAGTCAATCGGACAGATTTATCAGTGCGGCAGCGCATTAACCTCTCGACGCGACAGACATGCTGCGATGAATTTTCACCTCTCGAATTGCGCGCACTTCGCGCAATTTGCACGCGGCACGACATGCTTGCAGCGGCAGCTGTCAAGGCGGCGCGGAGGGTGCGTGCCGAAGCCGCGCTTCGAATCAGCTGGTGGGGGGAGTGACACCTTTTGGAGATGACACAATGCGCGTAATGTAGGATGCGGAACGGTAGGCGTGCTGCGCAGCGTAGTCTGGCGCGACGTTGCGTCGCTCTGGTTTGGGCAGACAGGATGTGCGATTCGCACTCTGAGCGGTATTTGATTACTTGTCTACGCTGCGAGTTGGCTGGCGTCAGCTGGAGGACGAGCAGCGCAAGTTGTTTGGCTGAGGAAATGTTTCGAAAATTCTTGGCGATTTATGAAAGCAACAGCTGCTGATACGTGAAGGAAGAACAATGTCTAAGTTGTTAAATCGTTTGAAAGTTTCGAGTTGAAAACATTAAATGCAACAATTGAAGATTCAGAGGATTCAGTTACAGAGTAAACAGTAGTAAACAAATTTAATAAAATTATGAAACAAAATGCTAATATTTGTTCTTCTGTAGACTTTCTGAAGCTGGTACTAAGGGACTTTGACCGAGAGCTGGTAGCTTAACACGAATCGCAGCGGTGAGTTTTGGCTTCTTAAATGTTTCATAAATTTGAATGTCATATTCACAAATTTGTATCTATAAAGCATGAAAAATGTTTTAGTTCATGGTGTTTTGATTTTTATACAACAGGACCCGTTGTTCTTCGAGGTTTTATGATAAAATATCTGAGTAACAGAAGTCCGGAGCTAGATTGAGAGTAAGTGGCACTGAATGAAGTACAAACCTGCACTTAAACCACACACCACACCAGAAAAATCTATATTTGTAACAAAAAATTTAAAAAAAAATTCTAAAAAATGCTCTTAAATGGTTTTAAATATCAAGCCAATCTCCATAATTTCTTGTACCAAAAATTGTATTCGAATGTGTTTACCAATTGTCTTCAACTGTTCAGAGGTTCGCTATACGAAATGAGAGTTTTTATGAAATGGGGAATGTTTAAATTCCCAATTCTTTGATTTAGTGTGTGTAACTGTAATAACAACATTCCATTGGATTTTTTTTTTTATTTTTTAACCGATGCTATAACATTTCGTCATATTATAACAACCAATGTTTAATTACATTTTAATTATAATTTATTACATTTAAATTATAATATTATTATAATTATAATACTTTCTCATTTACTTTAGCCACAATCTATGTACAAGTACATACATACAAGTATAATTTGTCCTGACTGACTGACTGATTGACTTACTGAATCATCATCGCCCAGCCCAAACCGGTAAAACTTCAAATTAAACTGTAGATACATCTTGAAAAATGAAGCTCCGCTAAGACGAGAATTTTTTTTTTAATTCGGTGGCTTAAAATGGCAAAACATGGGCTAAGGTGTTGTATGAAGAAACTTTATATAATGGGCCTATTGATTTCAAACTTGGTGAAAATACTCCAAATCAAAAATAATTCGACACGTATTTTTCAATGTTTCGAAAATCAAAATTTAACGGGATGAACCAAGGGTTAAGGTTCATATACGGAACTTGAAAGTTGGTGAAAACACTTGAAATCAAAAATAATTTAACACGTGTTCCTCAATTTTTTTGAAAATCAAACTTAAAAAAGTGAACCAAGGGTTACAAGTTTGTATAAAGAAATATGATTTTTTCGCCGTTTGACTTGAAACTTGGTAAAAGTATTCTTAGTGAGAAATAACTCGACATGTGTTTTTCTTTTTTTTGAAAATAAAAATTTAACGGGTCAGCAATTGGTTAAATGTTTGTATGGAGAAACAATATTTTATCATGATACAAAAATATACAGTTAGATTCAATCGAACAAAATTAAAAGTCATTTGCTTTTTTGACAAATAAAAATAAAATTTTAAGGGTGCAAAAAAGTAAGGAATAATAATTATTTTAGGTCTCTGGTCTAAGCGTGGATGTGAGAACATCAACAAAGTAAGGAATAATAATTATTTTAGGTCTCTGGTCTAAGCGTTGATGTGAGAACATATATAAAAAAAACGTTTTTATGTAGGGAATCTACCTGTATATTTTTGTATCATGAGATTTTATGGGCCCTTTGACTTCAAACTTGGTGAAAGTGCTCTCAGTGCTTTTCGAAAATAAAAAATTATAGGCCGCGGTGAAAAACTTACGTGCAAAGCTGTGGGGCCCTGCTAGTTATTTATAAATATGTAAGTTTGAGCTGAACTTGAAAACTAAAATTACAAATTTCAAATCGTTTTAAAGAACTACTATGTGAAATGATAGTATTCTAAAAATGTATGTATAGCCGTATTTGTTTTTAATTTAAATATTCAGTTCTTTATTTCAGAATACTTCAAACTATTCGAAAGCCCAAAATAATTTGATTCAAGGAACCATAGAAGGTTCAGACATCCAAAACAGGTTTTGAAAAGAGAACCAATCAAATTTGAAAACTCGAATAATTACAGCGTCCTAACTTACAACGTCCTCAGCCCTAATTGATTTGCAATGCAACACAGTGCAGGCACTTTAATCCTCACCATTGTAATTCTCATTACTCGCTCCGGAATATTATGATCCACGACACTCTGCTCCCCCTGTTGCCGTTTTCACTTCCCACAACAGATTCAAATCATAACTGGAGTGATTTGCATATTGCGTCGCGGTTCCTTGCACATATCCTGACATTTACATTTTTCTACTCTCAGCTCGGATCAATTTTAATAACAATCTTTTTCAAATTAACGACAACTATTGTCAAGCTTTGCTGTCTGTTTGACGTTTCCAGCAACGGCGACATTGATGCCCGTGCGGCAGAGTCACAAAGGTGACAATTATTAAACAATTTTCGAATTGCGACTCATCAAATATGCGACACGTCAAAAAAACCCACAACAGAAAACGCTCTAAAATTACACAGCCACCCAACAACAAAAAATATCAAAATAAGAACGAAAAAAAGATATCCTGTTGCTGGCGTCCTTATTGTTGGCCGCATTATTGTTGTTGTTGTGCATATTATGTATTCATTGTTGCTGCAACTGTGATCGACAGCTGTCAAAAATGATATTTTCATACACCATCGATGGCAATCGAATTGTCGCAGCGCAGCGCAAAGCGGCAATTGGCGGTGTGCATTACGCGCTACATGTTTCGTTGTTGTTGTTTTTTATATACATTGTTTATGGCACCACCCTGTTGGACCAAAGGCAACGCTGCAGCCAGCCAATGTGCGCGCCCCCTTCGTCGCGACGCGGCAATGAGCCGCGTTTTGCATGCGATTTAACGCGTTTTTGGGGTCATCAAAATAATGGCAACAACCGCACAATGTCAGTCATTGTTGCGCGTAAATGTGCCACTTGTGTGCGGTGAAGTGCGCGCTTTGTGCGCCATCGTCGCTATTTGCTGGAATATTGCGCGCGTATTTAAATTACACGCTTTTTCCGCAACTTGAAATCTGCGCATTCACTCGTTCGCATTTCGACGCTTCAGCTCAAGAGCAGCAAAACGTACGGCAGCAACAAAAAATCATAACAAAACAACAAAACACATGCGAAAAATTGTAAAACAAAAGCCACGCAAGAAACTGCAATTCAGCGTTGCCGCCGCCGCCGCCTCGCTGCTGCCGCTCCGGCTCCTGTGGCATCGGCTGCGGCTGCTCCTTCAGCTCCTGTCGCAGTCGCTGCTAATGATGTCCTCATGCGGCCGCCGCTGTCGCAGATACCGCACCGCATTTAAATGTGTCCGCGCACGGGGGTTGCGTGCACTCACAATTACTGCTGCATTATCCGCGCATCGGCTCATAACACAATTTTAATTGTGCACAAATGGAAATATCACTTAGCGTTGCTGCCGACTGCTGGCTGTTGCCCGATGATGGATGAATGGATGGACGGATCGCTGCCGGTCCGCCGACCGGGCCACGGTGCGTTGTGAGCGCGTCGAGTGGTGCGCAGTCGTGCCGACCGCGCTGTCACGGAAGCAGATCTCCGCCTTGTGGCCTAATGCATCACCGGATGTACTTTCAGGAAAGTGCAATTTGCGCTTGTTGCCATGGCCAGGCGCTGCTTTGTTGCCGCATCCTTTCAGGCCGCTGACGCGCACTCGTACATCTTGCGCCATTCCCATTTAACCTTCCATTCCGCTGGGCACAGCTTTTATTATTATTTGTTTTTGTTTTTTTTTTGCTAATGTGATCTGTGACCACTAATTACATTAAGTATGAGACGTTATCGCACAACAATAAGAAAGCACCGGGTCGAGATTTGCATGAAGTGAATTGAGAATTTTTATGACAGTTGAAATTTGCAGTTTTAGTATTTTGTTCAAACAACAAAATGCTTCAAATTGTGGAATTTTCAAGGATTTTTTCTAGTTTAGGGGACTTTATACTATTTTTTATCTTTATTTTATATTTTTTAGAAGGAAATTAAAAGTTGTTCTATTGTATTTTTGTATTGTTTAGGCTAAGAAAAATTAACAACACAAATTTAAGAAAATATTACAATTTAATATAAATTAATATTATAAAAATAATAAAAAAATCACGGGTTTATAATAAAAAGTAACGCAAAATTACTCTATTGAATATTTTTTATTTAAGAAAGAAATAAATCAATAAAGCAAAATTACTCACGATTGAATATTATTTATTTAAGAAAGAAATAAGTCAATAGTCAAAGTCAAAGTGTGACTACCTCTGATAGCAAAGTTGTAAAAGAATATTGAATTTAAAAAAAAAATCGCAGCTTTTCGAAAACTGATGGTGAATTTTTCATGTATCTTATCTTCTTCATGTCCTTATTAGACTTTGGAATTAATTTTAATTAAATTATATTCTTTCAGATTTTAAACAATTAAATAAATAAAGAAAAATAATTGATTCTTTTACTCTGATTATTTTACTGACTCTGAACAACGATGCCCTCCTTCTACACCTCATCCCTTATTTGTAGAAATCGTACACATTTTTAACGGGATTTGACTATTCATTGTTTTACTTGAATTTGGAAAATTCCTATATACCGATCCTTTTTATGTGATATTAACTACTACATGTTTTTGTACATAATTTTTTACAAATATATCAACACATTGCCGCTTGTCCAGTGTTGCCAAATCAGGAGATTTTCTCCAAGATTTAGAAGATTCCTGGCGTTTTAGGGGAATTTTTAGGAGGAAGAATTGTTTAGGAGATTTATATTTTATCTTATTTTTTATATTTGATCCTTAGTGGATTTTTAGGAGATTTTTGAATAACGAAGTATGATGTATTGGGAACACTGGCAACAAAACATATTTTGGCAACTATTTTAATAGTCAAAGCATTCTATTTGTAAGCTGAAAAAATTTAAGCTCGTTCTATCTCGTTCTCACTTATTTCTTTTACAATAAAATGCCGCCAAAAATTGCACTTTTTATTTAATTCATTTGTTATATGTTTTGTTTTTGTTAGGTTTTTGTTGTTAAGCTGAAGATGAATCAAAGAAGGCTGCCTTAACCGTAGACCTACGTTAGGGTCATTTTCGACGAAATTGGTTTTTGTACTTCTAATAGTTTTTAAATTTGTTATTATTTTTAGCTGTTTTTTCATGACTTTCTTACTTGCACTTGGACTTGGCGGATGCCTAAAAAATATCTGCAAAAATAAGCACAACCGCAATGTGTGTGTATATAAATAAATATTTCCGTTGTATTTTATTTTAAGTCTTTGCCGTACCCGAACTTTTATTTTTTTTTTAAATAAACGTTCATTTTTTTTACTAATTCCCATGATAATATATATGAGGGTCGAAAACGACCCCAACGTAAGATTAGTCGTTTTTTTAAGGTAGTTCTACGGTTAAAAAAATATATTATTTAAATTATTTTTTAAGAGAAGTTTTATTCCTTTAAAATTATGCAAAAAAATGGTATCAATAGTTTTTAGTCGGTCAAACGGCCTTTGAAAAAATTAAAATTGCCTGATATATTTGACCGAAAAAATAAAAGTCACAAAATAACTGCTATATGATAATGGCTATGATAGGCACAAAATAATTTTTTTTTTGTCGGTAAAAATAAAAGTTAAAAGATACAGTTAAAATCTGACTTTTTTGTTAAGTTTTTGTTGTTAAGCTGAAGATGAATAAAGAAAAAGGCTGCATTAAAAAAATTATATTATTTAAATTATTTTTTTATGAGAATTTTTTTATGAGATTATTTTTTTATTCCTTTAAAATGATGCAAATTATAAAACAATTTTAGGAAATTTTTTGTTTCACTTTTGGGAGGAATTTTCGGTATTTTTTTAAGATTTAGGAGAAAGACATTTCAGGTATCTGGCAACACTGCGCTTGTCTGTCTCCGTACGTTGAATGCCAACAACCACATCCATTCGACAACTTCTCACAATTTGTTTTTTCAATTTCAGCATGAAAAAAGTTTTTCAATTCCTTCGCATCCTCGCTGTCCAATTTCAATATTGGCTGTCCTACTGTCACAAACAAGTGTCCTCATTCACTTTTCTATATTTATTTCTTTTATACACAAATAGAAAAAGTGAAAAATTCAATTTTTATTTAATTTTGGTTCTTTTTGTTGTTGATTTGAATTGAGTTTCGGCTTACGAACTCTCGGCGCTGCGGCCAAATTGGGCAATTGCCGTTTGGCGCCACACAGGTGCGGTGCAGGAAACCCCATTGTCACAACAAACAAACAAACAAACAAATCAACAACAAATAAACACCTTGCAACATGCGCCGGAAAAATTTACTTGTGGTTACCACAGCGAAGACGCCGACAACAAAGGCCCAAATAATTACGCAAAGTCTCAAAAGTGTGTCCCGTCGCACAAAGGCGTCGAGTAATTGAAATTTAAATTCCGCCCCGGCAGCGGCGAGTGGCCTTACGCCCGGCGCGTAAGTCAATTTGGGCGGCTGCGGTATGGTTTCGGCTGCTGCGGCGGCGGATGAGGGCTGTGTGTGGCTAGTTGACAAAGTGACAAACTTAGCTGAACGCGAGTGTGTGTGTGTGTGTGTGTCAGTGAATTGAAACAATTGTACAACAATGCCACAACAACGTTATCAACAACAACAACAACAGCATGAACAAACCCCGCATTCATCATCGGTTGTTGACTTTTACCCTGCGCCGCCGCCCAACCCTCTAACGGGCGAGCGATTGTTTTCATGCCATTCTCACCAGCAGCTTTGCGCTGTCAACGGGGTCAGGGGGTGGTGAAAATAAACTAATTGCCTTGACACGGCCGGCGTTCTCGGGCGAAGCGCACGTCTTAGCAATCACATAAATAATGCCGAAATTTCATTAAGACAAATTATTGTCTATCAATATGTTGCCACGGCATCGGCGCCCTTACGCCGCCCAACCCCCAGGCGCCGCTACGCCAAAGATAGCAGCCGCTGAGAAGCCAACTATGACGTTGGTAGTGCGGTAGTGAAGCGAATTGTTTTTGCAGGAAGCGGTAAACAAACGGCACCAGTGCGTCTGGCCGTTCGTCGTACTGGCCGGCGGAGTGTTTGCGTACGTTTTGCCGGCGGGCGTTCGTGGCAAGAGCGACCGAGCAAAGTGTGTGGTGCGGACGGACAAAAGGGTTCTCGACGCTTTAAGCATTTATATGACTAGTAAACACACATATCTACAACTGTACATATGTATGTATATGTGTAAACACACACACACCCACACACACAGTTCGCGACATGGCATTGTCTGTGCGAGCAAATAATTTGGCAGCCTTAGACAAGCCCACACAACGACAAACAAACACATTCACATAGAGTACATACGTACAGTGCAACCTGTGGGATCTGCCTACAACTTGATTTGTTGTATTTCCGCATTGTGCGGCATGTAAATTCGCTGCGCTGTTGTTTTTGTTGCGGCAAGTGGCGCCTCGGGCACATATCAGGGCCGGCATTCACTGGTTACATTCGCTTTGTTGCCGCACATAATTACATAAATTTTTAACTAACTGCCGCCGCTCGCGCGCAAACCGCTCCTCCCCCTTGCTGCTTGTTATGGTTTTGCCTATTTGAGTGCTGGATTGCGGGGCGCACGCTGGAATTTAATTAAATGTGCCAGCGGCACAAGTTGCGACTGAAATCGAGCAGTGGCCGTTGCGGCTGCTACGACTGTTGCACTTAAGCGTTCGATTGCCGTCGGCTGTGGCGTTGGCGTTGGTGTTGGCGTCGCTGCCCGCCGTGAACCCCACTTGACCCAATTACCACTCCACACATTCATCTGCATGTGTGGCTCCCGAGTGCAGCTCCTTGTGGGCAGTGCTGTGTGCGAACATTACACTTTGTTAAACTTTTAAGAAGTTGCGTATTTTACACTTGAAGCGCGCCAAATACACTTTTCGTGCACACTCGTTGAAAAATGTTTGTTTAAATTGTATGTTGATGAGAATTTCTGAAGTGTTTCTGAAATATGAAATAAAACAATTTAATTGAAATTTATTATTATATAATATTTTCATTGGCGAATTAAAGTTAGTTTCATAAATTTATTTGTGTCACAAACTATGTTTCAATGCACAGTGATTCGTTCCATAGACAAAATTAAAAAAATTTATAGTCTCAGAATGTCACGATTTTGATGTCATTTGAAAGGTAAAAGTCCAATTAAGAAAACCCCAAAAAATCTGTGTGAAAAAATAACACAGTACAACAATTTTAAACTTTTTGTGTGCAACAGAGTAACGACGATATTTCTGAAAGATGACGTCATACTGATCATTTTTGCCGAACAAAGTAATACTCCAGCACGTCTGAGTTTTTTGTAATTTGCACATAAAGGTTAAAGGGGTCCCTATAGACTTTTACACGGAAAGGATAAAAACGTGAAGAGCCAAAACTTTGATGTCTAAGACAAAGTTGTTTGCATTGAAAGTGTGAATATTTTTGTATACACATGAACCCCCCCTTCCCCTTTCCTTACCCCCTTTTTCATGATTTTCGGAAAAAATGTTCATAAAAGCTTGTATTGAGTAAAATATTAAAATAAACACCATATTGTCTTTTGGAAAAATATTCCCCATTAAAAAATAGGTGGGGTCTTCAAACACCAAAACTTTCTCAAAACTTCCCCAAAAAAATAATAAAAAGCCTTAAACACGAAACCACAGTGGCCACAGTAGCCACTGCTGTCTACCCTACACTTATAATTTTTTTTTTAAATATAAGTCTAGTTTGTAAATAAATAAATAAATAAAAACTTTTTTCATAAAAATTGAATTTTAAAAAAATAAATATTTCCCTTTGAAAAATAGTTCAGGTGGTCTCCAAATAATTAACCCATTCGAGACGACGATTTTTTTCGAACACGGTCCCCAGGAGCGAGCATGCGTATTCATAGTATTTTAAATGTAAGAAAGGCTTCAGATAATTTTTAGATTTTTTGGTACACAGTAAAACCAATTCCAAATTTTGTTTTCCTGTACTTTACAGATTTCATTAGTTCCAGAAAAATCTTATTTCGACGACTAGACAACTTTGTCTTAGACATCAAAGCTCTAGCTCTTCAAGTTTTTATACTTTCCTTGTAAAAGCCTATAGGGACCCCTTTAACCATTATGTGCAAATTACGATTTTACAATTTTACAAAATTACTTTTTTTATAACTTTTCCTCAAATATTTGTAAAGCTGAGGTTTCTACTTCACATTTAATTGAAGATATTTTTCAAAATAAAAAACCAGAATATTGCCTAAACTTGGAGGAAAATATCTAAAAGGTATGTGAAAGTATGTTGCTGAATTTTTTTTTATTTTATGAAGCATACTATATTTTATGCAATCAGCATGAAAAATGAAAAAAAACTGCACAAATTCGAAACATACATCTATTATTATCGTTTTTATTGCAAAATTTAAGGGTCCTCACACAATTCCTGCTGCTCCTTGCAATTATCAATGTTGACGTAACTGAATAAATGTAATATCTGAAAAAAAAATTGCAAATTCAAGTCTCAGGCATTGCCAAACTACAAAAGTTTAAGAAAAACAAAATTGAGATTTCAATTCAGTAGGTATACACAATTTTATTGAGTACAGACCACTTCTTCTAATTTTGTTCCGCGGTTGTATGGAGTCGGATCACTGTGCAATGACACAAAAGCCTAAGACGGTTCTTTGTTGCCGGTTTTCTTTTCACGGCCCCTGTGGTCAATGGTTGATTTTATTTAAAAATGCGGCCTATAGGTTCTCAGTAACGAAACCAAACAGAGCCGCCGATGTATTTACAATCTGCTGACCAATATTTATACTTCACATCAAACTATGCACACTTTATGTGAAGCATCAATAATCCACTAATTTGAGGTATTAATCTATGATAAAGTATATTAAAAAATTGCTTGGCGAGATATAAAATTCCTTCGCTGGCTGCGCTTTCAACTCAAGGCTGACTCTATGACATGACATACGGCAAAAGCGAGCTTCAATTCTGCTGTGCTCTGTACAACCAGAAACGGACAAACGAATACACTGAAGACAGACAGAAACTCACACAATGTTTTTATTGTTGTTGTATTGGGAGCGGAACTGGCGATACAATTGAGTTGAAGCGCACATCCTGTTGCTGAATTCTGTTGCAGGATGCTGCTGCGACTGCTGCGGCTGGCGAGACAATAATGACAACAACGGCAAGGGGTCATCAGAATTGTTATCTCTGCAGACTTCCGCTGAAGCGCGGTGACCCTTCACTGCCCACAGAACAAACACACACACACACACACACAAAACAAACACATTGTCTGAGTTACGTATGGAAATACTCAGGTGGCATTTATTTGAGCACAGCTTGGAATTAATTTTTTTTGTTTCAAATAATACAGAGACCTAAAATAATAACACAGTACAACAATTTTAAACTTTTTGTGTGCAATGGAAAATATTTTTTTTTTAATATTCAACGTTTTTCTCAACATCTCAAGCAGAGCAAGCAATTAATGAAAAAAGTATTAAATGAAGGTTTCGTGTTTAAGGCTTTTTATTTTTTTGGGGGAAGTTTTGAGAAAGTTTTGGTGTTTGAGGACCCCCCCTATTTTTTAATGAGGTATATTTTCCCAAAAGACAATATAGTATTTTTTTCAATATTTTAAGCTTTTTATGAAACATTTTTCCGAAAAACATGAAAAACGGGGGTAAGGAACGGAGGAGGGGGGTTCATGTGTACACAAAAAATATTCACACTTTTAATGCAACCAACTTTGTCTTAGACATCAAAGCTCTGGCTCTTCATGTTTTTATCCTTTCCGTGTAAAAGTCTATAGGGACCCGTTAACCTTTATGTGCAAATTACAAAAAACTCAGACGTGCTGGACTATTATTTTGTTCGGCAAAAATTATCAGTACGACGTCCTCTTTCAGAAATATATGGTCGTTACTCTGTTGCAGAAATGCTGTTGGACAGTGTAATTATCCATATTTTTGGGAATAAAAAAATTGCCCTAATTTAAGAAATTTCTATAATTATTGCTTTATAATAATGATTCCCAATAAGAAATTTGTTACGTCACCTATGACTATTATCATGTAATAAATATTTTTGAGTTGTATAATAACTCTTATAAGTAACAAGTAGGTATTTTTATAGATATTTTTCGTTCTCACAATTATTATTTTGGGATTTTTGTTTTTTACATTGCTTCATAACTTTTATAAATGACTTTTTTAATTTACGTAAATTACCGATAACTATTATTTTGAAAATTTTTTTACGTTGTTTCATAAATTGTATTTATGATTTTTTTCATTTACGATGCCGATAACCGTTATTTTGAAAAAAAAAAAATTTTTTACGTTGAATTACCACATTTTGGATATGAATTGATTGTTTAAATTGACAAACGCCAATTCCACCAACAACTAAACAAATGTGGCAAGGCAACGTAAAAAAAATAGTAAAAAAAATATAAAAATAATAATTATAATCAACAAATAAAATTTATGTTGCATTGTAATAGTTACATTGCAATTATTTTCTTAAAAAACTAATAATAGTTAAGTCCCTAAAATAATAAATATTTCAGGCATACATTGCCACTTATAAGTGTGGTTACACAAATAGGATCAGTGCTCCAGTGATAACCATTTAAATTTTCTTTGAAGTCTCTAATGTGGTATCACAATGGGTCTCACAATAGGCCTCCGAGTGTGTCTCCTACAGAGGCAGCCACCATAACCCAACCTAACTTAACTTAGCAAAAGAAGGGCTCAAAATTGTGCCCAATTTCTATAACTTTTTACTCTTTAAGTTCCAACTATACTTTCGGTCGTGTAATATTTTCCAAATCCGAGTTCTTCCGTTTGAAACAATAGTTTCAGCTTCCGCTTACACACTAGTTTAGGAAAATTGGGCAATGCGCCCAAAATTATACATATGGACATGCCGCCACTCGCATGTTTGAGTAAAGCAGATGTTAACTAATTCGAACATGACCACAATTACCCAGCTCCGAGGCCCAATGCTACGGTTACCCACTTGAAATGTGGAAACGTGTGGCCAAAGCAAAGCCAATTTGAAAATATTTCATTGGAGGAGGGCGGAGCAGTGGTTGTGTACTCATAAGTTTTCGCACAATACTATTCGCCCAACTTCAGCCCGGCCACAAGGTCGACAAGGCACTGCATATGTGTACATATGTGATGTGTGTGTGTGTGTGTGAATTTGTACCCCCAAAGGCGAAAATTCATTTATGAACTTCCGTGGCGGAAGACGGCAAGCAAAGCCATCGAGCAATGTGCACACCGGCCGTTTAACTGGCCGTTTCGAGCAGGCATTATCCTTCCAACTAAAACTAATTGCGGATTACAAATCTGTGTATCTGCGGTCTGCCTTCAGACGCAGCAGCGCATTCGTGTTGCAATCATTATTGCGCGCATTAAACGGTGTGGAAAATTATGATTTATGATGTCGATTTGTGCTGCAATGTTTCGGGAGTTGCGCTCGCATAAAAATCAAATCATAAAACGTTCAGCGCAGACTCCAAGCAGTCTGCCACTTCGATGCCGCCACGGAGCGCGCAATGAAGCGGCACGAGGCAGGCAGCGCATTCGGTTTCTGTTTTGTATGGCTTTCAGAATTACACAATCGAATTAGTGCATGCAACGCCCCCGCAGTAAAGTAGCAGCCGCAGCGGCAGCCGAATTCTTGTACGCTGCGCGAGGGCGAACCGTCGATGAAGTTGTCGCTGGCGCGGCAGTGTGGCAAGTCGGTGAGCTGGCGAGGGTTGATTGAAATATATGTACACAACAACGTTGAAGATGGTTTTGAAACGCCAAGAATGACGATGATGTTCTTGTTGTTGTTGTTATTTTGATGCGGATGAGCAGCGAAAAGTTTGTGTGTGTGCAACAGCACTTCTAACTGATTTACTTTTCCGAAAAAGTAGTCGGAGAGTGTGGAAGGATTGAGTAATTTTCAGATTGAATGGTTCATCTTATGGTTTTATGTGTTTTTATGTATGAGGCCAAAAGATGCAATTTGTTGCATTGTTGGTGTTCTGAGATGTGAAGACAATTCCAATTTTTACAGTAATTTACATTTTTTGCAGAAGAGCAAACCAATATTTAAACCTAATGAATCTTAAAGAAAAATCATAAAGAATTATTGTGGAAATTGTTTAACGCCTTGCAAGAGCTGTAATTCCACGAAAAAATTCACCAAACCCCCATCCACAACTAATTCGCTGCCACAACTGCTGCGCATTGCATGTCCTTGCGCATGTCCTTGCCACTGTGCGCCCATCCAATGATATAACATGACAGTTCCACCGGCCAACCCATCAAGCCATCAACTCACCAACCAAAGCAGCACTCTTCCCTTCTCCCGCACCCCAACCCACCCCATCCCACCTGCACCCATCGCACACCTCTTCACTCGACGCAGCCTAATCTGAAATTTATTGCTGTGCCGGCCATTTCATTTGCATATTTATGAATAATGAAGCATAGGCGGCAATACGCGACTTTGGCGCGGGTGTCCCATGTGCTTACAGGTGCAAGCTAGAGCGGATCGGAGAGACCGGCCATTGTAATTTTTACGGAGCCATTCGTTGGCGTAACTGGAAAAGCGCAAACGCTGGCCAAAGGACACTCGTCCGTTGCGCTGTTGGCCGTAGGCCGTTGCATGTCTTTTAATTCTGAGTGAGTTGAGTTTTGTGTGTGCGTGTGTGTGTGTGTCGGCGCGTGCGGAACAAAGAAGACAAGCGCCTCAGCACAGACATTGGTCACGAACGGAAGCGCTGATAAGGGTGCTGTGTGTTTTATTTCGTGCTCTCGTGCTTAATGTCCTTTTGTCGTGCTCAATGTCCTTCGGCGCACACACAGAACAACTGTGGCCAGTGGTTTCGTCAGATTTTCCGTGAAACATTTTAGTTAGTTATTTATTTATTCATATTCTTTAAATTCGCTGATTTTATTTATTCATATTTCTGTGTGAAATGGGAATAGGGTGAATGTGGCACAATGCGGCTGGCTGGCGTAGGAAATGCAAAATTGTATTTTTCAAAATTTCAAAAGCTTTGAAGTTTGTGAAACCAATTGAATACAACAAAAGTACTGGGAGAGAGATTATAGGGTGCACAAAAATTCGAGAACTTAAAGGACATTTAAGAGGTAAGCCAGCATGAAAAGCCTCATCAATGGTGGTATTCACAATATGTGGCAGCTGAGTATTTGGGCAAAAGAGCAAAATAGTAAGAGCTGTGAATTGGCGCTATCTCTCAAGCAAAAAAAAGCGATTGAGCTTAAGCACTTAAGCACTTAAGTCTTCTCCAGAGTTTAAGAAAACCAAAAGCGTAGTTAGGGGCTAATCTGCAGACAATGTATGTTGTTGTTGTTTTGGATAAACTTAGTCTTTTGTCAATACAAATGATAGGAATGTTTTTTTTTGATATGATTGTCTAGGAAACGAGTTGACTGAAAATTGTCCTTCAACTTTTCAATTCCTAAGTGAAAGTTGTAAGCAAATTAAATCAAATGAAGAAAATTAGTGGTTAAGTGTCCACTCAAGAGTGCAATGACATAAGTGCTTTAAATTCAAAGTGCCAAGTATTCAGTTGACGTTTTCATTAACAACTTTGTATGGAAACAAAGAGCACTTCTTACTGCTTCGTTCCCTTAAATTGCTGACGCCCACTTGAGAGTATTCGATTTCAACATGAGATCGTCCACTTCTAACCAAACGCGACATAAATTATTAATTAATACAACAAAATTTCTACAATTGAATGTAGCGCTTGAAAGGCGGAAAATTACAGAGCAGTCATTGTCTCTGCGTTAATATTTTTATGAGATCTCGTAAAAATCTGCGACCGGCCGTCTGGATCCACGCATTGTCGCGCTCAAGTATTTTATAAACATTCTTTCTTACAGCTCAGTTCACTCAGATTTTGTGCAGCGTTCTTGCTCGAATTTCACGCTTTAGCGTCGATAATCGCTGTCGTTCGATAATCGGCGTAAATAATCGGCACCACGCTCTGCCATCGAGCGCGCAAGAGACATTGGCTGTGAGAAAATTACAATATCGAATGATTACATTCGAGTACTTGAAGACAAATTGAAAGGGAAATTGAATGGTTCCGCATTTTGGGCGCATTTGCTGTGGTCTACGCTCCACGCTTCACAAACGTCGCCGATGCCCTCGACCAATTGCATTGTGTGCTGCTTCTTCTTGTGGCTTGTGAATGCTTGTCGTCCACCGCGCTTGCCGCACCCCTTGGGGCAGGTGTGTCAGCCACTGGCATTCGTTCTGCTTTCTTGCGCTCCCAACCAACGCAAACAAATTTCAATTCAATTTAGTTAATTTTTGAATCGTTGAGGCATGCTGACTGCCGGCACACAAAATGGCCGCTGCTTCCACTCCGCTGACAGTTGGCGGCTTCTGGAAATGCTGCTCACATCTGCTGTCGTTTGGAAATACGACAAGAAAGCAGAAAAGTAAAAAAAAACATTTAAGAATAGAATGAAAAGCGTTAAGCGAAGCAACATCAAAAAGGCGAAAAAGTAAAAAGTCGCCAATACTACCGAAATATTGGCAAAGAAACGCGCGCAGGCAGCTGAAAATGCGCAGCGAGCGGAAGCGGCATCGTGAGCGGAAACATCTAAAAGCATTGGAAATTCTTCAGATGTGAATTTTGCGCTTCAGCAGCGTCGTTGCCGCACCTGTGCGCACTTCCGCGCCGCCACCACATTGCTGCCGGCCAGCCATTTTGCCACGACGCCACTGCGACGACTTGCGGACGACGTTGACGCATTACGGCCATCGCAGCGCCAAGTTGGTGTAACGTTTTAATTGGCATTTTCGAAGCATCTCAAGTTGCTCGCCCACCGTTCGCCGCACCAACCTTAGCGCATTTAAATCTTTGGCCATTGCTACATTTATTGCTTTGTTGTTGTTGTTGCTGCGCTGCATTGTTGCTCGGTTGAGGGAAAACGAACTGGGAAACGCACCGTAAACAAAATTTTATTATTCCTTCTGCGCCTTTGCACTGGGCGCTCTACAACAATAACAATCGCAAAAACAGCAACAACCCACACACACACACACACACACACACACGTTCAAAATGAAGTCATAAAAATTCGCCACTGCTGGTGGCAAGTGCAACTGTTGCTGCAGCTGAAAAGTGTGCAAATTGCAATTTCGCCAACTAGCTGTCTGTCTGTCTGTCTGTTGATTTGTTTGTTTGTCTGTCTGTCGATTGGGTTGCTTCTCTTGCTCAATGTCCGTCTGTGCGCTTTCCGTCTGTGTCTGTCTGACTTGTTATCTGGACGCTGTGTTTATGTCTGTGTACGTGTCCGCGTTTGTGCCGGCTGCCGATAATTTTCGGTAACCCAATCCGCCGACTATCGCACAGCCGCAGATATCGCAATCCCACAGACAGTTTAACAGCGTTTGCGTTTGATTTTGCAATCAGCGAAAGTCACGTTCGACGCGGGCGCAAAAATCGAAAGGCAGATATTTTCGGAAAATTTCACAATGCGTCGGCTGTGCTGTGCGAAATTGAGAGAACCACATGAATAATTAAATGCAATAATTGTGAAAGTAATGCCAGCCATCACGAACTCGAGAATACATTTCCCGGTATCGATAGTCCATAACAGTAGTTGCCAAAGTGCATATAACCTACGTACATATATCTATTTGGTATATATGAGACTGAGATGTTCATGATGAAAGCATTACACCGTGGGACAAGAATTTTCAGCCATGCAGCCATCAGTCAACAGAAAAACAAATATTTCGTTTCGTACTTAAAATTGTTTTACTGCAACGCACTTCTTTTTTATATTAAGGCTTATAAAATATTTTCAAAGTAATACCTTTAAAACGTAGCTCGAGTCTTCAGCTTTCATAATTGGGGTAAAATTCAACCATTGGTTCCACTCTACCTTGTCTCCTGGATGATTTTCGACCATTCTTCTCACTTAGGACCTTACGACAGTAAACTTCCAAATTATTGAAATTTTAATTAATTTAATTAGTTAATTAATGAATTTAATTAAAATAGTTAATGAATTAATTGATTAATTATTAATTAATAAAAATAATAAAAATTAAAATAGTTAATTAATTAAAAATTAATTAATTATTTTAATTAAATTAGTCAAAATTAATTAATTGTAAAATTAATGAATTAATTGATTAATTGATTCCAATTAATTTATTCTACAATTAATTAATTTTGACTAATTTTTTTAAAATAATTAATTAATAATAATTAATAAAATTAATTAATAGTAAAATTAATGAATTAATTGATTCGAATTAATTAATTTTAAGATTTATTAATTTTAACTATGAATCAATTTATAATTAATACATTAATTACGATTAAATAATTAATAACTAATTGAATAATTAATAGTTAATTAACTACTTAATTAATTAATTGTAGTTAGTTGTAATTATTTTAAAATTAATTAGTTAACTAATTATAAATTAATTAATTATTAATTAATTAGGTGGTTAATTAGTAATTAGTTGTAATTCATTAATGAGTTAACTAATTATTAATTAATTAAGTATTCGTAATTAATTAATAATTAATTAGTTAACTTATTATTAATTAACTACACAAATTACTAATTATTAATTACCTAATTAATTACCAATTATTTAATTTATAATTAGTTAACTAATTAATTTTAAATAAATTAATTAATTAAATAATTAATTACAACAACAATTACAACAATAATTACTTGTTAAAATAGTACACATTTTTTAACCAAAATTGGAATAAAAATTACACATAATATTAATTAAATTAAATACTAGTAAAATTGTTAACAAATACAAATGAAGACCTATTTCATAATACGAGTAGTTATCGTGAATTGCCGCAGTATTAAATATCTTAACGGCCATTCATGACTTTTTGTCATTTCCACTTGTCGTGCCACATCTCACTTTGCACACGCTCCACAATGATAGATCATCACATTTGTGTGAATGCCATTTCGTTCTTAATTTCTTATTTTCATGATTTTCAGATACATATTTTATGAGCAAAGGCATATTTCTTTCCATTTTGTTTCATTACGCTGTACGGCACAGTGCGTACCGACTTTTATCAGCGGCCATTGTGCTGATGGCGGTGGCGATTGTGGCGTGGACTGTGGAGCGGAGTGGACAAGTGGCATTGATCATCGTTGGAACTGAGCGTAGCAATTAAAATGTCAAAATCCCTGCGAACATGCAACATGCCATGTCTGCAGTGAAAGCAGAAGAAGAACTCTGAGCAGGGAGTACGAAGAAGAAAGCGCAGAAAAACGAATTCAAATTAAGTTCATATGTAAATGAGCGTCACATTGACTGTCGCGCCGCTGCAGCAGTGCGTCGAAACACATGCACACACAAACACTCATACACAAGAAGAAAGAATTAAGGACAACGTCGCACAACGCGGACATTAACCGCAACGCACCGCACTGCACCGCATCGCAGAGCGCCGCGCTGAAGCGTGACAGCACAGAAAAATCCAACTGGACACACGCGGCCGCCCAACCGCTGCGCCACTCCGTCCGCTGGTGAAAAGGGGCCCGCGAAGTGGCAGGTAGGTAACCGCAATATGGCAACATCCGGTGGTGGGGTGGCGCGGCCGCTGGTGGAGGTATTGAATTTTCTTATTGTCGCTTTTGCTGAAAATTATGTTCTTATCTCGCTTCCTGTCGTGATACAATTTTCTATCATAACATTTTGCTTATGACTGGCCCGACCGACTGCATGAACGAAGATATCGCCGCGCGGCCAAGGTGAAATGTTGGACGTGCTGGCTTCTCGCACATCTGGCAACGGCTGCGCCAGCACTGCGAACATTTTGCGCCATGGCTAAGCGGCCATTGTGGCATGTTCAGCTTTTGTGATCAATAATCGGTTGGTTCGTGTCGGTGTGTTCGTGTGTGTGTGTGTGTGCGTTTTGTGGCACGAATGATAAATGTAAGGAGCGCACGACGTCAACGCCGCCATCGCCATCGCCAACGCCAACGTGCAGCGCTCCTCGCCCGGAATCGCCATCAATTGTTGGCCTACAATTGGCGAGCAGCAAAAAATGAATAATTTAAATAATCGCTTACACATTCGCTCATTCAGTCATTCCGTTCGGCCGTACGTGGCCGCGGCGGTGCACGCAAATGTCGGCAGGCGATTTGGCGAGATGTGGCGCAGTGCCTGATAAAGCGGCGCACAGTAATGCGCTCGGCCGTGCCGCGCTCTAATTTACGACGCTTGTCATTAAAGCTATGATGGCAAGTGGATGATAACAATCTCTATGACATACAATAAAGCCTTACGAAAGGCGGAAGACGGCAGGAGGCGGTCGCTAGCGGCGAGCGGCAGCGTGGCCACAGAAAGTAGGTATCACGGCACTAATGGAATATGGAAGACTCGTGGGTTGTGTGTGGCGCATTGACTACCAGGCAGACAAAGGACACCGGACACTGGGATGACTGATGGGGCGGCAGTGGGGTCGCGGCAAAGTCGAAAGGCAGTTTTAGTCGAAATGGCAAGCAAAGTCGGGGAAAAAGGAGGCAACCGAAATTAGTCACGAAGAGCGATGAACGATTTTATGTCTGACTTTTGGCGGAGTAGTTAAATGCGATAACAAAAACCCTGGACTGAAAATGCTGAGGGCAAAAGTGAGGTTAAAAACGGTCAAGGGGATAAAAGCGCCGAATTATTGCTGGAAAATAAAGCATTCATTAATCGAATAACTGCGTAGTGGGTACAGAAAACGAGCGAATTAACATCCAGCGGCTACGCTGTCTTGGCCATGTTTGACGTAAGGACGATGAAGCTCCGACGAGAAGGTATTCACGAAAAGGGCGGAAAGCTAGACCGTGTCTCCGGTGGACGGACCAAGTTCAAGACGCCCATCATATCTTGTTGTGACCAACTGGAAAAGAGCTTTTGCTTCAGGACGAGACTCGGTAACGGGTTGTTTTGGCCAGTTAACCCTTTCGACTACGAATTTTACCGTCTCGATATTACTTTTTGGTATTTAAATCATGAAAGATTTGCCTAAGAAGTGTGCACAGCATTTGAAGTAGCCACGCCTCTTTGTTATAATTCTAGATCTAGTTTACTTTTGAACAATGTTAGCTTCAAACGGGTTAAATCAATTTTGTATAAATATTTTATAACTACAGAAAAATTATTTAATATTTATGGAAAAATACAAAATTATCACTTTTTGATTTTATTTTACCATTATTAGTGAAATATGTTTTGTCCAAACGCGCCCAATTCGTAGACTTCAATTAGAACACAAACTTTCCCTGATATCAAATTATTGGAAATTATTTTGGTGATAACAGTAAAATTTTCATAATTTGCTTTGAATTCACTTCTAAAAATATAAATTTGTTGGTGCCCACTCAAATTAAACCCATAAATCAATCGTAGCTTTTGCTATAAGATGACAAATAGGTGAAGTTTCTCTCAGGCAACTTTGGGGTTGAAAGGGTTAAGTAAGTAAGTACATATGTAAGGTATAACAAACACAATAAAACTCTCCATAACATTTGAACAGTCGTTTCAGTTGTGGGTTCAACTGAGTCTGAATCGGATATAAACTTTCTCCGAGATGACAATTTAAGGTGATACAGCTTCAGTTTTGCTTTTGGAAGATAAATATGCATGTCCTCAGGAATAAGTAACTTACGTGCGAGTTGGCTTACAAAAAACTTGATCTGCAGTTAATTGACCAAATTGAAATGGTTGGAATAGAGCTATGACTTCACACCTTGAACCAACTAACCTCAAATAAAATAAAGTTTAACTCAAATGACAATGTTTTAGATTCACATATCATCAGAAGTAATTTCGTCATACGACGCTTTGTTTTAAAGCCGAAATTTCAAAGTATCATTCAACTTACCTCAAATAAAGTCAAGTTGCAGACTCGAGAATAATTCAAATAATAAATAATTGTTCAACGAAATATTACCAAGAGTTATTACGGAGAATCCATCTATATACCCATCGAAATGAGAATAAATTGAGCAAAATTGTAGTTAAAGAAAAATGTGCTAAAAACTAATGATGAACAAAATGTTTCATTGAAATATTTGAGACAACTTCAACTTAATTCAGACAAAGTTTATGTTCTGGAAGTTCTGAAAATGCTTCCCAACTCCATGCTTCAAGATCTCTCTCTCCAACTCAAACATAACCTATAAAGTGGATAAAATTGTATATCCCAATTCAATACTCGACAAATATTGCGTAGGTGTCGATGCCGCAGACAATGAGATCATTGGCCCAGTTGCATTGGTCGCCACTGTTGTCCACTCCAGCCGCCGTCAGCGCAGCGCAGCATCAGCGGTGCCCATTAAGCGCAAATGTGCAACACGTCACTTGGCATTTACCGGCTTCCTGCTTCGATTGCAGCGCAGCTGACAAGAAAGCAAAAACTCGCAGACCGCTTCGAAAGCTTTGCTTGCGGCAAGCGGGGCGCGCTGCAATGTGCGCAATTACCAGCACAAAATATTATGGCGAAAATCTGCAGAACGTGACAAATTGAAAGCAACTGCAGCAGTCGAGCGAAACTACTGCGACGTGTTGTCATCGGCAACGGCAACGACAGCGACAGCGTCATCGACAACGGCCTCGTCGCTGGTAGTTGCGTTGTCCGGTGCAGCATGCACCGTTTGCTGTGCAATGTCGCATTGCTCGTCTTCTGCTGTTGTGGCGAAATTACTGTGGCGCATGCGTGCACTTGGTGGTGGTTCACAACCGGTGGCTGTGCTTCATGCAACAATAGAATGTTTTTTGACGACCACTTGCTGACTGACCGACTACATAAATAAACAGCAAACGTCTGCGACACAACAAAATCGCAGTGCTTGATGTCAGCGGACATGTTGTGGCTGCTGGAGATGCGGCACAGTGGTGATAAATGGAGAAACATTGGTATAGGTCAGGTTTGCCGATTTCCTGACTAGTACACTTTGGGCCTTTAAGGCCCATTGTACTGTCCGAAGAGTGTAATAAGCGCTCCCCTGTTCTGGCGAGATCATTCAGTAAGGCAAAGCCAGATTAGCAAATGTACAGTTGCCTGAATAGCGATGACGTACAATTTGGAGTGCAGGACAATTGCTTAAAAGATGCTAGTGTAAGTATTATACAAATCCTTCCTATTCATTAATTAACCCTTTCCGGTCAATTTCCACATTTCTTGAGATACAAATGTTTCCTTCAAAATATTGACTCTAATTGAACATTCTAGCAATAAAATACAAACAAATTTCAAAAAAATCATTTTGGTTGAGAATTACAGCTTCATCAATTTCGTACGATACATTGGTACATTGGTCCGCAAAGGAGTAAAAATTCATGAATTTTTGGTTTCGGATTTTTTAGTTTTATGAACAATTCATTGATTTTTTTGATAGAAAACATAAATTATAACAACAAAAAATCAGAACGTGATTTCATTTTGATCGAAAGTTATATAAATATTGTATATAAACAATTGATTTAAATTTATATAACCGTTGTTGTTGTTGCAAAGCCCTTTTCCTCGCAATAAAACACAGAATCACTTAAAATTCGTACAGTTTTGCAGAAAGGCACTGAATATAGCCGATTCTTATTATCGTAGTGGGAGTGGCAAGTACGCATGTCTAACATTACATAATATGTGTCTGCCCAGTAAAACAGAAACTCGTCTAGTACTTCTTATTTTAAATCGAAAATTGCCGAACAGTCGCGTTTTATTAGCCACGTGGTTAACAGATGGGCGTGGCAGGCATACAAACGCAAAAAATCTGTTACCAAACATATAACTTCTAAAAAATGCAAACACTACTTGTAACCTTTGCCTTCCATTTGTACGATATATCGTACAAAGCTTTGCAACCCTCGTGGTCATTTGTACGATATATCGTACAATTTTTTTAAAGACTCGGGAAAAATATTTACCTATATGCAAAAAATTTTAAATTTAGTAAGTTCTAAAAATCAACTGAGGTTCAAACTTTGAAATTGTTTCGCTTTTTGGTACCAAAAAGTATTACATACTTCAAAATACCTACGCAGAAGTACCGCCATTTGCTGGTTTTTCTAATTCTTGCAAAAAAAAACGCACTCATACTGTGTAGCCACGGCTATTATGATTTATATTTTTAAACAGAATGATACAACACAGCTTACTTAATGAAAATTAAAAAGCTGTTCCATAAAAAGTGCGTTCGCTGTCAAATAAAAAATCTTCGAAAAAATTTTACGATATATATATGTATATATGTACAAATTTCCGGAAAGGGTTAATTCATTCGTTCATAAACAACTTAGAGCCAAAAAACATTGGGTAACAACTTTTGCTCCATACTGTACAAAATTGTTTAATCCATTGAAAACTCTTTGAAATCACTGGCGTTTTCTTGATGGCTTTTCAAAAAGCAACAAAAGCATTCCGTCAACGACCAATGTTTGTGATTTAAAGTCTATGTTTGATCAATTTTTATATAATTATTTCCTTACTGTTCATAAAAGTTCGGTTTATACTCATGAAAAGTTCAATTATTTATAATATTGAAATACTCTCAAGCACCCGTTAGTCAAATAGTAGGTATCTACTGAAATCTCAAATACACATTTGTAAACAAATCGAATTGTTTCATCGACTACGCAAACAACAAGTTAATTTATTAATTTAAACTTCCACAATCTGAACGCATTTTATCTGCAACCATTCCAAGTGATCTTTTGCTCCTCCTTAAAGCAACAAACAATTGTTCCGAATACTGACCACAACTCATGGCACTATTTATTTTCATAGCAACTTGTTTGCACCACTGTTGGTGTGGTGTGACAATGACGACGACGACGGTTGTCGTTTGGCCCGATGTCAGCTACTTGCTGGCCAGCGTTCGAAACGCAGTCGCGCTCAGCAGTCATTTGCGCCTGATTACCGTGTCGAAAATCATAAATTTGTTTATGTGCGGTTTTTATGCGCTGGCATTGTCACCGCGTTCACGACGCGTTGGTGATGGCAATGGTGCGCCTGGCAACACCGCGCCGTCCGAATACTCGCACATATTAATGCCGCACGTCGAACGTCATAACTTTCGGGCAAATGAAGACATAAACACTGCGCCTCGACTGCTGGGCAATAAACAAGGAAACGCACACACACACACACACAGCCATTGTGCAGTGAAAATTGTTTTCGTTGCAGTTGTGTGCGTTGGCGAGGCTGTTTGCTGGCGAGTTGCCTTGGTGGCGATGCCTCAATTCCTTCCTCCGCACGCAGTCATGCTGCAGCGACGCTGCAAAGGCGACCAAAACAGTAGTCACTTGTGCAGTTTCAGTTAATTTCAGTGCGCAAAACAATCAAAACAATAATCAATTTTCGAAAAGCATTCAGACGGAAAGCGCTGCCTTTGAGTCAAAGTTGTATTGCAGGTGGCAACTGTCGTTTGTCAGCACCCTACACCCAACAGAAGGTACCAGAAATGGGTGCAGTAGGGGCAATGTTGATGGCTGGTTTGATGGTTGTGACGCTTGGCTTACAGTTGGCATTGACAGAATTGGCCAGAAACGTTTAAGCATTATGTCTGTTTGGCAACGAATAATTTGTACGAATTTGTACAAATTTTTACTGGATCCTGTTTGTTTACGCCAAATCTCCAGTAACGAGAGAGAAACTGAGAGCGTAAAGTGACAGTTCATTTCGTGAGAAATTGCAAGTTTTTACTGGAGAAATTTTGTCCAGCAACTTTTTGCCAGTAAAAAGAAGAACAAGAAACACATATGACTCATATGATCAACTGCAAAGACAAATAATTTTTGCAAAAATTTGGAGGCAAATGGAACCAGCAAGGAATTTGTGCGTTCGCAAGTCTGCTGACCTACAACCGTCTTGCTCAGCTTTTCCTGCTACAGCTGAAAGGGCAAAATCGTCGGAAGAAATGTCGAATAATAATAAAAGTACGAGGAAACATTTCGCTCCAGCTACATTTTAAGCACATTTTCATTGATGCAAGCCCACACCACTTTTTAAGAAAAAATTATGTCTCAACAGCAGTAAACCCTCATCTTTTGTCAACAACTTAGCTATTAGTTTTCATTACAGTAAAACGTTGAACAGTTTTACAAAATTAAAAAATTTTATAATTCTATTCTATTGTCTGCTCCAGACATTCCAGCACTCAAATATTCCTATTTCGCAATCAGCAGTTTTCCACTATCCGGCCGCACATCTGTGGCACTCTGTCCATTCTCTGTCTCCACTCTTCACTCTGTCACTTGGCTGCTTCACTTTTTCTCACAAATGTTCGGTACTTGTTTTCATGGGTTTTGGGCGCATTCGGCCCCTCAAACCATTTCGGCGCCTCTTGCCACTTGCCACTTGCCACAAGCCATTGGCCGGCGCTGTTTGCACGCGAAGACAGTGTGCGCGGTTAGCGGCTCGCTGCCGCCACCAATGGCAGATATGATAACAAAGCGGCCGGAGCGTCTGTCGCCGTTGCCACGCCTTTACCCGGCACGCAGCCCACACTCGTTCGCTGTGGTGAATGTGTGCGTGCGCGTTACGGCCGGATTCTGTGTTATTTGTGGCCGCTTCTGCCTTAACGACCCCAACGCCGACGGCGAAATGAACTTGGCGCTTACGTCGATATGTGCGTCACCGTAGCGTTGTTGTAGCAGAAGCTGCCAGCCAGCTAGCCGGTGTCAAGGACTCGTTGAACTGGCAAAGGCAAATGCGCCGTCGGCGACGACTAGCGCTGCCGCTTTCGCCGGCCTTGTTGTCTGGGTTGATTGCACCGAACTCCGGGCCGTCGCGGCGGGTGTCCTCTTAACACACTTCATTAGTTTAAATTTCGAAAATTGCACTCGCCACACTCGCCGCTTGCCACTTGCCACTTGCCAGTTGCTGGTTGCAACACTCAGCGCTGCGACACGGCCCGTCAAACATACCTACCACACTAAGGCGACAGTCGGCTGGCAGTGATTTTCGCCTGCTTCCTGCTTTCGCCGGCGCGGCGAAATCGCCGAGACGTTTTGGTGAGTTTCTTGGCGCGTCGCTGTGCACGCTCTCCGTCGCTGTGTGCGTGCGGCAGAGCGATTGAGCGACTGAGCGCTTGGCTCCACCCACTGCGCCATGGCGCAGACGCGAGCAGTGCGCTCCGCTCCAGCCCCGTCTGCCGCCAGTGTGGGAGTGAGTTCCCGCTGGTGATGACAAACGAATGACAGACACAGCGATTGTCGACGAGCGCACGTTGAGATAATTCTGAGAGATAAGAGCCGCGTCGCACTTGCCCATGCCCGCCAGTCAGAAGCGTTGGCGTCGTCGTTGGCGTTGGCGTTGCTGTTGTTGTTCTTGTTGTTGTAGCTGTGCTTAGTTGTTATTGCTGTGAGTGTTGTTATTGCTGTGAGTGTTGTTATTGTGGAGATGTTGTTGTCACTGTGTTGGTGCGAGGAAGCGCTTCCTCCATCACGAGTAGGGATGACGATGATGGTGAGCGATTGAGAATTGTGTGGGGGAGGTGGGGCAAATTTCAGTATAACGGCATATACATTAGGCATGGATGTGCGCGACTCGATTGCTGGCGGAGTTGGCGGGTGACTGTAGCTGTAGATGGCTGTCGTCATTTGGTGTTTTTGTGCACTCTGACGGCAACGACAACGGCTGCGACTGCAACTGGCAAATGAGCAGCAGCGCACCCCCGCCATTCCATGCGCTTTGTCCGCAATTGCAGCAACAACAACAACCACAACAAAAGCAGTTGCAAAGTTCTGCGTTCGTACAGTAGCAGCAGAGACTGCAATTCGAGATAAATAATAAAAATTTAATTTTTCATTATCTGAAATTGTATGGCATAACTTTTGCACGCCCCGCCGCCCGCGCACCACCTTTACCCCGCATATTTCAGCACATTTTCACATTTTCATTATATTGCTTTATTTATTTTGTAAATGAATTTGCTCGGGTGGCGCTGGGCGCTGGGCACCGACGCCGGTCGGCGATGGCGGTGGCGCAGCGCGGCAAAGAGGCACAAATTGACTCATGGACATTCGAATGGACAAATGAATGCGTTGAAATATGACAGAATGTCGAAAGTTGTTATTTGAAATATTTGCTTTTTAATGACGGATGTGCTGTTTTTGAAATGTGAAATGGGGATTTTCATTATAATGAAAATTGCAGAAATTTTACACGTTTGAGTAATGCTGAAAAATGTTGCTGTGCGGTGAGATTTTGGGATTTTACGTGACAATTATTGCGGCTGATGAACACTGAGTCACCAGTTTCTGTAAAGATTAATGATTTAGCATTATACGTTAAAAAAAAAGAAAAAAAGTTGTTTATTCTTGTATATTTCATACTTTTCAATAATAATTGGTTACGATTTTTTACGTACTGATTATTTGTTCAAACGTAAAAACATTTTTTCTGCAATTTAAAATAAAAATAAAAATAATTAAAATTAAAGTTAAATTAAATTTTAAATTAAAAGGAATTTAATAAAAAAATTTTAATAAAAATGTCGATTTCACACTCAGTTTCAATGCACAAGAACGATAATTTGTATAGCAAAAGTTTGAAGGAAATATTAACAAGAAAATATTTTCCTTAACCTACATCTTATATGTCCAAGCCTATTAATGTTTAACCCTTTCGACCCCAAAGTTGCCTAAGAGCAACTTCATCTATTTTCCAACGTATAGCAAAATCTATGATTGATTTATTGGTTTAATTTAAGTAGGCACCAATAAATTAATATTTTGAGAAGTGAATTCAAAGCAAATTACAAAAGTTTTACAGTTATCCCCAAAATAATTTTCAATAATTTGCAACCATATCAGAGAAAGTTTGTGTTCTAGTTGAAGTCTACGAATTGGGCGCGTTTGATCAAAACTCTTTTTCTTTAATAATGGTTAAATAAAATCAAAAAGTGATAATTTTGTATTTTTCCATAAATATGAAATAATTTTTCTGTATTTAAAAAATATTGATACAAAATTTATTTAACCTGTTTTAAGCTAAAATTGTTCAAAAGCAAACTAGCTCTAGAACTCTTACAAAGAGGCGTGGCGACTTCAAATGTCGTGTGGACACTTCTTAGGCAAACCTTTCATGATTTAAATACCAAAAAGTAATATCGAGACAGGGTAAAATTCGGCGTCGAAATGGTTAAGGATTCAATTGTTATTTGGAAATTATTTAGGTTAGTAATGATTTCATAAGAATTCTGAAATATTTCTTTAGAGCAGTTGCGAATATCTTAAGTACTTATACAGGGGGAAGGATTTATTCATTCATTCATTCATTCATAAACAAATTAGTGCCAAAGAACGCAGGGTGAGGTTCTCCCCACTGTACTTCGGACTATAATGGCGGCCTATGTCATGATGGCCCAGCCACATCCCGAGCTATCCTATCCTGATCTGTTTCCAAGATCAAACAAATTTATGATCAATGAGCACTCACTAACTTGGATCTGTGTTTTAAACTAACCCAACGCGCTCGCCATTCCAAGTTATATTTACTGAGCTTCGCTGGTCACCCACAATTTCACAATTTGCGAATATGCCCTTCGCACAAGACACTTGAACTTTGCCTGGCAATGACACTGCCCAGACGGCATTTCACCTTGAATCGAACTCCAGCCTAAAAATGGTTTACCGGCGTTACTGGCGCTGCCAGAGCAACTTCGAGAACTGCTGAACGGCGACCTACTCATTCGAATCGACATGGGCTTGTTTTGAATACTTTCGCTTTATGAGCCGTTAACAAGATCAAAACAATAAGCACCAGCGCCAGCGCATATCTTCCACCCAGCGAGCGTGCGGCGCTCGTGTGTGCCGCCGCCACTAACGAGCCGCCGCCGCACTCAGATCATTTCGTTGTGGATGAACATAGCGAATTTGAAACTTAAATGGCCGAAACGAATTAACGCCATAAAATTTGCGCCAAATAAATGTGGCCACAGTGCGCGGTCAGCGCGATCGGTGCTGGCGGTGCAGCTAATTTAAAAATATCGACGGCCCACTTCCAGAGCAGCCAAGAATGCTCGAGTCAATGTTTTGGCTGCGTAGTGGCGCTGTCCTTAATTCGAACGAGTCCTCCGAATGCGCACAGCCCAGTGGTGGGCACGCGGAGCAGCGGAGACGCGCGCGATCGCCACACCGCTCGGCTCGGAGAGTAGGTACACATTTCGCGCTCCAGTGATAAGACATTGAGCTGGCGCGGCAACGTGACCGGTTGCTGCACCTTCAGCCTCAGTGCAGCCAGTTGCGTTAGCCACGCTGCAGTACAGTCCGGCACGGAGCTGCGGCGGTAAGGCGCGTTGGAACGGTGCGGTGACTCGCTGTTGTTGCCGCACACCTGAGCGCCGGTGCGGGCAGACAGGCGTATGAGCAACAGCTCGATGGGTGTCAGTGGTGCTGAAAAAGTCAGCGTGCGACAGACGCAGAGCGCAGCCCCTCGGTCTGGATTCGGGGCGTTTGTGGCCAGTGTGCGTGTGTGCAGTAGTGCCGGTGCGGCTTGCGTGACTTCATTTGCATAAACCGCGCGTCCGTCGTTGCCGTTGTCGTAGCTGTTGTCGTCGGCGCGTGGCGGCCACTCGTTTGCTTCGGGCTCACATATTGGGCGCTAGGTCACAGCGCGGTCCTCAACGACAGGATTTGGCTGATAGTCAGGTGTCCTAACGCCGCGCCAGTTGTGGCGATTAGTGTGCGCTGGCGTCGCGTCGTCCTCTGTTGCCGCCAGTTGCGCACTTCGAAGCCACTCTGCGTCTATTCATTCGTCATCAGGCCAACGCCACGCGAGTTATTCCGAGTTTTCGTTTTCTTGTTAATGTTCTTATTGTTGTTGTTGCTGTAGTTGTAGTTGTAGTTGCCGTTGTTTTGTGCACGTTCCTGTTCTTGTTTGGGTTTGGGTCCGAGTTTCGGTTTCAGTTTAGTTTTGCCTCCAAGGCGCGACTTTTGTCTTTTCTTCGGGGCACTTTTCGAGCATTCTTTTTTCGTGCGCTGCGGCCGGCAAGGAAATTTCGCGTCAGTCGCGTCTGAGGTGCTTCAATGGAAACAGGTGTGCTGCAGCGTGCACAGCCGTGGCCGTGTGCCGCAATGGGTCGCCACCGTCGGCCTGCAACGCGCGCGCAACACCTACAACAATAATACGAACGGCAGCAACGGCAAAAACGACAATAGCAGCAACAGCAACAACAGCGGCTGCTGGGGTGGTGCAAGGGCTGCATTGAGTGTTGGCCGTGTCGCGGCAGGAATTCGCGAAAAAAATTAGCGACTCTCAAAGTTTTTGTGCGTCGTGTGTTTGGGTTCAAAGTTCAGCTATGAATGTATGCACAGACGTGTGTGTGGGTGTGTGTGCACGGGGCGCATTTGCTTCAAGGTGAAGATTATTTTTCCTTGTGTTTTGCTTGTTTGAGTGCTCCGTGTGCATTCAACCTGCGGCTGGGCGCCTCAAGGTGACCAACATTGCCAACAAAACTGCATTAAATCGTAATTCCAGCACAGGGCAATTAAAGACGCAACAGCGCGAGACATGAACAAAATTGCGGCATGTTGATTTAGTGTTGAATAAATTGATCAGCGATTAGCGATGCCAAGTGTGTACGAGTACCTGCAGCACAAAAACAACAAAAGTGTTTCAAATCAAAGAATTCAAAAGCAGTTCGGCTGCAAATGAACCGAACCCGAACTTGTGGATAAAACCTATAAATTCTGGATATACAAAACGACAGATACTTTATGACTTCGTTGCTCGAGATAATCATGCGATCCAAAGCGATTGCGCGCCTACTCAATCAGGGTGAGTTTAGGTTAAGTTTCTGGCCTAAAGAATTTTGTGCAATAAACATTTGAAATTTGTCTAGAACAACCAGTATTAAAGGTCCATCCCAGCAAACCAAACGATATCGTTAAAGCGAGAATTTTTCTCGTTTTCGAGTATTGCTAAAGTGTCTAAAATGATATCGAGAACGAGAAAAATCTACTAGAAACTATCGTAACGATGTCGAGAATTTCGAAAATCACGATATCGTTGCGATATTGAAATTATCTTATCCGAGATATCGTAACGATGTCGAAAATTTTGAAAAATTCTACATCATTTCGACAGCGTCATTTTTCTTGTTCTCAATAGCATTTTGGATACCATTACGAAAACTTATTTTCTGTCTGAAAATTGAAATAAAACGCATATTTTATAGTACTGTCGCATGGCTAGTCCATTATTCAACTCAAATAACGATTATAAGTACACGTAAACTCGGTTTTAAATGCGCGCACGTTCACGTAATGACAATTTTTCGTTTGACAAAAAAATATTTTATTTGACTTGAAAATATTCAAAATCTTCAAGGCAAAAAATTCAAGCACTATCGAGATTATTTCGAAAATTTGTTGCTAAAAATTTATATCGAGAAATTGTTTGTAGGGATGCTAAAAACAAATACTACATAGTTATAAAAAAAGGTGAATTATATTTTGCATTTATTGTTTGGTTCAAGTACTACATGTATCAAAGAAAATAATGGAAAGAAACATTTCATTAATATATTTAAAAATTCATTGAAAATAAAACCCTTGTATTTCGATTGACAAAAAAATATCATAGAATCATTACTGAAAGATGTCGGAAAATTTTTTGAAAAATAATAAAGAGTGCTATTACAGTCAGTATTTGGTGGCATTACCAGTGGCGGCTTAAGGTGCTCGGGGGCCCGGGGCGGCGACGGCTGAGGGGGGCCCCATAAAACGGTGCAGCATAAGTTTGCGTACAAAACTAATAAGGGGAATTTCCGGTTATGCTTTTGGCTTTTTTTTTTGAAAATTTGTATTCCATTGAACAGTAAACGGACTTTTATTTTTAAACGAAGAGACAAATTATTTTTAAACGTATATAGTATGTGCTTGAAATTTTATAGAAAGCAATAGAATCCCAGAGAAAAAAATGAAAAATGGATAAAACTTTCGTGAAATTAGGAAAACTTTTGGGGGAGCAAATTCGTCATTTCCAAATGCCATCTTAAATCTCGAAAAAAAATAAAATCTTGCTTCGTTACTACGATCTGGCCATTTTTTTAAGCTACCCGAGGAGGAGGATTCGATTGCCGACAAAAAATGGGCCAATCGCGTGCACCTAAAAATAAAAGTTTTTTCTAGACTAACTTCGGCCTCTGAACACGAAACGGAAAACCAAAAAATTGTTGAAGCGTTTTCGAAAAATCTTCGAAAAACGATTTTTTTCCTGTTGTTTCAGTTATGAGCACATATCTCCTAAAAGAATTATCCGATTAACACGAGCTGTCCGTCGTTCAGAAGATAATACCTTAGTGGCTTTTTAGTGATATATAGATTGTCCAAATCAGATGAGATTTGGGGAAGTTACTGACGGTGAAAGTTGTAACAATGTGAATTTTTCGAATTTTTTTAAAGAAAAAATAAATTATCTTCTCTGGTTTTAAAATCTAAAATGAAATATATACCTACTATTTTAGCAAATATTAAGCCTAACATCAATAGAATTGAAAGAAAAATGATAAAGTTATGATGCAGTGAGTGTAAACACCAACTTTACATTTATTACACCGTGCGAAACAATTTTTTTTTTTGCCGAGACCCATCCAAATTTTGATATAGACGCAAAACTAGAGATAATTTATAGTATTCTGGCATAGTCAGTATTAAATTCTCTGACCCAAAAGTCCTTTTTAAAGGACTTTAAAATTTTAAGGAGATACACATTTCAATATTAAATATATGCGGTGGTTCAATGATGAAGATATGGGTATCAAATGAAAGAGGGAAATTGTCTCCATTTAACTAAATTTTCTATTTTGAACTTTCAGGACCAAAATATGTCAGGTATGGAAAACATACATGTTTTGGATTTCAGTCTGTAGATTCATACATCTAAATTTTATTCTATTTCAAGTTCTCAAGAAAGTTACCCCCTAGAAAACACTTTTATTTTTAGGTATATTTTTCGTGTCGAGTAGAAATCTTCAGAAATGTACAGAAATATTTTATAAAACCCAGTAGCAGTGACTTTATAAAAAAAGTCCTAAAAAAAACATATTTCCCCTACATAACAGCATGTAAGAAGCCCATATTTAGCTTGCTTTGAATTGCCTTCGAAAACCGGATTTCCGGGACATGTGTTTTTATCCAACCAATAACACTGATCAACAGCAAAATGGCTTTTCTGGTTCTGACATCAGTTCTAGGGTAATTAGGGAGTCAACAGATTTCCGTTTTTTTCCTTTAAAAAGTAAGAGCCTCAAAATATGCAAAGTTTTTAATTTTGTTTTGTTTGAAGCAATTCAAAATTTTGTTGTTTTTCACTTGTATTCCAGACAGTGAATGGAATATATAAAAGAGCATAATTTGAGGCCCTTAATTTTTTAAGGAAGTAGTATCAAAAATTATGAAAATGACTATGGTACATTTTTGCTATTATTTCGATGAGAATGGGACTCACGCCAAAAAATTTGGCTGTGTTGTATAATTTCATGTTTCCGCTTTCTTGTTATACCTAACTCGATAATTGATTTACGAAAAATGTGTTTGTTTTTTAACATCAAAGAAAACGCCTTGAAATTCCATATTTTCCGACTTTGAGGTCCAATTGCCGCAGATTTTTAAAACTTATACAAATAAATTACATTGGAAAAGAAGCCGTGAGGTGTTGTAAATGACACAAAGTGAAAATCATATCAACCGGTTTATTGGTTTTGAAATTACAATCCCAAACGTGAAAAAAATCAGGGAAAATCCGAAAAAGTGACACGCCCATTTTTTGCGAAAACGGAAACTAAGTTTTCAAAACGGTTTGCGGATTCGAAATCAGCGGTCCCTAATTACCCTAGAACTGATGTCAAACCCAGAAAAGCCGACCAAAAGTCGAAATTTGTTGCCCTGTGTAATTATAATAATAATAATAATAACTGTAAATTTGTTTGACTTCTACAAAGTTTAATGAGGTTAAGTAATTGTGTAATTTACACAAGTTCACAAGCAAACTCTAAGATTGCGATATTTAATTTTTAACTTAGAATTTTGTATTTGCATATTTTGCACAAAATTTTAAGTTAAAAATTGCAATCTTCGAGGGAAAATTTTTTGAAAATTTGCAAACAATTGTTATTGTTCTTGCTTTTATTGAACTGAATTTGTTATTGCCATTTCAAAGTCAATTGTCGATACTGTGTCTCTTTCAATTGATAAAAGTGAAAAACGACTTAGTCTTTCATCAACCATTGTGGAGCGCAAATAGTATTTTACAAGTTTCAGTTTTGAAAAACTTGAAATTTTTATATAGTTACAAGCTTCTCTCGGGGGCCCCCCGCAGCGCGGGGCCCGGGGCGGTCCGCCCCTCCGCCCCCCCTCTTAAGCCGCTACTGGGCATTACCCTTATTTTCCAATACGGCAACACATCTCTTAGGCATGGACCCAATTAAGGTACGGCATACACTTTTTGGTATGGAATACCAAGCGTCTTGGACTTTGTGCCACAGTTCATCCTTATTCCTTGTTTTAATTGGTCCAAGCTTCTCTTTGACAATTTCCCATAAATTTTCGATTGGATTTAAGTCCGGCAACTGTGATGGTCAAGTCAATACATTGACTGAATGGTGCGCAAACCAAGTTTTTGCAAGACCCGAAGTATGCTTCGGGTCGTTATCTTGCTGAAATTGCCAAATTAAAGGCATGTTCCATTCAGCATAAGGAAGCACGACTTCGTCAAGTATTTCGACATAAAGGTGTTTGTCCATATTTTTTTTAATCCAAAAAATGGGCCCGACACCGCGCCAAGAACTTCAAGACACTGCTTGAACGTTTTTGTGGTGTATCGGGGGTTCATTTCAGCGTTTTTTGGTCGCCGGGCCCAAACTTTTCCATCACTTCCTACCATATTGATCTTGCATTCGTCGGACCACAGGATATATCGCCATTTTTTTTCGTTTTCGGGACCAATCCAGCTGCTGTGTGTCTTGGCAAGTTGACTCCGATTTTTTCTATGTCTTTTAGTCAACATTGGCACTTTTCGTGACAGTCTCCCAAAAAGATACTTTTCCACAAGACGGCGCCTGGAAGATATCTGTTCTGCAAGATATCTGCACTCCTAATTTGGGCTGTATGGATGCAGCGGACTTGAAAGGATCGCGCTTCGATAAGACTTCAATGTATTTGTCGTCCTGGGTCGTTGTTTTTCTTGGTCGTCCCCTTTTTTCGCATTCCTTTGTAGGTATTAAGGCGTTAAATACGAATTTCTGCGATCTCTTCATTATTTTCGCAATTTCCCTTTGGCTATGTCCGTATTTTCTTAAATTTTGAACGCACAGTCGTTCTTCCTCGGAACAATGCTTTCCGCGACCCATATTTCTAAGAAAAATATAGAAATATTCTCAAAGCCTAATCTACAACACCAATTTCACGAAATTGAATACTTAAAATTGTGTTTCGCACAAAATTACTTCAACTAATGAACTTTTTCTGTTGTTGATTCTATTTTTTTGTCAAACGGGACATAGCAAACTATTTATTTTTTTGAATCTACAGATAACTGTAAAACATACCAGTGTTGCCTAATGCTAGATTTTGGAAGTAGATATAGTAAGCAATATTGGGCTCCGATGGACTTCAGGGTAATATAAAAATAGTAGTAGAAATTAAAGATTGTTTCAGTGCAATCTCTGTGATCCTATTTTTTTGTCCGTAACTGTATCAGCTCCAAGTTTCACATTGTTAACTTCTACCTTAGACTTGAAGTTTACAAATAAATCTTTAGTTTAAATCTTAATATTACAAAACAAAAATGTGTATAGGTATTTTCTATCCCAGTCATGTATTTATTTTTATTATTCTATCACCTATTACCAAAAAGTATAAACTTACTTCTTAACACCTTCGTTTAGCCTTTCAAATTTCTATAACTTTACGAAAATTTTGAATGGATTATAATTTCTTGCAACTTTAAATAATGTATTTAATTTAAATTATGGCACAATTTTTAGGGAACTAGACCAAAATAATCCGATCTAATCCAGATTAAAAGAAAATAGGTTAACAATTTTATGTCGATATAAATTGTATAATTTTATATTTTTTACTATAGAAAGAAATAATTCCTATTTTATTTCTTTTTATATTTTCTATTATTATTTTTTAATTTTTTATTGTTTTTATTATTTTATTTATTTATTTATTTTTTTCTATTTTTTATATATTATATTTAAATAAAATAAAATTATATTTATTTAAATATATTTTTTATTTACGTTTATTTTATATTTACGTAAATATATTTAAATAAAATCAATTTCTGTATATTTCAATATGTATTGTTTATAATGTTTACATAAATATATTTAAATAAAATAAAATTATATTTATTTAAATATATTTTTCATTTTACGTTTATAAATACGTAAAATACAATTATATTTAGATTAAATAAAATAAAATTATATTTATTTAATTATATTTTTTATTTACGTTTATTTTATGTTTACAAAAATATATTTAAATAAAATCAATTTGTATATATTTAAATATATGTATATTGTTTATAATGTTTGCATAAATATATTTAAATAAATATAATTTTATTTTATTTTATTTTATTTTATTTTATTTTATTTTATTTTATTTTATTTTATTTTATTTTATTTTACGTTTATTTCAATTTCAATATACATATATATTTAAATATGTATATATTTTTTAAAAATGATTTTTTTCTGTTTATAATAGTTTTGTCATTTAACATAGTCAACTATTTAATTTGCAAAATGAATGGCGTCTTTCCTTTGGACGCATGCAAATAATAACTCAGCACTGCTTATCTACTTGAAATATTTCACAAAAATTAAACATCAAAAATTAGGCAACATAAACTCGAACAATCGGTGCGCGCCAACAGCTGAGCATTTCAGCGGCGAAAACCGTCGGTGGATTTATCTGTGTACTAATACAATTGGTATGTTTTGGAGACTTCCTTACACTCCGTTATCTTCACCGCACTCTTGCGTTGCTGCCAAAAATAGCCAACGAATTGTACAAAAATTTTGTGAATTTTTTTATTGCCAAAGCAAACGAATTCCAGTAGCAACCAGCACAGCTTCGTTGTTTCGCTGCCTCCTTCAAGTACATTTGATACAAATTTATGTATAATATTCATGTACATACATATGTATGTTTGTTGTTGTTATTTCTGTTTTGAGCTGGCATTGAAAATGTAAATTGCGAAAACATCCCGCAGCACACACACACACACACACACACTCATCAACATTGTATGTACTCAAGTCGGGCAGGCGAGTGGAGGCGAGCTTAGTGGACACACTAAGCCGATAAGCGGCATCTGGAATGCTGCTTGATTAATTTCACATAAACTGTATGACACAGTTGTCGCCTTGGGTGACAAGTTGCTTAAATTCCATTTACTTACGACGACTAAAGAACGATAAAACATAACAACAAAAAACATCATTTCATATGTACATAAGCACACAAATACGCAAACAGAAAAAAGAACAAGAGAGAATAATGTGGTACAGACTTATCGGCGTTCGGACTTCTACGAAATTTTTAAGGGAATTTCCAAGCGGGGTTTTCATTTGCATTCGCACATAGTTAGCGTTCGTATCCTTACCGACCGCAACGTGGCAGATAAGACGCGAAAGGCGTCACAGCTTGAACATATCGCATGCGAATCCCCGCATGGCCGACTTGTGGCGCGGCATTGGTGAATGGCTGCGCTGTCCGAGATATGGACGCCTTATCAGCGCGCGCCCGCATAACACAGTTCCACCAGTTGTCGCCACTCTGGCTGCGCATCAGGATGAGTGGGAGAGAGTTGATGCGCAGTTGCAGCCAGCAGACGAGACAATGTTGCAATGAAGAATATGGCTGGAACTTTAACTGAAGCTTATCAGGCAGTCAGTAATACAAATAATGTAATAATGTACAGTAGTCGTGGACTAGACGAGAACTATTATGTTGTGCCAAATTCGACAATTGTGGGCGGAAAGTTCGATCAATTAAACATTTAACATTTAAGAAAGACCGCAAGTTTTCCATACCTACAAAGACTACATATTATATCCGATGATATCTGGGATCATCGGATTTGGCTAATTGTACTTGTAGAACCCTATTTGTAGAAGTAATTGTAGAATCCGATAAAATTAAATAATATTAATGAAAATGCAGATATTTAAAATGAAAAACCGTAAAAATTACCACAATGCACAGTGATTCGACTCCATACAACCGCGGGACAAAATTAGAAGGAGTGGTGCGTTCTTCATGAAATTAGGTATACTAGCTAATCATAGTCTGCTGAATTGAAATCTCCATTTTGTTTTTCTTAAACTTTTGTAGTTTGGCAATGTCGGAGACTTAAATTTGCAATTTTCGTAATTTTTGATGAGCTATAGCAACGAATGTGTTGGCTAGATTTTTCAGATTTTACATTTAATCGGTAACGTCAACATTGATAATTGCAAAAAGTAACAGAGATTGTCTAAGGACCCATTAGTTTTGCAATAAAAATGATAATAATAGACGGACGTTTTGCTTTTTTGCAGTTTTCTCAATTTTTCATGCTGATTGCATACTTTTAGGGATGGCAAAAATAAATTTTGTCGAAAAATAGGTTTTTAGACCACTTTTCAAATTGAATTATTTTCTGAGATCGGAAGATATCGGAGGATGTAATTACATTTTCCGACAAAGAAAGAATGCTGCTTAAAATAAAAAAAAATCCGGGGACATACTTTCACATACTTTTTAGATATTTTCCTCTAAGTTTTGGCAATTTTCAGATTTTTAATTTAGAGAAATATTTTAAATTAAAAGTGAAGTAGAAGCCTCAACTTTGCAAATTTGGAGAATACATTGAAAGCGAAAATGGCCACGTCATTTCTTAATCTATCTTGAAAGTTTTAGCAACTTCTAGGTAACCATGTATTTTAAAAACTCAATAGACTAAAAAACAGAAAATATGTGTTTACATTTTTTGTGGAAAAAAGTTTCAACTTTGAGCCGCTTTTGCACAGACACTAATTAATTTTTAGCACAGATTTTTTGGGGTTTTCTTAGTCGGAGTTTTACCTTTTAAATGACATCAAAATTGTTAAATTCTGAAACTAAAAATTTTTTTAATTTTGTCTATGGCACGGATCACTGTGCAATGGTCCTTCTAGTGAATGGTCCTTCTAGTGAATTTCAATCAGAATCAAAAAAATTTTTTCACAGGATTTCACTTAAGGACATTTTCCTCGACCACTTCTATAATAACTACCTCAGTTCTTGACAGTGCCCATGGTTTCATGATTACATAGAAACATACATACTTTCATCCCCCATAATACCTACTATAGCTCATACTTTGATTATAGTCAAAGTTTTCTGTCTACACTCACAACTGACTATTGTTCCTTCGCCAAAACTTTGGTCTTATTTATGTTTCAGTACTGGTTTTAAAATAGAATGTACAAAATTAACCCAATTGCCAGGCAGCATTTCACAACTATTCAGTAACATCAATTTCACGGCGAAATTTAGTGACCCACTTCAAATGTCACAGCAGTGACAACTGCTGGCAACCTTCTGGCCGCAGCCGCGTGCACAGTGTTCACGCATTGTGCTGCCGCACATTCCTATCATCGCTTGCGATCTCATTGTTGCTTTATAGGTGAAATATGATCATAAAACCAAATTGATAACGTGATATCTCCACTCTTGAGGCGAGTGCAGCAGAAGAGCACCAACACTTCAATCGTCAATATAGAATTTGGTAATAAGACTTTCGCCTTTACGACGCGTTGTAAATACATAAAAAAAATTTGGGAATATGTAGAATCATTGACATTTTTGTTTTTGTGTATTGGTTTTTCAGCAATTTGGCCAATTGCTATTGAAGGAAACTCCAAAAATTATCTACCAATACACAGTCATAGTTAGCATCAAATTAGATCAGACAATTTATTGTTTTATTGCATTTGCTGCGATAGATTAATGAAGGCGAGCAAATTATGATTGTTTCGTGCAAGTTGTTGTGATGTCGCATTCTAAGACTTTGAACGGTCGAAATTAATTTAGTGCCGAATATTTTTATTTATGGCATCTAAAAAATGAGGATAGCACTCAGACAAGAACGACATGCGGAGTGTTATCATTACGTTTTAGTGCTTTTGGTGGACAGACTCGAGATAAGACAGTGCGTGGCAAACATTTGTTGTGAATGTGGTTGAGTGGTTTAGGGCCGATTGTAAGGTGTAAAAATTTGTCAAAGTTAATTGACAGTGAATGGCGCCGGTTGTCTGCGGGCGAAGAAGGGACCACCGGAAACAATGCACACTTTCTAGGCCACCGTTCGGCTTCAGATGGTTTCAGACTAGTCTACTAAATGGAACAAAATAAAGTTTTCTTATGAAGAATTACAGTTTGCTAATTGTTTGATCTAGAAAATATACAGGTGGATACTTTTGAATACTGTGAGACACGATGTCCTATGGAATGAAATATGCAAAATTTTGGTCATTTGGGGAATAAGAGACTTGTCCACCTACCAGATTGTTTCCATAGAGCTTTTGAAAGTACATTGTTTATGGAATCGTCACCAAGTCTTCGATTTGTTCTTAAATTTCAAAACCTTTCACCGGACCATCGGAAACAAAGCACACTTTTCAGGCGACCTTTCGGCTTCTCACTAGTCTGTCAAATGTAGCAAAGTCTAATTTTTTCAATGAAAAATTCCAGTTTGTAATGGTTTGACCCAGAAAATATACAGGTGAATACTTCTAAATACTGTAAGAAAACCTATGGACATATTTAAATTAAATTTTGAACTTCTTACGAAAATGAAATATGCAAAATTTTGGTCATTTGGGGCATAAGAGACTTGTCCACCTACCAGATTGTAGGAAAGCATCTTCTAAAGAAAGGCAAGTTGCTAGTTAAAACTATAAACCCATAATCTTTTAGCTATTTAAACAATAAAGATTAAAGAGTTTAATAACAAAAGCACAAATGATCTTTTAACTTTCCATAAAGCTTTTGAAAGCAGTTTATGGAAGCGTCACCAAGTCTCCGATTTGTTTTTAAATTTAAAAACCTTTCATGTCTCAGCAGAAAAGAAGATTAAATCTGAATATAGGTACAATTTTACAATTTTTTTTTATATATGTATATTACAATTATAATTTTTTCGGCATTGTTATAATAAAACTTATATATAAAACTGGATATTTGTTTGTATATAAAACTTTATATATAAAAGTTATACTTTCATAAATTTCATAGCAAATGTACAGCCCTAGAAAGTTTGTGGAGCTTTGATTTATGCCGCCAACAGCTAAGCGACATTATCTCAAGCGGCCTTGCCGAAGTCAGCGCACCCTACAAACGCAAACACCCGCCGCCAGTCAGTCAGCACTGATTCACTGAGGGGCGGCAAAACTTTCCCGCGGGAAATTCGCAGTGTACTACGTGCAGATACTAAATCGCCTACACTCGGATGCGGATATCGCCCACACGGCTGCAATGCAATCCCACACACTCGCAGCTCGAACTCACAGGGCCGCACCAAGTGTGCAATTTCCACTGCAACCGCACTCGTGTGCACTTATCTGCGCCTAAAGCTATTTCACTCGCGGCGCGCGTGTGGGCTGAGCCATCCCGCGCTGTCGAGCTGTCGCGCCGGCCGGCCAGTGCATGCGCTGCAGTGTAGTGTGCCGCACACTGTGGCGGTCTTTCGACTCTTTCTATCGAAGACAATTCAGACAAACAAAAGTTGATTGGTGTTAATTTTATTGTTCTCACTGTTGTTGACGATTGGCTGCTTGTTGACATGCACGAGTTGCTGTTGTTGTTGTTATTGTTGTTAGTATTGTCATTGTATTTGTATTTGGCATAGAGTGAAATATCTTCACGCTGTTTCTTTGTCGATTTACGACGGCCAAATGACTTTTGCCGTATCAACCATTTATTGCCGAACATTTTGACAGAAATCGATCGTATCGTCTATTCTCGTAGATAAAGACTGTCTTGATGCGAATGATAGCAGTCGTAGTCATATACGAGTACGAATTACTTTATTAATGCAATAAAGTTAAGCGCACTGCGTGCGAGTTAGTAAGAGAGTGTTGGGCATATAGACACCGACTACAAGACGCCCTATCACGAGCCGGTGATAGGGCGTCTTGTATGTATGACACTTCTCCATTCGGACAGGCAATATAAAATTATTGTTGCTTTTGTTATGGTTTTTCTCCTTAATTATCAATCAGGTGCAGTCGAATTTTGTTTCAAAAAATAAAACCCACTCAAATGCTGTATTTCGGCGTTTTGTTTTGTTATTGGTTTTTTGAGACTATTAACTTGTAGTAAGTGGAATTCGTATTCATGTTGTGACAATTGACAAACTCGGACCATAACAGGAGTAAATTACGCTTATCATGTGTGTTGGCTAATTGTGCCAACATAAAACGCAAAAGCACACACACTCACACACGACAAACAGACGGACGGACGATTAATTGATTAGCCTGACACATTAGCCGTATTCACGATCTGTGGTTTTTTTTTTTTTTTGGTTTACATCAGATCTTGAACGACCTTGTTGTAAATACTTAGTATTTGCAAAAACAGCTGATCTTGTTTACATTTTGTTAGATATGGAAATTTTTGGTACAGATAAAAACTCCGCCACATTTTCAATTTGAAAATTTTTCATTAATACGTGCAAGTGAACAATGCCGGAAATATGCAAAAAAATTAGAAAAAAAGCATAAACTCGAACGCAGTTCAGAATGAAAATTCATATTTAAGTGTCCTTAGAACAAGTTTTGTAAGAATTGACGAAAATTAAATTAAAATACTTGCCATGAGTGGAAGAATTTATCGACAGTAGAATCTCTAAAGTGAGATCACTATCAAGAAAGTACAGAATACTACGCAATGTTACAAAATGGTTTTGCGATTTCAAATTTGGTAAATTGATTGTACTTTCAGTTGCATGTATTTGTTTTTGTAAAGTTAAAAAATTTACCACAAAAACCAAGAATACACGATACAAGACTAAAAACTACAGATCGTGAATACGGCTATTAATTGAAATCGCACATGTCCATCCATGTGCGAAACAAACGTAAATGAACAATTGGGGTAGGTGAGAATTTGAGAAAAATTGACTGACCTCGGTGAACACCACCGAGGGACATTCACAAGCACAGACAATAGAATGTCCGTTATTAATTAGCCGCAATGAGCTTTAGACGCGTCCATCCAGAGCCGTTCTTCCTTTGCTTCCATTGGGCTAATATTTAGTGTAGCTCTTTGTGATCGATTGCAGTCGAATTGAAAGTGATACGAAATTCCGCGAATCGTTGAAAAACAACGCGCTTTGTAGATCAACCATTTAAATTGCTCTGTTATCCATTAACAAAAGTTGTAAACACACAGGTGTTAAATTATCCAGGAACATGTATAAATACGTTTCGTTCTGAAATCACTTCACTTTCAGTATCCTGTTCCATCTTACTTCTCACGTTGTAAGCTCATAAATTTATAAACTTTGCAGGATAGAAGATCCATCCTATCTTTGTCATTTGTTTTTGATGTTTGCGGGTTGGTTGACTGCCCTTCCCTCCTAGAGAGGATTCACTTCAACATCCCTTCTAGATCTCTCCGGCACTTTGATTTTTTCAATGTTGGTTTCGTCAAAACGAATTATGCATTAAATGCTCCTCTTTTGCGAGCTCTAATAGAATTTAATAATATCTCAATGAACTTTTCGGTGGATTTCACTACTTCTAAAGCAATATTTATGATCTTGTTGAACTCAGTTTTTAATTAAGTTATTGATTGTTATGTAATATTTACTTTGTTACTTATCCATTATGCTGTTCTTTATTAGTCAGTAAGCAAACAATTGTTCTTTGACTAATTATAAATAACTGAAATGAAAAGTTAATATGGCAAAATCGGATTTATTTCTCCTTTAACCCGAATGTGCTAAAATTGTTTTTCTTTCGAATTTTTCGAAAACATGTTTTGTTCGGTTGAAAATTAAGCGCAAGTGAAAAATTACATATTTTGAGTGCATATTTGGTGTGACCATATAATTACGCTGGTCGCTACCGGGTTAAAGTTACTATAAATAATACATTTTTAATTGGATATGAAATTTTTCCATTACTCGAAATATAAGTTAAAATAAAATTATAATTGAACAAACACATTTTAAGTTTTTCATTAGTAAAATTAAGGTTTGCATTTGGCAATTTTTCATATATGGTCTCAGACAGTGGCGATAATAGGATTTAATTTGAAATGTTTTGAGTTCAAACCATATTTGCCAGCCACAATTTTTTTAAACAAATATTTGGGGGCGTTTGAGCCCCAACTATCATTGCATGTGCCACTGGTCGGATCATTTCTTGTGGTGTATAATAATTTCAAAATGTAGTTTTACTCTTATCGGGGAATTTGTATTTTTTGGCAATGTTTTTGCTGTCTTCGCATGAGAAACATTTTGTATGGAAAATTTTTTCTAATGCATTTGTTTTGTGGTTAAAGGTATGAAGCAACTGTCAACAACATACTCTACTTTCCAATTAGGTAGGTTTAGATTTGGCATATTCGAAAACTCTTAATCACCTAACTTATTTACATAATTTTAATTTAATAATTTAATTGACTGGCACGACAGCCCGCTTACGCGAGACTAAGCTTACGCTAGCTTCCCGCAACTACCCGTGTTGTGCGTGTGAATTTGTACGCGGGTTGAAGGGACCTACAGTTTAATGCCGGTTCCGAACGGCAGGTTGGGAGCTTTTTCATAAGCAATTTTTACTCTCAGAGGTTTGCCATTTCCAGCTGAGAGGACAGCCACCGAAAGAGAAAACGAGTTTTCCCGTTATTTTTTTTAGGTGTTATTACAGGCAGTATTTGACCCTGAAGTTGCTGCCTGCGACTCGCGGTCCAACGCACTAACCAACTGAGCCACGGCGGCTGCCGTTACATATACAATTTAAATTGCATTGTGCTTTCTGCAGATGCATAACATTTCTCTATTATTTAATGGACCAAACTATATTCGAGAAAACTCTCACTAAATTGTTTTATTATTTAATGCAGTTCTCTAGAAATTACTGTGGAAGTGATTTTATACAATCATCTTTTATTTAGTAAATAATTTAATTAATTAATTAATTTAGTAAATAATAATTTAGAACAATAGTATATAATTATAATTATATTGATCTAGTTCTTTAGAAATTACTGAGGAACTGATTTTATACAATCATCTTTTATTTAGTAAATAATTTAATTAATTAATAATTAATTTAGTAACTAATAGTTTAATAATATAGCAAATAATTATAATCATATTAATCCAGTTCTCTAGGAATTACTGTGGAAGTGATTTTATACAATCATCTTTTATTTATTAAATAATTTAATTAATTAATAATTAATTTAGTAACTAATAATTTAGTAATATAGCAAATAATTATAATCATATTAATCCAGTTCTCTAGGAATTACTGTGGAAGTGATTTTATGCAATCATCTTTTATTTAGTAAATAATTTAATTAATTAATAATTAATTTAGTAACTAATAATTTAGTAATATAGCAAATAATTATAATCATATTAATCCAGTTCTCTAGGAATTACTGTGGAAGTGATTTTATGCAATCATCTTTTATTTAGTAAATAATTTAATTAATTAATAATTAATTTAGTAAATAATAATAAAATAATATACAAAGTAAATAATTATAATCATATTAATCCAGTTCTCTTAGAATTACTGTGGAAGTAAATTTATACAATCATCTTTTATTTAGTAAATAATTTAATTAATTAATTAATTGATTTAGTAAATAATAATCTAGTAATATAATAAATAATTATAATTATATTGATGCAGTTCTCTTGGAATTACTGTGGAAGTGATTTTATATAATCATCTTTTATTTAGTAAATAATTTAATTAATTAATTAATTAATTTAGTAAATAATAATTTAGCACTATAGTAAATAATTATAATTATATTTTTACAAATAAAACTGTTGTTGTCGCAAATTCTCATCACTCAATTTTCCAAGTGAGTTCAGTTTGGCTGTAAAAAGTATTGTGCGGCACTTCAACTGATACGACACCGATACCGCAGATAATTCATTAATTATCTTTGTTTTTATTAAATTTAGAGTTGCTCCAACACCACGAATTGTTTGTGTATGTGTGTGAGAATTGTTGAGTGTCAATAACGGCTCGTTGGCTCAGATGGATGCGAACGCTGATCGCTACGCACCCACCGCTGCAACTTCTATGCAGCAAAAATAGCAACAACATTTGCTCGGTAATGTTGCGCACACGAGCTGGCGCGACGACTCGAGCTTGAAAGTGTTTATGTGCCGTCGTTGCTGTTGTGGTTAGTAGAACGGCCTGTGACAGATAGTGGCGGCGCGTAAGGTTGGAGTGTCCATCGTGGGTGCGCGTGTGTGTAGGGTTGCACCAACACAGCGAGCTCGCTAACAGCGCTCGCCATCGGCACACGGCATGTCCACTCGGGCGATATCAATTCGAGTTTTACAAAGCTCGCTGACAGCGCCGCCGACGAGTGGGCTGGCGGTCGAGCGCGCACTTGCGGTGGCTGGCAGCAGAAGCGATTAGCGACGGCCGCGGTGACGTTTGCGGTGTTAGTCTGGTGCTGGAGCGGGCGACGTCGAGCCAACTTAGCCGATCCAAATCTGCCGGCGCAGCGAGCAGAGCGCGCCTTCAGATATCACGTTTACAATACTTGTTTCGAAAACAAAGAGAAGATCCCGTATGTGGAGCGGATGTGCCGCACAATCACACAACCGCTGGCAGGCGACACAGACAGTGGCAGTGGCAGTGGCGCACACGAACGTTGACAGCTTCTAAGCGCGCGCGTCGCATTAAATTGTGCAAATTGCGTCGAAAGCGCGCCAAATAAATCGAGAAAAAATTTTCAAAAAAAAAAATTAAAAATAACGCAAAAAAGTGCGCAATTCTCACGGCAATTAAAAGTGACAATCGCCAGTGAACGGTTTCGGTTTGTTAGACTCGAGTGTTGCAGCGTACCTGAGGTGTTGTGCCGCGCTGTCTTTGGCGAAATCCAAACAATTGCGCGCAGACAACGATTTGCGGGCAAAGGGTACCATTCAGCGCAGTCGAGAGGTGAGTTGGTTCTAATTAAAACTGCACTGATTTGGGTGACACAAGATGATCAACGAAAGATGTTGCGCTGCCATGGCAAAGACTTGTCTAAAATTTATATAATTGGATGTGGTTTGAACTCCTCGCAATTTCAACTGACATTTGCTCAAAATATTGAAGTGCTATTGTGCTGTTGTTGACGTGGAGCAGCTGAGATGCGTCTGACATCTCAATGCAATTATTTATCCACGCGCTACGCTACATCCGGCAGTAGGCAGCGACAGCGTGTCAGCTGCAATTCGATTACAATGCAATTGCAAGCGCGCGGCCCGCCCTACCACCCCTGACATCTGGACTGACAACGCGCCGTCGACAAGGTCTTGCCCCCGTTGCCGCACGCAGCGCACAACGAGCGATCGCGGCGGCGCAATGCAGCGCAATTTGCATGGGGTAGCGCACAATGCAGGCAGCGGCGAGCGTTGTCAGTGAGCGCGTAGTTTGAGGGCAGCACTCAAAATAGAAGGAGGCGTCTATGATGAAAGAAACTGAACTGAAACATGAGATGGGGCTCTCGTCTAGATTTCTTGTTGATTCTTGCGATCTATGTTGAGGGTTTGTAAAAGTTTTGCAAGCATTGAATATTTTTAATATTTTTTAGGCAAATCTGGGGTTTTGAGAAACAACGAATATTAAATTTTAAGTTTTTTATAACAAAGTTTTAATTGAAACAATATTTATTTATGCTCTATACAAATACAAAATTTTTGAAGTGCCCTAACAATCGCGTATCTACATTTCGTCGAAAGTGCAACAGTAAAAAAGCTTTCATATCTCATATGAGATCAGAAATATAAGTAGAAGTGATAGTGAAAGTCTATAAAATTACTTCTAAATAAAACACATCTAAATACACACAATACTTAAAAGTGTGTACTAATAACAATAGTACACACTTTTAAGTATTAATCCCAGTGCATTGGATCAGCGAAGCATTATTTCAAATACCAAGAAAGTTCAGTTACCAAATTGTGTCCTGAAGAAGAATATGTCCTTTATTTCTATACTTATTTTCTTGATTATTTCTAGAACCAGTTTCTGCCAGCTTTTACCTGGCAATCCCACAAAAGCTAAGCCTTAGCTCCATAATCGAGTTGTCGTATCAGTTGCACTCTGCAATATGTATATGTAATCTTAGAATTTTCTGATAATTGTATGAAGGTTCGAAACTGCGAATTGGGCATTTTTGTAAGTTATTATATAACTTTTACAAGTTTTATTAGTGCCTGTTGAGATAGCATCCACCGAAAGAGACTTTGTGCGTTTTTATTGATATTCGAACTCTTAACCATCTTATTCTCCAATGTTGTCAACTGTTGTGTCAATGTTGTTATCAACTATCTCAATTATCTAAACCCAAATATGCCGAAATTCCTTTTAATTCGAATTTTTTTTATTTTAATATGAAACATAATTTAAAAATTAAATTTTATATTAATTTTTTTTTATGCATGTTTAACCCTTTCGCTACAGATTTTTACTGGGGAAAGTTAGAATTTTAAATTTTACGTTTTAGACTTTTTTGTGGTTATATTAGTAACATTCCATAAGAAATTATTTAATTTTTATACTCGGACCCTGTATTTTAGACTGTTTTTCTATGCGAGCGACCACATCGTTGTGGCTGTAATACTTAAACGTAAATCTTTTTACGCATAACGAAAATTTGAATATTTCTTCATTTACTTCAGCCAAAATTAAAAAAACTATCTAAATTGAAAGAAAACGTCAAATTAATATAAAAACAATTTTCTGCTTCTTCTTCCTTTACTATGTCAAGATATACCATTAAAACAACGTATATACTTCTCTTCCTTAAACTTAAATATTCAGTTTATTCATTTTGTATTTTTCCTAAAATTTCAAACTTTTCTAAAGACCAACAAAAAATTAATTCTTGAAACCACAGAGGGTACAGACGTTCACAAAGTAGCATGTTGCCATATGGCAACAAAATAGCGAAGGGGTTAATATGCCCATATGGTCACCCTAGGCGCTACTGGGTTAAGTTTAGATTTTGTTTTCAATAACTAACTAATCTTTCCTCAAATCACGTTACCATTTTTTTAAGCTAGCAGCATCTTAACTACGCCAACAATTAACTTTTCAAACCTTCAGTTTTTATGTTCAGACGTTGTTCTTCTTGTTTTTCGACAGTGAAATTTGCCCTTTGATCAAACTCATTGTTTATCTGCTTACGTTCATTTGTTTTATTATGTTATTCCTTGATGATTCTCTTTACCACCAAAAGCAACGGTACTCCAGTGATATTTTTCACATCGACGTGAAGTCAAATTGCTGTCAGCAACACGTAGATTTCGATTCCCTCATTACAATTATGGACATGGCTGATGGTTTATCGTTGCTATTGTTGTTGTTGTTTTTGTAGTTGCTGTTTTCATTATAGTTGTTATTGCCTGCGCGCAATGCGTCTTATTGAAAAGGACGACTTCCGTTTGCCAATACAATAGACATCCTCGATCCAGCGATCGCTGCTTTTGCTTGTTCTTCAATGACTTTTGAGTTGACTCTGCTTCGGCTTCGACTTTTGTTGTTGCCACTACACTTTTCGCTATTCATAAGAATTTGTTCCGAATTTTTGTCGGTTTTTTGCATCTCACATTAGCAAACATAGCGCAAGGGAAGTACAAGGATCCAGCCGAAACGCACACTCGTCAATCGTCAATTGTCAGTGAGTGTGTGTGCTGCGCCAGTGCGTGCAACCGTTTCACGAGATACGAGTACGTTTGCGCTGCAGTCGAGGGCACAACAAAGCACGAGACGAGCCATGGCCGACTTTTGATTTGAATTCCGACAACACAATGCTGCCAACGAGCGCCGACAGGAGCGGGCGGGGAGTGCTGCAGACTGCGCTAAACAATGGGCTGCCCTCCCGGCTCGAGACGACCCGACTCGACTCAACTCGACTCGGCTCGGCCTGGCCTGTAATTATTGTGCGCGCCCCGAAGGCTCGCAGCACTGGAGCTCTTCAATTTTCTTGATCTTGAAATTCCTTTTGTGCGGCGCTGGCCGGGAACGTAACGGCTTCCCGTCGAGTTAATTGCACCGAAGCTGCAGACACCGAGTCGTAACTACAAGTACCGTTAGCCAGCCAGCCAGTCAGTCAGTCGTTGAGCCAGTCAGGCGTATGTGCGATTTTGATAGCACAAAAGTCTTTGCTGAACTTTGACAGCGAATGCGATGATCGCATGTGCGATGCGGCGATCCCGCCTCCTGGCCTGTGATTCGATTGTTTGGGTTGAAATGTCGCTGCTCGACGAGCACTTAACTGCGCCGGAATGCAGTCGGGGACAGCTGTGCTTGAAGCACCGCTGCGCCAACGGCCTGCGGCGTGTTGCTATCTGCGAGTTTCTGTGCCCAGCGGCGAATCGGAAACTTGTCTTTGACTCTTCGAACGCAGCATGATGCAGCAGAAAGACGCAGCGCGCAGTGTTGCATTTTTCAAAGCTATTCAGATAAAGAACGAAGCTGATCTTCAACTAAAGTCAGATATCGGAAATTAGCAAACGCTTTTTTCAAATATTTTTCCAGTCAATTGCACCGCAGTTGTCATAATAAATGTGGAATTTATTGCCTGTTGCATCTAACTCACTGTTGTCAATGTCATATTTTTCACGCATAAATTCATATCCAACGAGCAGAAGCGCTCTCGACAAGCCTAATTTACATGTTAACAAACACCGCATAATTCACGCTTCCGCGCGTCCACAAAAAAGACGGAAATATGACACCGCGCAGGGATGTCCTCGCTGCCAACTGTCAAACAAATTAGCGCGGCGCAAGAGGTTAATAGCGCCACGGCCGCAGCACACGAAACACAACAGCTTCGACATATCGCGCTGCCCATCGCCGTGGCTCGTATTGACGGAGGGGGAAGCGCGGCGCGCATCGTCAGGGTGCACGCAAAGGGTGCTAATAGCGTCAAATTGAGATAAGAGAAACGCGCGCGGCCGCATTGACAGCACGGATCGCTCGTGCAGGCACGGCAAATGATGCGGCGGGGATTTGCATTTGACACGGCTGGGCTGCGCGCAGGCGCGTGGAATCAACAGCCGCGTTGATGTGAGCGGCAATTGAGTCATAATGGCTTAATCCGTAGCCAAGCACGCATGCAAAGTCAACACGCATCGAATTTGCCTGCACATTTTGGCTGCGATTCGTGCTGTCGTCAGTTGCGAATTGCCGAAGGTGGCGAAAGGGTTGCGGCTGCAATTCGCACAACAGCTGGTGCACTGCTTGCCGCTCGTGTTGGCCATTGTTCGGCTCGGTTTTGTGCGCATCTTCTTGCACACTTTGTGCCGGCCTCGAACAATGCTTAGAAACCAATAAATTTAATTCGATTTAAATTGTGCAGCAAAGGCTTTTGTGCGCGCCTCTGTTTTGGGCGTGCAAATTTGCAGCAATGTCGCCATAACTCTTTCGGTTATTTGGTTATTGTGCGAAAAAGTGTAAATTAGTGAATAGATTGGCATATTTATGAGGTTGATCTGGGTTTCCACGACACGATTTTGTGATCTTTGAAGCAGCATGAAATTTTTATGTAACTGATATGGGAATCACATTGTTAGTCTCTCATAAACAATGAATGTAAATGTAAATGATGTGAATGTATAAGTTTTATGCATATGTATGTAAATGTATGGAGTATATACGGAGATGTGTGTAAAAGATAAAATACTCGTATTGAGGTGTGTAAAATATAAAAAAATAATTAAAACCATATTGAGGTGACAAAACTGAAAGTCCAAAGAGTCTAAAAAATTTAATGCTATAATGATAGCAATGATAAAATAATTTTCACTGATCTTTAACTTCACAGGAAATCCAAACACAATTTCAAAATGAGGAATATTGAGCTCTCCAAAAACATGTCTCCAATCAATAGACCAACTAGACGAAAATATTTTTGCAATCAATGAATTAACTAAACCAAACCTTCTTTTTCGTTGAACCCTTTCCGGTCAATTTCCACATTTCTTGAGATAAAAATTTGTCCTTCAAAATATTGACTCTCATTGGACATTTAACAATAACAAAATATCAAAAAAATAATTTAGGTTGAGAATTATAGCTCAATCAATTTTGTACGATATATCGTACAATGGTCCGCAAAGGAGTAAAAATTCATGAATTTTTTGGTATCGGTTTTTTTTAAGTTTTATGAACAATTCATTGATTTTTTGATAGAAAACATAAATTATAACAACAAAAAATCGAAACGTGATTTAATTTTGATCGAAAGTTATATAAATTTTATATATAAACAATTGATTCACATTTATTCGGCCTTGTATAACCGTTGTTGTTGTTGCAAAGCCTTTTTCTCTCAATAAAACACAGAATAAATCAAAATGCATACAGTTTTACAGAAAGGCACTGAATGTAGCCGATTCTTATTATCGTAGTGGGAGTGGCAAGTACGCAAGTTTAACCTTACATAAACCGTGTCTGCCCAATAAAACACAAAATCGTCTAGTAATTCTTATTTTAAATCGAAAATTGCCGAATAGTCGCATTTTATCAGCCACGTGGTGTACAGATGGGCGTGGCAGGCATACAAAAATCTGTTACCAAACCTATAACTTCAAAAAAATGCAAACATAACTTGCAGCCTTTGCCTTCCATTTGTTAGATATATCGTACAAAGCTTTGCAACCTTTGCCTTCCATTGTACGATATATCGTACAATTTTTTTAAAGACTCGGGAAAAATATTTAGACGCAAAAAATGTTAAATTTAGTAAGTTCTATAAATCAACTGAGATTCAAAATTTTGAAATTGTTTCGCTTTTCGGTACCATAAAGTATTACATATTTAAAAATTCGTACGCAGAAGTACCGTCATTTGCTGGTTTTTAAAATTCTTGCAAAAAGCTGCTTACAAAACGCACTCATACTGTGTAGCCGCGGCTATTATTATTTATATTTTTAAACAGAATGATACAACACAGCCTGCTTAATGAAAAATTAAGAAGCTGTTGCATAAAAAGTACGTTTGCTGTCAAATAAAAAATCTTCGAAAAAATTGTACGATATATCGTACAAATTTCCGGAAAGGGTTAATATACTAAACTCAGGCCAAATCAATATTTATTAATTAATTAATTCCATTAATCATAATTAATAATTAATTAATTTAAATAATGTATTTATTAATTTATTAATTTATTGAATAATTAATTATTTTTTTTTTTAATTTTTATTTATTTATTATTTATTTATTTATTTATTTATTAATTAATTTATTTATTTATCTATTTATTTTTTTTATTTATTATTTAATTATTTCTTCATTTTGTTATTTAGTTTTTTATTTAGATATTTATTTATTTTATTTATTTATTTTATTTAATTATTTATTATTTATTATTTATTATTTATTATTTATTATTTATTTATTCATTTATTCATTTATTTCTTTATTTATTCATTTATTCATTATTTATTTATTTTTTAATTTTTCTTATTTATTTATTTATTTAATTTTCGATTATTTGTACAGCCTATCTCTCTTTAATCAGTACATCAACGGTTTGAATCAAATTTTGGTTATATATAATATTTATATAAACATAAATAAAACTTTAGTTATAGAAAGTAGGAAGAAGAATAGAGAAGAAATGAAGATAATGAAAAGTCAAACCTGTGCAATCTGTAATTATTTGTCATATTATTTACCCCAGTTTCACCATTTCAATGGTCAAAACGAAATTTTTTGTAGTTGTTTCTATTTAGTCTGGTTTCAATCGACTCAGGAATTGAGTTCCACAGTCTCACGGCGTTAACAAAAAAGTCTAGATGTCAAAAAAATATGTCAAGCAGTGATGCCTCTGTGACTTGGATAGATGAATACTTTAGAAATTTTGTTTTTAAATACATTTTATTTAAAATCATTTGCATAATAAATTCTTAATTTTCTGCATTCATGGTTTTCTAAATAGTCCGCTTTATCAAACACCCCTAAAATGTTCAATCTTCTAACAACTCAGTAATCGAAGTTACTTTCTGATGGGTTAGTGCCACTAACGCATAGCATAATTTTAGGCTGTTTTATTCTTGATGTATAGCAAAGCTCAGTTTTTCAATTATCCTTTGATTACCCATTTTCTAAACATATTCAACCCAATTTTCCGCACTGTGGCACTCACACTTTCCATTCCATTTCAGTTCAATACAAAATTTGACTATTTCATGGCCATACAAAATTGGCAACGTTTCGCTACAAATGCCCAGAATCTATTAGGAAACCATTTTAAATGCCATTATTAGCGACTGCGATTGGCCACACAATGCGCACACGAGAATCATTCGCTCTCTCGCTGACTTTGCGCGCTTCGAGCATTGAGCTGAACGTTGTTTGTGTGCGTGTGTGTGTGTGTGTAAGTGGGGCGCCAAGCGACAGATACCTACTATTTATGTATGTGGGTGGCCTCGGGTTATAAGCGGCGCCGCCAACCTGTGCTGCCGTCATCACACACTCCAACCCCCCAGCTGTGGCTTGCCACACTTATGTTACATGTGTGCGCACATACTAACAGACATTCATAGGGCGCACAGAGTCGCTGGCCGGCGGGCGCCTCGTGCTCACGTACAGCACATTCGGCTAATGGCGAGGACATTGCGCACGCCTTCGCACACTCTGCCAGCCGGCCGCCCAACCGCTCGCCAGCACCCACTGGGCCCACTGCTGGTCGGTCAACCGCAACCGCAATTGCATTTGTGTGCCCTTACCCCCCGTCCAGCCGCCCACACCAGTAGTCGCCGCGCAGCGTATCTGCACATATCGAAAAGCGAGACGACGCAGCCGAGCAACGAAACATGTATCTGCTGGCTGGCTGCTTCGGCTATCTGCGCTGCGTGCGCGCTGTGGCGCAGAGCGAGATGCCAGACACACTGTGCGAATAAACACAGAGCCACGAACGCGGAGATACGGACACGGCTGCAGATACAGACACGAATACATGCGGATGCCGCACGTTGCGTGCGTCTGTGCATCCTTGTAATGTGTGTCTGTTTGTTTGTTTGTTGTTTGCCGGTTTGTTTGTTGGTTCGTTGGTTGGCTTGTTTGCGGATGCTGCCAACGGTTGCTGGCGCTGCTGCCATTGCTGCTCCCGAGTGGTAGTTGTTGTATTTGCAATGTTTTGTTGTTGCCGCTGTGTCGCAATGTTCGGGGCGCATCCTGCGCTGTCTCTCGCCTGTTCGCTACAGCCAACATTAAATGCGCGGACGTACACGCCCTATTATCCTGTGATGCTCCTCCCAATTTACGTTCCCTCTGCTGATGTGCCTTCGCAGCGGTGAGTGTGCCGTGTGTGTGTGTGTGTGAGTGCGCGCATCCACATTCGTCTTGGTAAACTTTTACTGTTGGCATCTGTTGTTGTTGTTGTTGTTGTTAATATTGCTGTATTTTGCTATTCCACAGCAAGCTGGCAGACAATATTCGCACACAGCTTTTGAGGTTTTTCATCGTTTCGTAACATTTGCCATATGTATCTGTCGCTCGTATATACTCGTTGCTCGAATCGTGCTGCCACTGCGTGTATGTGTGTGTGTGTGTGTGGAATCACTGGATTCCTCTTTGTGCTGGCGTCAGCGGCAGTGGTCCAAGAGGGTTCGGGTTTTACATCGAGGCTCTTTAGCTTTTTAAATTTCAAAATTTTAAATTTAAGTTTTACATTTTTTAAATTTAAATTCAAAATTTTTAACTTTAATTTTAAATTTTTTAAATTTAAATTCAATATTTTTAATTTTAATTTGAAATTTTTAAAATTTAAACTCAAAATTTTTAATTTTAATTTTAAATTTTTAGAATTTAAATTCAAAATTTTTCATTTTAATTTTAAATTTTTTAAAATTAAAAACATTTTATAGTTGAAAAATTGGTGAAAGTGCAAATCATTATTAAAAATATCAGTTAAATACGCAATGCCTATAAAATCCTAGCTAGTCTTCTAAAAACAATTGTAATTAGCCTAAAAGTATGCAACCCAAAATGAAGCCAACGCCAAAAGGATCTGTGGCTGCCTACCGTTCGGATATAAAATGCTATATGTATAAATATTCGTACTCACTTCAAAGTTCGTCAAACTTTGCATTCAAAATCAAGGAAGTTTAATAAATAAAAGCAGCGCTACTAATTTCGGTTAGTGCTGACAGTATTGGCGTTAGCAGCACCCGGCATCCTTTTGCAGAAATTTCATTCAGTTTGTAGGAGGGAAAACAAAAACTTCAGACTGCGGAGCCGCTATAGATTTGAGCTCAATCCCTTCATATGCCAAATCTACACTGCATCTGCAATTTTTTTATTTTTTTTATTTATAAAGATTTTAATTATATTTCCAAACAAGTTCTCATATGTCAAAAGACACAAAACGGATTTTTGTAATACATTGATTTTGAGGACCTAATGCGAGAGATGCATTTGAAAAAGTTTACTTTTGAACTTTACTACTTTACATTTCAATTAAAAGTCTCCCCTCATACAGCAATTAGAAAACTTTTATTTTCAAATTCCCCTACCAAAAGTTTCTTGTCGGTCGCCGCTGCCTCATACCAGTTATCCATTATCCTATTTATTTGTGTTTATTTATTATGTACACAGACACAAACACACACACACACTAACACACATTCTCACATTGTGTACATATCAGTTTACAAGAGGCGCAGATACACATACGAAGCCAGCACCAAAAAGGGGAGGGAAGCAACGGCAACATCTCCTTAATGGTCGTTGTATAAGTTCTGTTTGACACACGGTTGCATTTAAGTGGAGTATAAACCTTGTTTCCTTCGTACTTGCTCAGTTCCTTTTATTGTTTTTTTTTCTTATTTTTGTTTTGTTTTGTTTTTGCTTGCAAACATTTCTAAGCGCTGGCATTATGCAAACTTTACTAAGTCAGAACTAAAAGTTGAAATTAAAAAAGGAGTCTCAATTGTTGTTTTGCCAACATGCAACTTGCATCGACTGCGGCCGCCAGACAGTGGCAACAACAAGTTTCACGGGGCGCGCTCTTGCGTCAGCTTCTCCGCGGCACAGCTGCAGTCAGCGCGCTCAACTCAGCTGGTGGCTGTGCGCGCTGGCCGTGGTCTCAGTTGGGCGACTTCACTCGACGCGACAGGCGCGCCGCATTCGAATCAGAAACGGATGAATGCGCCGCCAGACGTCTTCAGTTGCCCGCAGCTCGGTGGCTGGCCGGCCGTTGCTCCTCTGCCTGGCAGCGTTGCAGCAGTGTCAGTGTGTTTGTGTGTTAGTGTGTGTCTGTGTACGGGGATGAACAGCACTGCAATTGGATTTGGCCGAACGCGGTACGAGTAATAGTGGCAAATGGCAGATAATGGACTTGCAATGACGTTACCACATTATACACACACACACACACACACACACCTACGAACGCTTATGTACAATTACACTTACATAAACACCCACACGCACACACTTACTCGTTCACTCGCCCACCGTTATCACACACGCGCCCGTAGCTCGCTTGCTGGAGTAGATATCTGCAGTCAGCGTTGACGCGCTGACAACGTGGCGAATGAATGACAGAGCATCCGCAAACGCACTGCCATCCTCAGTCGCCACCAAAGCCGAAGTCCAAGTCGAAGTCGGAGCCGCAGCCACATTCGCATCCGTATCCGCATTCGCATCCTTTGCGTATTCAGCGTCGCTTCATTCATTCGTGCGCGCGCTCGCTGTCGCCGCAAGGACGACAACTTCGGTTGCCATTGCCGCGGTCGCTGCTGCGGCCACTGTCGCTGCCGCTGTTGCTGCTGATACCGTTTTCATCCCCTGCTGTTTGAGGATACGAGATGCAGATAGTCACAACGAGATACGCTGATGCTACCACCAACCATTGACGAGCATCGCTCGTTCATTCAGTCATTCACTCACTCCACGCCGCATCACACCACACCACACCGCATCACACCACACCACACCGCACCGCACACAATCCTCCATCGCGTACGTTCAGCTGCTCCGGCCATCGAAATCAAAACATTCGCTCTGTCTGTCAGCGTATCCGTTCGGTTTAGTCTTGCAAAGACAACCGGCAGACAGACAACTTGTGCTCGGGCTCGTGGCTGTGTTCGTGCTCGCCGTCGCACTTAACGCTGTTTCCCGTACGTTCGCTACGCGTCTGCGAGCCGGTGCTTTCCCTACGCGGACCGCAGATGCAACAATCCCGGTTGTGATTTGCAGCTTTCGCGTTAAAACCAACAATCGGCGGCGCATCGAAAAATACAAAATTCATAAATGTTTAAAAGTTCAGACGGCCCACTGTGCACAGTGCAGTTAAACATGACAAATATTTAGTGTTCAAGTGAAAGTTTCAAGTAATTAGCAGAAAAATTTAACCCAAAACGCTCGAAGACTGAGACGCATCCAACATGCCGCAAATTTAATTGAAAGCTTTTGTGTGCGTTTGCAAAGTGCAAAAAGCAACGAGAAAAGGCTAGAAAGGATTACAGCCAAGCCAAGCGGATCTATTATGATTTTCGATCGCTATGCAGTGTCAGGTATGTCGAACCGTCGGAACAATCGCACTGCGTGCTGCCTCGTAATTTACCCAAAGTGATGCTAAATGAGATACACAAAATTTTTCTTGCGAAAAATTCCGTGAAAAATTTTATAATCAAAATTGAGTAAAAATGTTGATTCACTTTCACTAAAAAAAGCTGCTGAATAGCTCAAAAAATTTTAAGAAAGTGGAGGGAAAATTTATAGAAAAGTGGAAATAATTCTCATTAAAAAATGTATATGCTCAATGTAACAAATTTTATATAATTTTTTTTTATAATTAATGTGTACATGAAAATATCTTTTTAATTGTAATTGTAGAACAGTAATTGTAGAACTGATTGTAAAATCCTATAAACAAAATAAACGTCACTAAAACAAAATTTGAGAAATACTAAAGAAAATACAGATATTTAAAATTAAAAGTCGTCAAAATTACCGCAATGTTCTTTCAAGTGTTAAGCAATAACAGTTTTAAATTTTCCAAATATATTTACTCATCTCAAATCACAAATAACATCTTAACTTTTTTGTAATCTTTTTGTTTATTTAGTTTATTTTTGTTTTGTCTCAATTTTATATTTTCAATATTCAGAAAACAGAGGAATTATCAAGCACTTTTATAATTAACCCTTAACTATTCATTGTATCATTGATAACAGAACAGAAAACAGAGGAATTATCAACCACTTTTATAATTAACCCTTAACTATTCATTGTATCATTGATATCGCAGTGTCCTTGAATCATAAAACCATTTAAAAAACCCACGCAATGTTCAATTAACCAAAATCAAAAACAAATTCATGCTTTCAAAAATAAAGCAAAATTTCAGTTCTTACAAATTCATGCTTTCAAAAAGACAAAACAAAATTTAAATTATTTTTTTCGTATTTGGACATTGATGAAACAGAATTATGACAAAGGATAAATATATAATTTTCAAATTGTTGTTTAAAACTGTCACAAAACTTTTTTAAAGAAAAATGCTTGTCATTTTAGTTGCTTGAGAATACTTTTTTCTGGGTTTTTAAATTGAATTTTACCTTATTTTACATCATCAGCGAGCCGAAGGTCCTGGCAGCCAATGCTCCCCACTTTCCTTTAAAAAATAATTGTTTTCTTGCACGTTTTAAAAAAATATATAAATCGAATTGAACATCATTTAAATTTGACACAAACAAAAACCCTTAAACTCCAAATTTACTGCGATACTACTTAACTAAAATTGATTTCGAAACTGGCATTATTTTCCTCATCCTGTAGACACATTGTTGCAGTTCCTGCGGTCCACTTTCTTCAATTTGTGGCCAGTTGCTGGTTGACTTTGCAGAACTGCATCGCCTCAACTTCAAAGCAATTCGAATGCCAAATGTTAAAGTGTGCCGCAGTGACCGCATCGTTGCAGATAAAAGATGCTGTCCGCTGTTTGTGGCCGCAATTGTGCAGTGTTTATTTGCTGCGCAGTGTTTATTTGCTGCGCAGCTCCGCTGTGTAATTTGGCAGACGGATGTGAATCCTTGAGATAAGTTGCAAGCGAAATTGCGGCACCGCAACAACTCGACTTTGTAGATAGTGAACTGTGTGGGCTTTGTTTGTTATTGTTTATTATTCATTTGGTGTTTGGATTGTAGCGCTTCCTGCGGTATTTGCGACACGCCGACGGCAGCGACATTGCGTGTGGCCCGGCTTTCACGCATTGTGAAGTGGCCACTTGCCGAAAATGCGGCACCCGCGCCCGGACTGGCTGTGATAGCGCCGTGAATTGTCCAAATGCCAGCCGCAAGTCGCCAAGTCGCCAGTCGTCGCTTTGGAGCGCGTCACGACACAGATAGCTGCAATGGCGATTGTTGTGGCGATTGTCTCTGCTGCTCGCATCGAACTTGTCAATCAGTTTCGTTGCTGACTGTCGCTGATTGTGCGCTGCTTGGTAGTGGCGAGTTATATTTTGTTGTCATCACTTTTCGTTTTGGAGTTGTTGACAATTTGTTGTTGTTATTTGTGGTGTTGTGGTTATTGTCAGCACAAAAACGCTGACAACGATGATACATCAGTCGCGATCGACAACGGCTGATAGTGCCAATTCTCGCCATTTACTTAGCGCCAAAACGTCACTGACAATCGGCAGCAACAACAACACAAACAGTCACAGTCCCACTGCCTTAACTAATCTTTATCTATTCTGTTGCACTTGAGCCTTGTTCGACAAGCACTCGAACATGATAACACTCGAATTTCGAATTAGGCTGAATTTGTCTGAAGTCGCTTGTGGGGTAGAAATGTGGGGTGAAGGGGTTGGTGTTGAGCGCAGATAACGCCTACAAGCAGTACGCAAAGTTCAACATATATTTTTCTGATTAAAATATAAAATTAATTATCTGAACATTTGAAGTGCTGATGCATGACGCTACCAACCAACGTTTAACACTTTTATTAAATTATTGCAAAGGTCAATGGCAAAGTTGGTCAACTCAATTCAAATGTCAATGTTTCTCTCGAAAGAAAGAAAGAAGGAACTGTTCTGTGATATTGACAGATAATCTTTGATATTGAGTCTTTATGAATGGAATCACTAAAAGTAAACCATAGTAGAGAAGATTTAGTCATTGCTTTTTCAACTGAAATTAGATTTAAAATAAAATAGTTACTTAGTCATTCAAAATCGTCTTTTAAGTAACTGCCGCTTTGCAAAATTCAAACCCTTTGAACATAATTTGACGCCTAATTTATCAGCAAACAAATTTCACTTTCACAGTGGTGCACACAGGTTTCCATTTTGGGGGGAGGGGTTTGTACAACTTTTGAGCCTAATACCGTTCGAAACCACATTTTGTACCAGCAATTTTTGTGTTTGGGGGAAGGTTTGAACCCCAAACCCCCCTGTGTGCGCCACTGCATTTTCATACAAACATATAACATATATCTGTGGCATTTTGACAAAACAACCTAAGTCGAATTTTTAAATTTTTCAGGAGAGCGAAAATACTGTTAAGGTGCAGAGCAAATCTCATACAAAACTCGAGAAAAGTTGAAATCCTATACATTATATCTCTGTAACTAAATGAAATGAACTAAAAGAAGCGTTTTGAAATTGTGTCTTTGTGATTAAGAAACTGGAAAATTTCACTATTTCGACATAAGTTTTTTTGTCAAAATGCCACCGATATATATATATATAAATACTTTGCTTTGTGCGAGGGAAAATAGGAAATACTGACAGAAAATCCGGGAGAAAAAATATTCTGAAAAATTTTAAAGTTCTTATTGGTAAGTGGATTTGTATCAGAAATTAGGGCATTGAGAATTCAAATCTCAATCGGAAAGGCCAATTTCCATGGGGTTTCCTTTGTTGGATTCGTCTTGAGTCAGTCCAGGTTTATGAGAAAAGCAAATTCCGGAAAATTTTTTGGAAAAGTCCCCGACATGTTTGACCGTGAATTTTGAAAATTTTCAGACCATAACTTTGGAACCATAAGTCACACATCAATTAAATTCACTACGAACTTACTATTTAGTCATGTCCTTCGACAGAGGGAATGGGGCGAGTATTGCACGAGGGGGCGTGACACCACCTATACAAGCCAAATCTTAATAATGGAATATCTTCGAAATTGTAAGTTGTACAACACTGAAATTTAGTACCCCGTCGTCCCACAGATGAGTCACTCTACTGGTAAGATTTGATTGGCGTTGGACAAGGGGAGTGGCACATTTTTTGTGAACCAAATATTTTGCTGAACTATAAGTCGCTCAGCAATGAAACTTAGTACGAACCTACCATTTTCTCTATCGACAGAGGGGGAAGAAGGGGGCGTGTCACCGCCCATATAATTTAAATCTTTAAATCGGTTATCAGTAGCTCCTCCTCTTCCTTTAGTTGGTTTTCTTCGTCAATCTGCATCGCCATAGATTCGCCATCTCGCGTATTTAATTATAAAAAAAACAACAAATGCCGTGCGAGACGAAGTTCGCCGGGTTAGCTAGTTTCTCTATAAATGAGTTCAATTCATTTTCTTTATGAGCTCCACTTCATTCGCTAATCACTTTCCAAAACGACTAATTTTATATCAAAAGTTTCATGCCTAAATTCTCATCTTTTAAAAAGTATTTACTTTTTATTTGCAGGCAGCAGTGGCGACGAATACGAACCCTCCGTGCGGCATCTCAACATTGCTCAATTTTCGCCACACGGTCACCACCTGCACCACCATCCCACCCACCCGCAGCATCATCAACATCACCATCATCCGCATCATACGGCGCACCTGGTGCCGCCGCCACCAGCGTCACATCCGGATCCGTCACACTACGAGCGCGCGCACAAACGCGACAAATTGCAAAACGGCCACAATCCCTACGAGCCGCACGCGTCCTACGCGCTCGGCCAGAGCGCCAGCGGCCAGTCGCCGGAGCACTCGCCCCTGAATAATAACAACAGCAGTAACAGCAACAATAACAACATCAGCACGCCACAACAGCGACACCTGCCGACGAGCGCGGCCGCCGGCGTACCCGCGCACATGGAGCAATTCTTCGGTAGTAAGGCGCACACGGAGGGAATTTTCTCGCAGCTGGCGCGCCTGCAGGATCCCATCTCGGGGCTGGATGTGCGCGAGACGGGCGTCTACGCAAAGGTGCCGCTACAGCGCGGCACCCGCTACGGACCCTTCGCGGTGCAGTTGTGCAGCGAGCCGACAACGCGCAATCTCGCCTGGGAGGTAAGTCGAGCGCGCACAAAATGGTCGCACACAATTTCTGCAAAAGGACGCGAAAACAAAATCGAAATTGTCATTAATTCGAGTGATATTCGGCGGAAATTTTCCGTTGCTTAATCCTTTCACGGGATCACATTACGCGCAACGTCACTGCCAATTGCAGGCAAATGTGCGCTGGGCACATGTGAACATTTGCGGAAAGGCGCGCTGAAACCTAATCCCATCAAGCGTTACCCAAAATTGCCGCATTTCAATTTTGTCGCGTCCTTCTCACTGCCTCAATTTTTTGTGTTTTATTGGAAATTTTTGGTGCAAAATGCAGCGAAATCGTGAAAATTAAGTGATTGAGAAAATATTCAATTGTAGGGCAATGTGTGTGTGTGTGTGGTTGTACGCATCAATTGTCAATCAAAACGAAAATTGTCGCCCTGCCACTGTGACGAGGGCACAGCAGTCCAACAACCCAGCAGAGTCCGCTCGCAAATGACTATTGGCAGCAGCGGCGCTAATTCCCTGGCAGTCGAGCGATATTGGCAACATGCGAAAATCCGCAAAGTGTCCCCTAAATGAGGCTTAAATTTGCCAGCGTGCAGATAATGCCAATTAGGGTCCGCCGCTGCCGCTGCTGTGCCGTCATCTGCGCTCCACCGTCGACTGCTCGTCGCTTTAGACAGTCGGGCACGCACCCTGCCGGTATGGGGCGCAGGCCTTCCTCCCTCCTGTGACAATCCAATCAAATTATCGCGCCTTGAACAGATGAAGCTGCCGGCAATTGTGCCCGGAATCGTGTCCGCGCGCTCAGGTAGCATCAGCCACTCGAGTTCGAACGCATTGATCCTTTCTTTCGGCGCAGTTTGTTATTATTGTTGTTTCCGATTTGGCTGCTGTGCCTGTCTTCCGGCGGATGATCCGCAAATCAAGCGCTCGAAAATTTGTCATTCAATTTGAGCCGCAGCGTCGCAGCCGGCGGCCCATGCTGCCAACCAAACCAACTGCCATATCTCTGCCAAGCGGCAGCCTGTCTGGTATCTGGTGTCTTGTCTCGGCCCAAGTCGCTGGCCGAGTGGTGTGAACAGCGACGCACAACCAGCAGATTATCTCGAGCGTGTAAATATTTTTCTTGTTGTTGACATTTTCGTGTCGGCTTGTGTATGTTTCTGTTGCCGCTGTCAGTGCTGCGTCCGCTGTGCGTAGCCAATAATGAGGCAATGGCAATGCGGCCGCATGTGCGAAACCCAGCAGCACCGAGAACACAGTAGGCACAAAGATGGGAAAACTGAAATAGCCTAGAAATTGCAAACAATTGTTGGTGCAGCTACTTCGCACTCGCCTGCCGGTCTCAATTCGGGTTTCTCTTTCGTTTTCGTTTCATTCATAACGGATTAAGATGATCTCATGATATTGAGTTGTCAGTCGACAGTTGTCACTGCAGCGCAGTGTGTCCTTCTAATCTCCTGGCTCGTCATTTCATCCGCTGGCACATGGAAGTTGTCGTTGGTGCAATGTGTTTGCATGCAACTCGATGCTGGTTTTGCATTGGCAAATTTTCTGATATGTGAAACTGCACTGAGAAAAAATCTGAAAAAATTAGCAACAAGATAAAATATTTGAAATTTTGTCCAAACAGCTTAAGTGAAGTTTCTATTACACCGTGCCACAAAAAAACATTTTTTTCGAGACCCATCCAAAAGATTATACAGACGTAAAACTAGAGTTCATTCGTAGCAACATGACATACTTAGTTTTTTGATTCGAAGTCTTCGTAGAAAGACTTTTAATTTTTAAGGACACACCTTTCAAAGATTTCTTAAAAATATTTGTGACTTTACAATGATAGAGATATGGCTATCATATGAAAGAGTGCAATTGTTGCCTTTTCCTTAAATTTTCTATTTTAAATTTTCAGGACCAAAATATGTCAGTAAGGTCCTTTCAAATATGTTTGCTTCGATTTCCTTGAAGTGTTTTAACGAATCTTTTAGAAAGAAAAATATGTTTTGGAACTCGGTCTGTATGTAATGTCTCCAAATTTTATGCTCCTAATTTTATTGGTTTAGAGCAAAAAAATGGGACATGGGAAAGTGGGACAATGTAATGTATAACATTTTAGGTTAGGTTACGCTTGGAAAAATTTAATGAAAATAACAAAAATTTTAATTAGCATAAATTATTGATTTGTTGAGCAAAACGTAGTCGGATAAATGTTGTCGCCGTTAAGCAACAAATACTCCAATGAAATCTGCAAAAATTTTCGTATTTTTTTTACCAAAATATTTTTCCACCGTTTCACAGTAAGGTCAGCTCTTCTTTAACGCTCAGAAAGATGAGAATTGTATGGACACGAACAATGAAAGTTGTGGCCGCTGAAGCGAAAAATACAAAGCAAATAATTTTCAAATATTTTTAATTACATTTTGTCAACTTTGTCAACATGAACCGTTCAAAAAGGTGCAACCGTAACAGCAGGATTTGAAAAAATATTTGTTTAACTTCAATGATTCAACGCCGTCTTCAAAAACCTTCACGCACTCTTCAACCATTGCTCCAATATGAAAAAAAATATCTCACATAACCTTAATTTTGCAAACAATAAATGAACCACATCTTGTTAGTAAGCAAATCGAAGTTAACTCTTCGTGTTGGCGGCGGATAAGCAGGACTTTTCTTAATTAATTACACACGCTGGCGAACCGCTTGCACGCACCCAGCCACAACACATTTAAGCCGCAGTGGCAACAAAGGGAAGCAAGCAAGCAGAAAATACGAAGACAAAGCGACAAGAAGACAGGAAGACACACACAGTCAGGTAGCTGTCGGGCATGCGACGACTTAGGCACTTAACAACGACAACAACAGAAGCAACATCGGCCACACAAAAGGATGCCTGACTGGGGTGCGAACGCCCCTGGGGACAGCGAATTGGCTACCGGAATTTCATTATCCCGCAAGAAATGAGATAACGCAGCGGGGTGCCGACACGTTCCTTCTGGTCACGCACAATTTATCAATTTACAGTTAGAGCAGGGAACTCCTTGGACAACAGTTAGCTGGAATGATGAGCACGCACTCGGCCCATCACGATCGAAGGGGTTTAATTATGTGACTACGAGTCTCCCTCGGCGCGACTTGTGCCCGCCCACCGCTGCGTTTGTGTACGCCATAAAAAAACAAATTGGGAAAATAACAAAAAAAAAAAATAAAACATAACTGCGGCAGCAGCAGCAGCACAAGCGTCGTCTCGCCGCACAGCAATTTGAGTGCAAAACGCTTTGCCAAACTGCAAAGTGCACACTCAGCGGCAACAACAACAACAATAACAACAACAACGTTAGCGTTAGCAACAATGGCAAAGAACGCACAAAACTCTTATCTCGCAAGTCACTCGGAAAAACGGCGTTTCGCTAAAGTGGCACACATGTGCGTCCAAGAGGCGGCGCGCTAACTGCACGCCGCACTCGCACACGCTCCAAAAAATTGCGCTAACCGCCCTGACGATGCGCACAGCAGCAGCGTTTGAAGTGCAAATTTAAAAAATATGCTGCGCATTGCTGCACTCGAAAGCCATTTTTGTTGTTGCCATTGTTTTATTCGGTTCGGGCGGCAGCAAGGGGTTTCAGCCAGCGACGACACTGGCGGCCGCCGTGTGCCGCACGCTGCTCGAGTGAGACAAACAATTGCGGCAAATTGTGGCCGCTTTGGTTGGTTGTTCAGGCGGCAGTTGTGGTTGTTGTAGAATTATTATTCTAATTTTTGTTTGGCTTTTTATTAATTGCGTCCAGGTCATGCGGTCCTAATCCTCACTTGATTCGAAAGCGAATTGTCAGTGGTAATTGAAGTAAATGAAATGGAATGGCATGGGGCCGCATGTTGAGTTCGAAAGGCGAATGCCGCATGCTGTGACGCAGAGCGGGGGAGTGGCAAATATTTGGTCATATAATTCGAAACATCTGGGGTTGTTAAGATAAAGGAAAAGTGCAGAAAGGAGTAAAGGATACTTTCAGGGCTGGACATTGCGCGTTCTTCACTTCCTTTGAACAATTTGAGCACATACACATAAATTAAATACAAAATGCAAGAGTTTAAATTTAGTTACGTTAAGTGAGGTTAGGACTTCTGCAAGTTGTACCTATATATCAACATTGTTCCATACAAACTTTGAAGCGTACAAATCACAGAAATATATAGTATTTAGCGTCTGCACACTGCAGATAATGCAATAAATTACGGTTAGGGCTTTATGCGAATAAATTGCTTGGGGAAAAACACAAATGTGTCGTGTACTGAATACATAAACAATAACAAATTGATGAAAAATTTGTGCAATTAATGAAAAACACATTTCTGGCTGATATGACACATCCGCCTATAACACCGTGCGACAGCATTTTTCACACCGGAAAAAATTCATATGGGCGTGAAACTAGAGACCAAACATAGTAATACTGCGTACTCAGTTTTTCATTTCTACATACTTTGTCCTTTTAAAAGGACTTCAACATTTTGAAGGGGATGAAAAATAAAAAAAATATAAATAATACTTAACCTCGTTAGAATATGGCGATATGTATATCAAATGAAAGAGGAAAGGCTCAAGAATTTAAATAAAATTGATTTTTTTTCTATATGTACAAAAAAAAATATGAAAAAGGTCCTTTGAAAATTTTAATCCTTTATATCCTTGAAAATTTATATCGCATTTTCTTGAAAAGTAACTATGTTAAAACCCAAAATCTCCTTGATCACGTGTCAAAATTTCATTACTCTAACTTTATTGATTCGTGAGTTATTAAAAAAAAGGCAGAAGCTGCAAGTCTAATGAACTACAAAAATTCTAATTTATTTGCGTATCAGTATTTTAAATAATAAAAAGATACAAAATCAATGAAGCGTGAATAATGAAATTTTGACACGTGATCAAGGAGATTTCGGGCTTTAACATATTTAATTTTCAAGAAAATTCTACATAAATTTTCAAGGATATAAAATATTAAAGTTTTCAAAAGACCTTTTTCATATCCTTTTTTACAAATAGATAAAAATATCAATTTTATTTCAATTCTTGAGCCTTTCCTCTTTCATTTGATATACATATCGCCATATTTTAACGAGGTTAAGTATTATTTATATTTTTTTTATCCCCTTAAAAATTGTGAAGTCCTTCTAAAAGGACAAAGGATGTAGAAATGAAAAATTGAGAACACAGTATTACTATATTTGGTCTCTAATTTCACGCACAAATGGATTTTTCCCGGTGTGAAAAATGCTGTCGCACGGTGTATCTAATCACACAGCTACAATTTTAGTGGACAACAACAACCACTCTTCACTCTAACTTCAATAAACAAGCCGCTGCATCTACCAACAATTCTGTTACTCAATAGTTGAATTGAATTGAATTGAAAGTGTTTGACTGAACGCGCATTGCGCTGGTCAGCGCAACTGTTATATGTATAACAACATTGAACCGGAGTAGTACAGTTGTCGCTACTAGCGGCTAGATGGCGCCACTGTCTCTGCATGAGAACTATGCGTTCAACTACAGAACAGAAACAACAGCAACAACAAAAAGACAACACGCAACATTTCCATCAGGAATAATTCAGGAATAACTTTACTTTGAGTCAACCACAAACGTTTTTGTTGTGTTTTTATATAAATACATTTATTATTTTAATATAAATTTTTTGAAAATAAATGCATTATTGTCTATCCAAAACATTGAACCGGCGAAAGTGCGGTTAAAAAATTGCAGTGCGGAAGTTGTTGCTAATTTAACCTAATGAGTGATTATTTGCATATGTTTTAAATAATTATTTTTGTTTGCAATTAATTGAATAAACAGTCATTTTTGTTATAGTTAGTTTTCAAGTAGAACAATAATTTATTTTATTATTTTTCTAGTACTAAATTTAATAAATACTTCAAAAATTTGTTGAATGCAGTTAACAGATTTCCATATTTACCGATTTTTTTTCTTTTTATGCTTTAATTAAATAAAACTTTTTATGCAACTATATCTTTCTAAACCTGTTAAATATGTTTCTCTTTGTTTGCTTTTAAGGTCATAGCGCGCCCACACTTTCGCGGCTGGCTGGAGCCGCTGAACATTGCCTCCTGGCTAAAGAAGATACGATCCGTGGATGCGGAGGGAGAGGCTAATCTGAAGAATTTCCTCGTTGCAGGATATGTGAGTGCCACCCCTTGCCCCCTTTCCATTTAAAAGAACTTAACATTCAATATTTGTTTTTCGCAGCTTTGGTATGAAACAAATCGTGATATAAACGCCGGTGAGGAGATCACTGTCGACGGACGGCCAAAAACGCCCATACACCTCGCGGACGGTCTGACCAATGGCGCAGAACAAATGGGCTCCTCGGGCTCAGTGCACGGCGATGATCGGAGTGAGCGTGATAACGGTGAGCGATTCATATCATAAAAATTTATATAAATATGAAAACTATGCCAAGACTCTATCGAGGACTGCAGTACCATATCGATGCTGGATTTCCCAGTCTGTGTTGGGAATTCAAATTATCGAACTTCTCGCTGCTCATATGTTGTGTGTCCGATATCGCATCAAAATCCCATAAATGAATCATTAAGAAGCTGTCGGCGATGTGGAGAACCACACACACACGCGCGTCCGCGTATGGCGCCCTTTGATTAGCGCAGCTGCTGTGGGGCATTCCGCCGGGCGCACTCAATCAGCACGCCGCGATCTCGCTGTGGGAACCACACATCTGTCCTGTCGGCGCGCGCGTGTGTGCTAAGCAAATATCGGCGGCGATTAGTGCGCGAGCACATGCAATTGATACATGCGTGACTTGCCGCGCGGCACGAGTGTTTGCGCGCAGGCGCGCCATAGGGGCCGCGTTGATTGCACAATTGCCTTGACAGCGCCCAAACGTCCTGCGGCAGGAGCGGTGGCAATGTTTTAGCGCTTAATAAAATCAGCAGCAGCCGCAGTCGCTGCTGACAACCAGATTATGAGGGCAGTTTGCACCCTTCTGCCGCTGTAACATAGCGCAACAATATCAACAACAACAACAACAACAACACTAACAACAAACTAGTGGCAATAGCTGAAATGTATACAGGAAAATAATTACTGGCGTTGATTGTTGCGGGGATTTGCGTTTGCGTTTGCGCATGCGTCCGTGCGCAGAGGCTCGTTCACAACGCTGTGCATTATAAGGCGACCGCACATGTTTTCATTTGTTATTAAAATGTTTGATAATGCCATTAAAGCCAACAACAGTTGACGCGGCAGCCTCATCACTGCAAATACGCCGAACATGGCATACGCTCAATTTAATCGTAATCCGGGTGTGAGCCGCAGTGACATTGTCGAGCGACTTAGCGCACGCCGATCATATCGCTGCCGCACACTCGCAGGACATGTTTGCTCATTTGCTGCTCGCTGCTTGGTGTTTGGTGTTTGCTGTGAAAATGACGCGGGCGCAGGCGCATGCGTGACGCGGCTAATTATAAACATGTGGGATTTATGACACTTCTCCGGGCCTTCAATGCGCAACGCGTCATCAGTGCCATTGTGTGGCGCTGACTGGCGATTGTAATCGCCATTGCGATTGCAAACTGGCTGATTGCCCTCTGACGGATGCTGCAGCGACTTGTAGCGTTTCAACCAACCGCTTTGACAGCTGTCGACAGTCACATTTTAAATGCGCGCGCTTCAAATTCAAACGAATTTGGCTTAAAATGATTCGTAATCGTTTCAAATGCAAATTCGCTCACGGCATAACCGTTTTTGGGTGAAAATTTCCCATGTGGCACACCTGCTGCACGTCTGTGCCGTACCGCATGTTGGCCGCACAGCAAACTGTCCAAACGACGCACCGACATGTAACGTCCATTTTTATAAAGAAATTCTTAACGTATTTTGTAGACTTGAAAGTGCATTACTTCTTGGTGTCACGCTGTGCTGAGCACGCACGCACACACATTCACATACAAACACGAATTAGGACCTCCAACATAAGCAAGGAACGCTGACAAAGGACATCTGGTGTTGTCAGGAAAAATTTAATTTCATTGTCTTTTCCAGTTAAAAATTTTATGTCGAAAGGTGGTTGAGGTTGCAATCAAACAAAGACTTAATGTCGTCTAAAACTTGAAAGTTCTATACTCAAGATTTACACTATGGACGCTTAGTAAAAAATGTTTTAATATTTTTATTCAGAAACATTGTTTTTGTTTTTAAAAAATATTTATTGTTCATATCTAAATAATCAAACAAAAACGAGTCCATAAAAGTCACAATGTAGATGCTTACTAAAGACTTGTGTATGGATATCTATCAAGAGTTCTTTCGTCCTTTTTCACATTCCTTACTATTTCCTTTTCTTTCTTACTTCTCTATTATTTCCCTAATATTTTTATTCAGAAACATTTCTGTTTTTGTTTTTACAAATTTTGTATTCTTCATATCTAAATAATCAAACAGAAATGAGTCCATAAAAGTCACAATGTAGATGCTTACTAAAGACTTGTGTATGGATATCTATCAAGAGTTCTTTCGTCCTTTTTTTCCATTCCTTACTATTTCCTTTTCTTTCTTACTTCTCTTAAAAAAGAAGTAAGGAGGAGGAGTTGAAAAAGATCTTATTTCCATATTTTGTTATTCCCTTCGATGCTTGATTGCATGCTTTATGCAATCCTTTGTGTTCCATTCGTCCGTCCGCCGTTTCTTCTTTCACGTTTCTTCATTCTGACCTTTTTTCGTAATTCCTTCCGTCTTTTATTGCTTCCTTTCATTTTTACTTCTTTCCATGCCTCTTTTCCTGTCTTTTCATTTGCCAATCTATTCTTTCTTTCATCCGTCCATAAATGCTTCCACGCAGCTATTGTTCTCTCTGTCCTTCCATCATTTTGCCTTTCTTTCTTTTTACAATATTTTCTTCTATCGAAGCTTTGGTCCTTCGATTGACTTTACTTCCCTCATTACAGGTTTCCTGCCGTTTTTCCATGCGTCTCTCTTTGTATCCAACCAATATATTCCTCCATCCATCCGTACGTTACTTCTTTCGCCTTCTTCCTTTGCTTTCTTCCTTCCCACCTTTTTTCGATCCAAACTTCTATCCTTCCATCCGTTCTCACGTCATTCCGTCCTTCTATTAATCCATCCGTTCTTCGTTTACTTCCGTCATTACATGATTCCTTCCGTTTTTCCATGCCTCTGTCTTTGTATTCAACCATCTATTCCTATATCCATCCTGTACTTTACCCCTTTTGCCTTCTTCCTTTGCTTTTTTATTCCCTTCATTCCGTCCTTCTATTAATCTATCCGTTCTTCGTTCCATTCGTCTATTAGTTCGTTCGTTCTCCCTTCCCTCCAGACTTCTTTTTTCTCCTTCCTTCCTTCCTGCCTTGCTTCCAAACAATCATCTGTTCTTCCTTCGTTTTTACTCCCATCCGCCTTTCTTGCCTTGCTGTCTTCCTGATTTCGTTTCAATTTTCCTTTGACCCATCATCTCGTATTTTCGTATTTTCTTCCTCCCATCTTCTCGTCCATTCTTGCAAAGTCACTCTCCTTTCTTTTTTTATCCGTTCATTCTTAAGTCCGTTCTTCCATGTCCATTCGTTTACCCTGCGCAATCTCCTGAGACTCTTTAAAGAATCCAGGAAGTTCTTGCAGGAAGACTTGTAGTCCCTATCCCCTCCTTATTACTTTATTTCTTTAACCCCACCTTACTATCCTCTATCACCCTTTTCCTCTCGAGTCTTAAGCACAATGGGCTATCTAGCCTGAGTGCTTGAGAAATTGAATCCAGCTCTTCCTCTCGGTTCTTCTCATATCCATTCCATTTGATTCCATTCCTTTCCATTCCAATCCAATCCAATCCAATCCAATCCAATCCAATCCAATCCAATCCAATCCAATCCAATCCAATCCAATCCAATCCAATCCAATCCAATCCAATCCAATCCAATCCAATCCAATCCAATCCAATCCAATCCAATCCAATCCAATCCAATCCAATCCAATCCAATCCAATCCAATCCAATCCAATCCAATCCAATCCAATCCAATCCAATCCAATCCAATCCAATCCAATCCAATCCAATCCAATCCAATCCAATCCAATCCAATCCAATCCAATCCAATCCAATCCAATCCAATCCAATCCAATCCAATCCAATCCAATCCAATCCAATCCAATCCAATCCAATCCAATCCAATCCAATCCAATCCAATCCAATCCAATCCAATCCAATCCAATCCAATCCAATCCAATCCAATCCAATCCAATCCAATCCAATCCAATCCAATCCAATCCAATCCAATCCAATCCAATCCAATCCAATCCAATCCAATCCAATCCAATCCAATCCAATCCAATCCAATCCAATCCAATCCAATCCAATCCAATCCAATCCAATCCAATCCAATCCAATCCAATCCAATCCAATCCAATCCAATCCAATCCAATCCAATCCAATCCAATCCAATCCAATCCAATCCAATCCAATCCAATCCAATCCAATCCAATCCAATCCATTCCATTCCATTTTATTCCGTTCCATTCCAATCCATTCGATTCCATTCCTTTCCTTTCTTTCATCCTTCAACTCAGAAGCCCAACGCACCCTCCCTAAATTAACCCGCCCGTATCTTTGATTAACACCTTTTGCATGAATCGTAAGTGATGAAAATATTTGCAAACGCTGCATTTCCCATTTGCCAACCGAAGTCGAATATGCAAGCGGCAGCAGTCGAAACGGTGATTACAGCACCAACTGTGCTGTCTTATTTGACATTAGAATTCAATTAAGCAGCAGCTCATTAGTCAGCCGGCGAGCAACTTGTGCGATTTAACCCTTTCGCGCAATCAATCATCAGACATCCGCCGATAGCGGCCGTTGACATCATTGACAACTGCGGCTTACGAACGACACGCGATGCTGTGGCGCGTAGACAATAGATTCGAATTGACAAACGTTGCGAAATGCGGAAGTTGTTGCGGCCATTGTGTGTGTGTGTGTGCATTGGGTTCTCAATCGGAAAATCATCAATTGCAGCGCCTAGTATCATTTATCACACCTTCGGTCGATTGTCAGCAGAACGTGCCACAACACATACGGGCGGCATGCTTCATTACAGCTTAATTTGGCGTTGATGCTGCTGTCACCAAGGACAATGGCAATGATGACGACATCACGTTGATATGCCGGCTGAGGGTAGCGGTGCTGACTGGCGGACGATGTGGGCTCGATGCATGAAAGCACAATTGGCAGCGAACCACCTGGGGAATAAAAGTGATGGACCACACTACCGGTGCCTTATGGAAAATTGTCGCAACTTCAAAAACGCAGAATTTCCACAGTTCAAGTTTAGAAAATTTCTCAAGTCACACGCATCGCTGGCCGTCCATATGGCTCAGTGTCGATTAAAAGTTTCCCACGACTTTTTGACGGATAACACAACTTTCTTTCCACTCCTACAGTCCAACTTATGGTCACCGCTTTACGCATTCACCCCATCGACCAGCCAAAGAGCGACTTGGTGCGCAAGTTCAAGTCAAGGCAACTGACTTTGAACGCGTTGTCATATCGCACCAATCGTGAGAATGGCAGCGTATGATGTCCGTCCCGCCAACCACGCACATCTGCACAACATTTAAGCGCAGTGCATGCGGTCGGATTTACCTTTTGACCCTTCTTTAAGGGCTTTAAGGGTCGACGAGCTAACAGAGAGCACTGCGACGAACTGCTTGAACGGTAGCACCTGTGCTGAACTTGCCGCCGCTTACCGCAACGAGCTGCAACTGCATGACTTTTGGTGCTATATGACTTTCGGCCGCGTTTGTGCAGCCAGTCCAGCGGAACCGTGCCACCACCCCTGGTCCCTGCTGACCCTTTGTCTTGGATGGTTCACGGCATGGCCGATCTTCGGTCATCATCCCCCGCGCCAGACATCTTTCGCGCAGTGCCAGGCAGCATTTAATTGCCGCCGCGAAGGCCAAGTGCGGTGACGTGACGTTGCACCCCTGTCGCACGTGAAGGACCTCACCGGCGCACGCACACACATCCTGCCACCACTCGAGCGCTCTGCTAACTGCCGACTAAGTCGCGCTGCACTGCACTGACTGCACCGACTGTTGACTGTCGACCTGCGCTGCTTTTGGCCACTAAAAGTCATTTGATTGAATTGAACTTATTTTAACAACAATTTTAGATATTTAGATACAATTCCCCCCAGGATTGTGTGTGTGGCTCGTACAAGTGTGCGGCCGGCCAACTGACCCAACGACCCACGCCGACCCAGTCGCCGCGTTGAGGGTTAGCGGTGACGCTGGAAAAAATGTGTGATAGCGCACAGGTTCGGCAGAGAGCAGGGGTTGTTTACTATATTTAGGGCAATTATCTAGTCAGAGTTTTTTGCCTCTGCTCGTACTTTTTTCGACCTGGCCGAACTGTGCCATATGAGCGGCCACGATTCACGATTTACATACGTTCGGCAGTGGTAGCGGTAGCGGTCGCGACATTTGTGCGGCGGCCTGTTCGTCCTTCCTATGCGTCCACCTGTGCAACGTCGGCGCTATCTGTCCGCCGACCGGTAAAGAGTCGACCTGGCGCTGGCAACGCGCAACAACTCGGGCGCACTTGTTCTCCGCAACCAACAGCGAACGGATGTGCAATACCGCGCAAATAAATTAAAGGACAACGAAAAGTACACAATAGAAACAAAGTGATTCGTACTATTTTTTGGTTCCAGAAAGTTTAAATCTTTTAAAACGCTTTAAAGTTGTAAGTTTTTGGGCGACTTATTTAAATAAATTGTAGAAAAGTAAATATTGAAGAAGAAGTGAAGCAGTGTACAAAAGTGAATCGTGGATACATCAAATTAAAATATGCGGCGCTCTCAAGGACATTGCCTGAGCTGAACTTTGATAAGCTGTGAACCTGAAAGTGAACTGAGAATAAAAGAATTTTGAGAAACTCTTTTCGTAAATGGACATAACAACTCATTAGCGGATCCGGTTCTGCAAGAGTTTTTGCTTTCTGGCCGTCTTTTCCCGCTGATCACACTAAGCACTGACAGTTCTTCTTCCTCTAAATGCTGCTGTGAGAAATATTTGGCGTCACTCAATTCCTTATTGAACGCTCTTTTAGTGTTAGAGTTTTTATAAACACAAAGGAGGTGCCAGAGATTCGATTTCCCCATAGAAGCCGTTAGCTTAGAGGTCAGACAAAGGGTATTGATTTCATTCTGCTTCTAAGTACAACTCGTACTGAACCCGAAATTGCCAAATCAAATGCTAACAATTCAGCTAAGACGTACTTCTCAAACGAGTTCATACATATATATATACAGGATTTTTCGCTTGAAGCGAACTTCGAGGGACTGGCCAAAATGGTTCGTTTTAACCGAAAGTTCGTTTTAAGCGAAAAATTAAAGCGCGTACTTTTGAAATTGGTTTGTTTTAGGCGGAAGTTCGTTTTAAACGGGTTCGTTATATACGAAAAATACTGTATATATATACATAAATATATATGTATATCGTACATATATATATAACTCAAACAACAACAACAACAACTCAAAACATTACTTAGTCCAAGCCCCTCGCAACCATTCATATGAATGCTCAATGCTCCAGTTACAATTTCTGCTGACATTTTCTATCCGCCCATCTCAAAAATGAATGTGTCCAGTCATGGTGCCGCATCGCAACGCTGCCACATTTAAATTAAAAGCTCACCATTATCTGCCGCTTCTGCAGCGATTTCGTCAATTTTGGCTAAAGTGCTTGGCCGCGCTGAACTTGCGCCGCGGTTGCTGCGATCATAGCTGCTCATGTTGTTGTTGTTGCTGTTGCTGTGAGTAGCTGGTTTTGTTACCGTCAATTGTGGGCGGCCATGTTGGCCAATTGACCTTTGATGAGCCTCAAAATTACGCTTGCAACCGGCAATTTGCAGCCAACGTAACTGCAGCAGCCGCATTTCGGCGAAAATTCACTGCAGCTGCATTGCATTTTTGTTGGTAATTTTCTCTTTTGCAGCATACAAGTATGCAGCAATAATGTTTGTTGTTGTCTTTGACCACATAAATCACATCAACTAGCACGCAGCTACCAACAACAAAAATAAATACTTGACTGCAATAATTTATGTGTACATCTACTAAAACTAGTACAACAACAACAACAACATTACATGCATTTCTTACTCATCCCGCACACATTGCTCCAATCACATTGCAGGATCACTTTACAGTGGCAACACCACCGGCGACGACGAATTCAACAAGGAAAAATCGTTCACGGAACAGCCGGACGCCGATCTGACAGACGACGAGAACGGCTTCGATATACGCTGTGAAGTTTGTGATAAAACCTACGGTGACTTGGAGAGGTAAGTGAGCGAGTTGTCGTTCTCAAACAATTCAAATTTTGTATGAAATTGTGATTTGTTATTCGGTGGTCGCTTAATTGTCGCCTTTACAAGAATTAATTAATTTGTGCGTGCACTCAAAGGGCCCTTAACAATTAAAAATAAATATCACTGCCACACTTCGTCATACCCGAAGGGAGTAATTAGTGAGCAGCCAGCAACGACGTCAGACGACCCATGTCCAACGCCCAATGCGCGCAAAGACATTGGACAATTGTGCTGACATAACTAGTTAGTAGTTAGCTGGGTGGGGTTATTGTACGGTGGCGGCGCCTTCGACGACGGTTTTACAAGTCTGTCTTAAAGAAAAAATAGAATTTAAAAAAATTTTTTTAATTAATAATTTTTTTTATAGAATTGCTATATAAAATATTATGATATTTGTAGGGATGTCTGCCTAGTGGTCTGGAAGATCACTGAATTAATTTCGAAAAAAAATAAAAGATCTAATTTTCATATCTAAGATCCTTTAACAACCAAAATGAAACTGCAACTGCTTATAGAAAATTATCATAACTCCACCTAAAATACTTTGTCCCGCATATTTTAAAATGCATTTTTGCTGACAAAACAAGTGACTTGAAATAAGTAATTAATAATTTTTTTATAGAATTTGTATATAAAATATTATTATATTTGTAGGGATGTCTGCCTAGTGGTCTGGAAGATCACTGAATTAATTTGGAAAACAAATATAAGATCTAATTTTCATGTCTAAGATCCTTTAACAACCAAAATGAAACTGCAACTGCTTATAGAAAATTATCATAACTCCACCTAAATACTTTGTCCCCAAATTTTTAAAATACATTTTTGCTGACAAAACTAAACTAAACTAAACTAAACTAAACTAAACTAAACTAAACTAAACTAAACTAAACTAAACTAAACTTAAGACTTAAAATAAGTAATTAATAATTTTTTTATAGAATTTGTATATAAAATATTATTATATTTGTAGGGATGTCTGCCTAGTGGTATGGAAGATCACTGAATTAATTTCGAAAAAAAATAAAACATCTTATTTTCATATCTAAGATCCTTTAACAACCAAAATTAAACTGCAACTGCTTATAGAAAATTATCATAACTCTACCTAAAATACTTTGTCCCGCATATTTTAAAATACATTTTTGCTGACAAATCAAGTGACTGAATATAAGTAATTAATGCATTTTTTTTTATAGAATTTGTATATAAAATATTATGATATTTGTAGGGATGTCTGCCTAGTGGTCTGGAATATCTCTGATTTAATTTCGAAAAAAAATATAAGATCTAATTTTCATGTCTAAGATCCTTTAACAACCAAAATGAAACTGAAACTGCTTATAGAAAATTGTCATAACTGCACCTAAATACTTCGCCTCGGCCCAAAACTTTTCACACGTAGTTGAACTAAATCGGGCCCTACTATCTTAATAAGATTTTCTCAGATCAACTAATAAGAAAATTTTAATATTTAAAGATAGCGAAATTGGCAATAATAGAAAATCATTTTTATTAGGAAAACACTTTGTGAAATCTCTCGATGGTGCTAAAGCTATGTTCGAATATATTTATGAGAAACTGCACCTATAGTCCTTATTATCCTAGACATGGTACAATTGATCTTAGCAGTCACAATAGTTCTGGTCTAAGCCTGTCGTTCAGTTCATCTGTGCCACCACATCGAACTCCTCAGCCTTAACCCTAACACAAACCACTCACAATCTCCCTCAAGCATGTAATTAACTGCTTCTTCAGCACGTGGGCGGTGAGACACTTATTTGGTTAGCACATTTACAAACACTTACACACACACACACACATACATACACCTTTGGGCGCTGGTCGTTAACAAGCTACTAATTTGACACAAAAGACACCACACCTCTCCGCATAAGCGACCCCCACCAATCCAACTTATCAATCGATTAACAATTACAGCAATCGACAGACGCCTCTAATGAATTTCCACTTGCCGAAAGACCATAGAGTTGAAAAAAGAAACTAGTCAAAAAGGTCACAACAATGAGATAAAAGCTCAAAGGAAATATGCCTAACCCAGGTGAAAGGGGAAAGACCTTTTGGCATAAAATTTGGGTGTTCTAATTATAAATATTGTTGCTAGTTATTCTCAATCGAAATCAATATAAAAAGTAGTAAGTGATAGCCGTTCTTAGAAGAGCTTGGAAGAGGGTCGTGTATAGCAAATTATCCACGAACATTTTACTTTATCTTTTAACCTTACATCAGTGCTAAGGATTCACATTTGAAGTAATCTCAACCCAGTGGCAGCCTTCTTCTGTCATTAGCTATCAAAACCAACTTGCTCAGCTCTCATCATCCTGACTTCAGTTGTTCTAAATGCGCGATAAAGCACCTCAACATAACCTCAAACTTTTCTCGCATCAATCACCCCCACTCTGTCGCTTAGCCGCTTAACAATTGTGTCCATTAGTCACTGAAGATACCCCTGAGTGTCTTCCAATCTAATGGCCCGACGCGATCGCATTCGGCTCCACCGCCGCTTCGCCGCCACTCCACCGGCGGCGACAAGTGTTTGTTTGCGCAGCAGTTAAAGTCAATCGGGCTGAAGTGTTGATTGTGTTGTTGCCACACGTACGCGCCGACTAAAACAGTGATTTGTGTAAATTGACTGCAGCGCGCGCGCTTCGGCTTCGGCTTCAACTGTGACTGGTGCCACCTAATTCCCTGCCAGTCGACTGTCAACACGCTGCCACACCACACCACACCACACCAACGCCTGCAGTCAAATGTCCGCACGTAAATATCCACATTTGTACTTACGTGTGCGTGTGTGTGTGTTTGTGAGAGTGGCAGCGTGCGCGCGTATGAATTGGAGTACGCGGAGGATGTCGCTGCGGACGTTTCGTGTGGTCGCTTAATGCACATTTTTGATTTTTCCGTCATTATTAAATGGGCAAAAGTTGCGACTGCGGCACGCAAATGACAATTTATGTTGTGATACGTGCACTCGACTTGAAGTGGCTGCGGCACCACCGCTGTTTGCATGCCATGCTGTGTGTTGCGCGAACACTGCGCGGTGGGTGGACAGTTGACGGCGCAGCAGGTGATTTGCTGAATTTTGCATGAGCGGCACATCCCCAAAGAGGACGCAACACACTCAGCACACACACACAGAACACACACACACACGCCCACAACTGCATGCACGCCGCCCAGCGCCGGCGACCACTGCTTTTTTGTGTACGCCCGATTTTTGCTTTCTGTTCATTTGCTTTGCTTTGTTTTGTACATATTTCGGTGGTTATCAGAGCCCAGTCCTGCCGCCTTTTTGTGGCGCCTTATCTGATCTGCGTACGTTCGGTCGGCTTGACTGTCATTTGACTGGCGTATTTGCGTTTGCTGGCCGGCTGGCTGCGCAACGCCCCTCATCCGCCCACACTCGACATTACACATTCAGTCGCTCACGAAGGCGCCGATAAAAATCTTTGCTACGTGCACATCAAGGACAAAAATCCTGGCGTGTTTGCATGGCGCTCAATGCGATCTTATCGCACATTAAATATTGAACATCATTTGGCTAATTGTCAGCGCGCGCCGACTGACAGACACTATCTGCAATTGACGCGAACAGTTGGCCGCCATGTGAGGCGCTTCTCACGCGTAACGCTCGCTTTCATAGCTCAATTCCATTATTCGTTTTCTTTTTAATGTAATTTCTATGTAAATTTCTGTGTTGACTGAATTGAGCTGCGAATTGAAAGTGATTGAATTCATTGGTGTGTGGTGTTTTCTTGCAGCCTGGACGATCATTTGGTGGCTAAACATCACTTCCGAAAGGACGAATTCGCCTGCGATCTCTGCGCCAAGCGCTACTGCCATCGACCGCTGCTGCTGAAGCATCGCGCACTAATACACAACGACATACGAAAATATCCCTGTGAGAATTGTACCAAGGTGAGTGGAATATTTATTGAATTTTATTTATAAAAGTGGAAGTTTATTGAATTTTATTAAAACAAAAAAATGGCTAAGTGAAGAATAAAATTAGAAAAAAAATATATAAGTACCTCAAAGCGAGCGGAGTGCGGTTTTTTCTACTCAAAGAAATTTTATGCTTTTGTAATGAATACTTAAAAATTGTGAAATTCTTAACACTAAAAAGACCATTGCAGTCACTTTGATGGTTTTTCATTTTTAAATATCTGTATTTTCTTTAGTATTTCTATCAACTTTTGCTTTGATGACTTTTATTTTTTTATCGGGTTCTATAATTAGTTCCAAAAATAGTGTTCTACAACTATAATTAGCCAAATCCAATGTGTACTTTTCGAGATATCAGCGGATATAATGTGTAGTCTTTGTAGGTATGGAAAACTGGCGTTCTTTCTAGTCTTAAATTCGTTTTAAGATGTTCTAAATGTTTCTTTGAGAAGTGAGAGTTCTAAAGGATAGATACGCGGTTAGAGGGCTAGAACTGAGAGGGCTAGAACAATTTTGTCTAATTTTTTTAAAATACAAATTATATTTGAAAAGTTAAAATCTTCACCGTGTTTGGACCAAACAAGCTTTTAAAGGTAAAAGAAGTGTTTAACTAGCATTTAAAGTTTTTGTAAGGAAGTAAGAAGTCAATGACGAATCGTCAGGACACAAGGACTTTTTGAATTTTTTGACCTTCAAGCCCTTAAAGAAAGGAAAAGTCATATCATTGAACAATTTGTTTATTTTGGCAGCCATTCAATTAGCTAAACAGAAATATTGATATTTGATTTTATTTCATTTTGTTTAGTTTTAATTTTTGGCACACACTGGATCAATGAAATCCGGCTTTTCCTGATTTTTTTTACTATTTCTAAGGCTCAAAAATCATTATTTTTTCAAAGAATTGACCAAAGTTTATTCTACAGCAAATCATGTCTTCAGTATCTGTTCGAAACTTAATGACAATGCACAGTGATTCGACTCCATACAACCGCGGGACAAAATTAGAAGGAGTGGTCCGTTCTTCATAAAATTTGGTATACTAGTTATGGTTATGGTCTGCTGAATTGAAATCTCCATTTGGTTTTTCTTAAACTGTTGTAGTTTGACAATGCCTGAGGCCTAATTTTGCAAATTTCGTAATTTTTGGAAAGCTAAAGCACCAAATTGGTTCGCTAGATTTTTCAGATTTTACATTTAATCGGTAACGTCACCATTGATTATTCCAAAGAGTAACAGAAATTGTCTTAGGACCCTCTGGTTTTGAAATAAAAACGATAATAATAGATGTATGTCTTGCATATTTGCAGATTTTATCATTTTTCGTGCTAATTGCATACTTTTAGGCATAAATAAAATAAATTTTGTCGAAAAATACATGTTTAGACCACTTTTCAAATTTAATTATTTTCTGAGATCGGAAGATATCGGAGGATATAATTACATTATCCGACAAAGAAAGAATGCTTCTTAAAATAAAAAAAAAAATCCAGGAACATACTTTCGCATACTTTTTAGATATTTTCCTCTAAGTTTTGGCAATTTTCAGATTTTGAACTTAGAAAAATATTTTGAATTAAAAGTGATGTAAAAGCCTACGCTTCGCAAATTTTGGGAAAAAATTAAAAGCGAAAATGGCCACATCATTTCTTAATCTATCTTGAAAGTTTGAGTAACTTCTTGGTAACCATGTATTTTTACAATTTTGTGTACTCAATAGACTAAAAAACATAAAATATGTGTTTACAATTTTTAGTGAAAAAAGTTTCAACTTTGAGCCGCTTTTGCACCGACACAAATTGATTTTTTGCACAGATTTTTTGGGGTTTTCTTAGTTGGAGTTTTTTCTTTCAAATGACATCAAAATCGTTAAATTCTGAGACCATACATTTTTTGAATTTTGTCTATGGAACGAATCACTGTGCAATGGAATGAATGGCTTAGTTTTTAGCCGCCAATTTCAAATTGCAAGTGCCACTACAAAAATCTTCAGAAGGCCTAAACCTAAACTGTTAAGCATTTTTCGCTATAATTGGCCAACACATTCCTGAGATTTGAACCGTTCAGAATTAGGAAGACAATTTCGTATTTTCAAAACTTCTAGCCACTTTTGCTTCCTTAAGTTCAGAGAGAGCACAAATAGGTAAAAAAATATCCTGCAATAGTTGAACTTTTTCGCTAATAATTGCACAAAACATTTCTGAAACGTGAATCGTTCAGAATTATTTAGGAAAGAAGAAATTCGTATTTTCAAAATTTCTAGCCACTACTGCTCTCTTTAGTTCAGAGAGAGCACAAATAGCTAAAAAATATCCTGCAATAGTTGAACTGTTTAACCTCTTTGAGTCTGTAATCTTTCATCTCTTACCCTCAGTACATTCTCCTGATTGCTTTCAAAAATGTTTCACATTTTCACTACAATCCAGTCAGAGCTAAAATTCAACGCTTCAAGACACACTTTCCGTCGCATTCTGTTGCCATCTCGTTGTCATTTGCCACAATCTGTCGCAAAGCTTTGGCTTGTGCGGGCTGTTGGATTTGTAGTGCGTTGAATTGTTTATGATTTGTCCGTCCACTTGTCGACTTTGAAGAGACCCCGCCTCGTCCATTTATCTTGTTTTGTGACAATCACACACACACACACCCGCGGACACCTTTTACTGCAACTATTCGAACCATCCATACATCCATCCATCCATCCATCTGTCCAGCCACAGCGAGTTGAAGCGTACGAGTACTTTAGATTTTCGCCGTGTGTTAATTTTTCAAAAAATACAAATACCAAAATTAATGGAATGTCACGCCACTTAATGTTAAAGTGTGAAGATTGATCAACCGCTCCGATCAAGTGGCCAGTTCCAATCACGCTACGACAAACGTCAAAGTCATTGATTATTACAATAAGTAAAAAGTAGAAAACAAATGCAGAGCGACGGCAAGCGGTAAGCAGCAGCCGAGCGCGAAGAGCAAAGGAAAAGAAGAAAAAGCAGCGTCGAATGATGAAGAAAAAACTTTTGATTTCTACGAGATCAATAGCCCGCGGGCTCTTACTTTTAAATTACACGCACACACACACACTTTCGTACCGAAAAGGCCTTAGACAAAAAGTGCTGAATATAAAGGAAAAGCAACAGCAACAGCAACAGCAACAGCAACAAAAAACCAAATGCATTGTGTAAATAACGAAACAACGTCGTAGAAAATCAGGGCGTGTACTCATCCGAAGCACTTAAAGTGCGGTAATGATGAAATTTGGAGCTGCTGTACCGCTCGCGTCCCGGCGTTCGATCGGTGGCCATATGGCAGGCGGTATGACTATTGAAATGCTGCTTAAATGTTGGCCGAATGCCATTAGAGCAGCCCCAAACATCTTGAGAGATGATTTTAATGGCACGGCGCTGATTACAAACGAAGCGAGACTTGCGGTCGCGACGCGGTCGCTGTGATTTGGATTTTGTTGCCTCATGCAGTCGTTGCAACGGTACTGCCACCGTCAACACCGTCGCCGTCGTCGATGCACACCGGCCGCGCCACGGTTACAGTTACAGTTACAATTACGCAGCGTATCGCTGGGTAATTGTTTCGGTAGTCATTTACCTGCACTGCTGCTGCTGCTGCTGGCACCGCGGACGCTGCGGTCGTTCGATCGTGCCGCAAATCGTGTGCAATAGCTGCAATTGTGTAACTAGAGATGCCAGACGACGGTGCATCTTGACAGTTGCGTGATGCAGTCATATGCGAGGAATTTTGGTTATATTTTGAAATAATTTTTTAGCTACTTGACAGTGCAGCATTTTCAGAATGTCCTGCGGCAAATTTTCATATTGCAAACTTTCGATTTTCTGCTTATTATGAAAAACGGTAATAATCTTCAGTGGACTTGCTGTGGTCTGAGTACTTTAATGGCTGGTTTCAACCCAAAAAATATATATTTTAAGGTTAGGATGGATGAGGTAAGGTTGCTCACTTAAAGCCAGCAGTGGCCCTTTGTGTTGCCGCAGAAAGAAGAATAACCCTAAACTGCCAACTGAAAGTGCCATAAAATCTCGAGATTTTCCACTGCACGCCGACACCGAAAAGCATTGCAGCTGACATCTCTAACTGTAAGTGTAGCAATAACGGTCAGTATTCGTCAACATCCCCAACGCCCGCGCCACTTCCAGCTCCACCACACTCCCTGACACCGCTAAATGGACGGATGCATGGCGGAATGATCGATCTTCTGGTCACTTTCATCTCGCGCTGTGGTATTGCATTGATGCTGCTGCTGCTGCATTGTTGTTTTACTTGTTATTGTTATTAGTGTTATTATTATTGTTGTTGGTATAGTTGATGTTTTTGCTGTGCGCATTCATATTGTTGTCAGCTGCTTTGTAAGCCCTGCTTAAGCGCTACTTCTCCGAAGGGACTTTGCGCAGTGCACAGTGCGCGCAATTGTCGCTGTCGTTGTTGTTGTTGTTGTTGTGCATAAGACAAAAATGCTGTCGTACGTGTAGACGTACACAAGTATCCAGTTGAGGGCGCGCACCAGCGGCACTGTGCAGAGGCGCAGAAAAAGGCAAAGAATAGAAGTGAACAGATTAGATCGGTGCTGGTGCTGCGAGCCGAAGCTGAGGTGAGTTGAGGTGAGGCGCACTGAGCTGACAGCCAAAGAGCTTCAATTCAAATAAATCGCATTCCGATGTTGGCTGCGGCCCCCGCCGCCCACCTCCGCACAATTACAGTCAAGCCAACCAGCCAGCCAGCCAGCCAGTCAGTCAGTCACTCAGTCAGTCAGGCAGTCAGGCAGTGTGGCAATAAGGCAGCCGTTCGGCAACTGCTGCCATCCGCTCATACCTAATCCATTGGATGTGGCTATAGCACGAGCTATTCTTGTTTTGTGTCTGAAATTGAAGACAATGAAGGCTTCACGGCTATGCTGCGATCATCGTCCATGCACACACACACACACACACACACACAGCAACATATACTTAGACAGGCAGGCAAGCAGGCGGCAGTCGGACAGACAGATAGACAGACAGACGGACACAAGGCGCAGATGTAGATATCGCTGGCGAGATATAGTCAGTGCCATTATGACAGCATGATTAGGCATAACAGTTTCAAAGCGAATCGTGTTCGCGCTACGGGTGCGAGTGCGAGCCAAAGCTGGAGCTGGAGGTTTTCGAGAAGCGCTCGCATTCGCGTTCGCTGCCAGCGTCACCGTCACAGCCGCCTTCGCGTTCGCGCTTTTCTGCTGTCAACGCGGGCAGCGCGCGCGCGCACCGTTCACCTGGTTCACGGTTGTGGTAGTTGTTACTGTTATTACTGCTGTTATTGTTAGAGTTAGAGTTGTTGTTGTTGTTGGCCGGTTGTCGTTTGCGCATGCGCCAGTGTACGGGACGGGCTAGCGACAATTGTAGCAATTGATGGAAATAATTGACGGAGGTGGTGCTCTGCTATGCTTTTGGCGTTGCTCTGATCTGCTCAAATTTGCGTAATCTTTATTATTTTTATATATTGAACAAAGCACATGGCTGAAAAAATCCACAATTTTTATTGTTACAATGTTACTTAGCGGAAATGGTGTAAACGTGGCTGCCTGCAAATTATTTGGTCCGCGTAAATTCTTTCAATGTCAGTGAGGTTAGGACGCGTGCAGAAACGAAAGTATAGAATTGCAGCTTCAGAGAGTTGTTTTGAAATGTTAAAATATTTAGAAAAATACAAAAAAAATTTTCCACGAAAATAAGACATTTTATGAATTTTTTAGAATTTTTTTGTTATAAATTCTTTCAATGTCAGTGAGGTTAGGACGCGTTTAGAACCGAAAGTATAGAATTGCAGCTTAACAGAATGGTTTTGCAATGTTAAAATATTGAGAAAAATACAAAAAAATATTTCCACGAAAATAAGACATTTTATGAATTTTTTAGAATTTTTTTGTTATAAATTCTTTCAATGTCAGTGAGGTTAGGACGCGTTTAGAAACGAAAGCATAGAACTGAAGCTTCAAAGAGTTGTTTTGAAATGTTAAAATATTTAGAAAAATACAAAAAAATATTTCCACGAAAATAAGACATTTTATGAATTTTTTAGAATTTTTTTGTTATAAATTCTTTCAATGTCAGTGAGGTTAGGACGCGTTTAGAAACGAAAGCATAGAACTGAAGCTTCAAAGAGTTGTTTTGAAATGTTAAAATATTTAGAAAAATACAAAAAAAATATTTTCACAAAAATAAGAAATTTTATGAATTTTGTTAGAATTTTTTTCATTATAAATTCTTTCAATGTTAGTGAAAGTGTTAGTGTCGCGTTTAGAAACGATAGTAGAGAATTGAAGCTTTAAAGAATTTTTTTGGAATGTTAAAATATTTAGAAAAATACAAAAAAATATTTCCACGAAAATAAGACATTGTATGAATTTTTTTAGAATTTTTTTCATTATAAATTCTTTCAATATCAGTGAGGTTAGGACGCGTTTAGAAACGAAAGCATAGAATTGAAGCTTCAAAGAGTTGTTTTGAAATGTTAAAATATATAGAAAAATTCAAAAAAATATTTCCACGAAAATAAGACATTTTATGAATTTTTTTAGAATTTTTTTATATGGGGAAGTTCACTGCGCCCTATTACCACCCCTCCACTCTAAAGTATATCCATTTATATTAGTCTCAGATTGTTGTTGTTTTTGTTATTATGCGCTTATGTGACGCCGCGTCCACATGTCGGGCAGATCCGTTTAGGTGACTATTTGAATACGTATTGTTTCTGATTTGGTTTGTTTTTGCCGTTGTTGTTGTTGTTGTTGTTGGCATTGCTGTTGGCGTTGCTTCTATTGTTATTACTGTTGGTTGTTGGTGTTATAGTTGTCGTGGCGTTTTGCGGTGGCTGTGTGCCGTAGTTGTTGGTAGTTTGATTCCGTCGGATGATTGATTAATTTCATTTTCGATTTTTAATTTGCTGGCCTCAGCTCACACTTTTACTCTTCGTGCGGCGCGTACGGTAGCGCTTTGGCTGCTTGTTGTCTGGCTGGCTTATTGCCTTGTTTTGCTGCCCGCTTGGCCCACGAGAATGCGCACTTGGCCGCCGTAGGCCTGCCGCCCGTCGCCCGCTGCTGGTTGCGCAGGCGCATTTACTTACGCACACACCCAAACGCGCACACGCACCCGCCAATTGCTGGCAACCGCACTCCGTTACGGTATATTTGAGGTCGACACTAAGCGTTAAGCGTTTCTCATTTGATGTTTGTTGGCTGGTTTTTTCATCTTTTGTCTTCTTTCCGTTTCATTTTTGATTTTTTGTTCAATTCCGCTTCGCGCAGGTATTTTGTGATCCATCGAATCTACAGCGGCATATTCGTGCCCACCACATCGGCGCCAGAAGTCACGCTTGCCCCGAGTGCGGCAAAACATTCGCGACATCGTCCGGCCTCAAGCAGCACACGCACATCCACTCCTCGGTGAAGCCGTTCCAGTGCGAGGTGTGCTTCAAGGCGTATACGCAATTCTCGAACCTGTGCCGGCACAAGCGCATGCACGCCGACTGCCGCATGCAGATTAAGTGCACCAAGTGCGGCCAGAGCTTCAGCACCGTCACCTCGCTGTCGAAGCACAAGCGCTTCTGCGACTCGACAAACGTGCCGTCGTCCGCGAGCGCCGCCGGCGTCCAGCTGCCCGCCGCCGTCTCGGCTCATCTGCCGTCGCACCAGCAAGCCGCCATGCAGTCGCGCGTCGCCGCACTGCAGTCGATGAACGCCGCCGCCGTCGCTGCCGGCGTAGGCGTGGGCGGTGGAGGGGGCATGTCCGGTGCGGCCATGCCCACGCCGCCTAATCCGTTCCTGCTGTTTCGCACACCGACCGGCTTCTTTCCGGGCTTTCCGGCGGCCTATGGCCTGCAGGGCATGTTTCCGCAGAGTCCGGCCCAGGCGTCCAGTTTCCCGCTCATGTTCCCCAAGCCCAATCTGGACATGCGCATTCCCGCCATGCAGCCGACCAACCACAACCACAAGCCGACCAATTTGCCGTCGCCGAGCGCCTTTCGGCAGCACCTGAACTTTGGCCTGAATGAGACAATGCGCGCCGGCGGAAGCTCGCCGCCCTACAGCGACACCCACAGTCAAAAGTCAACCAAGTACAACAACAACAACAACAACAGCACTGTCAGTGAGTGCGAACGCGAACGGGAGCAGGTGCAGGAGAGAGAACGGGAACGCGAACGCGAACGGGAGCAGGCGGACGAGGAGGCTGACATTAAGCCTGCCATGCAGCTGACACTGGCTGCGTACACGAAGGCGCTGGCATACAGTTCGCCAACGGCGGCCAAGCGACCCAACTACTCACCGCGCAACGGCACCGACGAGGAGTCCAGTTCGTCAATCGACCTGAAAGCAGAGCCCAGTGACAATGCCGATGTGGAGCGAGAAGAGAAGCCAACACTGGATGCCGACAGCAAAAACCTCGAGGACGACAAGGTGAGTGATCGCACTGCAACCCAACCGCTCCTTATTTTGAAATAATGTAAAAATTCTTTACATTTCCATTACAGAAATCGATTGACGTCATCAGCACTCCGCCTCCCGCCGACTTGGCCAGCCTGAAGCAGTTGAGCGCTGGCGCCAGCGAATTGCCGCTGGATCTGAGCATTAACCGCAAGCGCAAGCACAGCGACAGCTGCAGCTCCAGCGCGGACGCCAAATCGGAGCACAGCGAACGATCGCGCAAGGGCGCCGAAACTCTGCCGGACCATGCGCACGACTCGAATTCGGGCTCGGCGCACGACACCAACAACACCAGCAACAACAACCACACTTCAGTTTCCACGCCCAAGAACGGCGTCCTGAACGCGTCGAACCACTCGTACCAGGGCAGCCCGGCCGTGTCGGGCACCGGCTCGCCGGGTCCGACGCCGTCGCCCTCACCGCCCGGTCACGAGACGCCCAACACAACGTGCGACGGCGGCAACGGCGCCGCGCCCATCTCCTGCCCGCAGCCCATTCATCCCATGCTGCTGGAGGAGATATACCGCACGCGTGCGCTGGGCGCGGCCTTCCAGCGGCCCTTTCCTTTTTTAGGACCAATGGGCGGACGGCCAGCCTATGAGCATCGCGGCATGCCGTTTCCGCCCGATCCCATTTTCCGCGAGGCGCTGCGTGCGGCCGGCCTCACCGGCGGCGTGCTGGCCGCGGCAGGCGGCGGCAAGATCAAGGACCGCTACACGTGCAAGTTCTGCGGCAAGGTGTTTCCGCGCTCCGCCAACCTGACGCGCCACCTGCGCACGCACACCGGCGAGCAGCCGTACACGTGCAAATACTGCGACCGCGCCTTCAGCATCTCGTCCAATCTGCAGCGCCACGTGCGCAACATACACAACAAGGAGCGGCCGTTCCGCTGCCACCTGTGCGATCGCTGCTTCGGCCAGCAGACGAACCTCGACCGCCACCTCAAGAAGCACGAGGCGGACACGACGGGCCTGGGCATCGGCATTGGCGATTCGCCGTCGTCGAACGAGGCCGATCGCGAGGACTCGTACTTTGACGAGATACGCTCGTTCATGGGACAGGTGACCTACAACGAGGACCTGTACACGCCCACCAGCATAGGCGGCGCGGAGAACGACACCGACTACGCGGGCAGCGATGCCGAGCAGGAGCTGTCCGTGTCGCGCTCCTCGTCGGCGGACGGCCTGGTCGCGACAGCCCGAAGTGCGGACAACGAGACAACGGCAATCAGCAAGGAGACGCTGGACACCAAAAGCAACGAAACGATCGAGGTGAGCTCGTAAGGGCGAAGAGCAGACTTGAGGGTTGCGTCACGTGCTGTTAACATTATTATTGTACTTTTGTAATACTTAATTGAGGATGCGAGCACAGTAGGAGGAGGCGGTCGATTTTTACTAAATGCATAAAATGAAATGTTCAACTTGTTGTGCAGCGACCTGCCAGCGTGCTGTGCGATTACTTGCCTAGTTTTAAGCGGCCGCAGATCCGAGCAACTACACCTAAGTATATGTAGAGCCCAACTTTTTGTACATATGTTATCATTTTCGAGTATAAACATACAACGCAGAGCCCACAGCACTCTACTAGTACGATTTAATTACCGATTGTATATGTATTATGTCTAAGTAATTTGAAAGCATTTGATTTTGTAATTCGTAAGCAAAAATCGTTTAATAAATTACATAAAATAAATGAACAGCCACGATTTGATTTGCCTGGGCAGAAGATGTGGCGCGCCGCTCTGCCGGTAAGTGGATGATAAAAGCGCTTCGGCCGTGCCGACTAGTGGCAGTCACGCCAGCCAATTAATGCACTGAAATTGAAATCATAATGGGAACGCTTCCGTTCACCAATTTGCCAGCACCAGATTGCACTTTCATTTCGATGGAGATATGGTGTAGTGGACTGAAACTTGCAAGTAAGCAAGAAGACGTTCTAAAGTCAAGGTCAGCCCAATCATTTATTACCGCCGCTGTTGGGTAAACAAGACATACTACGTGTGTCGGCATCTGAGGCAGCTGGAGACCGCTGCTGGCAATGAGTGCTCATTAGATACGTTTGCGTTGCTTTTGATTGGCTGTCGATTTGACATCGAGTGTAATTAAGCGTTTCTAATTAAAACGTGGCTACTGTCGAACAATGTTTTCGACAAGTGATGTGTGTGTGTGTGTGGAGATTAGAGAAAACAGATGCATGGTGCATGATTTTTATGAATGTATACATAGGAGATGAGGACGTCATGAAGGTGGGGCTGAGGCGCAAATAAATTGGAAATAAAACGATTCGAATGCGAAATAAAAGAATTTTAAGTAATTGCAGGTGAAGCAAAGCCTTTCGAACGCGAATAATTAGAATTGGCTATGAAAATATAATCAAGATTTTGATTTGATTAGTTTCAGTGGAACTGAAGACTTTCGAACGAGTACAATTAAATGTACAATAAATTCATCTTTCGGTGTCTTGTTCCAGTGTTGCCAGATACCTGAAATGATTATCTCCTTAAGGTATCATGGCACGTTAGAAAGGGGAATTTTTAATGATTTACAAAATTATTTCTTTTTCAGCTCTTTTATTATCAATCTTTGAAATTTTTTTTACAATATATTGCAGGTTTAAGAAACACCCAAAAAAGGGTTTTTTTAGCATATTGTCTCTTACATAGGTGGAGCTGAATACGTGTAGAAAAAAAAAACACACCCTCCATTACGCACACTTAATCTCCGGATTGGCTCGACCGATTTTAAAAACATTTTTTTAGTTCTTTTTATTAACTTATTTTTTACAAGAATCCACTACAATAATGAAGCAAATTTTTAATTTAAAGTACTTTTTTTGGGAAATAAGGTGAAAAAACGCAGTCAATTTTTTACACTTTTTTTTTAAAAAAGCTCCTATCCTTTTATTTTTAGCGTTTTTTTATTTTTCTGGTGAATTCCTGTGTCCGAAAGCTTAATAATTATGATTTTTTTTTGTTTTTTTGTTTCGGATTAGCCAATTAAGTGTCCGTAATGGAGGATGTGTTTTTTTTCTATATTCTAAAAAAACAAAAAAAAAATATTTTTTTTGTGTTCCTTAAACCTTCAATATATTGTTAAATATATATTGTTAATAAAAAAGATTGATAATAAAGGAGCTGAAAAATAATTAATTTTCTAAATCATTAAAAATTCCCCTTTCTAACGTGCCATGATACCTTAATCTTAAAAAAACTGAAATTTCCTCCCAAAAATTTAAAAAAGCTCCTAAAAATTACCATTTTTGTTATTATAAACTAAGGAATTAAACTTCTTTTAAAAAATAAAAATATTAGTATTTAGTAGTGTCCGACCGAAACCACTTTTTTGGGCCGAAACCGAAACCGAATATTCGGTTTTTTTTTAATATTCGGCCGAAACCGAAACCGAAACTTTCTAGTTGAAATAAAAATCACCATATCAAGCACTTTTTCCAACAAACGAATTTTACATTAAGTAAATAAAGAACAAAGAAACAAGCATAGCATAAATAAATAAATACTTATTAATAAAAACAATTTATTAATTTTTTAAAAACGTAAACAAGAAGAAATCACCCTTTCGTACCTTACTCGATAATATTCAAAATTAAATAAATTAATATTATATGCTAAAAAAAAGAAGTTTATTTACATTGCTGGCATCTAAATTACTCCTCCTTTTACTATATATCTGCTACACAATAAAATGTAAAAAATATTCTAGAAAGTTTCGGTTTCGGCTATTCGGCCATTTTTTGGCCGAAACTGAAACCGAAACCGAAACCACTTATTTGGGCCGAAACCGAAACCGAATATTCGGTCGGACACTAGTATTTATTTTTTTTTATTGCAGCCTTTTGATTCATTCAGCTTCAGCTAAACTTAACACAAACCAAACATAAAAAATGCGATCGGATTGTAAACTTTCTGCATTCATTGCATAAATTATACATAAAAGCATAAAATGAAGCATAACATTTAATTAAATCAAATTAGAAACTTAAGTTTTCAATATTCAAGTTTTCTTAGTGGCTTTGAAATGTAACACCATTAAAATTTCCTAAACTTTCGCCTAAACAACTCTTCCTCCTAAAAATTCGCCTAAAAGGCCAAGATTATCCTAAATCTAGGAGGAAATCTCCTTATCTGGCAACACTGTCTTGTTCTCATACACTAATCAACAATTCCACACCCCCTAATTTCGTATACAACAAAAACCAATAAAATTAACTGGCAGAGATGTTTTCAATGCTTTGAGTTGTGCGCATTTTTATCTTTCAGCAATTACAAATGTCATTTTGGCAATGTCACAAATGTCAACTACTGGCAATTGCTGTTGCCACACTTATAACTAACAACAACAAAAACAACAACAACAACATCCAGCAGTAAAACCTCTATGCCCATTAACCGTGTGCGCAGGTCATGTTAACATCATAATTGCCGAATTTCAAACAAGGCCAACAGGAGGTGGGGCACGCTGCGCGTACATCCGCGCATGATTGCGACAGCGTGCTGCCGTTGCCGCCACCACTGCCGCTGCACATCTGCAGCAGGTTCCAGTCGCGGCTATGGCAGCCGAAAATCCGAAATCAGCGCAAAACCTTAACTGCGGCAAATTGGATTAAAAGCGTCAGGCCTGCGCGGCACTTCAAATTACGACGCGATCAACCAACCAACCAACCAAGCAACCAACTGGCCGACAATGATTTGCCGCTTATTTATGAGCGCCCATAAAAACGGCATCACAGCAATGAAAACAAAAACTATATTACCGCAACAACAACAACAACAACAACGACAACAAGGAATAATAGGAAAAACGAGATAATCGACAGGCGAGCAAGCGAGCTGATGGGCTGGCTGGCCGACTGTGAGTGGAGTATCTCGAAAATTGATCGCTTCTATTTGGCGCGGAAGATGAATGAGCGAGCGGGCATTTGCCGCATCATGAAGACGTGCCGCCGCGTGATGGGCAACAGCGGTGGCGGCTATAAACAGCAGCAGCAGCAACAGACAATCAAAAAATAAAAGCAACTCAAATAAAGCAAAGCAGCGGTAATCTGCCGGTTGATGGTTTTCTTAATGAGCATCTCATGGACCGCTGGACCGCGGGCAGCAGCCAACACAAACACACACACACACACACATACAACCACGCTTACGCGCAGACATGTGTCATAGAAATGTGGTTGTTGGTTTCAATCTGGAGCTCATAATCTGCATACACGCTCCATAATGATGCACACAATCTGACAATTTCCGGCACAGGACAATTCATCTCCGCCGCAGCGACACGACACGTTCGCCTGTCAGCGCATTTATTTGCATGCGGCAGCAGCGTAGCGTAGTAGCTAAACCCAACCGACAACTATGCGCCGCATTTAGTTCGTTAAACGTTCGTTGTTGTTGTTGTTGCTGTTTTTGTGTTAAAAAGTTTATTGGTTAGCGGTTTGTTGGCGGCGCACAGTGGATGCGCGCAATTGGCACGAGTTCGCACCAGCAGCGGCATTTACACAACCGGCAGCCGGCAGCACAAGTGGCGTGCAGCGGCAATAAGTGTTGCGCGCGACTTGAATGAGTGTTTGATTAAAAGTGGGGCGCACTTTCCAGTCGATGTGGCCACTTCAGGCACACTTAAGACAAACATTCGTACATACGCTGAGGCCGCATATGGGAAGCATGAAATTATGCTATAAAAAAAAACGATAGTTTTATTGCAGAAGACAGCTAAGGGCACCGTGGAAGGAGTGGGGAAGTACTTGGCGTTTTGAATTAAGCAGAAATTACACAGGATTGGTTAGCAAAGATGGAAGTAGTTGAATAAACTAGAAAGAGCGAATGTAGGAAGCTATTCGCATCAGAAAACTTAAGAAAACTATAAAAAATATAGAATTGCCAAATCCTAGTTTAGAATTCAAATAAGTGTTTTATCTTTTGCTAAAAGTTGATACTTACTTTCAAATATAGCTAAAAAATATTTTATCAAAATTACAAAATTAGTCAAAAATATTTTTCTTTAGGCCGCAATACCTCATGGGAAATTCAGGTAATATTAACCATTTCCGGAAATTTGTACGATATATCGTATAATTTTTTCAACGATTTTTTATTTGAAAGTGAACGCACCTTTTATGGAACGGCTTTTTAATTCTTATTAAGTAGGCTGTGTTGTATCGTTCTGTTTAAAAATATAAATCAGTATAGTCGTGGCTACGCAGTATGAGTGCGTTTTGTAAGCAGCTTTTTGCAAAAATTTGAAAAACCAGCAAATGACGGTACTTCTGCGTAGGAATTTTAAATATATGATACTTTTTGGTAGCAAAAAGGTAAACAATTTTAAAGTTTGAATTTCAGTTGATTTATAAAACTAATTCAATTAAACATTTTTTGCGTCTAAATATTTGAGAAACATATTAAAAAAATTGTACGATATCGTACAATTGGAAGGCAAATGTTGCAAGTTATGTTTGTATTTTTTAAGTTTTGGGTTTGGTAATAGAATGTTTGCCTGCCACACCCATCTGTAAACCACGTGGCTAATAAAATTCGACTATTCGGCAATTTTCGATTACAAATTAGAATTACTAGACGATTTTGTGTTTTATTGAGGAGAAAAGGGCTTTGCAACAACAACAACGGTTATATAAGGCCGAATAAATGTGCCCCAATTGTTTTTATATATACAGTACTTTTCGCTTAAAGCGAACTTCGAGGGACTGGGCAAAATGGTTCGTTTTAACCGAAAGTTCGCTTTAAAAGGGGTCCGTAATAAGCGAAAACATACAGCGCGTACTTTTGAAATTGGTTCGTTTTAGGCGGAAAATCGTTTTAAACGGGTTCGTTATAAACGAAAAGTACTTTAATTTGTATAACTTTCGATCAAAATGAAATCACGTTTTGATTTTTTGTTGTTATAATTTATGTTTTCTATTAAAAAAAATCAATGAATTGTTCATAAAACTTATAAACAAACAAAAAAATTTCATGGATTCATTACTCCTTTGCGGACCATTGTACGATCGTACAAAATTAATTGAGCTGAAATTCTTAACTGAAATTATGTTTTTGATATTTTGTTGTATTTTATTGCTAAAATGGTCAGTGAGAGTCAGTATTTGGAAGGAAAAATTTGTATCTCAAGAAATGCGGAAATTGACCGGAAAGGGTTAAAGCAGCCAATTGGGCTTTGCTTGACGGTAGGGAAGATTTCTTACAAAGAGCATCACTTCATACTCAAAATAGAGATATAGATACAAATATGTTAACCTTTATCTGTCCCTTTAGTAGAAAATTACGCACGAAAGACTATTTTTATAATTAAATTTTAAATTAAATTTTTAAAATTTTTATTTTAAAGCGTTTATTGGAACTTTGTAAAAATGTCTGACTTTATCATTAACATTATTTTACACTCAAAAAAGAGTTTCCCATTTAAGCAAAAATGTTTTTTTGGAGCATTCATGAAAAAAATTACTTTGGTTATTCTTGCGTAGATTTCTACGTATTTGGCGCGTTTATACATTTTGGCGCGAAAAATTAAATTTATATCGCATTTCTATGCACGAAAACAAAGCAAAGAAAGCAAAAGCTAAGAGAGTTAATTTTTTCGAAATGGTTTCTATCAAAAAAGTCAAATTTTAACTTTTATCTTTTAACTTTTGTGCCTTTTATCATATCAGGAAAAATAACTGTTACTTTTGACTTTAATTTTATCAATAAATAACAGTTATTCATTAAAAAATAACAGTTATTTTGTGACTTTTATTTTTTCGGTCAAATATATCAGGCAATTTGAACTTTTTCAAAGGCCGTTTGACCAACTAAAAAATAATTGATACCATTTTTTTCGTCGCACAAGTCTTATAGCTCAGAATGCGCGGTCTGCTGAGACGAAAAAAATGGTAGCAATATCACTATATATATATATATCAATATATCACTAATGAAGAAGAAGAATCTGTCTGAAGGAGGAACATAATCGAAATGTTTGTGTAAAATGTATTGAAGAAGAGCAACTGTAAATTAATTTTACTTTTATTATTTATTATTTGTTTCCTCAAAAATTATAATAAAAAAATATTTTGTACTCGTTTTCTTTAGGTATTACACTAAAAATGTATCCGAAGAAATCTACGCAACGGTAACAAATGTAATTGTTTTTTGGAAACCAGAACAAAAGGATTCACTGGCCTAAAGGTCGGTATGCTGCTCTCAAGAAAACGCTCAACAAAAAACGAGCATATATTTCTTGAGCGTGAAAAAGTAGTAGTCAAGTAAATTTGACTTTTTAAATATTACATTAGAAACACATACAAAATATTAAATTGGAAGTTTACTTACTTTTGTTCAGGCAGCTGTCACGTTTCCTTTAAGAAATAAAAAGCTACACAAGAAATATTTCTTGCCGAAAACAGTGTTATCATTTTCACCTTTCAATGAAAAAAAGTAGGTATTTAATAACCGAATCAGCTTTCTTGTGAGTACACCTCAAGAAAATATGACTCAACGAAATTTTCTTAAACATTTCTTGAGCTTTTTTTAAAAAGTGAAGCTATCGCTTTTCTTGGGAGCTGCATACCGATCTTAAGTGTGTTCTTGTTCCAGAGCTTCTTTCAATCGTCCCAGAACTTCCAGAACAACATTTAGCACATCTTTAATATAATTAATTTTAATTGTTGTTTTAATTAGTCAACGTCACTCATGGAATATTTTATCTTGTAAATAGTTCAAAGCTGCTTTGTAGGTACGTTTTTCCGCTCCATTAACCACTTCCTCAATTTCTTCCTCTTCTGTTCGACTTTTGACTTTGCCTTGATCGCATCGCGTGCATGTGGCGGCAATTCGTCTCAATTTGATGAATATCAGGTTAACTTGAAGCCAAAAACATGCCAAAAAACTAATTTCAATGTCAGCGTAAATTCGCCATAAACGCCACAATTAATGGGCAATCTAACTACAACCAAACCAGCAACAACAACAACCACATGAATATATAAAAATAGTGTTTGAAAAAGAAAAGGCACAACAATCACCAACTGCATTCACATCCACATCCAGCAGCTCTAACTTAAAAAAATCCACATTCACAGCTTCCACTGCGCGTCCAATTGCGGCGCCACATATTTCGTAGATCATCACGCAAGCGCGGCGCGTCTCGACGCATTGGCATGAAACCGCACCGTTGTCGCTTCCGCACCGCTCGCCAATCCATCGCCAGCGCGTCGAACGTACATCATCCGCTCCGACCGCACCGCACCGCACCGCACCGGCCGCCGTCCATCTGCCCCGGCCCGACTCCGGCATTAGCCAGCCGACCATCTGCGGTCTTGGGCAAAGGCGTGATTCGCAAAAGTGAGTTAATTACCCTTCCGGTGTGTTACGCCCTCAGCGAAATGCGGCTAAATCGATGGTATGCGAATTGGAATGGCGTGGAATGGATTGGAATCGAATGGTTTCATTTTGGCCACATTTAAATTGTATTAGTCACAACAACAACGGTAGCGGTAGCTGTAGCGGCACAGACGGCATCAATCATGCGAGCAGCGGCTCGCACCGACCAACCGAACAACCTGCAGCCAAGCAGCTGTTACCGTTACTTGGGCGATCCGCAACCGCCACTAACCGCGCTGCGGTCACTTTCGATTATGCGAAACAAAAAGCGCCGGCCGCGAGGAAGCGAACCGCGCCGCCGGTGGACAGCAGACAAAACAGAGCAGCAGCATCGACGATGGCGTTGGCCCTGACCACAGCCAACAAAGCGCCCCCTGGCACAGCGGTGTGCAGCCGTGGTGGCAGCCGCCGACTTGATCGCAGCGCAGGGCGGCGGCGTACCGTATGGGCCAACGGTACACCAGCCAAATGATGCTAAATTTGCGGCGAAACAGTGGCTAATTGATAATTGCGTTTTTTCGTGTTTTTTTTGTTGCTGCTCTTGGTTTGTGCCTTTTGTTTTTGCTGCTTTTATTGGTTTTGTTGGTGTGATTTGCGTTGTGTGTTGTGTTGCTGCTAAATTTGTATCGGCATCTTGAAGATTTCATTGTTCTGCTGCTGGGTGCAGTTGCTGCTGAACCGGTGAGTTGCTGAGCTGGTGAGCTGGTGAACGTGAAGGCACAGCTCGGGCGAAGCGGCGAATCACCCAGCGCGTCGAGTGAAAGTGAATGAGCTCACCGACTACGACTCGGCACTGCGCTAGGGTCATTCTCATAGTGTTCATCATGGTTTTGTGTTTTTTGTATTAATTGTGTTTTTTTTTTGTTAATAAAGACGTATTTGGTAAAGAACATTGAAAGTCGCTGCGTACAATTCATTGAGATATCTGGGTGTGATCGCGTTCATACGTAAATACTTACGCGCGCGCATTTGCAGATGCTTTTGTGGTGGCTAATGAATAGGAAACATGATTTGATTAAATATTAACCCTTTCACCACCAATTTGAAGCCACTGGAGGTTGTTGAGTTTTTGCTATGGATTCAAGTTGCAAAAGTTGTTCTAAAATGTGGCAAGACAGATGGGAGACAGAAGTTTCGTGGGTCGGGAAAAGGTTAAACTGTTTTGTGGGATTCCGAATTTGTACTGAAGTCAGTCAGGTTGTTTTTAAACTATTATAATCTATTTTATTTACCTTATGAATTAATGCAACCATATTTTGAGGTTTGGAAATGAAACGATGCAGAAGTTTGGCTTGAACTTCTCCGAGGCGGGTTTGAGTGAGAGTTTTTATTTATTTAAGAATGACTGCGTTCTTTTTTGGTGTCCAGTGGCGCATTCAGGGGGGTTTTGGGGGTTGAAACGCCCCCTCCCCGAAATATTAGGATCGACTGTAAACTATATACAAATTAAAAGGCATTTTTTGGCATTTTATGAAAGTTTAAACTTTTTGAAACCCCCCGCAGGGCATTTTATAAGTAAGATAGATGTGGCCACGTAGTAGTTCGAAGTGGCCACGTAGTTGCAACAATAAAAATGTTTGTTGAAAAGGACAATGCGCTTTTGAATAAAATAAAAACGAGGGCGACGTATGGAATTTGCCAATAGCATAAAATCCAGAATTCATAGGACAATTACCAAGCATAGAGAATCGATGAGTACTATTTTTTTATTTAAATTTTAACAACAACATTAACCCTCAATCGCCCACTCTGAGTCCAGGGGACTCACTACGAACTTTAATTAGTTGGTACAGGTTGTGTTTTTATGTTTCGGCGTCCAGCTTTCGTATACCTTCGTACAGGGTCGCGCTGAACGCGAAGACGATCGGAAGTTAGTGCACTACAATTACAAGGCTGAGTTTTGGCACGGAGTGAGTCCCAGGGACTCAGGGTGGTGTTTTGTGTTTTTTTAAATCTTGTTAATTTAAATTTAGGATGCCAAAATGGCTGCCAAAAGTTCAAGAATTGAGAGTGTTAACCCTTTGACAAGTTTTGCTACTAACAATTTGCCTTAGTTGTGCTAAAAAGGTATGTGAGGTATGTGCACAACATATGAAATTCAACCTGCTGCACGTTTTCTTATTTTATATGATGAATTATTACTTCAAGTTTCTTTTCTGAATAGTTATTTGGTTTTTAAGCTATTTATGTCAAAAGAATTGTTTTTGTTAATTTATTTATATCTTTTATTTTTATAAAATGTTTAGTGTAGGTTTTTTAGAGTATTTTTTTTTCTATCAATTAAAAGGTGAATTTTTATTTGAGTTATGTAAAGATATGGAATGACATCTGTTACAAGAGGTCAAAAAAATAAAAAACCATAAAAATTGAATAGGTGTTGCGTTATTTCGTAAACAAATATTGTGAGTCCCGGGGACTCAGGGTGGGTAGATACGTGATTTTAATAGGGGTGGGTGATTGAGGGTTAAGATGATCTGGTACAAATTAGTTACAGATTACGAACGACATATAAATATAACGAATGATGGAATGAAATTACAAACCAGAATTTTTTCGAAAAAATTTTTGGATGAAACTCTTTCTGAGTACAAAGTGAAATCGGGCTTACGATAACTTCTTTCTTTCTTGTGAAGAAACTCTGCTACAGCTGGCCTAGGGTAATAAATCGCCAGTTTTAAAAAACTGGTATTCTTAGTTCGCGGTTTTTTTCAATGATTACACAGGTCAACATTTAATGTGGTTCGGCAAGGGCAAGGGTCGGCTAAGCTCAGTCACATCATTTTCAATGACCTTGAAGGTCAAACGAAGAAATGGTGGTTTAAAAAAATCTGAAATTTTATACATGCATGATTTTTTCATACTAAATGTTGACCTGTGCTATAGAAGAACGACCAGAATAATTTTTCAGCATCAAATGCATAAAATTGCTGAAAAATACTATTTCCTAATTTGTATTTCGAATTTTTCTAAAAAAAAAGAGAATAAATTTTTCTGCTATAGACTTGTAAGTATATTGCAAGAAATACAAGAATTCCTATTAATTTATTTGTAATTAATACCTGTTAAGTGAATATTTGCTTCCTATTGAAATAATAATTTCCTTTGTATGTATATTTGGAGGGGGTCACACCTCCAGGGGGGATTTTGGCCATCTAGTGAAAAATCCTTAAATAATGCCCTGGCCCCCCCGAAATATTTTTATGAATCCGCCCCTGTTACTCGCCATTTTAGCTGAGCAATTTGATGTTGCTGGAGCATCTCACTGATTTTTGTTCTTCATGTGAAACTTAAACTACACTTGAAAATAGTTTCAGACCTTTAAGCTTGAAGAACTTATTTCTTAAAAAAAAAACGACTACCAGAGACCATCAAAGGGTAACTCCACTTTATTTACTCATCCTTACGACTTCAGAGATTTCCGGTGCACATCTGGTCTCCAAATCAGTTTGGACGTTTTGTATTTTTCGCTGCTAATAGTTGTTCTTCACATTGTTCTTGTTGTTGTTATTATTGTTGATATTGCTGCTTTTGTTGTTGATGTTATTATTGTTGTAATTGGTGTTATTGTTGCCGCCGATTGCAAATGATTGCGTTGAAATTGCCAAATTGCACACACAACTGTTGTTGTTGTACTTAGTTTTTTTTTATTAGATTTATTTTCCGCTTCTTGGCAACAGTTGTTTGCGTTGTGCTGTTGTCATAATTGATATCGTTGTTGTTATTGTTGTTGTTGTTGCAATTCCACAAGAAAACTCCCAGCACTAACGTTTATGAGTCATCGATGTTGCATTTTGGCGCAGCTGCAGCTGCCACCAAACACAACACAGCTCAGCACAAAATTGTACGCAACGCGTTTCAAATGCACCAAAAACAAAAACACAACAAAATGCGGCACTTTTGCTGATGTTGTTGTTTTTGTTGTTGTGCTGTCTTGTGCGCTGCTGGTCTTCAGACAACACGCCAAGCAGCGGCATTTGCCGCAAAGCCACGCCAGACCACCGATCACTGATCACTGCGGCACTCACACACACACACACACACACACACTCAACACACATGCAGCCAAGTTTCTGCCAAAGTTCATGCGCATAAAAGAGGTGTAGTTGGGCTGCCAGATGTTTGCAGTACACGGCAGCCGCCAAGCGCCAGCAGCAACAACACCAAATCAACGTAATGCGTTCTGGTGGAGCAGACTGCGACGCGGACGGCGATGTGGTAATTTCTATGGGCGTCTATTGGCAGTCAGTGTGCATGAATGCGATTTAAGGATTTTTGTTTTTTATATCTAACTCTTTTTTTTTGAGCAAAATTATCGCTGATCGTCTGCAAATGCAATAATTTCACATTTGGTTGACAGTTTTTTTTAAGAAATAATTTGTTCAAGTCTTTCATTTCAAGTCACTCCATATTTGTTTTGAGCGCGAAAAGCCACGAAATGTTGCTTACATGGCGCGAAGAGTGCTGCCGACATAAACTACGCAAGTCCATCTTCGGCTAATCTCGAGCTAATCTCAGATCATCTCGCTGATCGGCGGCGCACTGCAACTGCAACTCCCACTCGCACACACTCGACTCGCCTCAGACCATTTAATGGCCCACTAAAGACTTCAAAGTGCACCTACGAGCAGCGAACGCGGCCGGCACCATGGCATCTGCCATCAAGCGGCGCACTAAAAACCGCAACATGCCACGGCTAAGCGCGACTTGCGCAAGTTGCAGCGTCGCGCAAAAAAGTGCCCGGAAAAGCGAGGCAAGAAATGCGCAGAAGCAACGGCGGCCTGCGGCAGTGGAGGGCAGGCGGCCAGAGCAAAACTAATTGCAACACCGCCACGGCAAATATGTCATGTCTATTTGTAGTACAGTAAATAGAGACAAATAAATCGCATTTACTAAAAAAAAATACTTAATGGCTGAAATTTTGAGGGTGTGTTCGGGGGCATGTCCTGAGTCTAAAACTGAGTTTTCGTATTCGAGGGGGTGGGGGAAGATACTACCCCCTGTTTATTTAGGGGTGAGTTCGTTTTAATTCCTTATCTCCGGTGCTATTGCTCGTACCGTCAAGTCCGAGGGATCAAATTTGTCGGGAATAAAATTATCTATCTAATGATAATAAAATCGAGGTCATATGTCGATTAAGTGAATCACAATGGCCGGTCAAAGGTCAAAAGTGAGGGATAGTTTTTCGTTTTTCGTGAATACCGTGAAACCGGTAGGTTTTTCGCATACTGCTTCGATACCATTTTAAAGTACTTGAAATTACCTACAAAATGAGTGTTCGAACACTCATCTACTATAAATAGTTTGCCGTCAATCCAACGACCAAGTTGACCGCGCGCGCTGTACGTGCGAGCCACGTACGGCGCGAGAAGTACTCATTGCGCGTACATTGCACTCTCTACGTGCAATTAATAACTATGGTTACATTATTTTCTCAGTGCAATGATTAATTTAGAATAAGTTGAACTTGTTTTTTTTTTGTTTTTTTTTATCCAAGGGAAAACGGGAAATCCATTATGGACAAACGAGAAGGTCTGTCCTTGCCGAATAGTGTGAGACTCACTAAAACCCTATAAAACCCCAACTATTGCATATTCAGCGCTCTGTAATGTACACTATTACCAATAAGTACCGGGACTGTGTATTTTAAATTTTCCGCCGTTGCCCGATGCAACGCCGTTTTTAGGTCGGTAGGACCTTAGCTGACATCTGTGTCAAATTTTGAGCGGGATTGCATCATTAGTTTTTGTTTGGCAGCTGTTAGCGTCAGTCAACTTTTTGTACTTCGTCGCATTTTACAATGGATAATTTTGTTGATCAACGTATTTGTTTGAAATTTTGTCTTAAGAACGAAATTTCTTGTGCCAATGCGCTTAAAATGTTGCAGAAAGCATTTGGGGAGTCTGCTCTGTCAAGAACCAGAGCGTTCGAGTGGTATAAAATGTTCAAAAGTGGTCGAAGACTTTCCTCGTTCTGGACGTGATTCAACATCGAATACCGACGAAAATGTTGAAATTGTGAAGAAAATCGTGCTTGAAAATCGTCATGTGAGCCTCAGAGAGATTTCTAACGATCTTAACATCTCTTATGGAAGCGCACAACACATTGTTGTCGATATTTTGCGCATGAAACGCGTCGCCGCACGGCTTGTTCCTCAAGACTTGAATGCGCCGTCTCACATAGCACACATTATTCGCGATTATTTGAACAAACAGAGTGTGAATATCATCGATCAGGCTCCCTATTCTCCAGATATGGCACCATGTGACTTTTTCCTGTTCTCCCGACTCAAGTTACCGCTTCGTGGAAAGAGATTTGAGTCCATAGAGGTCATAAAAGAAAATGCGACGCGAGAGCTGAAGGCCATACCTGCTTCGGCTTACCAGAAGTGCATGGACGATTGGATTAAGCGTTGGCATATGTGTATTGCTTCAGATGGGGCTTATTTTGAAGGGTATACACTAAATTTACCAGAAGAATAAAACAATTTTGTTTTTTTGACACAGTCCCGGTACTTATTGATCATAGTGTATGTGTGTGTATTGCTGTATAATTTTTAATTATTCAAAGTGTTCTGATCATAAATTTTACCTGGAAGTTTTCCTGCTTGCCACTTTCATGTGAATTTAGCCCTTTTGGATGGACTTTTTTCGCCTCCTTCGAATTCTTCATCGTTTCCAAGTGTGTCACCACGAGCGTCTTCTTCTTGATCACCTTCATCTTCTTCAGGAATGGATTTTAAGTTCCCGTCGTCGTTGAGAAAATCGTCATCTTCTTGCAGGGTAGAATATTGGGCGATTTTGTTGCACGCGGTACCGCTACAAGTCGTACAAATTGGAGAACATTTCAACCCAGCTTTTCGACACCCACAGGCCTTCCCACAACCAGTTTTGCAGGTGCAAGAAATTAATTTCAGCAAACTTGGCGGCGCTGGATCTTTTTCTCAGGCGACGGGCATATAAATGCTCTTCGTTTTTTTCCAACGCCAGTCTTCCGGATCTTTGTAATGAAGAAGATGAAGGTGATCAAGAAGAAGACGCTCGTGGTGACACACTTGGAAACGATGAAGAATACGAAGGAGGCGAAAAAAGTCCATCCAAAAGGGCTAAATTCACATGAAAGTGGCAAGCAGGAAAACTTCCAGGTAAAATTTATGATCAGAACACTTTGAATAATTAAAAATTATACAGCAATACACACACATACATTACAGAGCGCTGAATATGCAATAGTTGGGGTTTTATAGGGTTTTAGTGAGTCTCACACTATTCGGCAAGGACAGACCTTCTCGTTTGTCCATAATGGATTTCCCGTTTTCCCTTGGATAAAAAAAAAACAAAAAAAAAAACAAGTTCAACTTATTCTAAATTAATCATTGCACCGAGAAAATAATGTAACCATAGTTATTAATTGCACGTAGAGAGTGCAATGTACGCGCAATGAGTACTTCTCGCGCCGTACGTGGCTCGCACGTACAGCGCGCGCGGTCAACTTGGTCGTTGGATTGACGGCAAACTATTTATAGTAGATGAGTGTTCGAACACTCATTTTGTAGGTAATTTCAAGTACTTTAAAATGGTATCGAAGCAGTATGCGAAAAACCTACCGGTTTCACGGTATTCACGAAAAACGAAAAACTATCCCTCACTTTTGACTTTTGACCGGCCATTGTGATTCACCTAATCGACCTATGACCTCGATTTTATTATCATTAGATAGATAATTTTATTCCCGACAAATTTGATCCCTCGGACTTGACGGCACGAGCAATAGCACCGGAGATAAGGAATTAAAACGAACTCACCCCTAAATAAACAGGGGGTAGTATCTTCCCCCACCCCCTCGAATACGAAAACTCAGTTTTAGACTCAGGACATGCCCCCGAACACACCCTCAAAATTTCAGCCATTAAGTATTTTTTTTTAGTAAAATATACCTATTTACTGTACTATTGCTGATGTCGCACAAATATAACAACGGGCAGCGGGCATCGCGCCGGCGTACTGCTGTAGCCGCAGCTTAGTAGCCTGCGGCCATTAAAAAGAGCGCGTGACAATTGTGAGCCGCGGCTGTAACTGTGACTGTGGCGGTGGCGTTGGTCGCGCTCAAGACTCGCTTGCACTGGTAGAAAGTAAAAAATCGCCACAGTAAAACATAAAACAAAACTTCAAAGGAAAATCAACAAAAAAAACACACAAAAAGAAGCAATGAAAAATGCCAAAGCCAAGCATAAACAAATACGAAACGCGCCGCAGCAATGCACAATTGGCCGTTGCTGTAACTCGGAGGCGCACAAAGCAATTCGGCTTTCTTCCTCTTCCAGCTGTCTTCTGGTTGTTACCATTTTCAGTTGCTGTCGCTGTCGCTGTGGCTGTGTGGTTGTCATTGCTGTTGTTTTTATTGCTATTATCATTGTTGTTGTTGCGTGGGAGTACTCGTACGATGGTGCCGCATGCAAACAAACGTCCAGTCGCCCGGTCCGATTGCTTTCCAATTCACTTACGTGTCGACTACGTCGCGTCCCGCTGCCGCTCGTGCAACGAGGATCGCATTGGCATCGCATCGCATCGCATCGCATCGACGGCATTTGAACGCGCTCTGAACGGCCGATGACGCAACACCAAACCATTTGACCAGCCAGGCAACCGGCAGCAGGCACACGGCGACAACGATTGGCAATACATCCCAACCGGGTCTGTGCGCAATTTGCTCCAATTACGGCAGATCTGGTTTTTGTCAGCCGGACCCACCACCGTCACCACAATCGGCTTTCTACTTCTACGCACAAACACATTCACTTTCTACGAGCACGCACTACCGTGTTGCCGCGCCGCCAACAGCACACACACACACACACACGTACACACTCGCCTATTTAGTTGTTTGGCAAAGGGGCCACGACGGCGGCTAGTTGCGGTAGCTGGCGGCTAGTCTGGTCTACATTTTCAGTTGCGTGAATCTTTTAGATGACATAACCGAGTTACTGCATGTGGCAGGCCTTGAATCGGCTGCATTTTTTTCTAATATCGCTTGCGCATGCGTGCAGAATTTATCGCATGGACCCGTTGCTGCGGCCGCTGTCGCTGTCGCTGGTGCAAATGAAATGGTGCGCGTGGCAGCGTAATCGAGTCGAGCGGCAGTTATTGAACGTCCATATCGCATGCAATGGCAATTTATTAAATTGTCAGTCTGCCAATATAGAAATGTTGCAGACCCCCGCTGGTTGGATGTGTAGCGAGGTGCAGTGTTGTCATTTCCAACTGGCCGGGCGACGCATTGCCGCCGTTATCTACATACATACATGTATGAGTCCATGTGCGGCGCACCCTAAAATGTGGCAACTTCTTAGCCACGAAGTGAATCGTTGGGAAAATGGGAGGTTGGAAAAAATTATTTGAAAATAATTGAACAGGATGCTGAACAGTGATGCCAAAAAATTTTTGAAAAAATCCCTACCGCATCTCAAGAAAATCCCTTTTTTTCCTTACGCAAATATAAAGTTTCCCTACATATATTTTCAAACATCGAAATCAAACGTCGCAAGCTGCACACTTGCAATTGAAATTATTCGTTTAGATTTTTTTAAGCCATCCCTTGAATTCTTCCATTTCCAGCCAGCTGTCGTTAAATTTTTGCTTTCGATACTTAACTTTTGTCGTTTCGTACAACCCGTTTCCAAAAAAAAAGATGAATTGGAAGAATTGCTCATTGTTCTATAAGCAATTTTAACCCTCTAGTTCCCAAGAATGCCTGTAGACATCCTAAGTTTAAACAAATTCTGCAAATTACACCTTATGAATTTTTTAGCTGATTTTACATGTATGCAAAGGGGAATCTCCATTTTATAAAATAAATCTAGTCAATTAACGCTGCCACATGCACACAGCAGTAATTGTAAGACAAAGTTGAAGTTCCGTGAGAAAGTAAGAAAATAATTATTTTTGAAATTGTGTGAGAAACAACAATTTTTTTAAATAAATTGTGAGCCTTAATAAAAATAAAAAAATTATTGGTGAGTAGCAGTTAATGTGTTCTTTGAGAAAATAAAAAAAATTATGAAAAAAGTTGTTACACTTCTCCTACCTAACCCAAACCCTGGAGTGTCTGTAGGCCTGCTTGGGATGAAATGCGTAAATAATGATGGGTCATTGATGATATTTTTTCGTATTTAAGCATTCTTTTTCTATTCGAACCGAAATTTTGATACACCGCAATGTGAAAAAGACCATGTCACTGCAAAAATTTATACTAAGGCGTAGTCCGCGGGGGTAGATGAGAGAACTAGTCTCCCATAGTCCTTTATTTCATGGAGTAGATTTGTCGACATCTGTGTGAAAAGATAACAAGGCATTAAAAAAAATAAGAACCGCCATATATATACCTTTATCGATTTTTTCAGTTTTCCTAATTTATACACCCCCCAAAAGCACTACCCCACGACACATTACCCCTCGCCTTAGCCCCACCCCTTTTTATTTATTGTCTATCAGGCGTATGAACTGAAACTGTTACCCGTTATTTATGTTTATATATATTAAAAAAAAATAAAAATTTAAATTAATTACAAAAAAGAATCTTCATATGGAATCTTTTTTTGCTTTGTTTCCCAAGCAGACCTGTAGGCCTGCTACTTTCTACACCCTCTATCACGCCTCCTATTGACATGCAATTTTTTTCCCCGAACAAACATTACTTCTCCACCACAAAACTATCACTGGAAATTTGTTTAACAAGATTAAAAACTTGGGAACTAGAGTGTTAAGCAAGGTTTATTGAATATAAGGTTACGACATCCGAGACAGATAATTTGACAGCGGCACTCATGACGTCACTGAAATTATGCCAATATGTCAAATTTTTTGTAGGAATAGTGGGACGAACAGCAAACTAAACTACAAAAAAATTAAAATTCGTGAAATTGTTTTTTTTTATATTTATTATATTTTAATATGAAGTTAAAAAAATTTCTTGCACTATTACAATGATGGCGCGCGCACTCTTCACTGGTATGGTGACCACTGGCCAGTGCTTCATCCTTCACGTCTTCTCCCTCCTCCTTCTCTCCTCTAACTGCTGTTGTTTGTGTTGCTGCTGCCACTGTACACGCGTTATTGTGTTAGTGGTGGTTGGCGCATTAGGTTGCATCTGCATGGAGTTTGTGCATAAGCTCGGCTTTGTCGCTGTGCATAACCTCGCTGACCCTCAAAGCTGGGCCATGCAAAGACATCTACCGCGTCCTCGAGGGTGTTACGGCTGCAAAGTTCGGAGATCGGACTCGTATTCAAAGCGATGGAGAAAGGCTTTGAAGCAGCCGTGTCCGCTGATCACTTTTATAAGGATGAAGTTAACCTTGCCTCGTTTCCTGCTGAGCCACACCATAAGGATAGGGATTAGCCGGTGGGTGCATCTGCCGTTACCTGCGTTGTCCCATCGCGTTTGCCACTTTGAGATGCTATTATCCCTCAATGCATTTTTAAACTCTGCGGTTGGCTTGGTGCACGACGCTGCATTCGTGCGCCAGTAGATCCAGCGATTGCTGTTTGGGACTAGACACATTCCCTAAAGCCATTAAGTTCCTGTTGTTTTGCGCACATTTGCCCACTGCACAACGCATTCTGACAGAAATTTGTGTTTTCTATTTTGGAAAAAAAACACGTTTTCACACCAAATTTGTACAGGAAATGCACTTCAATACTTACGTTTTTTGGGAAAAAATCACTTTTTGACGGTAAAATGATAATATTCAGTAAAACTCGCGAAAATTTAAAAGAAACCGTCGGCCAATCAAAATTTGCTGTTCAAATCGTTTCTAAATAGAACTGCCGAATGACATTTTTTGAAATTGAAAGTCGTTTCTTTTTTATTTTGAAATTTCTAACTAGGTGCAAAAAGTTCTTGTTCTGTGTGAAATTGGACTTTCCTTCAAAGTATTTGCATAGATTAAGATATTTATCAAACAATTTGGTATCAGAACAGATTTAATTGACCATACATTACGATAATTGACTACGTTTAGAACTAAAATCTTTTGAAGGTGGGGTGGTAACTCTAGCAATGGGCACGCGTGACGTCAGCACTCGGATGTTGCAATCTTGTATTCTTTCATTCATGGTGTTAAGTATTGAAAATGAAAAAAAGTATAACATTTGAAGAAACTTACAATTTTCTCTCCTTAATTCAGAATCTGGTTAATAAATAAAATAAATTGAAAAATGTACTCGAAAACGCAACAAAAGTGAAATTCAGCAAATATGCTGACAAAAGTGTATGTTCAAGCACAGACAAAATACATGCAAATCCTTCCTAGCCAGCGGGTGTGTTCAAGGATATGCTTATAAAGATTTTGCTTGCCAAGATTGCAAATAATAAAATAATAAAAATAAATTATATGCGAACAGCAAAATACAATTTTTTTTTTAAATATAGACACAAATTTCAGATTTTTTAAATTCCCTACATTTAAGTAAATATTAAAAAATCTGTCCTTTTTTCCCTACATCACAAATTTAAGGCTGAATTTTCCTACATGTAGCCTCTATTCCCTACGGTTGGAAACACTGCATGTGGCACATATGAACGTAGAAGCTTCGAGAAACAGATGACCTCCAATGCAGAGATTACCTCAAGGTGACCCTATTCTGTCTGTATAGAAGGTAATCTCTTTACTTTCTCTCCTATGCCGTCATGAATGTAGTTAGTATTTTTCCAAAAATTCAGCATTCAACAAGTTTGCTATGATTTATGACTTACCTGGGTTTAAGCATTCATTGTTCAATCAAATTTTGAGCTTGTTTATTGCAATTATTTAGAATATTAAACAAGTTTCCCAGCTAATCGGAACGTGTGCGCGCTTCGGTCGCTCTCACAAAGCCGGCGTTAATTGTGCTCTAAAAACGCCATAAAGATCAATCGATCAAGCCAGCACTTGGCGACTAGCCGCTAGTCACATCGACTATACTCGGCCACCGATGTTGTTCCCACACGTGAGCACAGCGCACAACACACAGCATCGCTAACAGGCGGTGCGCGGCGCGACGCTGATGTCTCAATTTCCTCTCGAAACCTGTTAAGTGTATCCGACGTCGACATCGATGGCGCTGGCTATGGCGATGACTGCCTATCGCACTGCCGCTACTGTCGCTTACGAACGCAATAATAATTAAAATAATTAGCTGCAGTAAAATGTCAAATGAATTGCACTCCAACACAGCCAGCCGGTCGGTCAGTCAGCCGCATTTCGCACACCGCCCAGCCACCGGCCAACGGCCGTCTCCAAGTGGAGCGCCCGTGTCGGTGTGGTTATTAGATACTGTTTGTTTTTTTTTTCTTTTAATTTCTTTTAATTTATTTTTAAACTTTCAATTATAGTTTTTTATGCGACTGTGCGCGCGCACTTGGGCCTGAGACGCGCAACTGTCTCAGCGTGCCAGCGAATCGTTTGGCGAATGAAAAATGCGAGCGTTTGCCTGGCACAAACACAAAATGCTGGCAAAAAAATCACCGCCACAGCAGCGTGTAGAGTGAGGGACAGGTGTGGGCGCGGCGGGGGGAAAGTGCGCAGAAAAAAATGAAAGTGAATGTGAATGTGAATGTGCGGTTTGTGATGCGGCGGTACCTATCCGACCGCATACGGCCACTTAATGCATAAATATCGGGCTGTATCTTCAATTAGTCGCAACGCCCAGTTGTTGTCGTTGTTCGGCGTGCAGTACGGACACACACGTGCATGTGCGCAAGGTTGAGGCGTAGCTGGTGGGGTTTAGAGAAGGGGGCGCACAGTGTTGCGAGTTCATATAGCGGAGTGACAAAAGTAGAAGGAGTGGTCGTACATAAATGATAATTGGTATACAGTTATTGTATGAGTAAAGAACTTACTGTGCAAAATTTCAGTGAAATCGGACTAAAAATTTGACCACCTCCCATACAAACGGATTGGCAAAAACTTCATATTAACAATGAAAATTATCTTAGTTCATAAAAGCTACATTCAAAATATTTGTATTTTTATATAAATTTATTTATAAATGTGTATATATGTAGATACAATGCGCTTTTTTCAAAAGTGATTGAAAATAAAACCTCGATAAATTACTCCACAGCTGTTTAGAAGTTGCTCTTAGAGGGTTAAAATCTTAGACTGACCCCCACTAATTTGTCCTCCTAAATATTTCTTTCGAACATACCTACCCTCTTTCTTCAACCTTTAATGACGCTCCCATACAAAATCATCGTTTTTAGAAAGTGGGCTCGCGCTGCTCTCAGGTTGGTCCCAGACGTACCACATGTAAGACTGACCCCCATTTATTTTCCCTTCCAAATGTTTTTTCTATACACACCTTACCGCTATATCCAACTCTTAAGGTGGCTGCCATACAAAACTAGTCATTTTCAATGGAACTGGCTCCACACTTGTAAATGTAGTAAAGTAAGCGAGGAAACATCGTATCTGGGAAATTTCTGAACCGATTTGAATGATTTATTCAACAATCGTCAACATTCCAAAGTGCAAAAAATACAAAATTAATTCAAGTTCAAAAATTCACCACCAGATGGCGCCTCCCATACAAGTGAAGTAGTTAGGTTGTCAACTTTTGGGGCTGTACGAAAAAAATCAAAGTATACTGTCGAAACTCCATTAACCCCTCTATTTCGAATATAATAGTAATCGTAATTGATTTTCCGAAGCTATCTTCAACAAATTTTTCCATCAGCAGCAGAGTATTATTTGACCGATTGTTATTGGCATTTAACCAAACGGTGAAAATAATGCGAATTTGAACTCAAGTCTTCACCGAAAAATGCCAATAACTTGCATTCACACAAATATGCGCAGCTGAAAATTGTACAGCATAATTTACATACCTGCCAAAACAAAATATCAAAAAATTTGAAAAGTGATATTTAGTGTTTTTTTTTTTTTAATTACTTTTAAAGTTGAAACTCACTTTTTATTCACTCGTTTTCTTTACTTCATTTTCATCATAACGGTACTGCTCACAGGTGAGAGTAATCAGCAAAATTTTGGTCTTGCCAAACCTAAATTATATGAAACTTACGACAATAGTAACTTTTAGGGACCTACTCATAATTTATTTTGAAATATGCAGCCTCAAAGTCAAAGCAAAAGTTTGCTATTGGTACACAATTTTTTTTGAACGCTGGAAGATCGTACTTTAAGAGCTCATAACTTCTATGTTATCCAATATTTTAAAAATAAAACTTCGGATTTGTCTTAATTGAAATATTTCCAACAAAACCTCATACTCAGATTTTTGTGTTTATAACATTGCATTTTGGCATTTTTGTCACTACTCGCAACACTGTGGGGCGCCTTAACCTCAAACGAAATGATTCAAACAGATCTGAATGCTTAAATCATTTGCAATACACGAGTTGAACTTTCTAAAGACATTTCGAACAAGGAGATGTAACGCTTTCAATTGTGACATTTGTTAGTTATAATTATTTGTTTAATTTATAGTCGCAAAAAACATAAACTTCCCCAGTAGATAAAATTACTATACGATTTTTCTACACTCACTGTCTACTCTAATCATTTCCGCTCCTCTGTCGCAACGCCACTGACCCCTTTTAATTTTCTAATAAATATGCATGTGCGACGAGTTACCGATGATGATTTGCACTCGTAAATTGCAATCGTTGTAATTTATGCTTTTAATCCAAAGAAAACACTCGACCACTTTACAGCTTTGCCACCGCACATTCACCCGGGGGTCCAGGGGGTCCAGGCTCTATCGATAATTGTTCGATTGGATGGCACTGCAGCGACAGCAATTGCAACTGCAACTGCGGTTCACATCGATTCGATCCGATTCGATCCGATCGATGTTGTCAACAACGTTTCGCAATGAAGAAAGTGGAAGCAGTGCACAGCGCGAGCACGAAGGACGCTCTAATTACTGTGGTTTGATTAGTTGTTTTTCGCTGGGAAACGAATTCTTAATGGCATCGAAACGAATTCAAACAATCTTGCGAATGGCACTGCGCGACTGCGGGGCGTTGGAGACTGCAATGAAATTAGAAAAATTAGACAAATCATGGCCCATTGGCGCAGCTGAAGCGCGGCACAATCAAGTTGGCAGGCGAACTGACTGGCCGACCGGCTGGCCGCAGTGATTGTAATCCGCGCAGCTGTGTCAGCTCTTTGGATAATAGTATGACAACAACAACAGCCGCAGCCGCAGCCACAACTCAAAACCCACATTGGACCACAGACAGCAACGAGCACAACAGTAGCCGCAAGTTCGGTAGCCAGCAGCGGTTCCTGCTATGAAGGACATCTTGATGCGGAGCCATTAAACCGAAGGGGCCAGCCGCACAAATGTTCAAATTTAACACGCTCACAGTTGCGCCGCTGTGTGCAAGTTTGTGCAGTTTCATTTCTGCATAAAACCACAGCAGCAACAATAACAACAACAACGCGACAACATGCCACCACACCCAATTCTCTTGGCGCACTCGTGCACCGCTAGCGCCGGCTGCGAGCGGCGAGATGTGCGCCCGTTGCACATTTTTTTCCGGAGCACATGAAAAATATTACACCAAATGCCAACTACAACCACAACAACAACAAAGACAGCAATGCCTAGTACAAAAAACCGAAAGCAACCATCAAAATCAGTCGAATTCTTTACGCAATCACTGTTGGCCGCAATTGTGCGCTATTAGCCCTCGCAGCCGCGCCGCAGCCCAGTGCGGTCCGCTGCCGTGCCTCGCAGCCGCACTCCTACGAAACCGTTAATGAAACAATTACCCGCTTGCTATGAAATTTATGCATACCCAAAGGATATCACGCGCTCCTCATTGATCCGTCGAGACCCACATTGCGCGCACATTGCACTATTTCTACTTGTCGTTGTTGTTGTTATTGTTGCTTTCTATACTAGTCTAGCTGCTTCTTGACGACGACGACAGATGTTTTTTATTGCCGCTCTATGCTGGGTGCCTAAACATTTTCGAATTGAACTTTTTCCAGTTGGCCTGGTTGATCGTCAGCGGGCACCCTTTTTGTTGCTATAAAGAGCGGCCCATTTGCGTTTGGACGACGCGCGCGCAACAAGCAATCCAGCTTTTGTTTTTGCAGCACAACGCCAAACAGTAAAACGGTAACACCACACCAACACATTGAGCCATTAGCGGTTAGCTGCCGCACGGCTGCTTACCACAGCGTAAGGTAAATGCACGCAATAAGGGCATTCTCGGCTAATATTTGGGGACAAGTGAGTTTTATAGCAATCGAGGAGGTGATTTGTTTCAGGGATGATGAAACAAATCGTGGAATCGTGGATTGAACAACATCAATAGTAGGTTAGGTTAGGTTAGGTTAGGTTAGGTTAGGTTAGGTTAGGTTAGGTTAGGTTAGGAAGGGAAGGATGTGTGCGACAAAGAGACCGCACTTCCACTCGAAGGCCAAATTGGCTCATTGTGAATCCCTTCTTGAATGTTTCTGGAGCTAACCAATCAGTGTCAATTCGCGGCAAACCAATTGCTCAATTCCTTAACCCTTTCCGGTCAATTTCCGCATTTCTTGAGATAAAAATTTTTCTTTCAAAATATTGAATCTCATTGAGCATTTTAGCAATAAAATACAACCATATATACAAAAAAATTATTTAGGTTCAGAATTACAGCTGAATCAATTTTGTACGATATATCGTACAATGGTCCGCAAAGGAGTAACAATTCATGACATCTTTTTCGTTTTTTTAAGTTTTATGAACGAGTCATTGATTTTTTTTATAGAAAACATAAATTATAACAACAAAAAATCAAAACGTGATTTCTTTTTGATCGAAATTTATATAAATTATATATAAAAACAATCGAGACACATTTATTCGGCCTTATATAACCGTTGTTGTTGTTGCAAAGCGCTTTTCTCCTCAATAAAACACAGAATCAATTAAAATTCAGATATCTTTACAGAAAGATACTGAATATAGCCGATTCTTATTATCGCTAGGGGAGTGGCAAGTACGCATGTCTAACCTTACATAACCTGTGTCTGCCCAATAAAACACAAAATCGTCTAGTAATTCTCATTTTTAATCGAAAAATGCCGAATAGTCCAATTTTTTTAGTCACGTGGTTTACAGATGGACGTGGCAGGCATAAAAAATTATACTAACAAACCCATGATTTAAAAAAATGCAAACATAACTTGCAATCTTTGCCTTCCATTTGTATGATAAATCGTACAAAGATTTGCAACCCTTGTGGTCATTTTTGTACGATATATAGTACAGTTTTTTTAAAGGCTCGCGAAAAATATTAACACGAAAAAAATGTTAAATTTAATTGCATCCGCTGTCAAAAAAAAATCTTAGAAAAAATTGTACGATATATCGTAAAAATTTCCGCAAAGGGTTAAGAATGGGGAGGGCTATAGTACTCGGCAGTAATCTCAAAGCTTGCGTATTCTCCGCGCAGAATGTCTGAAGAATATAAAAAATCAACATTTTACAGCAGAGTTCAAAACGTGGCTGCTGATTGTCTTCTTGGCGCTCGATGAAATGTTTCTACTTCAGAATGAGTGCAGTCCGCCTGATGCGCACTCACCCTATTCGCCATCAAACCGCATTAGAGCAGGAAATCGAAATGGGCGATGCGCGCGCGCGCACTCTGCTCGTCAAAGTCGCTACATAAAAAGCTCGCAATCTGATTGCGGCTCGCAGGAGCGTTGAGTGGCGGCGCACCGAAGAGCTGCGGCAGCGACAGAAATGCAAAATAAACCACCGACATGTGATGAGTTCGCCTGCTATGTCCGCAGGCGTTTGTTTTTCCTGCATTTACTTCTCGACTGTGCGCGGCGTTTTTTGTGTTTTTGGCTTTTTGCTGTCATGCGCCGCAGTTGGCTGCTTGAAATTATTGCTCACACGATAGCCGAGCACGAGCAGGCAGCCAACCATTTGGACACGCGGCCAAATCTTGTTGCCAGCTAAGCATTTCCACACACACACAAACACACACACACTGCAATTGGCCGCAGTCGGACAAATCGCGCTGCTGCAATCGCCGCACGCGGTCACAGCGCAATTGAAGAATGTATCGTGCAGCGTTCAAGTTTTGCAGGCAAATTCTGGAGCGTTTCCGCTAAAACCGCATTGCAACGCACACACACACACACACACACACCAATCACACATAATACTCAGCGCCGTTTGCCTCCTGCCACCACAACAGCGCAACAGTTTGTTTTTGTATTTTACGGCGCGGCGCACACTGTTTGGGCTGTGCTGGGCTGTCAGTTTGTCAGTTCGTCTATTTTATCGCAGGCTATGCAGCGACTTCCTCTTGCAGCCTGGTCTGGTCGCCGCTGCGTCTTTGACTACTTGGGCCGCTGCTGCGATGGCTGCCACATCATCGACGCGGCGAGCGTGCGCGGACGGTGCTACCGCTAAGGGCAACACGAGAGTAGGTTGGCGAAATGGGCCACTGATTGTTTCTTTGCATTAGCGGCAGCAGCTGCTGCTGCTGCTGCTAATCACAACTGCAACAGCAAAAAACAAAACGAACACAAGCTTCATTTCTGCTGTTGGTTTGGTAGTGGTTGTTGTTGTTGATGCTGTCTTTTTGTAACAGCAAACTAACAGAAATTCAGCCCGCAGCCACGGCTGCAATTGCAGCAGAAAAACGAAATGCAATGCGGCAAGCGGTGATTTACGCGTGCGGCTGTTGCAACAGCATTCGATATCGGCGAATTTTATTGCCAGCAACTTGCAACTTTGCAACATTCGCGCAGCGATTTCCTCCAACTCGAAGCTGCTCGCTTATTCGATGCCCGGGCACAGGGTCAGCTGCCTGGTCAGCGATATACTTGCAATCACTTCCGTCCCAATAACTCGAAAACCGTAATCCTCCAGCCGATGTGGGCACTTTAAAGCCCAAAAATCCGATAAACTTTTCTTTTGCTTTTATTCGTAGTTGCACCTAATTCCGTTTCAGCTGCAATCAAAGACATTTCGCGATTTATGTCGCGTCGCTGTCAACACAAAGCGGCTTGTGGAATGCGCTGAAGTTCTGCGCTGACACCCGTGCAGTGTCTCATTGTTCCCATGCACAGCAAGTCGTCACAATTCCAACACCTCCTCGTGCCGCACCGTTTCCGCTTTGTCCACGGCGTCGCACTGCATCGGCGACAGCACAACGCAAACTGCCTTTGCAGCTCATCAGCCTTCGTGTTCTGGTTGCAGCAGCAGCAGCAGCAGCAGCCACGGCGACAGCGGCTGGGGATGCGCGCATGCGCGTGCGCACACGCTGTCAGCAAATTGCCAAGTCCTACACACAATGGGCACAGTGCAATTTATGCTGTCGTCATAGTCAACGCCATCGCCATCGCCAATGCGCCGTCGAAATTCCTGCTGCCGCATAGACCAACCATCCGCGCGGCGCATAATGTGTACAGCGCGCGACGTCGCTACACCCAAGAAATTTGCTGTTACCGATATTCCGTTGCGTGGGCTTAAATTATGTTCGAAATGTCATCGTAAGATGCAACATGACAACAAGGGATGACATAAATTTCCACCGGCATGCGGCGCGTCCCGCAACTCGTTGGCCGCATTGCGCCGGCGATGTGTGTTAGCAACTGGCGCGGATGATTGCCGAAAAACGGCGACAATACTGGCACAACACAATCTTGAAGATCGCTGCAGTTGTTGTTGGTATTGTTGTTGTTGTTGTTATTGTTGATGTGATAGTCGCGCCACAGTGCAAAGGAGTTTATGGGCTGATCTAGCGTTATTCGTGCCATTTTCTTTGTTGGCTCCTTTGGTTGATTTTTCGCTTTGTTTACCTTGTTGTTGTCATTGTTGTTGTTGTTGTTGTTGTTGTGCATGTACTAGTTGTCTCACCGCATTGGCGCTTCACCGCCCTGCACACCAAAAGATGCACCGATACGGACACACAGATATACAGCACTCAGATGCAGATGCGATGCAGCTGCAGTTGCTGCTTCGTCTCCGACTCCAGCTTCATCTCCAACTCCATCTCGATCTCGGGCAGCATCAGCGGCTGCTTAGGAGGTGTCTTTGGCAATTTAAGCTCCGGCGCAGGCCGTAAACTCTGCAAGAGGCGCGTGGCACTCGTGTGCTGCGCTGGGCTATCGAGAGCAGAGCATTAAAAAACCGATAAACCGACAGCCACAAACACGGACAGACGCACCTACGGGCGTAGTGGGAAATAGAGAAAATCGCAACCAACTCAAATTGAATGCAAATGAAAGTCGCAACTACTCCAAATTCTTCGAGTGCAGCGCTCTTCTGCATTTTTCAATTTTGTCTGCCGTGATTTCTTGGCGCGCGCACACTTAAATGGTCTTCATTAGCAATTGGGCTGGATCAAGGAAGAAATCAACTGCGTCATAAAAATGCAACACTCAAGTGCTCTGACGCTGACGCTGGCGCTGACTCCGACTCCGACTCGTTTCGTTACTTTTGTTTGCAATGGTTGCTGTTGCAGTCGTTTTTGCTAGCGCGAGATTTTCTGTTGCCGTTGATTGTTGTTGCTTTGAGTTGAGTGTTGTTTGGGCTTTGTAAGTGACGGTCATTTAAACGGATTCGCCTAATGAACATGAAATCGCTGCCAGGTAAACACACAGCGAAAAGTGTAGGAAATTCGAAAGTCAAACATGAGATGCGCCAAAAAAAATAAATAAAGCGACCAGTCGGCAGTCAGCAAATCGTGTCGATGCCATATCGGGACAAATAGAGCAAGTGGACACATTTTTGGAAGCTGGAAAAGTGTGCGGATTCGGATTATCATTTGGTAGTTTATGAAAACTGGAATTTGTGGAGCTTTAATTTTTTGCAAGAATTGAGATTAGGTAAGGTGGAATGTTGGGTTGATTAGGATTAGGTTAGATTGAATGTTATTTGGGATGATCTGGCGGCCACAATATCAATATCAATAAATATTCCAATCACAGTGGGAACCCGCTTTTGGAAATTTAGGTTAAGTAAGATGAAAGACTCTGACTCCGACTCCGCAACTTGGGGTCAAGATTCCTGACAGACCTGGCTTGCGAGGCGAAAGTTGAAATCTCGAATCTGCTCTCCTTCATTAAGAGGTCAAACTAGTTTCCCCCTGACTGAGACTATTGGTTAGCTCCAGAAAACCATAAGAAAGGATTCACAATGGGCCATTTCAGCCTCCGAGTGGAAGTGTGGTCCTGCCGCACACACCCTTCCCTACCTAACCAAACCTAACTTAACCCTAACCCTAACCTAACCTAACCTACCCTAAAATGGAAGACATGCACTGGAAAACCCATACTTCCACTCGGAGGAATAATGTCAGGACAGGGCCCATTTCTCTAATATTGACAGTTAAGGAGATGTCTCGGTTAAATCATTTGATCTTCTTCAATCACTCAAACTAAAAAGACCATTACGGTCATTTTGACCGTTTTTCATTTTTAAATATCTGTCACCATCAAGAACTTTTATTTTTTGTCGTGACAAATTTTATATTTTTTTAAAATTTATTTTGTGAAAAATTAGCCGAATCCGATGTGTACTTTTCGAGATATCAGCGTATATGATATATAGTCTTTGTAGGAATGGAAAACTTGCGGTCTTTCCTTCAAATCTTTGCTCATATTCCAAGAAAGATTTAAAATAACTCAGAAAGGACCTTAGTTCTGATTTTGCATACTTTCTACGAAATATCCAGGCAGACTTTTTTAATGTCATTGATCAGGAATGGAGGCATTTCCATTCATCTAAATATACAGGGTGGACCATTTAAGACTTGAAATTTGAACTATGCTTTATTTCGAGAATGTCAGTCCAAATGTCATTCAATTTGTGCTCGTAATTTAGTTAAAAGTTTAACATTTACGAAATGGGACGCTATACGCTTGAACAAAATTGGGAAATATTGAGAAATTACTTCCAAAGTGGAGAGTCTTCAACCCAAACTGTAAGAAATTAAAAAAAAAAAATTTTAAAAAAAAGATTGGCCTTCAATACAGTTTGTGGATCAATTTTTGAAGCGAGCTCGTGAAACTGGATCGTTCATGGACCAAACAAACCGTTCCCGTTCTCGTACAGTGCGCACAGTCGAAAACATTGCTTTTGCCATCGCTCTCAGGAATTGAACATTTCCCGCACTTCTTTGATGAGAATTTTGCATAAAGATCTTGGTATGAAGGCTTACAAAATTCAATTGGCCCAAGAACTGAAGGCTCATGACCACCCGGCACTTAACAATCGAACTTTTGGGCACCGTTTTCGAAAATCGAATAATCAGCCGAAATTCTGAAGTCAATTAGCCGCCTCGGCTAATCCAGAGACGATTGAAGCTTTGAAACATGAAATCGAAGTTGCTATTCAGGAAATGATACCCGGAACAATCGAAAAAGTACTTGAAAATTGGGTTGACCGAATGGCGTACTGTAAGGCTAGTAGTGGTAGTCATATGAACGATATAGTTTTTCATTCTAAAATAACAAAGTCCAAGCTTTGTAATAAAACAGGAATTTTCAAAAAATATTCATTAGTTTTTTTTATAACCGATTAAAATTCCAAATCTTAAATGGTCCACCCTGTACTTGGGAAAATCATTCAATCGAATTTTTTAAAATCTCTTATCTACGTTTTCTCTATTTCCTTTCATAAACCCTGTTGCAATGTGAGGCTAAATACCAGCACGCGCTTCATTCCTGCTCCGCCCGTTTATTAGCGTTTGGCACTCCATTAACTTTCAATTTCTTCGCCAAACACGCACGCCAGCCAGCCAGTGCAATCGATCATGCGCCAGCGCAAACATTCCGCCAAAATGTCACATGCCATAGCAGCGCCACCACGTGCAAGCCGCACCGCAGTTGGTCGTCTGACAAGCGCCGGATTCGGCCAGCTCTACTGGCAGGATGCCGCATGAATCACCATGAACCACGCCCAAGCACGAGCACAAACACACACACACACACATAGACGCATAGACAATCGGGGCATATTTCCCGCAAGTGTTCGCCAAGTAATCCGTTTACAAAATGTTGCCTCGGCTTGTCTTCACCGCTGCTTCAACAGCGGGGCACGCAAAGGAACTGGCAATGCAATGACTGCAGCCGCGCTGGTCAGCCAGCCAGCCAGCCAGCGTCTCTAATGCTCCACCCTGTCGCGCTATTTGCAACGCGCTACCTTCTTGCTAACACGCCACCACAGCCGCAGCCACAGCCACAGCGCCCGCCGCCACCGCTCCGCATCGCAAGAGTGCGCGCTCGCCCAATGGCCGCCGCAATGCCGACAGCTGCAATCGGCCAAAGAATGTTTAGCAATTTAAACAAATTTAATGACCAGGAAGAGGTGAACCACATAAGTCGGTAAGTCTGCCGCAACGACTGAGGCGGCCAAGTCGGCCGCGACACTGCCGCCATGGCTCTGGGTTTGCTCGCTGCGCGGCAGCTATCCCGGTTGTACACCCGTCGCAAGAAGTTAATCCAATCGCCGCGCCTATTGCCAATTCGTTCCGCCGCAGTAGGCAAATTGGCACTACGCGTCAATTTGTGCGCCTTTACCATTGATTTGGTTGGCGCGTATCGCGCATGCCGCAAACGAGTTTTTTTGCGCCATCACCAACACAACCAACAACAACAACAGCGTTGCGTTGCAATGAATGTTCCAATAATATTTGCAAATGTGGCAGCAGTCGCGCAGCGTCAAGCACGACGTCGTGGACGCGTTGCCGCACGGCAAAAGAATTAATTGCAACTTTTGCTTTCGTTTGGACGCGCAGCGCAGCGACGCCACGTCGTCGCTGTTTCGGCTGCTGCGCGCACACACGTTCTCAGCGGCGATGCTCTTGGCTCTCTCGTGCGCCGTGTGGAACGTAGAGAATCATTGGCGCGCGAGTGTCTTTCCGTTTCGGTTGTATGGCGCTAACGGTAATTCGCCAACGAGGCTTACTACCAGCGCCGTTATACGCCGCGTACGCCGTAGTGCAACGACAGCGTGCAGCGCTCTGTCGCAGCGGCGGTGGCGACGGCGCCGGTTACGGTGGCGCTGGTGGTTGCACGCAGGGTGGGAGGGAGGCGACGGCAAGCGACATACCAAGTTGGGGTTGGTTTGTTGTTTGGAGCACTGGATCGTTAGTTGGTTGGCTATTGTGGCTGATTGTTGTTGTTGTTGCTATTGTTTTCATATCAAAAGGCAGGGGTCGGGTGTGCAAGTTTGTGTCTTGGGTCTTTTGTTTTGAGCAGCGAACGTGACTCGTTTTTGGTGTGACTGGCGATTCGTGCCGTGCGGCCGTTGTTACTGTTACTGTAGTTGTTATTGTTGTTGTTTTCGTTGATGTGATTGTTGTTGCTTTTATTATAGCTGCCGCTGCTGCTGTCGCTGCCATTGCTGCCGATGCACACGAGACCATTCGCCGACGCCGGCAGTGACGCCACCACACCCTTGACTGGATCGTGGCTTCAGCTTAATTCGCGCCGCATCGCTCAGCGTCGCTTTGCTATGCTTTACATTGCGCGACGTTTTGCTGTGTGTGGCGCTGCCGTGCGCGCCGCTGTAAGCCGTGTCTTATTTTGTTGCGGTGTTTTCTTCGGCATAAACAGCGCTAGTTAAATTTGCTGTTACGCGCTTGCGATTGCCCGCTGTTGCTCTTGTTGTTTTATTTGATATTACCGCAGTTGCTATTGTCTGTCTGTCCATGGCTGGCTTTGTTTTTGCGCCTCGTATGCGAACTTGCTCCTTTTAAGGCGCCTAAACAACGCGCCGTTGTTATCTGTCGCGCAGCCTCTGCTATTTCTCTTACCATCGCAGCGCCCACTGCACGCCACACCTCACACCCCACACCCCACTCGGCGCTGCGTTGCTCCACCCCACTTCGCCACTTTGCCACTGCAATGCCGCCCCGCCCCACTCCACAGTGCAGCTGCTCTGGTTTGCAATTGTGACTGCTTTGCTGATTTTCGCTCGCTGCCAGCCTGCACGCTCGTCCGGCTCTGGCGTTGTGGCGACTGCTTTGTTAGTTATTCATGCGCCCGTGTCTGCTCGCGCAAATATAATTCACTTTTGCTTTCCTTGGTATGGACACACGGCCAGACAGACAGCCAGACAGACGGGCCGATAGACACGGCGACTGAGGTTGGACAGGCCGCGCATATCGAGCGAACGTGGTTTTTTGCGGACCAGCATTTTTTATGCAGTTGCTGTTGTTGTTGTTGTTGGTGCTGTTGTATTAATTGAAAGTCTTTGCCAGTTTTGTCCCCATTATGGTGATTTTCACCATAGCAAGTTTGAGTTTTGATGAAATTATTATGGTGTGGCCGGCGACAGCACAATGGCTGCTCGCTGCATTCTATGCTCACGGGCAAAATAAAATAAACGAAAAGGCTTCAATCGGGAAATGCCAATAATAGTTTTCAAGGATTTTTACATCACATCGTTCAGCGCTACTTGAATTGGCGTTGAGAGCAATTGTTCTGTTATAAGCAATTAAACGGGAAGATGCATTCGGAATCGATCCTTTTGATTTTTGTATTAAATAATTTTAACATTGTGATGAATTCGTAACAGTGTGTTTTTTTCTTGAAACCTGGTTTACTTAGGAAGTCTTAATACTTTGAAATTTGTTTTCTCAATCCAACTTTTGTTTATCACAAAGTTCTAAGCAGTAATTCTGTCAAATTGTAAGCAGGTCGATTCGAATCATCCAATCATTGGTTTAGTATTTCAGATATTATTGAACAATACGACTAAGGAGACTCTGTCTCCTGACTCTGAATGAAACAAAGATTTAATGTATAATTTAGCTAGTTAGAATGAATTAAATCTATTTACTATACTGTTTAAATAATTAAAAAGTAATATTAATTAAATGTCTCCATGAAATCAGTGGAATTGAATAAAATTTGTGAAAAATGTAAATGAAATAATTATTTGGATGAATCAATGAAATTAGTAAATTGAAAGTAACAATGAAATCCAATGAAATTACATGATCGATTGCTTCAATTTAACAACAAAAAATTGTTTGTAAACATAAATAAATAATCAATGAAAAAATAATAAATAAATATAGAAAAGAAATAAATAAGTAAATAAGTAAATATTTACTAATTAAACATAAATAAATCACTTAATCAATAAATAAATTAATTAATAAATCAATTAATAAATAAATAAATAAACAATTAAATAAATAAATAAACGATAAATAAGTTAATAAATAAAAAAATAAATAATTAAATAAATAAATAAATAAATAAAAAAAGAAATGAATAATTAAATAAATAAATAAATAAATAAATAAAAAAATAAATTAATAAGTAAATAAATAATAAATAAATAAATAAATAAATAAATAATTAAATAAATAAATAAACGAATAAATAAATAAATGAATAAATACATAAATAATAAATGAATGAATATTTTTATTTATTTACAGTATTCGAGCAATAGCAGCAATAACCTTCAGCTGCTTCTACAATTGAGGAGGAAGGATAAATTAGGTTGTTAGTCTAGATGCTTTAAAAATTTTAAGATTTTTTCTGCGTCGGTAGGGGTGGGGTTAGGAAGGAGGAGTTATGGGTCGTCTGAGAAGAATGCAAGGTAAATAAATAAATAAATAAATAAATAAATAAATAAATAAATAAATATATAAATAGAGTAAATAAATAAAAAAATAGAAAAGAAATAAATAAACAAATAGAATAAATAAATAAATAAATAAAAAATAAATAAATAAATAAATAAATAATAAATATATAAATAACTAATTAAAAAAATAACTAAATGAATAAAAAAATGATTAAATAATTAAATAAATAAATAACTAAATTAATGAATAAATGAATAAATAAATAAATGAATAAATAAATAGAATAAATAAATAAAAAATAAGAAATAAATAAATAAATAAATAGAATAAATAGAATAAATGAATAATTAAATAAATAAATAAATAAATAAATAAAAAAATAAATAAATAAAATAAATAAATAGATTAAAAAAAAAATCAATTTAAAAAAAAAAAATTTTAAATAAAAAAACAGATAGATAAATAAATAAATATTACATAAATAAATAAATAAAAAAAGAAATAAATAAATATGTAAATAAATAAATACATAAATACATAAATAAATACATAAATAAATTAATAAACAAATTAATAAATAACTAACTAAATAAATACATAAATAAATAAATAAATAAATAAATAAAATAAATAAATAGATAAAAAAAAATCAATTTTTAAAAAAAAAAATTTTAAATAAAAAAACAGATAGATAAATAAATAAATATTAAATAAATAAATAAATAAAAAAAGAAATAAATAAATATGTAAATAAATAAATACACAAATACATAAATAAATACATAAATAAATTAATAAACAAATTAATAAATAACTAACTAAATAAATACATAAATAAATAAATAAACAAATGAATAAATAAATAACTAAATGAAAAACTAAATTAAAAAATAAATGAATAAAAAAAATAAATAAGTAATGAAACAATCCTTCAAACTTCACTTAACCACATCGAAACATGACATAACCGGCTTTCATATTAACAAATAAAAATAACTTCCTGGCCTTCTTGCGAAGTATCATTTAAAAACTTTTCAAAAAATTAGCTCCTAGCTCAATCAGTAACAACCATTTGATAGATAATCACATCAACAATCAACTTTCTATGGACTTCCTGTTCATAGAATTTTTTGCGACTCGGTGAATGATTTACATTCGAGTTGTAATATTTATCTTCGAGTCTCCACACAGCACCACGCTCGGCAAAATCGAGTAGCGAGCAGCTGCTCACCTTGTACCTTTCATCAGATGTTGTTTTTCATTTAAAGTATTTCTCTAACGTTAATTAGCCGGAAAGTTGTACTTCTTATCGCTGCGCATGCGATCGACGACCGCTTGAGGTGTCGCGGCGCAGGCGTGCCCTCAGCTCATGGCAGTACATCGCACAGCGCGTCAGCCTCTCGCCGGCTAATTGACAAATTATTGAAATTGTTATTGCCACTTTAATTCGTTTTCGATTATGTTTGCGCGTTCGCCGGCTGCTCCTCGAGCGCACAGAATGCGGCAGCGAACCGAAAACCCAATGCGCGAGTAGGTTGGCATCTCTGCTGGCTGGCTGTCCCACTGGCTGGCCGTGTTAATGGCGGCGCGTATGTACGGCTTAACGCTCGAGTAGTCGTAAATAATAAAAGTGAGAATTTGATTGCGTCAACGCGTTGTCAATGGCTAACCTGCTGATTGGCTGATTTGCACACCACGCACACACTCGCACACTCACACACGTGCAAGACGCTGCTGTCGGTGCGTGTGTGCGCGTGTGCGCTTGTCCGCGGTTTATGGAGTGCGATGTCGGCCAGGCGTGACGTATTAGCGATTAGTTGGCGCATTGCTACTGCCGCAGCCGTTTTTCGTGCGTTGTTGTTTTTTGTGTTTTTATGAGTTTTCAAGTGCAACCGGTGCACGCTTATGGCTGGTCTGTCGCGCAGCCGGACCGCTCGGCCGTCTGCTGGCCGTCGCTGTGGTTTGCGTACAGAACGGGAAATGAATGCTGTGCATTGCGCATACGCCGCGGATGCATTGCGGCAATCACTTGCCCGCTTATGATCGAGATTTTGACAAATTGACAGGCCGCCAAGCGAGACGACTAGCGCGGCGCGGCGACCAACTCGCATCGCGAGACCGCGACGGCAGCGGACAGATTGACAGCCACAGACGGACGCAAAGCGGCAGCGATGTGTTAATTAGCGACACTTGTTAATTACGAACATATGTGGTCGATGTTGTGGTTGTTGTTGTAATGCATTTCACTTTATTTCAAGTGAAGTTTGCACCACCAACATCCAGCCAAACCACACATCGGCGCCGCGTATTCCAGCGCAACCTCCATTTGGCTGAGAAAAATGACAAACAAACCAAAAACAAAATTCAGAATAAAAAATTGAAAACTGGCAGAAAAATTGTGGAGCTCCTAAAACGAGTTTGTTAGCGCAACGAGAATGTGCTTCAGTTAAATATAGAAATGTGCCTGGACCGCGGCCTCAGCTACAGCTACAGCCACCGCTGCGGCGACTGGTGCTCTGCCGAGCGCTGACACGCTGCCACGCTGACACTGCCACCGCGCAGGCGGGCGACGCGCAGCAGACGGCGAACGGACAGGCGTGGACTGGACCAGATCGAATTGTATCGAATTGAATTGCGCCGAACGCCTGTGCCGTGCGCTATTCAGCTGAATCGAACGCGCATACAAAGCGAACGTGGCCAACGCTGCCATGTGCGCTGTATCGTGTCGTAGCCATCGTATCGGATGCTTTGCTGAAATATGAAAGTAGTTTTCTAGACTAGAACAAGACCACACCTAACAATGAGCTTAATGGCCGCAAAGTTACCACATCCACACACACACACACACACACACACAGAGTGCACGATGCGATACTCGCCCCTGGTGTGGTGCGGTTTCGTCGCGTACACTCGCACACGCTGGCCGCAGCACCAATTCCAAGTTGTCAGCTGCTTCAACTGCGCATGCGCAACAACAATATATATTTTATTTATTGTATCGCACATGCAGGCGCACCAGCGCACTGCCGCCCGTATTTTATGGTATTTCTTTTAATTTCAATTTTAATTCATTTTAGCGTAATTTCAATTTTAACAAATTCTTCGCTGCACGAGAAGCCGTCTGGCAGACAACCAGTGCCAATGGGCCAACGTCGTACGGGGCGAATGGGTGATGTTGAATATTTACTGTGTGTGTGTGTGTGTGTGTATGTGGTCTGCAAGCCAACCAGTGATCCAGATGAAGCGAACAAAAGCGTAAAATATGAGAAGTGGGAATATGAAAGAATTCTAAAAGATGGTAAGAATAAACCAATTTGGACATTGATACAGAAATGTTGCTGATTAAATAATACACCGTGCGATAGCATTTTTCACACCGGGAAAAATCCATATGTGCGTTAAACTAGAGACCAATTATAGTAATACTGCGTACTAAGTTTTTAATTTCTACATCCTTTGTCCTTTTAAAAAGACTTCAAAATTTTGAAGAGAATAAAAATAAAAAAATATTAAAAATACTTAACCTCGTTAGAAGATGGCGATCTGTACATCAAATGAAAGAGGAAAGGCTCAACAATTTAAATAAAATTAATTTTTTAACTATTTGCAAAAAAAAGTATATGAAAAAGGTCCTTTGAAAATGTTAATCCTTTATATCCTTGAAAATTTACATAGAATTTTGAATTTTAGAATTTGAAAAGTAAGTATGTTAAAGCCCCAAATCTCCCTGATCACGTGTCAAAATTTCATTACTCTAACTTTATTAGTTCGAAAGTTATTTAAAAAACCCCGGAAGCTGCAATTCTAATGAAGTACAAAAATTCTAATTTATTTGAGTATCAGTATTTTAAATAATAAAAAAATACAAAATCAATGAACTGAGAATAATGAAATAAAAGAAATAAGAAGAATAAGAAAGCAGAGAACTTATTGAAGATTCAAAATTACTGAGTTGGATCAATTAAAATTATTTTACAGTTTTTACAGTTTTACAGTTTCCACCTATTCTGCTGTCAATACTACATTTTTGAGTGTTCCGTATCTGAGTTTAAAGTCCACAATGTGCTACGGAATGAATAAATTAAGAGTTCCAATTAAAAACCATTTACACGGTTTACACGAGTGTCCGACGAAAGGTGGATTTTTGGCCGAAGCAGAATATTCGGCATAACTAAAATATTAAGACGAAGCCGAAACCGAATACTAATAAAAATCTTTTAAGGAAACAAAACTGATCAAATTCTCTCATTTCTTTGTTTCACCTAATCTTAGTAAAAAAAAATCTTAGAGTTCAGTTTCTAAAAAACCAAAAAACTTCATAATTTAATTGACATAAATAGCTGTTTAGAGATCATTTTTATTAATCACGATCTTGATGTCCGAAATATCGATAAAACCCGGCAACGAAATTGCAAAGCAAACAAATGTTAACATACTTCTCTGCTTTTGTCAGTTTCTCATTTTGTTTTGATTCCATCTGTTGTGATGGGGAATTGTATGGGGAATCGAGCTCAATTTATGGCACTGAAGAAATAAAATTGAATAAATTGCTTGATTGCACAATTTAGCTGACTGTCTGAATGGTATATTACAGGGCGAAAACCTTCGGCTAAAGTATTTGGCTATTTTGGCCGAAGCCGTCAACTTAAAATTGGCCAACGAAGACGAATATTCAGTTGGTCAAGAATTTTGACGGCCTGTGCACAAGGACGCGGATCTTTGAAATGCAAATTTATTCATTTGGAAAGTATAACTTGAAATTGTCATTGAAAACTCCCTTCAGCATAAAATCATTAGATCAAATTTCCATTGCAAATTTTATATTCAAACTATTCAGCGCATCTTTAGAAGAAAACTTGTAAGCAGTTGAAAAATATGTGACTTATTTCGAGTATGAAACATCGAATTTTTACCTACCACAAATACTTTACAAGACTACAAAACTTACAATTTTAATTCATACTAAAATTTTCAAGGTTAAGGTTCTTAAAACTAGGTTAAGTTAGGCAGGCAGTTTGTTGATAACGATCTAATAAATTCAGAGTCAGTTGGGAACCATAACTAGTAATGATGTGATTGGAATCAAAAGAACCTGGCCGGTGCATCTGAACTCAGACCATCTTTTATATCTAAAAAGATCAGTTTTTCTCCAGCGAAAGATTTGCATAATTTATCATACTTCATTCTTGTAATGGTCTGTCACTTCACTTCCATTAATGATTTCCTCACTGTGTGCAAGATGACCAATATTTGCATTAATCATTTATCACTCAACTCATTAAAAATATTTCAAGCATTTGCTCTTCTCAAATTACATTTTAGTGAATTTTATTTGTTTGCTTGAATCCCAACTTAAGTATATAATTTCATTCATAAAAAATTCAACTCTAAACTTGCAGCTGTTAGTTAATGAAATTTATTTAATTTTTCAACTCTTACTTAAGAAAACTTTTCAAATCACTTAACTATCAGATTCTCTAAATTCTTGCACTCATTAACAATCTCCCCCACAAATATTCAACCACTATCATCTACTATATCTCTCAAGCCACAACTCTGCTCCCATAAACCACACTGGATTTTTGGCTTTCGGTTTTAGCGTAAAGGACTTTGGCTGACCGTCCCAGCCACCACCCCCACCGCGCTGTCAGCTGCGGTTCGTATTTGATCTGCTGCGCGAAGATTGGCCAGCATACATTAAGTGTTGCAATCGCTTCGGCCGTTGCAACATACCATACCCCCGTGCCGCACTCGTCGCACACACCGTTGCCATCGCAGTCGTCGCAGACGTTGCAATCACCGTCCGCGATTGCCGCCGTTTCAATTGCCGTCACCGTGTTGCTGGTCTAAATCATGGAAACTAGTTTAGGTGGGCCGTGTAGATTGCATGTTTTTCTACGTCGTTGCTGTTGCTGTTGTTTTTTCCTCTTCTACTTTTCTGCATTTCATTTTTTTCTCCTTCTAGACATTTTAGTAACGCGTTCGCTCGAATTCTAATGACCGCCCAATGTGGTTGAGCACACTCATCGCCATCGCCATCACCATCAGCATCGCCAGCGCTGGCACCAGCCCCAGCACCACCAACTGCCACAGCCACAGCCACAGCCACAGCCGGAGCCGGAGCACTGGGCGCTCTGGCAGTAACATCGCCGCAGACAGCAGCAGGCTTCGCATGTGCCCAGGTATGCAAATCGAATCCGACCGACCAACCGACAAACTGGTTTATTGTCGTTGTTAACCGAAAAACAAAAAATAACTCCAAAGCCAAGACAAAAACAAAACAAAACTGCATTTCAGCAAAAAACAACCAAAAAAAAAATGGCAAATATGGGTCGATTGCAATGCAGTTGATCGAATTTTTGCATTAGGCGCAGTTTTTCCATCCGCTCGTCCGTCCGCGATTATCTTCTTAGAAAAGCACATAAAAATACCAGTGCCGCGCCACGCTGCACAGTGGAGCAGCATCCGTGCGGCGCACCGAAATCGGTTTTCGTTATTAGCCTCGGAGAGAAATTAACGTTTTACTAGACCGCAACAGCCAGCAGCCCAACAAAATCAAGAGTGTCTCGCACACGCCGCGACTGCGCCTGCGCCACCACTGGCCGACGACAGTGACGCGGACGCGGTCTCGGACGCTGACGACGATCTGCAATTGTGCGCAAAACCGTACGTGGATACGCGAGCCCGAGCCCGTGCCGGTGCCCGTGTCAGCGCCGGTGTCGCTGGCGCTGGCGCTGCCCAAGCCCGACTCGCAGCCCGTGCCCAAGCCGTGCTCATACATCTTGCACTGTGCACTCAAAACATGCCCAAACTGTATCGTGCCAACAACTGCACCGAATGGCAACAGTAAAAACGCTGCACATTTGTCCAAAATACCGCGGCGCTGTTGCATAAAAGCAACGCTGCAAATGGCTAAAAGATCCAGTTTAAATTGCAATTGCTCGTTAATGGGCATTAAAACGTGCCAAAGTGGCTCAATGCCTGCACAGTGGAGCAAAAGCGCGCGGCCCAAGTGCATTTCGGCGCGCCACTTCCAACTACCAACGCGCACACGTTGAGCCGACCCTCCCTCGCACCGACACACATCCGAAGGCGGAGGAGCCAGCACCGACGACCGACACATGGCGCCGACGACCCGCTCACGCGCCCTCGCCGAGTGCTGCGACATAGTGTAACATACCGTCGTTAGTGGCCACCGCTGAGGGAATGAGGCAGGAAAACGAACCATTTGAAGAAATATTCATTTGCAAACACGTGTTGAAAAATTATTGAATTTTCTTTGCAAGTAGTCTCAATATTTTTGATGTAAATGATAAGTCAATGAGGGAATTTACGGTCCGATGTATTTGTGATAAAATAAATATTTATTTGCATCAGCTGATTTTGTTTACATTTTCGTTAGATAATTGTTTCGATAACTTGTGCACAATTTATTGGTTTTGTTAAAAGATTCATATATTCATTAACATTTAAAAATTGTATAACTATTGACTCGCAATTTTTTACACAAATTATAGGTTTTGTCAGACACTAACATTTTATTATTTGATTTAAAAATGAACGAACCATTTGAAGAAATATTCATTTGCAAACACGTGTTGAAAAATTATTGAAATTTCTTGCAAGTAGTTTCAATATTTTTGATGTAAATGATAAGTCAATGAGGGAATTTACAGTCCGATGTATTTGTGATAAAATAAATATTTATTTGCATCAGCTGATTTTGTTTACACTATCTTTAAATAGTTACGTCGATAATTTGTGCACAAAATATTGGTTTTATCAAAAGATTCATACATTCATTAACATTTACAAATTTTACAACCATTGGCTCGAAATTTTTTACACAAGTTATAGGTTTTGTCAGATTCAAATATTTTATTATTTTATTTAAAAATATTTAAAAAAAAAATTAAAAAATCAAATGTTGGAAAACACTTTCTTTAAATAGTTATGCCGACAATTTGTGCACAATGTATTCGTTTTGTCAAAAGATTCATATATGTTATAGTATTCATTTACATCTTAAAATTTTTCTACTATTGACTCTAAATTTGTCCACAAAATATCAGCTTTGTCAGATACTAACATCTTATTATTTTATTCAAAAATATTAGAAAAAAATGAAAAATCAAAACATATAGAAATTATTGGAAAACAATTTCTTTAAATAGTTATGTCGATAATTTGTGCACAATGTATTAGTTTTACCAAAAGATATTAATTCATTTAGGTACATTTAAAATTGTTCTACTATTGACTCCAAATTTATCCACAAAATGTCAGTTTTGTTAGACAAACACATTTTATTATTTTATTTAAAGATATTAAAAAAAACTGAAAAAATCAAAACATAAAGAAATTGTTCGAAAATGAAACAATCAAAGTTAAGTCTTTAAAATAGATAATTGAAAACATAGGTGGAACAATTGGCACTTTGAATTCCCTTCAGCTCAGTTGGGTTCGCCTTGTACTATTTTTATATGTATTTTATGTAAAAAAAATTTATAAAAAAATTTATAAAAAAATCAAATAAAAACCCGTACTGCTTTTATTTGCCACCTTAGACTGTAAACATTTTGTACCATAAACTAATCACAGATTTAAATAACCAATTGTTAACGTTTAGTCTCGTTTCCACTTCAGTGTTGTTGATTGAACAATGAGATGGTTGTGAACGTTAAGTAAGCTTTTCCTGTTACTTCATACGCCCACCAATAAAAACAAGTATTGTTAACAACATAAATTGTACATATTTAAATTAACCATGAATGTGGCTAATAGTCGTGAGCAGGAACAAAATTCCAAACGACGGGCAAGAGTTGGTAGCCAGCGGCAATTAACACCACACAAACAGACACACACACACACAGAACCGGAAATGATTAGTAAGTTCAAAATGAAACTGAAATTTTATGCCGCACTATGTATGCGGCTACGGAATATACGGTTTCGTCAAGTGTTTTCGAAAGGTATACAACAAAAAATCGGAACTGCAGAACTGAATATCTCATCAGCAGTGGAAATTAGAACTGTTTTAATTAGTGTCCGACCGAAACCACTTTTTTGGGCCGAAACCGAAACCGAAACCGAATATTCGGTTTTTTTTTAATATTCGGCCGAAACCGAAACCGAAACCGAAACTTTCTAGTTGAAATAAAAATTACCATATCAAGCACTTTTTTCAACAAACGAATTTTACATTAAGTAAATAAAGAACAAACAAACAAACATAGCATTAATAAATAAATACTTATTAATAAAAACAATATATTCATTTTTTAAAAACGTAAACAAGAAGAAATCACCCTTTCGTACCTTACTCGATAATATTCAAAATGAAATAATTTAATATTATATGCTAAAAAAAGAAGTTTGTTTACATTGCTGGCATCTAAATTACTCCTCCTTTTACTATATATCTGCTACACAATAAAATGTAAAAAATATTCTAGAAAGTTTCGGTTTCGGCTATTCGGCCATTTTTTGGCCGAAACTGAAACCGAAACCGAAACCACTTATTTGGGCCGAAACCGAAACCGAAACCGAATATTCGGTCGGACACTAGTTTTAATATTTCCATTAAACTATACAAAGAACTGTCAATTAGACGTAAAATGGAGTGAAGCATTAATGGACCTGCAGACGTTAAGTAAATACTTGATATATGTATATTTAGATAATATAAGACTTATATATGTAAGTAACTGCCACGATAGCCCGATTACGGACTAAGTAAGTTCCAGTTTTGTAAACCTACGAAAAACTCTCATTGAGAAATAATATGGAGTGTAAATTTAATGAAGTGACAGATAGACAAAGCTAGACTTTGAACATATACTCGATATACTAACATAAGTTTAACCCATTGCTGCCGGGTACCAGTTCCGCCCATACGATTTTGATAAAATTTCATACACGACCTAGAAGTGACCCAAAATGGTCAGCTTTATGATTGATTTCGCCACATTTTCCATCTACGGAAAATTCACGATTTTGGGAATCTGGTAACTCTAGCTAGATGGCGAAATTTTAGGGTGACCTTCACTAGGTTAAGGTAGTTCCAACTTTACCCTAACTATCCCTATCAATGGTTTTGAGAGATCTCAGACATTGACTTTTTTGCAATTTAAAAAAAAAAGCAATTTTCATGGGTAAAATTTTACCCATTAGGCAGCAATGGGTTAAGTATGTAAATATTGCATTACTTACTATAAAACAACAACCCGATAATGAACTAAGGTCGAGCTATGTGCCATGTTATACGCTCAACTTTATAGTGTTTTATGCTGATTTAGTAGTGTCCGACCGAATATTTGTCTTCGGCTTCGGCCAAAAGAGCCGAATACTTTAGCCGAAGGTTTTCGCCCTGTAATGCAAGTCAATTTGCTCTGTTTGGAAGTATTTTATCAAATATCGGGTTTTATCGATATTTCGGGCTCAAGATTGCGATTAATGAAATGATCTCTATTTATGTCAATTGAATTGTTAAATTTTTTTTGTGGTTAGAAACGGAACTTTAAGACTGTTTTTGGTTTTTTCAAACCATATATACAGTATCTGTCCATTGAATTACGAACGAGGACAATTTTTCATGATATTTACTTTCTATGAAGATTTTTCACTATAAAAAAAAATAAAAATGAAGCAATCGGCTTTGCATACATTATTTGAAGTATTTAGGCTTTGATTTGAAAATGTAAGATCCGCCTACTTTTCGATCGAGGGCGTAAGCAATAGTAATGTTGTCAAAGCCGTAAATTTCAGTCATTCGTTCTTGATGTGTTATCGCGTGTGAAGTCAGTGAAATCAGTCGAAGATCGAAATAGTGGTCAAATTTTGTATTGAACGGGCTTATTGATAGTTTCGAGAACAAACGTACGTAAAAAAATTGCAGTTTTAGTTACGTGCATCCGAAACGCGATAGTTCTCTAATTAAAGTCTTTCCAGAAGAAAATGGGTAAAAAAGCTGACATAAAAGTCGAAAAAAAGATGCAAGTCGTGGCTCTTCTCAAAGAAGGGGGTGTGACCTATTCCAAAATAGCCAGAATCGTGGAAATTTCAAAAACTTCAGTTGCTGCAATAGCAAAAATATACAATGAGGCATTTGACGATGCAGGCATTTTTCGGAGTAATCGCCAAAATTGCAAAGGAAACCGGAAGACCACTGCTAGAGAGGACCGCTTGATTGTGCGAAAAGCCTTAGAAGTTCGAACCGCAACGTCCCTGAGCATTTGGAATCAGGTTAGAAACTATGGGGTTGAGATATCGCATCATACCCTACGCAGACGTCTTTATGAAAACGGCTTAAAGTGCAGAAAGCCAGCCAAAAAGCCTAAATTAACGGTAAAGATGCGGCGACGGCGCTTTTTGTGGGCACAACTCCACAAGGATTACGATTCAAGCTATTGGAACAAGGTAAATTACAGAGCATATATTTTTTGATGTGATTTATCTGTAAAAACGAACATTTTGAAATGAAATATTTCTTTCATTTTCATAGGTCATCTTCAGTGATGAATGCCGTCTGGAGGCGGTGAAGGAAGTGGCGAATTTTACACGAAGAATAGTGGGAGAACGATTTTCTGATACCTGCACTCTTCCCACAATCAAACATCCCCCCGCGGTAATGATTTGGAGTTGCATTACCAGTGAAGGTCCTGGCCCGGTAAAATTCATTGAGCGTACAATGCGGTCTGCCCAGTACATTGATGTCCTTCAAAATGTTATGGTACCATATTTTAACTGTCTTCAGTATCCAGCGAGAGAATACACTTTTATGCAAGACGGGGCGCCTTGCCACACAGCCAGAGCTAGCATTAACCACATAAATTCGTTGGACTTGGACGTGCTACCGTGGCCCGGCAATTCTCCGGACTTAAAGGCGATAGAGAATTGTTGGGCTTATCTCAAACGAAAGGTGTATCAGCGACAAAATACCACAATTGAAATTTTGAAAGATAATATCAAAGATGTGTGGGCAAATGATGCCGATTTAAAAATAATGATTGATGCTTGCATTCGCAGTATGCCCGATAGAATAAAAGCTGTATTGAAAAACAGGGGCGGGGCAACAAAATATTAAATCTATACACTTTCAAATTTAAAGGAATATAAATAAATATATTGCTGAATAAATTAAATCGTATTTTGTTATTTTATTTTAAATAGTTTCTTATTTATTAAGCTTCAAAGTCAAAATGTTGGATATTTTCCCACCGTTCGTAATTCAATGGACAGATACTGTATATAATTAATAAAAGAATATATTCATTTATTCATTGATTTTTAAGTGGAACAGAAGAAATTCATAGAGAAAGAATAGCCGTTTTGATCAGTTTTCTTCCCTTAAAAGAATTTTTATTAAATTTTATACAATTTTTGGTCACTCCAAAAGGTAATTTTTAAACTAATAAGTTTCATAAGCAACTCGGAAATTTGCCATTAAATCAACCAAAACAGAAAATTGTTAATTGGGTGTTGATTCAGTTGAGGTTTCGAGCCCACAACTTCCTAACTTGCGGTCCAATGCGCTAATCACTCTGCCTCGTTGACCACACAACACACTCCGTACCACAAATTGAGTTTCACCAAATTTTTCTTTGCCCCTATAAGCCCCCCTTCCTCCTACAAGCCGCCCCTTTTCACTATTCTCCAAGCTCCAACTAAACTTAAATTACTTCCCCAATAGTGCAACACCAAAATATTTACAAGCACTGTTATTGTCGATTTTCATTTTGGAAACCCATCTGCATTCTAACGGTATCTGCAATTGCAATCATTGGCTTTGCCGTACACTGCGCGCCTGCATTACCGGCGGCATTTGAATCGAACTGCATCGAACTGAACTGAATTGAATTGAATGGAGTAGAGTCGCGTCGCGTCGAATTGAGTAGAGTCGAGTAGAGCCGAGTAATAATTACAGCCATAATGATGGAGCACACACATTGGCAACGTCATCGTCAGCACGCTGACAGCATCCAAGTGCGGTCGAGCGTCGTCGCAGCCGCGGCACCAATTGCCCATTCGTCGCCGTAGTCGCTGCCGTCGTCGTCGTCGTTGTTGTTGTCGTGGCCGTCGCGCTTTGTGGTGTGCCTGGTGTGTATGCAACTATAACGAATCCTCTGCGCCTTTTTCTATCATTTTCTAATAAAAACAAATGCTCGAACGCGCTAAAAGCAACGCACAGTGACGGCGTTGTTATTGATTTAAACATCAAGATAAATTACAATGAAGTCAACCGCATTAGGCGGAGTATTTGGTATGGCGAATGTGGCTGGAGCACTGGCACTGGCGTTGCGCCTGCAATGGCGCAGTCGCTGGAGCAGCAGCAACAATGCCGCTGGTAGCTGCGACGACGACGGCAGCGGCGACAACATTCATGAATGAGGCGTAGACGCGGCCGGCTGGGCTGGAAGGGGAGCGCTGAATTGACGATTCGACAACGCGTTGCTGGGCTTGAAATCAACTCTGATGTTGTAGTTGTTATTGCTAATGTTGTTATGTTTTGTTGGTAATTGTAGTAGTTGTTGTTGTAGCTGTTGTTGATGATTTTTTTTTATATTGTCAAGTATGGCTCCTCGACCGAAAACAAATTTCCTAACGAACTAGACGAATCGAACAGCTGTGTGTGTGCGTTGTGTGTGTGTGTGTGCATTAACCGTGGCGCACGATCAACACTAACAACAACCACAGCAGCATCGCATGGAGACGTAAACGGCGACGATGTTGCAAGGAGTCGTCGGCTAGCAGGCAAAGTCGAGCGAAATGTGAGGCGCGCATGTGCGCCACAGCCACCCAACCACACTGCTCCACACGCGCGCAAGCTCAACGCCACTGCCACTTTTGAGTGGACACAACACGGGCACGGGCGGACAGCCGTGCAGGCCAACATCGAATTGTGGCCGCATCGAGTGGAAACGTCGATTTGCGGCGCTTTGCTGAGCCGCAGCGCGCTGCGCTATGTTTCGCGCCGCTTCACGTCTTTCAAATCGTACCACAGGCGACATGAAAATAATGAAGTGCGCGGGTGTGGTCGCCATTACCGCGACGTTCGTCGTTCAATGCGCCACGTTTTGCGTTTTGCGCCTCTTGTCGTTCCAATTGTTGTTTTGTGTGTGTTTTTTTTTTATATTTTGTTATTGTTGCTGTCAGTGGCTGACTGGCTGGCTGGCTGGCTTGCAGCTCAATTCGACGTTAGTGTCTCCAATCGCACGGCGCGTCGCCCGCTGCCGTCGAACCACACCACCCAGCTGACAATTTTGCTCTAAATTTTTATTCATTTGCGCGTTGTTGGCGGCAAAGTGTCAATGCAACACTTTTGGCAAATGATATAATATGACAAAATCTCTGAGATGTTCTTCAAATGCGACTTGAAAGTTTCCACGTGAAGACTCACTTCATTTAGTCCATAACCTCAATTTAAGGTCCTCAGCTTTTTCATTGTACGAGCACACTTCACTGCGAGTCCCACTTTGACTATTACCAGCAAATGATCTAGTTTTGTCACTCACCAACGGCCAAAGCTGTAAATTCGTCCGCCCATGTTCCACTCGTGGCAACTGTGCGCCATCTATCACTGGCCAAACGTCAGCAACACCAACAACAACAACAACAACAACAGCCACAGCAACACCGACAACGCAAATGTATGCTCAATGCAAACGCTCGCTGGGTGTGTTGGCGTTTCATTGCAAATAACGGTACCCAAGGTTGTGCTACGTTTACATTTAATTGTTTGGCTTAAAGTGTAGGAACTGCAACAACAAAGCCGTCGCTACAGCAACAGCACCTATAATAGCAACAACAACAACAACAACAAAATCGCACGATCAAGTTGCCTGTCTGGCAGCCTGCGCGACCGCGGTGGCGACTGCGACTGCGGCTGGCTGCCGCGCATAGAAATCGCTGCAAATCGCCAGGGGTCTGAGGTGGGCAGAGGCAGTCAGTTAGTCGCGACGTTCGACGCTCGAGCCACACGTACCGCGTTTCGAGTGCGCGCGCTCGCATTCGCGTATCCATCGCTACACTTTCCGCAAGACGGCAATTTTTCAGCCTCCAAGTACGAGTGCGCCCAGTGCTGAGTCACTTAATCGGTCAGCGGTCGTCACACGGCGGCGCACTATCGCGCAGCCACTCTTAGCGGGAACTGACTGTGCGCGCGCCACACCGCCGAAGCGTGTGTGCTGACGGCGCGCTGGCGTTCCGTGGCTCCAGTCGTGGCTCTGACTGTTTGGGCCGCACAGCTGGATGTTTTGGGCCACCATCGCTTATCGGGATTGCAAGGCACACACTTCAGTGACTGACTGCCAGTGGTGGTGGTGGTGCTGCTGCTGGTGAACTCCTTGTAGGAGAATTTCAAACGCACACTCGCACACACAAACAGCGCGACAGATACTATATCGGCGCTGAAATATATTCATACTCGCATTGGCGCTGTGTTGCACGCGGCCTATGCGGCGTAAATAATAATTATGTAATACCCGATTATTATGGAATTTATTATGCCATGCGTTGTGCTAGCCAACCAGTCAGCCGGCCAGCTTGCTGCCCAGTCGATCAGCCAGCCAACTGCCAAACGAGCTCACACATCCTCCCACTGTGTAAGCGGCTGTGGCCCAGCCACTTTCCAATTAGTAACTAATCTGCACAAAATGAACCCGCTGACCATTGTTGCAGCCATTCGGACCCAATTAACCGGACTCATGCCGCTGTGCATGTGTGCTGTCGACGGTTGTATTGGCGCGCCTGGCGAGCCCACGAAATGCCAAACCAAGTACATTACATACACTCAAACATAATGACCGACGCTTAGCACTCGAAATTCGCATCAATATTGGCTTGAAAAACGCAATGTTTATTGTATGAAACTAATCATTTCAATCGAATGTATTCCGATGGTAATTAAAGCAAAACATCACCGTCTTTGCATGGGAACTGACCATAAATGTGATTTGACCATAAAAATTGTCTCCATAGTTTTAGAATTTTTCGTTCGCATCGATTGATTAAATGCAACAGAAATATTTTTTCTTTATTCTTAACCCATTCAGACCTTAGTCTTAGTTTGTTTACTGATTTATTTTGGGTTAAGGTATAATGGCACGTTAGAAAGGGGAATTTTTTAAAGATTTACAAAATTATTTATTTTTTAGCTCCTTTATTATCAATCTTTTTGAAAATGTTTTTACAATATATTGAAGGTTTAAGGAACATAAAAAAAATTTGTTTTTTTTGTTTTAGCATATTGTCTCTTTTAAAGGTGGAGCTGGAGTCGCGTAGAAAAAAACACATCCTCCATTGCGGACACCTGATCTCCGGATTGGCCCGACCGATTTAAAAAAAAATTTTTTAGTTCTTTTTATTAACTTATTTTTTACAAGAATCCACCACAATATTGAAGAACAATTTTTAATTTAAAGTACTTTTTCTAGGAAAAAAGGTGAAAAACGTAGTCAATTTTTGACATTTCTTTTCAAAAAGCTCCTATCCTTTTATTTTTAGCCTTTTTTTTAATTTTTCTGGTGAATTCCTGTGTCCGAAAGCTTAATAATTATGAATCTTTTTTGTTTTTTTGTTTCAGATTAGCCTTTTTCAAAAAGATTTATAATAAAGGAGCTGAAAAATAAATAATTTTGTAAATCATTAAAAATTCCCCTTTCTAACGTGCCATGATAACTTAAAATGGCCTAAAATAAAATCTATTATTGAAGATCGTTTGGTACTAAAATTGCCAGAAATAATCTGACACTATCTGTCCCTATATAAATTATTAGTTGCAGTTCACTTCATTAAATTCTGAAAGAGATCGTATTATAGTCTTTCGCTATCCTCCTCAAAAAATACTCAGAAAGTTCGTACAAAAGCCTTTACGAGGGTGGTCCGATAAGTACTTAGCCTACAAAAGAAAAACGAAAATGTTGGAAAAGTGGCGATTTATTTCTCAACGTTGTCTCCTTTCAACTCGATACACTTGACCCAGCGATGCTCCAACTTCTTTAACCCGTCTGAAAAATACGTTTTCTGGAGGCCTCCGTGGCGGCGATAACCTCCTCATTCGACTCAAATTTCTGCCCGGCGAGTGACTTTTTCAAGTTTGGAAACAAAAAGAAGTCACACGGGGCCAAATCTGGTGAATACGGTGGATGGGGCAGCTGTTCGTAGCCTAATGTGACCAATTTGGCCGTGACGACGGCGGAGGTGTGAGCTGGTGCGTTGTCATGGTGGAAGAGCACTTTTTTCTTCGCCAAATGGGGCCGTTTTTTCTGCAATTCGGCATCGAATCGGCCCAATAGTTCGGCATAGTAGAGCCGTGTGACCGTTTGCCCTTCTCCAGGTAGTCAATGTAGATCACACATTGTGAATCCCAGAAAACGGTGGCCATAACCTTTCCGGCCGATGGGACAGTCTTTGCCTTCTTCGGAGCACATTCGCCGGGCAAAGTTCACTGTTTCGACTGTTTCTTGGTCTCTGGTGTGTACCAGTGAATCCATGTTTCGTCGACGGTCACGAAACGACGCAGAAACTCCTTCGGATTGCGTTTAAACAGTGTCAAACACTGCTTGAAAGTGGTCTCCCGGATACGCTTGTTGTCCGGAGTGAGCTTTTTCATACCCAATATTTCATGCAGGATATGACCCACGCAGTCTTTTGAGATGCCGACTGTCTCAGCTATCTCGCGCACCTTCAATCGGCGGTCTGCCAATACGAGATCGTGGACTTTTGTCACGTTATCCTCCGTGGTAGCCGTTTTTGGGGCACCTGGGCGTGGCTCATCAAAAACTGACGTGCGACCACGTTGAAACTCGTTAAACCAATTTTTGGCGGTCGCCATTGAAGGAGAAGACAGTATCGACCGTGCACAGCATCCAAGTGCTCTTTGATTTCGCTGCGCGATTTCCCTTCCAAAAACAAGAATCGAATCACCGACCCATATTGCTCTTTTCCCATTTTTCGCTCGCGGTCAAAACAAAACTTCAAATCCAATATGGCTGAAATTTTGACAGTAGCCGTCTACGAGGATGTACTACACGATAGTAAATTTCTCTTACGATAGTGGCTCCATCGGGCGGTGGGGCTAAGTACTTATCGGACTGCCCTCGTATGTGGTTTCTTTCATTCTTAAGGACTGATCAGTGTTCGTAGGTTATATTTTCCACGCCTGTCCAGGCAGTCGTATTGCCCAATGCATCCGCAGCCATGTCGAGGACATGCGACTGGTCTGAGCTCATTTGTGATGTGACATAATCACCAAGCGGCCGGCGGCCGCGGAATACTCGCATTCATATTTGAATTTCATAAGTACGTAAGTTGTGCACATTCCACCCACACACAAGTGCCATTGCGTTGCCGGTGCCCTTTCCAACCTCGCCGCCCCCTTGCACATGTAACTAGGCAATGGCTGGCAAGCGGCAGCGGCAACTCGGTCAGTATTCGCATTCGCCGCCGTTGCGTTCGCCTTTGCGCTGCATAAATCATCGCCAAACAAGATCGGCGCGCTATGCGCGCACAGTATCAGCCTCGAAATCTCGCAACGGCGTGGATGCAGCAGCAGCAGCGACGGCAGCGGCGGCAACGGCATCAGTCGCAGCAGCAGCCAGTCAGCCACAAGCCAAAAATCCAAAATCTCAGCATGATTTATAAGATCGAATATTGCACAACGGCGTAAAGTGGCACGAAGTACGCTTCAGCGCCAACCTCAGCCACGGCTAGACACAGCAACCGAGCAGCGTGTCAGTGCCGCAGTTGAATAGATATACCCAAGTAGAACTGAAAATCGAATAGCCAAAAGCAACAACAACTACAACAACAACAAGAGAGAGACCCAGCGCTACAGTTATGGCCCGAGTCAGTGCACACGGCGAGGATCGCAAATTGTTAACGCTCCAAACGGCGCACAGCAGACAGCGAACGGCAAACTGGCAGATGCCAGGCGACCGACGACCGACGACGGACGGCAGCGTAGTGGAAGACCAGTCGCCTGACGGTAGTCACTATCGGGCGTTTGCGGTTCAACGTTCAAGTGGCAGTGTACGCCCTAGAAAATGAATTGAATCGATTGTTTCGGCTTTTATTGTTGCCTCCGTTGCCGTATTGCAGCGATTATTTGGCTGTCGGTGCCGCTACCGATCTTATTGTTGTTGCTGATGTTAATGTTGATGTTGCTGCAACAAAGCAATATCGCAGCGTACTCGCATTTGTGCCGAAAATTATGGCAGCCTGCTTTTTGATGGCGTTGCCGTCAGCGGCAGTCAGCAGCCAGCCACCAGCAGCCTCAAGTCAGTTTCAGATTCAGAGTCAGAGTCAGCCACTTTGGCCGATGATACAATCGCGATTTTGACTTTGAAAAGTATGTGGCAACAGCGAAGATGCAGTCGGCAACCCAGCACAGCTCGGTCACATCCATTGTTCGGCGCGCCGACGCCGAAGCCGACGCTGTCACAGTTACAGTCGCCCCCGCCTCCATCTGCGCCGAGCACAAATTTATGGTTAACTGTTTTGGGGGCGCGCGCGAACTTGGCGACGACTGCCGCCGCGCCGCCGAAAACATCTTGTTGCATTGTTCGGCCGACATCTTTCAATCGCTTAATTAAATGTTCTATATCTGGTGCAGCTCCATTCACCACCACCTCCCAGCACTCGCCCGCCCAGCACTCCGTTATGTTTGGCTCGCTTCACGGCTGCTTTTGTTGTTGTTGTCGTCGTTGTGGCAACTGTGCAACTGCAGCTCGCGCTGGCTTGTTGTGCTCTTGCTTGCCAATTCTTCGACTCAATTTTTTTTCTTCGCCCAATGTTTTGATGTTGTCTGACTGTGATTGGGCCTGTTGCTGCTTGACGCGTCGCAGAAAAAAAAAACAGAAAAACAAAATTGTTATAATGCAGCACCAAGGTTACGGTTTTTCATTCATTCATTATTAATAAACTTCTGTTTGAAGCTGGCAATTATTAAATTTGCAATTTCCGTAGTTGAACTTTTGGGTCAGCGCACCGATTTAAATCAAGACGTAATTGGGCGGCGAGCCGCGCCGCGCAGCGCAAAAACTCCAACTACTCGTACAAGCGTATTGACAAATTTTGTGCCAGCGCCAAAGATCGATCTGTCGGCCGCGGATTGACGGGCTGCAAGTAGCAGCGGCGTTCGACTTCGAGACGTAATTAAAGCGAATTTGCGGAAAATCAGGTGAAGGCCGCCACCAGATACAACGCCCCAAAAAAGCATCGAGTGGCAATCTGCAGCAGCGGCGATGGCAACGATGGCAGCGATCCAGCGCTTACATTGGCTCCATTCGCTCCGATCGCATCAGCATTTATAGTCACGGCATCGAAAGCGGCGAACGCCAGCGTGCGGCCACACGCTGCCAGACGCACCGTAATGCGCCGCATGCGTTAAAATGCAGATCATCCGTGTAGCAGCGGATGTGCGTTCAAAGGCGGAAAAATGTTGTGCCGAGAGATAAATTGATTATTGTCATTGCTGTGAAGTGTACAGAAATGGTAATGTCATGATGGCAGCTCTCGTGCACACATGGCGGATGGCAAACTTGTAGTGAATACGAACGGACTGGAATGGATTGTGTAACATGCATAGTGAGTGGATCTATGGGATCCATAGAGCAATATTACTGTTAGAGCTGTTACGATTTTTAGGTCTTTAATAACAACCAACCGCATTGTGTTCACTTTTTTGTGTGTGAATTCGGTGCCTCTTAGGAAGTAAAGTGGTAGATATAACTAGAGTCCGACCGATTCCCACTTTTTTGGCCGATGTCGATGCCGATTAATCGGCCGGAAGGGTGAGAATCGACCGATGCCGATTCCGTAGAAAATATAAAACGAATGGATTCAACCAAAAACAGTACCAAAATCGAAGGGCTAAAAAACACCGATGCCGATATCAATCTTTGTCGCCGATACTAGCCGATGCCGATTAATCGGTCGGAATCTAGATATAACTAACTGGCTAATAGGCCACGCATAGACTTCTGTTGGATAGAGATCCATTTATGAGTTGTAGTAATGGTGCATTAGTACTTTTTCGAACCTCAATAGGGTCTTGAAATCTTTCAAGTCCTCTTTCAATCCGTTGCACTCAGACTCGCCCAGGGTGAGCAGACGTCTTCTTGAGAGAACAGCTTGGACAACTCTCTCTTTACGAAGGTGGAAAGCCTTAGGCTCCACTTCTTTCGACAACTTGGACAACTTCAGTACTGACTGAAAAATTTGCCCACAATGGTTGTGCGTTGATTGCTTCTTTGGACATGCTGAAAATTGAAATCCCCCAACTAGGATCATGCTTTTCAAAGTTGCCTAGAACTAACCGTTTTCGAGAAAGTATTGATTCATTGGCATAAGTTATCCTAACCATTGGATCTCGGAATCATTCGAAAAGTTTTGTTTTTTATTCGGCCTTAAGATCTAAGTGTACATGCAGAGTACGAAGATCGCGATACACGTATCCTCGGCTTCTCCAAGTTGTCCAAGTTGTCGAAAGAAGTGGAGCCTAAGGTTTTCCACCTACGTAAAGAGAGAGCCGGGCAGCGACAGAGAAGGCAACTTATAGATTCTTTCTTGACAACTGCGGCAAAAGTCCCAACTGTCAAGACCTAACTAGTCTGTAGGCATGACGACCGAATAGACTATGTCCCGACAAAATCGAGACGATCGTACTGACATGTTGTCTGCTAAGCGAGACAAGCGTTCTAACTAGTACGCCCATTGTTTAAAGTGGGCCATAGTTGTTTGGTAGATGAGCAAGTGTTCTCCTATTTAAAACTGAACTTTGTAACTCAGTAACAAAAGGAACTGGGTAGGTATATCGGAAATAGACCAGCATATGATATCCTGGTACACAGATGGCTCCTTAACGCAGGAGGGCACCGGGATAGGCGTATACGGGCGGAGGATAATATACTCGGAACCTACGGGAAAACACACCATTAACTTCCAGGCGGAAATATACGCCATTGAAAGGTGTGCTTATTTCAATCTGGCGAGGAGATGCCGGAACCGAAAGATTGCTATCGTCTCCGACAGCCAAGCGGCAATCAAGGCTCTAAGATCCTACCAGGTGTCCTTGAAACTGGTTCTGGAGTACCTTGAGAAGCTGAACGAACTTGGCCGGGTACTTTGGGTTCCGGGCCACGCTGGCATTGAAAGAAACGAACGGGCCGACGAACTGGCAAGGAGGGGAGCTTCCATACCCTTTGTCGGCTCTGAACCCTTTTGTGGTTTGGGAAAAGGAGCTTCTTCTATCCTAACGAGAAAGGACGAGATAACCAGAAGGAATCAATACTGGGAAAATCTACCAGGTCTAGAGCATTTCAAGTTGGTTATCGGGTCCTGCAATAGGAAAAGATTCGAGGAATGCATGACCCTATCAAGGAATAATCTAAGGAATATCACGGAAATGCTAACAGGAAATGCTAATGCAGATTGAATTATCATCTAGCCAAACTAGGAATCCGTGAAAACGGGTATTGCAGGTTCTGCCTGCAGGAAAACGAGACTGCAATACATATACTAGGAGAATGCCCTGTACTCATGCATAAAAGAAAGAAACACCTGGGGGACCATCTTATACCAGGCACGGACTGGGTATAAACAGATGTAGGAAGCATACTAAAATTCCACTTGGATACTGGACTCACTGACAGTCTTTGAAGTCCAAGAAGGAGGCACAATAGATCTACAGGTCGCAGTGCATCATCCCCATCAATAATAATAATAATAATAAGTGTTCTCCCCCTACTACCGCTTGTTAGCTATATCGAGAAATTAAGAGTATATTTTGAATTTACATGTAGCAAGAGGGATGCCTACTGTAATAGTGGTATTGTCGTCTGGTAAGGTGGTGCCACGTCTGGCGAGTAGTTTTCCCTGATATCTCTGTGACCCGGTACGTAAGTCAGAGTGATGTTGTAAACACACCCCAGCTCGTTGAGCAGATAGCGGCGGAGAGAGACCACTTTTGATGTCGAGGAGGCCTTCTTGAAGGCTTTAATTGCTGCCTCACTGTCCGAGAAAATCCTTACCTAACATACTACAGTCCTAGACACCGTGTCCTGTTCCCACTCGTGTCTTTGAGGTTAAGATTGAGATTTTTCGTAAATACGAATTTTACAGCCAATTTCCCAAAGTGTTCAAAATCGACACCCTAAAATTTTTTAATGTAAAGTGCCACCCCTAAAAAAACCGCTAAAACGTAAAAATCTCAAGTAAAAATGCAAGATTTAGAAAATGTATGAAAGATTATTGAATTTACTTTGAATTAAATATAAAATGACCGAAAGCAAAATGAAAATTGAATGGTAACGAATAAAACGGTAATTAAGTATATGGAAATTAATAAACAAAACTGAACTGAACTTTATTCCTTATGATAGGATTAGAGAAAAATTTAATAAGAACAATTTAAATTCATTTTATTGACGGTCCCGAGCAACAAAAAGGCATTTTACCGATATAGGATCACAAAACAATGAAAAGGGGGGGGGGGGGGGGGTGGCACCTTACAAAGAAAAAAAGGTGGCAGTTTACATTTTTATGCCATTTTGGAAATCATTGCACGAGTATACATTTTTTCCTTTTACGATATGCTCGGATATCATTTCGGATTATGAAAAACCATTAAAAATTAAGTTCAACACTGATATTTACCTTAGTTTTTTATAAGTTTTTGGTTACTTTTTCACCGCAAGAAGTTTTTATTTTTAAGTTTTTTCTTAACCAAATTTGACACTTTTTTTTACCCAGACCGTGTTCTTGCGTCTGTTCCCTCAAAAACCAAATTAAAATTGATGTTGTCATATATACCTAAAATGACGGTAGGAATTTTTTTGCTTGGATTGCTGTAACGTCGAAATCGAGCAGGGGTGGCACCTTACAAAGAATTCCCCTATAAGTATGTAGATTTAACAATGTTGTGAACTTGTGAATTGATTTATTGTTGTCGCATGGAAAGGCAGAGCAATTGGTTATACATAGGTTTTTGTGTTTTTTTTTGTGCATGCATATTTTTATTAATCACAATAAGGAGTGTAATTAATGAAGCGCCAGCTGTCAGGGCTATCGTGTATTGTGCAAAACTTCAACTTGCTCGTAGCTCGCGTCAATTTACAATTCACAGTTCCAACTAACGGCTCTCCACTGTAAAAATGTGCTGTCATTGCGCGTTCGCGACTTGCCAAGTGGTTTTGTCATTGCCAAACTGTGATCGGTTATTGAAATGTTTACAAATTTATGTACATATTCGCACATACGATTTCGATCGTATTAAATAGTTATCGCTTAATCCTTTTCACGCACATTCGCCACCAGTGCGACCAGCGCGACGGCAGCCCAATCGCATTCAATCAATCGAACAGGTTTCCGCGCCACTCAGCCGCCTTTGTCATTCGCTGATCGCCGAAGCGGTAAACAGATGATGTGATCGCAAAGCGGCCGACATTAAGGCGAAGGCAAGGCTCGAAACTATGAAACACATGAAACACTATGCGGATGCGTCAATTGCCTTGAAAAGAGCGCTGGCGGTGGCGATGGCGGTGGCGTTGGTGGCCTCCGCATTCATCTCCGACGTACGTTGGGTACAGCCGGCCAGCAACATTGAGTCGAGTTGAGTGACAAGTCTTTGCGCTGTAGCGCTGTCAGTTCTGATCTTCAACAAGCCAACACACACACACGCACACATGCAGATAACATAAATTTGTTTTCGACTATTGGAAAGCATCAAAAGCACACTCCTACCGTATGGATGATTTGGTGCTCATGCCGTTTGGCTTATTAGATTCGGGCCCAAAATAAGATTGACGAGTCATCGATCACATTACATACACTCAAACATAATGACCGACGCTTAGCACTCGAAATTCGCATCAATATTGGCTTGAAAAACGCAATGTTTATTGTATGAAACTAATCATTTCAATCGAATGTATTCCGATGGTAATTAAAGCAAAACATCACCGTCTTTGCATGGGAACTGACCATAAATGTGATTTGACCATAAAAATTGTCTCCATAGTTTTAGAATTTTTCGTTCGCATCGATTGATTAAATGCAACAGAAATATTTTTTCTTTATTCTTAACCCATTCAGACCTTAGTCTTAGTTTGTTTACTGATTTATTTTGGGTTAAGGTATAATGGCACGTTAGAAAGGGGAATTTTTTAAAGATTTACAAAATTATTTATTTTTTAGCTCCTTTATTATCAATCTTTTTGAAAATGTTTTTACAATATATTGAAGGTTTAAGGAACATAAAAAAAATTTGTTTTTTTTGTTTTAGCATATTGTCTCTTTTAAAGGTGGAGCTGGAGTCGCGTAGAAAAAAACACATCCTCCATTGCGGACACCTGATCTCCGGATTGGCCCGACCGATTTAAAAAAAAATTTTTTAGTTCTTTTTATTAACTTATTTTTTACAAGAATCCACCACAATATTGAAGAACAATTTTTAATTTAAAGTACTTTTTCTAGGAAAAAAGGTGAAAAACGTAGTCAATTTTTGACATTTCTTTTCAAAAAGCTCCTATCCTTTTATTTTTAGCCTTTTTTTTAATTTTTCTGGTGAATTCCTGTGTCCGAAAGCTTAATAATTATGAATCTTTTTTGTTTTTTTGTTTCAGATTAGCCTTTTTCAAAAAGATTTATAATAAAGGAGCTGAAAAATAAATAATTTTGTAAATCATTAAAAATTCCCCTTTCTAACGTGCCATGATAACTTAAAATGGCCTAAAATAAAATCTATTATTGAAGATCGTTTGGTACTAAAATTGCCAGAAATAATCTGACACTATCTGTCCCTATATAAATTATTAGTTGCAGTTCACTTCATTAAATTCTGAAAGAGATCGTATTATAGTCTTTCGCTATCCTCCTCAAAAAATACTCAGAAAGTTCGTACAAAAGCCTTTACGAGGGTGGTCCGATAAGTACTTAGCCTACAAAAGAAAAACGAAAATGTTGGAAAAGTGGCGATTTATTTCTCAACGTTGTCTCCTTTCAACTCGATACACTTGACCCAGCGATGCTCCAACTTCTTTAACCCGTCTGAAAAATACGTTTTCTGGAGGCCTCCGTGGCGGCGATAACCTCCTCATTCGACTCAAATTTCTGCCCGGCGAGTGACTTTTTCAAGTTTGGAAACAAAAAGAAGTCACACGGGGCCAAATCTGGTGAATACGGTGGATGGGGCAGCTGTTCGTAGCCTAATGTGACCAATTTGGCCGTGACGACGGCGGAGGTGTGAGCTGGTGCGTTGTCATGGTGGAAGAGCACTTTTTTCTTCGCCAAATGGGGCCGTTTTTTCTGCAATTCGGCATCGAATCGGCCCAATAGTTCGGCATAGTAGAGCCGTGTGACCGTTTGCCCTTCTCCAGGTAGTCAATGTAGATCACACATTGTGAATCCCAGAAAACGGTGGCCATAACCTTTCCGGCCGATGGGACAGTCTTTGCCTTCTTCGGAGCACATTCGCCGGGCAAAGTTCACTGTTTCGACTGTTTCTTGGTCTCTGGTGTGTACCAGTGAATCCATGTTTCGTCGACGGTCACGAAACGACGCAGAAACTCCTTCGGATTGCGTTTAAACAGTGTCAAACACTGCTTGAAAGTGGTCTCCCGGATACGCTTGTTGTCCGGAGTGAGCTTTTTCATACCCAATATTTCATGCAGGATATGACCCACGCAGTCTTTTGAGATGCCGACTGTCTCAGCTATCTCGCGCACCTTCAATCGGCGGTCTGCCAATACGAGATCGTGGACTTTTGTCACGTTATCCTCCGTGGTAGCCGTTTTTGGGGCACCTGGGCGTGGCTCATCAAAAACTGACGTGCGACCACGTTGAAACTCGTTAAACCAATTTTTGGCGGTCGCCATTGAAGGAGAAGACAGTATCGACCGTGCACAGCATCCAAGTGCTCTTTGATTTCGCTGCGCGATTTCCCTTCCAAAAACAAGAATCGAATCACCGACCCATATTGCTCTTTTCCCATTTTTCGCTCGCGGTCAAAACAAAACTTCAAATCCAATATGGCTGAAATTTTGACAGTAGCCGTCTACGAGGATGTACTACACGATAGTAAATTTCTCTTACGATAGTGGCTCCATCGGGCGGTGGGGCTAAGTACTTATCGGACTGCCCTCGTATGTGGTTTCTTTCATTCTTAAGGACTGATCAGTGTTCGTAGGTTATATTTTCCACGCCTGTCCAGGCAGTCGTATTGCCCAATGCATCCGCAGCCATGTCGAGGACATGCGACTGGTCTGAGCTCATTTGTGATGTGACATAATCACCAAGCGGCCGGCGGCCGCGGAATACTCGCATTCATATTTGAATTTCATAAGTACGTAAGTTGTGCACATTCCACCCACACACAAGTGCCATTGCGTTGCCGGTGCCCTTTCCAACCTCGCCGCCCCCTTGCACATGTAACTAGGCAATGGCTGGCAAGCGGCAGCGGCAACTCGGTCAGTATTCGCATTCGCCGCCGTTGCGTTCGCCTTTGCGCTGCATAAATCATCGCCAAACAAGATCGGCGCGCTATGCGCGCACAGTATCAGCCTCGAAATCTCGCAACGGCGTGGATGCAGCAGCAGCAGCGACGGCAGCGGCGGCAACGGCATCAGTCGCAGCAGCAGCCAGTCAGCCACAAGCCAAAAATCCAAAATCTCAGCATGATTTATAAGATCGAATATTGCACAACGGCGTAAAGTGGCACGAAGTACGCTTCAGCGCCAACCTCAGCCACGGCTAGACACAGCAACCGAGCAGCGTGTCAGTGCCGCAGTTGAATAGATATACCCAAGTAGAACTGAAAATCGAATAGCCAAAAGCAACAACAACTACAACAACAACAAGAGAGAGACCCAGCGCTACAGTTATGGCCCGAGTCAGTGCACACGGCGAGGATCGCAAATTGTTAACGCTCCAAACGGCGCACAGCAGACAGCGAACGGCAAACTGGCAGATGCCAGGCGACCGACGACCGACGACGGACGGCAGCGTAGTGGAAGACCAGTCGCCTGACGGTAGTCACTATCGGGCGTTTGCGGTTCAACGTTCAAGTGGCAGTGTACGCCCTAGAAAATGAATTGAATCGATTGTTTCGGCTTTTATTGTTGCCTCCGTTGCCGTATTGCAGCGATTATTTGGCTGTCGGTGCCGCTACCGATCTTATTGTTGTTGCTGATGTTAATGTTGATGTTGCTGCAACAAAGCAATATCGCAGCGTACTCGCATTTGTGCCGAAAATTATGGCAGCCTGCTTTTTGATGGCGTTGCCGTCAGCGGCAGTCAGCAGCCAGCCACCAGCAGCCTCAAGTCAGTTTCAGATTCAGAGTCAGAGTCAGCCACTTTGGCCGATGATACAATCGCGATTTTGACTTTGAAAAGTATGTGGCAACAGCGAAGATGCAGTCGGCAACCCAGCACAGCTCGGTCACATCCATTGTTCGGCGCGCCGACGCCGAAGCCGACGCTGTCACAGTTACAGTCGCCCCCGCCTCCATCTGCGCCGAGCACAAATTTATGGTTAACTGTTTTGGGGGCGCGCGCGAACTTGGCGACGACTGCCGCCGCGCCGCCGAAAACATCTTGTTGCATTGTTCGGCCGACATCTTTCAATCGCTTAATTAAATGTTCTATATCTGGTGCAGCTCCATTCACCACCACCTCCCAGCACTCGCCCGCCCAGCACTCCGTTATGTTTGGCTCGCTTCACGGCTGCTTTTGTTGTTGTTGTCGTCGTTGTGGCAACTGTGCAACTGCAGCTCGCGCTGGCTTGTTGTGCTCTTGCTTGCCAATTCTTCGACTCAATTTTTTTTCTTCGCCCAATGTTTTGATGTTGTCTGACTGTGATTGGGCCTGTTGCTGCTTGACGCGTCGCAGAAAAAAAAAACAGAAAAACAAAATTGTTATAATGCAGCACCAAGGTTACGGTTTTTCATTCATTCATTATTAATAAACTTCTGTTTGAAGCTGGCAATTATTAAATTTGCAATTTCCGTAGTTGAACTTTTGGGTCAGCGCACCGATTTAAATCAAGACGTAATTGGGCGGCGAGCCGCGCCGCGCAGCGCAAAAACTCCAACTACTCGTACAAGCGTATTGACAAATTTTGTGCCAGCGCCAAAGATCGATCTGTCGGCCGCGGATTGACGGGCTGCAAGTAGCAGCGGCGTTCGACTTCGAGACGTAATTAAAGCGAATTTGCGGAAAATCAGGTGAAGGCCGCCACCAGATACAACGCCCCAAAAAAGCATCGAGTGGCAATCTGCAGCAGCGGCGATGGCAACGATGGCAGCGATCCAGCGCTTACATTGGCTCCATTCGCTCCGATCGCATCAGCATTTATAGTCACGGCATCGAAAGCGGCGAACGCCAGCGTGCGGCCACACGCTGCCAGACGCACCGTAATGCGCCGCATGCGTTAAAATGCAGATCATCCGTGTAGCAGCGGATGTGCGTTCAAAGGCGGAAAAATGTTGTGCCGAGAGATAAATTGATTATTGTCATTGCTGTGAAGTGTACAGAAATGGTAATGTCATGATGGCAGCTCTCGTGCACACATGGCGGATGGCAAACTTGTAGTGAATACGAACGGACTGGAATGGATTGTGTAACATGCATAGTGAGTGGATCTATGGGATCCATAGAGCAATATTACTGTTAGAGCTGTTACGATTTTTAGGTCTTTAATAACAACCAACCGCATTGTGTTCACTTTTTTGTGTGTGAATTCGGTGCCTCTTAGGAAGTAAAGTGGTAGATATAACTAGAGTCCGACCGATTCCCACTTTTTTGGCCGATGTCGATGCCGATTAATCGGCCGGAAGGGTGAGAATCGACCGATGCCGATTCCGTAGAAAATATAAAACGAATGGATTCAACCAAAAACAGTACCAAAATCGAAGGGCTAAAAAACACCGATGCCGATATCAATCTTTGTCGCCGATACTAGCCGATGCCGATTAATCGGTCGGAATCTAGATATAACTAACTGGCTAATAGGCCACGCATAGACTTCTGTTGGATAGAGATCCATTTATGAGTTGTAGTAATGGTGCATTAGTACTTTTTCGAACCTCAATAGGGTCTTGAAATCTTTCAAGTCCTCTTTCAATCCGTTGCACTCAGACTCGCCCAGGGTGAGCAGACGTCTTCTTGAGAGAACAGCTTGGACAACTCTCTCTTTACGAAGGTGGAAAGCCTTAGGCTCCACTTCTTTCGACAACTTGGACAACTTCAGTACTGACTGAAAAATTTGCCCACAATGGTTGTGCGTTGATTGCTTCTTTGGACATGCTGAAAATTGAAATCCCCCAACTAGGATCATGCTTTTCAAAGTTGCCTAGAACTAACCGTTTTCGAGAAAGTATTGATTCATTGGCATAAGTTATCCTAACCATTGGATCTCGGAATCATTCGAAAAGTTTTGTTTTTTATTCGGCCTTAAGATCTAAGTGTACATGCAGAGTACGAAGATCGCGATACACGTATCCTCGGCTTCTCCAAGTTGTCCAAGTTGTCGAAAGAAGTGGAGCCTAAGGTTTTCCACCTACGTAAAGAGAGAGCCGGGCAGCGACAGAGAAGGCAACTTATAGATTCTTTCTTGACAACTGCGGCAAAAGTCCCAACTGTCAAGACCTAACTAGTCTGTAGGCATGACGACCGAATAGACTATGTCCCGACAAAATCGAGACGATCGTACTGACATGTTGTCTGCTAAGCGAGACAAGCGTTCTAACTAGTACGCCCATTGTTTAAAGTGGGCCATAGTTGTTTGGTAGATGAGCAAGTGTTCTCCTATTTAAAACTGAACTTTGTAACTCAGTAACAAAAGGAACTGGGTAGGTATATCGGAAATAGACCAGCATATGATATCCTGGTACACAGATGGCTCCTTAACGCAGGAGGGCACCGGGATAGGCGTATACGGGCGGAGGATAATATACTCGGAACCTACGGGAAAACACACCATTAACTTCCAGGCGGAAATATACGCCATTGAAAGGTGTGCTTATTTCAATCTGGCGAGGAGATGCCGGAACCGAAAGATTGCTATCGTCTCCGACAGCCAAGCGGCAATCAAGGCTCTAAGATCCTACCAGGTGTCCTTGAAACTGGTTCTGGAGTACCTTGAGAAGCTGAACGAACTTGGCCGGGTACTTTGGGTTCCGGGCCACGCTGGCATTGAAAGAAACGAACGGGCCGACGAACTGGCAAGGAGGGGAGCTTCCATACCCTTTGTCGGCTCTGAACCCTTTTGTGGTTTGGGAAAAGGAGCTTCTTCTATCCTAACGAGAAAGGACGAGATAACCAGAAGGAATCAATACTGGGAAAATCTACCAGGTCTAGAGCATTTCAAGTTGGTTATCGGGTCCTGCAATAGGAAAAGATTCGAGGAATGCATGACCCTATCAAGGAATAATCTAAGGAATATCACGGAAATGCTAACAGGAAATGCTAATGCAGATTGAATTATCATCTAGCCAAACTAGGAATCCGTGAAAACGGGTATTGCAGGTTCTGCCTGCAGGAAAACGAGACTGCAATACATATACTAGGAGAATGCCCTGTACTCATGCATAAAAGAAAGAAACACCTGGGGGACCATCTTATACCAGGCACGGACTGGGTATAAACAGATGTAGGAAGCATACTAAAATTCCACTTGGATACTGGACTCACTGACAGTCTTTGAAGTCCAAGAAGGAGGCACAATAGATCTACAGGTCGCAGTGCATCATCCCCATCAATAATAATAATAATAATAAGTGTTCTCCCCCTACTACCGCTTGTTAGCTATATCGAGAAATTAAGAGTATATTTTGAATTTACATGTAGCAAGAGGGATGCCTACTGTAATAGTGGTATTGTCGTCTGGTAAGGTGGTGCCACGTCTGGCGAGTAGTTTTCCCTGATATCTCTGTGACCCGGTACGTAAGTCAGAGTGATGTTGTAAACACACCCCAGCTCGTTGAGCAGATAGCGGCGGAGAGAGACCACTTTTGATGTCGAGGAGGCCTTCTTGAAGGCTTTAATTGCTGCCTCACTGTCCGAGAAAATCCTTACCTAACATACTACAGTCCTAGACACCGTGTCCTGTTCCCACTCGTGTCTTTGAGGTTAAGATTGAGATTTTTCGTAAATACGAATTTTACAGCCAATTTCCCAAAGTGTTCAAAATCGACACCCTAAAATTTTTTAATGTAAAGTGCCACCCCTAAAAAAACCGCTAAAACGTAAAAATCTCAAGTAAAAATGCAAGATTTAGAAAATGTATGAAAGATTATTGAATTTACTTTGAATTAAATATAAAATGACCGAAAGCAAAATGAAAATTGAATGGTAACGAATAAAACGGTAATTAAGTATATGGAAATTAATAAACAAAACTGAACTGAACTTTATTCCTTATGATAGGATTAGAGAAAAATTTAATAAGAACAATTTAAATTCATTTTATTGACGGTCCCGAGCAACAAAAAGGCATTTTACCGATATAGGATCACAAAACAATGAAAAGGGGGGGGGGGGGGGGTGGCACCTTACAAAGAAAAAAAGGTGGCAGTTTACATTTTTATGCCATTTTGGAAATCATTGCACGAGTATACATTTTTTCCTTTTACGATATGCTCGGATATCATTTCGGATTATGAAAAACCATTAAAAATTAAGTTCAACACTGATATTTACCTTAGTTTTTTATAAGTTTTTGGTTACTTTTTCACCGCAAGAAGTTTTTATTTTTAAGTTTTTTCTTAACCAAATTTGACACTTTTTTTTACCCAGACCGTGTTCTTGCGTCTGTTCCCTCAAAAACCAAATTAAAATTGATGTTGTCATATATACCTAAAATGACGGTAGGAATTTTTTTGCTTGGATTGCTGTAACGTCGAAATCGAGCAGGGGTGGCACCTTACAAAGAATTCCCCTATAAGTATGTAGATTTAACAATGTTGTGAACTTGTGAATTGATTTATTGTTGTCGCATGGAAAGGCAGAGCAATTGGTTATACATAGGTTTTTGTGTTTTTTTTTGTGCATGCATATTTTTATTAATCACAATAAGGAGTGTAATTAATGAAGCGCCAGCTGTCAGGGCTATCGTGTATTGTGCAAAACTTCAACTTGCTCGTAGCTCGCGTCAATTTACAATTCACAGTTCCAACTAACGGCTCTCCACTGTAAAAATGTGCTGTCATTGCGCGTTCGCGACTTGCCAAGTGGTTTTGTCATTGCCAAACTGTGATCGGTTATTGAAATGTTTACAAATTTATGTACATATTCGCACATACGATTTCGATCGTATTAAATAGTTATCGCTTAATCCTTTTCACGCACATTCGCCACCAGTGCGACCAGCGCGACGGCAGCCCAATCGCATTCAATCAATCGAACAGGTTTCCGCGCCACTCAGCCGCCTTTGTCATTCGCTGATCGCCGAAGCGGTAAACAGATGATGTGATCGCAAAGCGGCCGACATTAAGGCGAAGGCAAGGCTCGAAACTATGAAACACATGAAACACTATGCGGATGCGTCAATTGCCTTGAAAAGAGCGCTGGCGGTGGCGATGGCGGTGGCGTTGGTGGCCTCCGCATTCATCTCCGACGTACGTTGGGTACAGCCGGCCAGCAACATTGAGTCGAGTTGAGTGACAAGTCTTTGCGCTGTAGCGCTGTCAGTTCTGATCTTCAACAAGCCAACACACACACACGCACACATGCAGATAACATAAATTTGTTTTCGACTATTGGAAAGCATCAAAAGCACACTCCTACCGTATGGATGATTTGGTGCTCATGCCGTTTGGCTTATTAGATTCGGGCCCAAAATAAGATTGACGAGTCATCGATCGGATTACGCCACCTACGAGAACCAGCACATAGGAAGCAACAGAGCAACCAATAATCCGTTACATTGACACCTTGACTTTTTGACGGCTAGTTGCCCAAAAACGTTTCGAAATGGAAGTGGAAAACGAGACATAAAGCAGTAAGTAATCGCAGGCAAATGCTGCTTCCCAATCAACGCGTAATAATCAGTCTTGAGTCAGTTCGTAATTGGAAAGACACATTGCTTTGGTGCGGCTGCTACGCTCCAACGAAAATGTTCGTGCAACTGCGCGATGATTAATTATGGGCGAATGGATTCTGAACTGCGTAGTGCCGAACTATTCGGTTCGTTCGAGTAGAATCGAAAAGTAAGAATACAGAACAGTGTTGGTACTTTAAGGCAAAGGACACCTAAAATATGTGAAAAGCTGCAAACTGTAAGCCTCCAATTTGCGCTTCTTGCAGGTGCACACAAATTGCTGCTGCGATTTTCTGCAATGTTGCTCAGCTGATTGGTTCGGGATTGGCAGCTTCTTCATGTGGCATGCAGCAATGTGCACATGCCGCCACTTGTGCACTCGGCCTGTGCTGCCGGTTGGCTGCTGTTGTTACTGTCTGCCAGTCAGCACCGGCGGCAGTTGTTGTTTTTGTGTGTGATTTATAGCGAGACGATGGCATGCCTTCGAGTCTCGAATTGACAACACGTTTCAATGCTCGCCACACTCGCACGCAGCCCCACCAATGTTGCCCCCACATCCGCAGCAACCGTCGCAGCCGCAGTGGTCGTCAACGTTGTCGCCGCCGCTGCCGCCTCAACTTCATTGTTTATTTTCATTTCATGACTTTTTGTATTGTTTTTGTTATTTATTTGTGTTTGTTTCCTCGTCATTTTCCTTTCTTTTCATTCGCTGATTCACTTCGATGAAGCGGGCGGGTCTTCTGTAAATAGCGTCGGCAAAAGCACGAAGCGACTCACATTAGGCTGGTGAGCCAATTATGTGCATCGCGCGGCTCGTCGCTCGTTGCGCACAGCTGGCTGGCAGACCCGCCGCCTTCAATGGCGCTGCGCTGTACTGCGCTGAGTTGAGTTGAGCCGAGCCGAGCTGAACTGAGCTGAGCTGAGCGGTGCCCCATACTAAATTATTTTAAACGTTGTCGTTTGCGGTGTATGTAGGAAAGAGAGAGAACCGAGACGTGAAGAGAACAGGAAGATAGGAGGAGATTACACCGGTCGAAGATGGAGATCGCGCACTTACTGAACGCCCGTTGCACATAACATTGTCGATACGAATACAACGTTGTGCACATTTGGCGGCCTGTGACCTGCTGCGGAATTAATAAAGTCTCAAAAAACCATGGCAATTTGTTGCTTTTAATGAAAACAACACAGTTATTAGGAAGTTGGACAAAACAGCGCGTTTGATGGAAATTGGCTTATAGGGTCAGAGCTCTGTTCTAGTAAGATTTAAGGTCGCTTAAAGTCAACATTACAACTCTGTGGGTTGTTTCTGGCTTCTTCAATTAATCGACAGAACTCCCGAGTTGGGTTATTAAATAATAATTTAAGTGTTTTAAAGACATAAAATCTTTGTAAATACAGTCGTGTCTGGGTATAGTGAACACCTCGATATAGTGAACACCCAAATTTTGACATGGAGCCTCTAAATATTGAAAAAAATTTTGAAAGCAATTTCAAGCAAAAAACAAAAAGTGTATTTTGAGCAAATAAAACGAGTTTTTGAACAAAAATGTTAACCTTGAAATAGTGAACAAACTCAATTCTGTGCACAGTCGTTGCAATAATTAGTTCACTATATCCAGACACGACTGTATATGTAAGTAAATTTTGTTTATTTTGTTTAGAGAAGACGAAAAGACTTCTACTTCTTCTTTATGCAGTGGGATTCAAATTCAATTTAAACCCAAATTTATGTTTATATAGATTCAAATTAAAGAAATAAACACTATTTTGTATGATTACAAGGCGGATTTGGGTTTTTAAAATGTTATAAATATATTTAAAAACATACATAAATGCCTCCTACGAATGTTTGCTCTGTTGTTTGGCGGATTATAATACATAATCACAAAAGTCTGTTTTGATATATGTGAATATTTTTCTCTTAGAGATTTGTCATTTCTTGCAGAAAGCCTTAACCCTTTCGCTATTTTGTTGCCATATGGCAACATGCTACTTTGTCGACGTCTGCATCGTCTATGGTTGCAAGAATACATTTTTTTGTTGGTCTTTAGAAGAGTTTGAAGTTTTAGGAAAAATACAAAATTAATAAACTGAATATTTAAGTTTAAAGAAGAGAAGTATACACGTTTTTTTAAAGGTATATCTTGAGATAGTAAAGGAAGAAGAAGAAGACAAAATTAGAGAACTTTTTAATTTGACGTTTTCTTTCAATTTAGATCCTTTTTTTTTTAATTTTGGCTGAAGTAAATGAAGAAATATTCAAATTTTCGTTATGCGTAAAAAGTTTTATGTTTAAGTAATTATTACAGCCACAACGATGTGGTTGCTCTCATAGAAAAACACTCTAAAATACAGGGTCCGAGTATAAAAATTAAAAAATGTCTTATGGAATGTTGCTAATATAACCACATAGAAGCCTAAGACGTAAAATTAAAAATTTTAACTTTCCCTTAAAAAACTTAAAATTTTAACTTTTTCTTTTAAAAACCTGTAGCGAAAGGGTTAAGTTAAAAAATGCGATTCGAAATGTCAGGCTTATAGTTTCTTCACAGACGAATTTCTTTTTATAAAAAGTTAAAAAAGAAAGATGCTGAAAGAACGATTCAGTTTGATAAGGGTAACAGTTGAAGGAGCTCAAGTTGTCCTACAACTAAAGGATAGTAAAAAGCTATAGCTACGTAGAAGCCATTGTGGAAATTTCCCATTGAATCGGGCGATGCAGATAAGGTCGACAGTTCACTGGTTGACCAGGTTTTGAAAAAAAGAGTATCTTCCTGGACAGGGCCGAAGAATGGCATAATAATGTGCGAAATACTCTCATCTTCATCTATCGAGCCGCAGCTACGGTTCATCCAAAGGGAGACTGGGCATGTCTTTCAACGATCCAATGACCCTTTAGCAATTCTACTGTTGAAAGAAAACTCTCATATAATTAATGACAATTCAGCCAGCATTCCTGTTCCAACTTATGAATTAATATACAGATCCCTAATTTTTTGTGGCGCCTATATTTTTTCCAACGAAAGTCCACACTCGCTTAAGTATTGCAATATTTTCCATTGCCATAGGCTTGATTTGTTGAGTTTAAGTTGATTACTTAATGATGAATTTGCTTTAAGCCCCTACACACACACACACACAGACACACACATACCTTGGTGGCCGGCGCACAACCAGCAGCCGTGCAGTTTTCTTGCGCTTATCGCCCAAGTGAAGCTAAATTAGAGGCAAACCGCGCGCGCAGCCAGTGGCCACTCGCTGAAACTAGGGCGACCGGAGGACAAACAATAAGCGTGCCGTGCTCGCAGATGGCAAGCGGCGATTTGCGGATATCGAAAACAAATGGTGCTGCTGCTGCTCCCCAAAAAGATGCAAATACACGATGCAGGTGAGGCGACTAACGGTGCATCCGTTTGCCTACTCGGCCGCAGTGGTCGCATGTCCGTGGCGCGCAGTATCGGCGCATCCGTTTGCTCTTTCACTTTGCAGACGGCGTGCACCACTTTTCACCGGCTGCTACTGCATCGTGTTGTTGGTGCCGTTGTTGACTTTATTGCAAGCAGTGAAATGAACTGCGCTGTGGCAGTGGCCATGGCACCTGAGCGCTGCAATGCCTCCGCAGACCTCAATGACATGCATGCCATGTACGGCTGTCACTGTCCGGCCATTTGATGTGATCGATTTCGTGCCAGAGCCAAGTTAGTTGCTTTCTAAGCGACAAGTGTATGCCAGTGCCAAAGTCACTGCCGGCTGCTGCTGGCTGCTGCGGCATCCAGAGCGTGACACTTTGCGGTGCTGTGGGGTGTTGTTGAGTGGCGCATGCGGCACAAAACCCTTCCAAGCCAACCTACTTGCGCTGCTCGACTTGATGGTTGCCATGAACGCCACTCGAGCCGCACGCCACTTTCTTCTTTCCTACGTAACAAATCACCAGCCGCGCTCGGACAGCGGCTGCCTGACGTGGTGGTGCTTGTATGTTGCCTGTCTGTACGTTGTCCGTCATGCGTGTGGCTGACTGGTGACAAGGTGAAGGGAACACGTCCACTCGAGGCACGATCGCAATTACATGGACACTGGCACAACGGAACGGTGTGTTGCCGCGACCGCTGCCACATGACCGCATTGGGGCGCTTGGCAAGTTGCCCCCAAGAAGTCTGCAGTCGCACTGATCAATGAAGCGAAACTGAGCTCGAGCAAGACGAAGCCCGATCGCGGCAACGCGTCTCAGCAGAGAGCGCCCGAGATGACTGTGTCCGCACAACTGGTAGTGGGCTGGGATCCGGCCAGTTCGGCTGGCGCTCTCGACCTCGCTGCCAGACTCGCTCGTTGCTTGTGGAACGCATTCGACTGCATGCGCCGGCAAAATAGAGCAGCTGCGCGGCATCAGCATCGGCGTCGGCCGAGCGCACGCTCGACGTGCAGCGTACTTGGGCGGAAGATACTCCACCCAATCTCGGATGCGAAGACGGCTAATGGAATGCTGCTGCTGGCAGTCGGCCGTTAGATGCCGACGGTGCGCTGCCGTCTGCTGCGTTCGATTTTCATTGAGCAAAATGCCGTCAGCGTGCGCGAGCAGCGGCTACAAGCTGCGGCCACTTTACTGTGGTCGTTGGTTGCTTCGGTTGCAGCGCATTTTTTATGGTAACAGTTTCAGTTGTTGTCTTCTTCCTCTGTCGGAGCGGACGCAACTGTTGCGGTCGCTGCCGCCGTTGCTGCTGCTGCTGCTTGACGATCTCATTCGGGTGGTGCGACGTTGTTTTTGCTGCTGCTGTTATTGTTTTTGTATATTTCTGTTGATGCTGCTGCTGTTGTTGTTGTTGTTGTTGTTGCTGTTGTTGTTGTTGTTTGTGTTACCGATGTTATGGTGTTGTCTTCTGTTGTGATGTGTTTTTACTACGGTTTTTCGTTATTCTATTTGGTTGTTTTGCTTTTGTTGTTGTTGTTGGTTATTTTGGAGCAGCGCATTGTGTGTCGGCTGCGCGCGTTGGCTGGCCGCCTAATTCCGCTGAGGGTAAACTGAAGCGTTAAGATCGCAATGAATTCAGTACTGCAGCGCGTACCTGTGGAGAATGGTCGTTCGGTGGAGCGACACGGCTAAGAGCTGCTAAACCAATTTGATCGGCCCGTGCGACGGCGACTGCGACTGCGAGTGAATGAGTGAGTGTGGTGCGTCTTTGGGTGTGCGCGCCCAGTGGCCGCAGCGCGCGCTGTCGACTACGAAGACGTTCGCCTGCCACGAACGATGACGGCTGCGGCGACTGCGGCTGCGGCTTTGCGTTTGTTGACGTCGGCGTTCGGCCGTGTGGCATGTAGCGCGAGCGTTGGAGCTGCGCGCTCTACGCGGCTCGGCGCAATTGGCAATTGTTACCATTTCTTCAGTGTGTGGATTGTTCAATTTTTTCTATCGTTGGTTATTGTTGCTGTTGTATTTTATGAATGCAGAGCAAGTTCGCGCTGAGCCGCTACAGCAGCGGCCGGACCATTTACGATGAGCTGAGGCAAATGTATGCGCGCGCGCGTCATCCAGTCAGCAAGACGATCTCCTACTTTACGGTTGTGTTTTGTCGCAACGTCCGGTGGCGCGCAGGATAAATCGAGATCGACGGTGTGTGATTAACGCATGGCCGGACAGACAGCAGCAACAACAGTTGACGTTTGCCGATGTTGGGCGCGCGTGTTTGCGTATGTGTGTGTATGTGTGTGAGTGTTTGCATGTGTGGAAACGTTATATTAAAACGACGCCAATTTCAAATTAATTCTAATAACAGCAATAAAAACAACAACAACAAAAACAACTGCAGCCACTAAGCAGGCATTAAATTTTAAATGGAGTGAATATATTAAAAAAAAATATTGGACGTGCAAAATAAAACTGAATTCAATTGTGAAAACAATGGAAACGGCTGATAAAAGTGATGATAAACAAAACCCAAATAAATAAACACAATTAAATGGGAAGATGAAGAAAGAAAATGGAAATGTCTAAATAATGAAATTAAATAATCCGAAACAATATTACAGAGTGTGGTTGATAGAAACATTTACGAATAGTAGTTAATAATTGAGTGGACCAAATGAAAATCGCAATTCGCAAGGAAAAACAAAACAATTAAAAAATGTATGACTTGTTTTTTATTACAATGAACTAATTACAAAGATATTAATTAATTGATAACTAATAAATAATTAATCATCAATTAATGATTATTCAATTTTTTTTAACCAAAAGTTAAAAACAATTGAATTAATTGACTGAACATAACATTTTGAAGGACTCAGAAATGTTTAGTAAAAACAAGGAAAAATTAAAAATTAATGAAATAAAAATTAATTTAATTAAATTAATTAAATGAAAAAATAATTAAATTAGATTAAAAAAATTAAAAATTAATTCAATTAATCAAATAAATGGATACAAAAGCGAAGAGAGCAAACAATTTTTATTTTTATTTTTTTCATTGATCTACTGAATTTAAAAATGCGCAGCTGAATTGTCATATGGGATTTAAAATGAAACAAAACGAATAATGCAACAAATGTAAATTTAATTCTGCTGACTAAAGTTATTCATAGTTGATTATTAACAAAAATAACAACAAATGTAAATTTAAATTTAAATTGAATCAGTTGACTAAAGTTATTCATAGTTGATCATTAATAAAAATAACAACTAATGTAAATTTAAATTGAATTAGTTGACTAAAGTTCATAGTTGATCATTAACAAAAATAACAACAAATGTAAATTTAAATTGAATCAGTTGACTAAAGTTATTCATAGTTGATCATTAACAAAAATAAATCAAAATTGTTATTAATTACAAGCTTCATAATTTAATTTTAATGTGAAAATACAACAATCAGTTTAATCAAAGTTTCAATATTGACTAAAAATTTAGTCTTAAAATAGTTAGAAACTAGAATGGATTCTTCTTCATTCATTCTTTTAATGATAATTAAATAAATATGCCTGACGGCTGAAGGCCCAGTTGCCAGTGCTGCGTTTACTGTATTTATATAATACATTTTTATTGTATAAATTTTTCAAATAAATAAATAATACATATCCCTCAAAACTTTCTAAGAATTTAAAACTATACAATTTTTAAACTTGGCTTATTTTTCATTGAATGCAAAACAATTAAAAATTCAAAACATTTATAACTTTCGCTCTCCCAGTTCAAATTTATCTGTTCTGATTAGAGGTTAAAAATTCAAATTTAATTTTTTTAACTTCGTCATATTTTTACAGAAATAATATAGAAACATGAAGAAAAACTAATCATTTCATTAACTAATTTTTAATTATTTGCAAATAATCAACAATTAAAAGTATAGTACTAAAAAGAGTACATAACAAATAATTAAAAAATCAAGTATTAACAACTTGACACAAACAAATATTATCAAGCAATCTGCGCCCCATAAAAAAAATTTATTAGATTTTAAATTGAAAGAAATAAAAAATAATAAAAATAAAGTAATAAAAACTAATAAAACAAATATACATAAATATAAGTGATATCAAAAAAAGTAACCCAAGACCACCCAAACATTGAAAGACAGTTTCAATTGCTCACTGTTCGTCTGTCGCACTATTTCCCACCTGCACGCGCGCTTCGCCTCAGCAAACAAAAATGCAAAGCTATGATACAATAATATGTGACAAAATTGTGCTAAATTTTAATTTATTTCAGCTCCCAGTGCCAAAAGTCTAACCTCAAATATACCGAAAATGTGTTCGCTAAAAATATAGAAATTCATATAAAGCCAGCAATTTAGGCGTTTGACATTTTCGCGACATACATATTGGCGCAAACTCCCAAATATATAAATTGGCATTGGCAAACAGCACCGCCAGCTGTCAGCTTTCGTCTCGCGCCCCTCCAGCCAACCAACCCCAACCTGTGCCACCTGTGCTGCGCCGCTCAGACCGGGCACATATGTGCCAAACCCAACGCCAGTAACGTCAACAACAGCCATTCTCGGCCGCGTGTTTGCCCACAGATTGACGTTGTTTGGCATAAAATGTGCGCGCGTTAGTTCCTTGACGTCGCGGCCTGTGTGTGCGTAATTGGCGGTGTGCTGTGTGCGCGCAGCGGCGGAAGCGCCGACCGTTAGGCAGCGTCGTGCCATTACAGCGGCCGCAACATGCAAAATTGTGCCACACGCGTAATTCCGCCTGCAATTGTCAACAACATTACAACTAACTGTACTCGCCAGCAGCAATCGCAGCAGCAGCAGCAACAGCAACGGCAACAAGGTTGCTGTTGCCATCGCCAACGAGCGCGTCATCAGCGACTGCAGCGCCATCGCCGCCAGTCGACGCTCACTCGAGGAAGTGTCAGTTAACGAGCCAAAATCACAACGCACCGCGCAAAGGATGTGCCACCGCCGGCGCTGTTGATTGCGGCACAACAACAACAACAACAACAACAATCAGCGACTAGCAACAATAACCGCTGCAGCAGCACTCGGCTCGGCGCGCTGATAATTTGAATTGTGCGATTTGCGTTTTCTTCCTGCCTGTTGGCGGATTTCCGTTCCGCTTATTGGTGCCCGTTGTGTAATTAACGGTTGACTTGCTGCAACAGCAGCAGGAATTGTGGGAGCGCAGGCGGTGCTGGTGCAACGAGACCAGCGCTTGTTTGCAATTTAATCTGAAACGGTGCGATTCGGTGCTGCAACCTCCAAGCTGTGCGCCTTACGCCACAGCCTTCGCCAATGAAGACGTAAGTAATGCGAGGAAGAAGCAGACATCTACACATACATACATACATACATATGTACATACAACTGAGCGGCACTTGAGTGCTTGCAGTCAAGTTGTTGTTAGACGCTGGCCAACAAAACTGGTACTGGGCAAATGAACTAATAAAGTTTTCACGAGCCGCTTGTCCACAGTGCGAGAAAAACGTATTAGTGAGATGGCTTAGAAGTTGTTAGGCAAAACGATGCCATCCGGTTCGAGTTTCACAGCAAAATTGGATATGACGTTTCGGTTGGGGAGTGGTGCAATGAGTTGGTCAATTAATTAGTCAATTAACAGTTGCAACAACAACAACAACAACAACAACTGACCTGAGTGCAAGAAGTGGTCCAGTTGGCTTTCGAGCTATTCGAAGTGCTAACTTAGGATTAGGCTCGTCGTTTTGAATGACCGATTTAAATTCGGTGCCAACTTTTCTTGAGGCACTCTGGAAATTATGGCAGAAACCTGTAAGAATGATTTTTGAAATTAAAAATATTAGTTGAAGTTTTTGCTCTTCTTTCTATGAGAACTTTAGCTCTTCTTCTAATAAGCTGAAACATGTGACAAGAATTATACAAATTCAGTTAGGCATAGTCAAATTACACTACAGCGTAGATAGGATTTTTCGCCAAATAGGTCACACTTGGTTCTGCTTTGCTGTAGTTTCAAAATAGCTGGGATCATTAACCGTAGACCTACATTAAAAAAATCGACTAATCTTAGGATATGGTCGTTTTCGACCCTCATATATGGGAGTTAGTAGAAAAATGAATGTTTATAAAAAGCAAAAAAAACTTTTTGGTAAGGTTTATTCAAAAAATTAAAATAAACTACAATGGAAATATTTATTTGTAGTTTTTTAAATACTTTCAAAGCATTTTACACACACATTTTGCAGATATTTTTTAGGCATCCACAGCAGAGAAGCTCTTTGCTATTTTGACATTGACAATTTGACATTTTATCACAATTAATTTTTTTATTTGAAATAAAATAAATAATAATTTACACTTCTACTTGCGTTTGCTATGAAATCACAATGAAATTCTAATACAAAACGTTCGACACACCGTGCAACAAAAATTAAAAAAATGTTTCACACCGGAAAAAATTCATATAGGCGTGAAACAAGAGACCAAACATAGTAATACTGCGTACTCAGTTTTTGATTTCTACATCCTTACTTCCCCATACTTCAAAATTTTGAAGGGCATACAAAATAAAAAAAAATATATATAAAATACTTAACCTCGTTAGAATATGGCGATATGTATATCAAATGAAAGAGGAAAGGCTCAAGAATTGAAATAAAATTTATTTTTTATCTCGTATTTGTAAAAAAAGGATATAAAAAAGGTCTTTTGAAAACTTTAATCCTTTATATCCTTGAAAATTTATGTAGAATTTTCTTGAAAAGTATGTATGTTAAAACCCAAAACCTCCTTGATGACGTGTCAAAATTTCATTATTCTCGCTTCATCGATTTTGTATCTATGTATTTATTATTTATAACACAATGGGCCACAAGGCCCAAGTGATGCCCTAGAGGCGACCACTTAACCTATTTATTATTTAAAATACTGATAAATAAATTCGAATTTTTGTACTTCATTAGACTTGCAGCTTCCGCTTTTTTTTTAATAACTTTCGAACCAATAAAGTTAGAGTAATAAAACTTTGACACGTGATCAATGAGATTTTGGGTTTTAACATAATTACTTTTCAAGAAAATTCTTCATAAATTTTCAAGGATATAAAGGATTAACGATTTCAAAGGACTTTTTCCATATCCTTTTTTTACAAATAGATAAAAAATCAATTTTATTTCAATTCTTGAGCCTTTCCTCTTTCATTTGATATACATATCGGCATATTCTAACGAGGTTAGGTATTTCTTATATTTTTTTTATTTTTTATCCCCTTCAAAATTTTGAAGTCCTTTTAATAGGACAAAGGATGCAGAAATGAAAAACTAAGTACGCAGTATTACTATATTTGGTCTATAGTTTCACGCACATATGCATTTTTCGCAGTGTGAAAAATGCTGTCGCACGGTGTAACGGGTCGAAAACGACCCAGATCGACAAAAATTACACAAATTAAAAAAAATGCAAGCCAACCTAGTTTTTAAAATATGAAACGGTTTGATATCGATAGATAACAGTCCAAGTAAGAGTGTTATGAAAAAACAGCTGAAAAAACAAATTTAAAAAATATTAAAGGTCCAAATAAATTTGGTCAAAAACGACCCCAACGTGGGCCTACGGTTAAAAAATAATACTCAACACTAGTTATAAATCCCCTGTTATTATTGCATTCCATGGAAATATATGGACTCAATACATTTGAGTTGTAAACAACAATTTTCGCAATATAGATCTCAGATAATTGCAATAAATTAAGCGCTAAGCAACAATATTTCATGCAAATTGAATTTGTAGAGTTTCGAATGCAAATTTGCATAAAAACCAAACAATTTGTTAAATCACCCTCTACGTCATTACAAACCAAGTCTAAAAGGGTGAACCTGAATCGTGAACCAAACGTAAAGTTTTCTAGTGGGTTTTTCAAAAACTGTATTTTTTTTTTCGTCTTTTGAATATTGTTTAAAAATGTTTTCACCCTCATAGTTTTGCCAAGTAGCCATCATTTTCCAACATTTAACAAACCTCTTCTTGAATTGAGCTCAAACTAGGACAATGTCATACAAGCATCTAATACTCGATGCGAAATTATTCAAAATATTTTTAGCAGCTTCGAGCTCTCGTTGTGACGGTTGCCTTGAGGTCCATAACTACAACGGCACTGCCCACATAACACACCTTCGGCGCGAAAGACTCCACGGCATCTCATAAATAAAATATTCAGACTGTCTAATCAGAGCAGAATCGAACGGCAGCCACCAGTACGCATCATCCGTGCGCCGCGGAGACTGCACTCGTACTGGCCGCCAACGGTCGTCTATGTATAATTTCGAATGCGTTCGCTGTGTGGCTGTGTGTGCGTGTGTGGATGCCAATCAAAATGCAGCCAGCACATTTGAATTGTTGAGCAGTTTATGTAAAAGATGCATCAAGGCGCGAAAGTAGAATAACGCAGCCAAAGTCATAACTGCAGCTGTGCAACGTTCGCGGTGGTGTTTACCCCCCACACACATTCTGATGGCACGAGCAAAACACGAGCAACACGATACACTTAAAGCAACAACAATGCCAGTTATTTGGCAGCGATTTGTTGTTTTTGTATTTCACAACTTTCATTTCATTTGAATGCCCGTTCGATTTGCATTTAACGGGCCATAAGAGCAAAAATCAGCCATGAAAGCTTGCACGGACAGACGCACAGACAGACGGCGAATGGTTGCGAATTGTGTGATTATGTGCTCACCCTACAAATGGGCTGGTGAAAAGCCGCTTTCAATTATGGCCCAATGAAATCTCTACGCGGCGCACAGGCTGCGGCTGCGGCAGTGGCGGTGGCAGCGTCGCAACCGCGCAATCATAGCTAGGCAGGCAAACATAATCGCCATCAAGGCGAATTAACGCTTCCGGTTGTGCACAATTATCGGTTAAGCTGAACCTAAACAAAATTACTTGGAGCGCAAAGTGGCGTTTGTGCGGCATATTAGCCTGCGATTTCCCACATCGAAGCCGCATGTGAACATTGGCATTATGTGCTCTTCGCCTCGCTGCCAATACCGTTCAAGCCGCGTTAGGCCGCACCGCACCAATGCAATTGCCAAACATTTTCGGCACACACTTTCGAATGGATGAGCACTCAGCACTTTCATTTGCCGCCGTTTGAGCATTTTCTCGAACGCATCGTGCGCCGCACGCCGTCTTAATGAAAACGTGTAGTCCGAGACCATCAGCGCATCCACGAAATCCATCAGCCGCTGTAGTCGCTGGTGAAGGCCAACGCTGGCGCTGCACATTTCCTTAAATTGAAACAATTTCCACGCTATCAAATAATCGCATTACGTCGGCGATTTGTAGCTTCATTCATTGCTCGCTGCCGCCGCTGCGGCGCTCCCCCTTCACTTGTTGCGGTAACGTCTCATTTGTCAATGAAACTAAATTAGATGCCATATCCAAGTGTCGTTTGCACTTGAGTTGACTTCAAGCCTGCCCAAAGACAGACGCCAGCAGCAGCGAATAGATGCTGCAAAGACAAACAATTCGAACAACAACAACAGCAGCAGTGGTAGCAAAATAATGAAGAAAAAATGAAATGATTTGGACAAAAACAAAATTGTTAACCGTATCAACGCTGATGAACTTTTCAGTAAGTACGCTGATTACAATGGGAAATAATCCCACAAATTGCTTTAAGATTCATTGCAAATCAAATGAAGTTATAAAGGCGAGTGCGCACGACACTCGATGATGACCTTGGACCAAAAAAACAGACAACAGACTAAGCGAACACACAAAAAAACCTATGAAAGAAAACTATGAAAAAGAGAAGAAAAACGAATGGAGGAAAAAAGAAGTGTAATCGTTAGCCATGGTGACGCTTAACTGTACGAAGCCACACATGAACACACACACACACACACGAACACGTGTTGGGGATGTACGCGTGCAAAACTCGAGAACGAGATGTTCAGGTCTCGGAACCACATTGCGGGCATTCCTCTAATTTACTATGAGGAATCGGTTTTAGCTCAGTTGTGATTGAACTTAACCCTTTCGCTACAGGTTTTTACTGGGGAAAGTTAAAATTTTAAATTTTACGTCTTAGGCTTCTATGTGGTTAAATTAGCAACATTCCATACGAAATTTTTTAATTTCTATACTCGGACCCTGTATTTTAGAGTGTTTTTCTATGAGAGCAACCACATCGTTGTGGCTGTAATAATTACTTAAACATACAACTTTTTACGCATAATGAAAATTTGAATATTTATTCATTTACTTCAGCCAAAATTAAAAAAAAGGTATCTAAATTGAAAGAAAACGTCAAATTAAAAAGTTCTCTAAGTTTTTCTGCTTCTTCTTCCTTTACTATGTCAAGGTATACCATTAAAAAAACGTGTATACTTCTCTTCTTTAAACTTAAATATTCAGTTTATTAATTTCGTATTTTTCCTAAAACTTCAAACTATTCTAAAGACCAACAAAAAAAATGTATTCTTGCAACCATAGAGAATGCAGACGTCCACAAAGTAGCATGTTGCTGTATGGCAACAAAATAGCGAAAGGGTTAAGTTGTGACTCAAGCAATTTTTATTACTTTTATAATATTTTTATTTTGATTTTGAGTTCAAAAATTACACGTTTGTAACTGGTCTCTTTCATATTGGTGCTACAGGAACCTGATTTGGTTCTGTCTAGTGTCCGACCGAATATTCGGTTTCGGTTTCGGCCCAAATTGTGGTTTCGGTTTCGGTTTCAGTTTCAGTTTCGGCCGAAACCGAAACTTTCTAGAATATTTTTTACATTTTACTGTGTAGCGAGTGAACAGTAAGTTAGTGCAGCCGAGCAGATATATAGTGAAAGGATGAGAATAGGAATTTGGATGCCACCAATGTAAATAAACTTCCTTTTTTAGAATATAATATTAAATGATTTAATTTTGAATATTAGCGACTAAGGTACGAAAGGGTAACTTATTTATGTTTATGTTTTTAAAAAATTAATTAATTGTTTTGTTTGTTGTTGTTTATTAACCCTAATTCCCAGAAGGGAGCCTCACAGTCTCACTAATGGTTCCAAATGGTGATAAATCCAAAAGATTTCCGATTCCATTATTTTATGTAATCCTCTAATGGAATGTTAGAATTATAATGCATTATAAAATTTAACATTTTAGACAGTTCTTGTACTTTTTAAACAAATGTTTTCAGTAATTTAGCTAATATAAGCCTGACAGTCTCACTTCTGGGTTTACTTTACTTTTAAAACTCTGGGAATTAGGTTTAATAAGTATTTATTTATGTTTGTTTTTTTGTTTGTTCTTTATTTACTTAAAGTAAAATTCGTTTGTTGAAGATGGTGATTTTGATGTTTTAATTTTTATTTCCACTAGAAAGTTTCGGTTTCGGCCGAATATTAAAAAAAAACCGAAATTCGTTTTCGGCCCAAAAACCTGGTTTCGGTCAGACACTAGTTCTGTCCTTCATGTTCATTAGTGAATGAATTTAGTTTGACACATGGAAAGGCATTAAATATCCACTGGTTTGTTTAGATTTTATAGTGCTTGGTACTAGCTAAACTACTGAGTCATGGATTCGAAAACTCACTCAATGTCAAATAAAATGTTCAGTAAAGTTGCTTTACACATTAAAGTTTTATGGGTTCAACCACTCGAAACAGAGCGAACAAGGCTTTCAGCAGTATTGATCGGCACATTAGAAAATGATGGGTTTAAATATTTACTCGAACCCCATCAAATAAGGCTCTCAGTAATATTGCACCACATTAGTGGGTAATGAGCTCGAATACCCACTCAAACAGTATCAAAAAAAGCTCTCAGCATACAATGGAAAACCTTTTAAAATTTTTATTATCTATTTCAAATAATTATTTTCAACCTCATTCTGCCAACTTTAGTAATGCAATTACTTAATGAACGGTAATTTTGCAATAAGAAAATGTCGCAATTGCCAAAACGTCGTAACATTGTCATCTCTAACACGCATCGGCATAGGTCCGTGCTTTGTTGTTAATTTAGTGATTCTTTTTTTCACATCTTTTTCATTGCTTACATTCCGACGAGCACATTGAGTGCTCATAAATGGCCAAGTGGCCAAAATGGAGCATGACAGAGAGCCGCTTCTGTTTTTAGGCAGCAACAAGCGAGCGCAATACTCGGCCTTCTTAATGATAGCCAATTTGCGCAGTAAAATGTTCCGGCAGACAGGCACCGCGACCAATCGGACGACACTTGGCCCGCTCGAAAATCGCACAAATGTGTGCCATAAAAGCGCATTATAAATTGCGCGCCGCCGGTGAAGGTGACAGTTCACCTTCATAAAAAGTGCCGTTGTTTTAAGTCAGTGTGTGTGTGTGCCAAACCTTACAGCCAGATTTTTAAGTGTAGCTCTTGAATGGGGGCCGCTGCTGCCTGCAAATACAATTCACAAATTAACCGGATGCGCATTCAATGGCCGCTTCAACTTCAATGGCCCCTCACGCTTTCAAATTTTTTGGTGAATCCGCTAACGCCCGCAACATGGCGGGCGCGTTGCCTTCGCCTATTGCGGACAATTTGCTTTTGAGCGCATTTCATCGCGATTGCAGCAAGCAGCATACCAACAGGCACCGTCGCGCCTGCACTCCCCGCTCCGCACTCGCGGCAACTAATGTCGGCTGCTACTGCCCACTGCCAAATGTGGCGCATTAAAGTACGCCACAGTGCACTGCACTGCACTGCACAGTGGAGTGTGCTGAGGCGCAAGTTGGCCGCGACTCTTTTTGGCGGAATTTATGTGCGCTGGCGTACAATACGATCGCACTTTTAGTTCGTACATCATGCAGCAATTGTTGCCGTATGCACTTTTTACAAACAACAACAGCAACAACTGACAGCAACCGTAACACAGCAGGAAGGTGGTGGACGTTTTGCCACAACGCTCACGCCAACAGTAGCGGCCAAGGCATATCGAGCTGCGCGTTCGTTTGGCCACTACGCAGGGATAGCATCTTAATAGCCAATGTGGCAAGTGGCAAGCGGCAAGCGGCAGTCAACAGCGAGCAATTGCAAAAGCAATTGGAGCACTTTCACTTTGCGCGTCGTTGGAATTTCATTGATTTTCTAGTTTGTTTTTTTTTTTTAATTTTGCAACTGAAGCTGATGTGCAGTGTAAGCACCAGCACCAACAGCAAAAGCAGCAACAGCAGCATCATCATAATCATCAGCACAGTTGCCACTGCTATTGTGGCCAGCGGCAGCAACAACAAGTTGTTGGCGCTGTGTTGTTGTGTTTGCTGTCGACGCTTGAAAAATCGCTTGGCAACTGTCATATAATACTAAAAGCCTTCAAGCGTCAAGAGGAGGCATCGGCAAGCAACGTATTGCACCTGTCCACTGTCAATATTGCTTTACGCCGTGTCGCTACAATGGATTCGAGACGGATGAGCTGAATGACGAGAGTTTTTGTCAGTCCTTTTTCGCTGTCAGACTAACAGCAGGAGCTGTAATATTTTGGGTAGAATAAATAACATTAAATAATATTTATTTGTATTAACAGTGGGTGAGTGATTAATGTGATAGATCACAGGTTCGAAGAGTCTGTCTCGATTACTAACACAGCAAACCAAGAAAACTTTCTGCTTTTGGTGGCTGTTTTCAGCAACCAATGGAAAAAGTATGAGTAAATAAAAAGTCTTTGAAATGCTTTTGAATCAGAGCCAAAGCTGCATTGTCAATCATAGATTTTGGGTAGCATTCACAAGTAAGATTCTTCGAAGAAAATCGTTGGTCTGACGTATACGAAACTACTTCGAGACGGTCACAAGGTCACAGTTTAGTATTAATCGAATAATTGACCATGTTAAAGCTTACTTTAGAATCTGTCTATTAGCTCTTCAGACTAACATTTACATTCTCGCCAAAAAATTGCATATGATACTTTTAAATCTTTTCTTCTTCCTCGGTACTTACCTCTAAACTTAATTTTCGACAAGTACTTATTTGCCAAATATTTACTACAAATTTCATGACGATTCAATGATTTAAGGCTTTTCATTTCACATAAAGATAAGATACGATTTTGGGTAGCATTCACGAGTAAGATTCTACAAAGAAAAATCGTTGGTCTGAAGTATCCGAAACTACTTCAAGATGGTCACAAATTGTTCAGCAGTTTAGTATTAATTGGATATTTGACCAGATAAAAACTAACATTACAATCTGTCTATTAGCTCTTAAGACTAACATTTACATTCTCGCCAGAAAATTTCTTACTTTTGAATCTTTTAAAGCGGTTCTTACCTCTGAACTTAATTTTCAACATGAACTTGTTTGCCAACTATTTACTCCAATCTTCATGACGATTGAATGATTTAAGGCTTTTCATTTCACACAAAAACATTGTTAAACTTTTTCCTTCAAAACAAACAAAGCACTTTGCCTTTGCTGCACACTTTGTACCATAAACCACTCCTTTGTACTTTTTTTATTAACTAAAAAAATTGAACTCGCCGCCCCATATAAGTCTCACAAATATCATTGCGCCCCACTATTCTGGCTTGAGGCTGTTTTAGTTTATTATGGAAAACGCATCATCGAGTTTATTGTGTTTGGTAAATGAAAATGAAAACTACAACAACAATGACAACAACACTGTGGCAAAATAAAAACAAACAATTGCAGACAAACAAACAAACAAATGTAATATTAGAAAAAAAATGGCAATTCCAAACCAGACTATCAAGTTAACTGCGACCAAGAAGAAAATGTGTGGATCGCTAGTCGATCGGTGTGCTGGCTGGCTGGTTGGTTGGTTGGTTGGTTGAATGGTTGCTGGCTGTTGGCTTGGGAAAGCATTCGCACTGGCGATTTCATGCACAATGCAGAAAAATTGCCGCTGTTACACTTTTCGACATTCATTCATTACGATGCAGTGCGGCACTCGTCGCTCGCTCGCTTGCTGTCTGCCTGCTGGCCGTTGCATGTTGCCTGCCGGCTGGTCGCTGTTGGCTGGTGGCTGTTGGCTGCGCGCTCGTTTGTGATGAAAATTGAAACAATTTCCGATGTCACTCTCACTTTTTATATTCATAGCAAGCGGCAACAGTTGCAACACTTGTCCACTGGAAAGTGCATCAGCAGCAACAACAACAACAACAACAACAGCAACAACTGTAACATCAACAGCAACAGCAAATGGTATCAGCATTGCCAGCAGCTGCCAAGCTGTCGCATGCAGCTTTTGCTTTTATTGTTGGTTTTCTACGTTGTTGTTGTTATTGCTTTGATTTTGTTGTCGCAGTGCGCAATAAATGCAACAACGTCGCTGCAACTACACGTCCGAGGCGATGCTTCTATTTTGGTTAGGCTGGCTGGCTGTCCGGCCGATTGGGGGTTTCGAGTTGCGCCACTGCGCCGCCGCGTCGTCGCATCACCGGTCGGGCTCGTTAGAGCGCGCGCGTTAGATTCGCGACGGCCCGTGTGCCTGTTGCCGATCCTGCTGCCGCCAGCAGCATCATCCGCGCGGCCGAGCGTTTGTTATCGTTTCTGTACGCGCTGCTGCGGCCGCTGCTGATGTAACAAGGTTTAATTTTCCATTTGAGTGCATGGAATGTTTTCTTTGGATTACTCTCGTTTTTCATTGTTGCGGTTGATTATGCTGCGCCGCACTGCACCACATTGCACCGTAATGCTGCCATCTTGCTGGCTTGCGATGCTTGTTGTTGTTTCAGCCGTTGTCATCGTTGTCGTTGTCGCTGTTGTCGTCGATGTTGTTGACGGTGACGGCAATGGTGATGTTGATGGGTTGCGTTGGTTTCTTTAAATGAATTAAAATCATTTTAACATGACGGCGGTAATTTCTACATTTTTTGCCGCTTCTTTCTCTTTCGCCGCCATACGCCGACCGCATTTCGGCTTTGTCACCACCGCAGAGCGTGCATTCACTCTTGTTGCATTTGTTTTCCGCCGCAGCGTTGCGCGATGCCCACATCTTCAGCTGTTGCCGGACACCTTAGCCGCAGCGTCGCACCACCGCATCCAGCAAACTGTTTATGGCGTTGACAGTGATTTCACTTTTAATACCCTTCTCCCAAGAGGTCGCGCATTTTGTGCAGTATTTGTGCACTAAATGCAGCGAAACGTTTCATAAAACACCAACAGCGGTGATCACCAAGTTTTCGTGGTGGCTGTATAGTAGCTGCCAATGATTAGTTGTAGCTCCCAGCAGACCTGTTCGCCGATGACCGGCGATGATGAAAAATAAATTATTTGCAATGAAAGCACCAAAGCGCCGACAAAGGAATCGTTTTTGCATTGGAGGATCTGCCGCTGAGCTGAAACCCCCATAAAATAGCAAGGAACCAGTTGGAATTTTCTGGTCTGTAGATGAGAAGTTAGACTTGAATTCAATATGCTTCAGTTTCAGTTATCTTTTGGGTAATGGAGATAGAGAGACGTGGATTCACATACCAACTTAGACAACAATTGCTTCTCGACACCTGCACAAATATTTTCAACTGAGGCTCTTTGTTTATTTATTTGTAATACATTAATTTTATTGCTTATATTTAAATAAATAAATAGATTTTTCGACAGCTGCACTCTCAGAAAACAATGTCAGTTATTTACATAGTCTGTCACATATATAACTGGGACGGCGGATTGACTAAGAGACTAACAGCCCTGCGAATAGAATACACAAAGTATCAACTGTCATCGTGATGAATCTTGTGACTGAGCTGTAAGATCCACCTTACCCCATTCGTCCGAGTGCAATGGATGAGACCCACATTGGTTTTTTATGCCGATTTCAAATGGCAATTACGATACTTTCCCATAGATATTTTACAATTCGAGGTTGGGCATCTATATATATATAAAATATAAATATATAAGATGATGAAGAAGATAAAGAAAGTGGATGTACAATATGTGTGTAAGCGCATCACGCTCAAACGGACCGGCCGATTTTCATGGGGTTTTTGTTCGATTCGCCTTGAGTTAGTTCAGGTTTACGGCAAAATAAGATTATGGCAAAATAAGAAAATCTATTGGAAAAGTCGGAAAATCCCTGCCATATTTGACCGTGAATTCTGAACATTTGTAGACGATAACTTTGGAACTATAAGTCGCACATCAATTAAATTCACTACGAACTTACAATTTAGTCATTTCCTTCGACAGAGCGAATGGGGCGAGTATTGGACGATGGGGCGTGGCACCACCCATACAAGCCAAATCTTAATAATGGAATATCTTCGAAATTGTAAGGTGCACAGCATTAAAATTTAGTACAGCGTCGTCCCATAGATGAGTCATTATACTGGTAAGATTTGATGGGCGTTAGACAAGGGGCGTGGCACATTTATGGTGACCCAAATATTCCGTTGAACATTGGCTTCATTCGCACAGCAATGAAACTTACCATTTTTTTTCCACAGAGGGAGTGGTGCAGGTATTGAACAAGGGGGCGTGGCGTAAGTAAAAATGATAAAAATTGGCATGGTTCAAGCGCATTTCATTTCTAAATAAATCAGTAAATCAGTAGTTCCTAATTTAGTTGGTTTTCTTCGTCAATTTGCATCGCCATCTCGCGCAATTCATTACCAAAAAAAAAAATGTAGTGCGGGGCGAAGTTCGCCGGGGCAGCTGGTTTTTTATATTTTAAAATTGGCCATGGTGGAGAACCAATTTTGAAGTTGGCGGTCACTATTTATTGCTTTAGAGCGCATGACATTTATTTATTTATTTATTTTTCGTGTATTAAAATTTCCCCAAAGTATCGATTCCAAATACGCAAAAGTACTCCCGCCCACAAATCCGTTACTTGCCTACGTCCCACAGTGTAGCGAGTGTGGCCAAAAATACAAAAAGTCGATGTTGCAAACATGATATTTTTCTTACATATATGTTGAGGTAATACTTCCAATAAGACAAATCCAAAATATAAAAAAAAAATAATATTAAATGTAGGCAGCAGCCATCCACAAATTTGGGCCTTTTGTTGGAACACATTTTCGCCAGAGCAACTCACTATTTTTATGCTAAATGTAAGTCGAATTTTTAGCTTACAGGCACTAAGTATGGATACAAATTACATACGTAAGAAAAATATAGAGTTCGGGCAAGTAGGCACTACTTTTTTTATCTTGCTTTGATCAGCATATGCAAAGTTACGTTGCTTTCAAAAAACACGCTCTATATCACGAAAAGTGAGAAAAATCGCAAACTTTGGGAGACGATAAAAAAAAAACGTCTCCATGCATCTCTCAAGTGATTAGTGCAAAACAAAGGCACAAGTACGGTCTTTCAAATAAAAAAAAAATTAGCTGCGTCGACTTGCGTCCCCACCTAAAAATTTACTGTTTGTAGTGGCACTTACAGTCAAAATTTGTGATTTTTTCGAAGTATGGCTTGCGACGCACAATGAAAGCAGTGGCAAAACAGCTGCTACAATGGTGAGCTATATAAAAGACAAGGTGGGCACTTTGTTTGTATCATCAAAAGTAGGCAGAATGCCACGCCCATTTTAAAAAACTAAACATTTGTACCAAAACAACACAAACTGGGAAAAATTAATACACGAATTCATAAAGGAAAAGTTTTGGTCACTCAATGAATATGCTGCAGCTGTCACGCCCATTTTTAGGGTTTTATAAAGCTTACAAATTAAAATCACATCGAAGAAGAGTATTGTAAACAGCCTTCTAAAAAAAAGTTGTAGTTGTAGTAAAATGCGAATATTTTTTAAAGTAGGCGTGGTATACCGCCCATTTTTAGTGTGAGCTTTTAAGTCATTATTATAGGCACAAATAAAAAATTTCATAATTCTATCACTAATATTAAGCAAGTTATTTCAATATTACATTTCCTTTCGTATGGGAGGTGGGCGTGGCAGTGGTCCAATTTTAATGATTTTTTGCAAATTTCTTAATTTCGACCACGAAAACGATCTCACTAAGTTTCATCGAGATAGAACAACGCTAAGTATTTTTGGCCACGGCTTATATGGGATCGCGACACTGTGCGTCCCTGTGTGTCTACATTTTCTTCCCCACAAACAAAATACTAGAGCGGCATCGCACAAACCTTTGGCAGACCTTCATTGGCTGTTTCGCTTCTTCTTCTTCTTCTCTAACTTGCAGCCAGTAGTGTCAGGCGGCGGCATAAAAGCGCTCAAGGTCGTTGCTAGGTCGCTGCCACAGCCATAAGTGTACCGGTTGCAATTGTGCCGCAAGCACCTGCCGCTTGCGACTTGTTGTGGGAAATTGCTGAATTTGCCAAACGCTCGTAAATTCTGCGCGCTTTAGTTCCCAGCGCCGTGCCGCCTGCTGTATGCAAATGCACGCGACGAGCGCGTCCGCGCACTGCCAGTGCCCATTCCCATGCCCAGCGATTAAGCGCTCTAAACGCTCGACGTTCACAGGCTCAACACAGCGGCTGTCCACCGCGCAGCCAAGTGAATGCCGCACATTAGACGCAGCAGCCAAATGATGTGCGCAACGCAACGCCTGCGACCTTAGAACAATTTCGCGCATTGCACAACCGCATTTTGCAACAATAGTTCTATTGTTTGGACGATGCGGTTGTCTTGCCGCGCCGTGATTTGCGCTGTTACAACGCGGTTGGGATGTTTTGGCGTGTGACAGTTTTGAGGTGACAACTTGCCGCTGCAGGTTCTGTCAGCGTTTTGCCAACACATAAGCAGCCCAACTGTCGTTGTACAAAGTGTACAATTAGCGTGGCGTTTTGTTAAGTTGCTCGGCATGAATTGCGATCTGGTTGCACGTAGTATCTGCTTGATCTCCATTGCGATTGCAACATGATCGCGTAACATAATTGATGTTAAAGTCTTTCCGCCGAAAAGTTGCCGCTTGGCAGCCGTCTTATCGGAATTTCCGAAACTGACTGACAGATGTTGCAAATTGCCATGTGCTCAATTCGGAAGTCGTTAATTGCTTATTACAGTGTGCAACACATATTTTCAGCTCTTTGGCTTTTCAAATAACCGACGATGGACGTTTGCGGTCTACTTTTTCATTGGTGTTTGAAATAAACAATTGGTTGGGGGTTTTTGCAGAAGCAGTAAAGAAGAATGAGAAGCAGATATAATCCATGATAGCATGGATTATATCTGCTATACCTTCTATTCAGATAAATTTCAAACATTAACTCTTTCGACCCCAAAGTTGTCTGAGAGCAACTTCACCTATTTGTCATCTTTCATTTCATTTCATTTCATTTCATTTTGCAAAAGCTACGATTGATTTATGGGTTTTATTTAAATAGGCACCAACAAATTAATATTTTTAGAAGTGCATTCAAAGCAAATTACAAAAATGTTACTGTTATGCCCAAAATAATTTCCAATCATTTGCAGCGATATCAGGGAAAGTTTGTGTTCTAATTGAAGTCTACGAATTGAGTGCGTTTGATCAAAACCCTGTTTCTTTAATAATGCTTAAATAAAATCAAAAAGTGATAATTTTGTATTTTTCCATAAATACCAAATATTTTTTTTGTAATTAAAAAGTATTGATACAAAATTTATTTAACCCGTTTTAAGCTAAAATTGTTCAAAAGTAAACTAGCTCTAGAACTCTAAGAAAGAGGCGTGGCGACTTCAAATGTCGTGTGCACATTTCTTAGGCAAGTGTTTCATGATTTAAATACCAAAAAGTAATATCGAGACACAGAGTAAAATTTGTGGTCGAAAGGGCTGATTAGATGAAAAAGTAATATTTCAATGGATAGGCTGGTTAGATTTATTCAAATAGGAAAAAGTTTTCCAAGGTGGATTTTTTGTCAACGAGTATATTTGCTGATTGATCAGTTAAATTCTTCCATTAAATTCTTGAGAATACTAAATCCTCAGCTTATAGAGAAACTCTTTATTTATTTGCATTTTATTTACTTGCAATTCTTCTCACCTAACCACACACTTACAAGTTCTGACTAAGCGAGTAGGAATTTTTCACAAATCCAACATTCTCCTCCTTTTAACGTTCGCTGCTGTCTTCCCGTAGCAATGTCGTTTGTTCTACGCTTCACCGAAAAGCCTCTCACCGGCCGAGCTTTCGCTTTCCGCTGACAGCGCGCTCGCGAGGTCAGCAAAGACGTCATGCAACACGGTTGTCATCGCTCGAGTGAAAGCAAGCAGTCGGCGACGCGCCCAGCTATGGCCTCCACCTCCTTGCCAAAGTCGTCAGCGCGCGGCCGCTGTCACATTACGGAAGCAACTCCGTAATTACTGCCTTCGATCGCTCACAATTTAGTCGGCGTTGTGTTCATGCGATCGGCCGCGTTTGCTGAGCACCAAACTGTGCATAGTTGAGCCACATGTTTTCTCTGTTTTGGGTGCAAGTTAAATATTTAGTCGGGGAGTGTGTGCGAGTTGTGGAATATATCAAATGACAACAACTAGATCAACACAGGTTCAAGCCGACTACCTAAAAACGCGATGGCACACTACGTTCAGCGAGTTCTAACAACTGTATGCACACGTCTGCATGGCCATAAATATGTATGTGTGTGTATGTACATTTACATATGTGCAGTCTATTTACAATACGTCTGACTGTCTCTCTAATCAAATACAAAATGTTTGTGACTAGCAATGGTGATAAAAAAACCATGTTGGTTAGCTACTTTGACAATGTTCCAAAAATAATTCGAAAAAGTTTTAAAAATAAACTGTATTTGTTAAGCACACAAAATTATGTTCTCAATTTTATGCTAAATTTAAATTTATTTTTCACTTTGATATTTAGATAAACTCGATCGATCGATCATCAACAACCCGAATTAGAACAACAAAGCATCAAGCAAACAAGCCATTTTCACACAGAGAAGCTGCACGAATCGAACTGGAACTGGCACTAGTGATTCTAGAACAAGTAGAAATTAGCCCGTAATGAGAGAAAAGGACCACTCTCCGAGAAAAATGCTGCCCAGCCCAAAGCAAGGGTCCGTTTATCCAATGTTAGGCCTCGTGCCCACCACCACGTATGCATCGCAAGTACCTTACGACCTGTCCGCGACGGCGCGCACCGCCAGCGCCTCGCTGTCGTCGCCGCTCTCGCTCACCATATCCGCCTTAAGTCACAGCCACAAAGAGGTCAAAGTCCGCAGACGCTGCAGCAGCTACGACCAGCCGCTCGACCTGCGGCTGGCGCACAAGAAGCTCGACTCGCCCGCCAACGATCTGTCGCCGCTGGAGGATGAGAACAGCAACCTCATATACAGCGCGTCCAGCTGCGGCAATTCGGCGTGCGCGCTATCGAAGATCAGCGCCGGCCACAACCACAACCACAGCCACAATCACAGCCTCAGCCGCGGCCACAGTCGCGAGGACAGCGTTGGCGAGCCGGCCGCGGAGAAAGAGCTGAACAACAACCAGCCCGCCGCGCAGGATGGCCACTGCGAATTCGATAGCGCCGCCGGCAAGCACAAGCATCGGCAGCGCTCGCTGAAGATGGAGCTGGGCATCAAGTGCCCGCCGCTGCCCGATTCCATGCAACTGAGCGCCATGGAGCGGCTGCCGTTCGTGTCGTCCGCACTGCACCCGACGCTGCTGGAAGCCATGGCCAAGGCCATACCACTGCCCTACCGCAATCCGTTCGTGCTGCCGCGACCGCCAGCCGGCAGCGCGTTCCCCTTCCTACAGGCGCCCCTGCAGAAGGATGTGCTGCCCAGTGCAGCGCAGTTGGCTGCCGCCTCGGACGCCGCCGCCGCCGCAATGGACTTCAATTTCGAGGCCAGTCGCAGCACGCTGCCGGATATGTTGGCGCGCAACGCGCACGTACCGCCGAACACCAACACAAATCACAACGCCACCACCGTTGGCAATGCTGCGCACGGCAACAACGCCGCAACGCTTTCGCTGCCGCTGCCCAAGTCGCAACACAGCAACCAGGCCACACACCACATCCGCCAGCACAACAGCACCAGCAGTGGCGGTGGTGGCGGCGGCGCTAGTGGTACCGCCAACAACAAGAAGTCGACGGCCAACGCCAACCGGCCGCCCATGTCGCCCGCGCCGCCGCAGTACAAGAGCAAGGACCGCTACACCTGCAAGTTCTGCGGCAAAATCTTTCCGCGCTCCGCCAATCTCACTCGCCACCTACGCACGCACACCGGCGAACAGCCGTACAAGTGCAAGTACTGTGAACGTTCCTTCAGCATATCCTCGAATCTGCAGCGCCACGTGCGCAACATACACAACAAAGAGCGCCCCTTCAAGTGCGAGATCTGCGAGCGCTGCTTCGGCCAGCAAACGAATCTCGACCGCCACCTCAAGAAGCACGAAACCGACGCGGTCTCGCTGGGGCTGGGCATCAACGAACGCATACGCGGCCTGCGTCGCTTCTGCGAAAATCCTACTGAAGAGTCCTACTTCGAAGAGATTCGCTCGTTTATGGGCAAAGTCACGCAGCTGCCGCTCGCCGGTGGCAGCAGTGTGCCGTCACCGTCGCCGTCACAAGCGTGCGTCGCCGTGGGCGTGCGGCCCGAAGCCAAGTCACCCTCCACCAGAAGCTCTTCGTCGGCGGCGGCCTCGGAGCCCGACTCGTCGACCAGCGGCAGCGGTCTGCGCATCGTGCAGCACGAGCTCGAAATGGAAGCAGAGCCAGCACCTGAACCGGAAGCGGATGTGGACGCGCCATCGAGAGCGGCACCGGAGCCGGCTGACAATGAGAACAGCAATCACAGTCGCAGCAGCACGCCAACAGCGGCGCGACACTCTCCCACAGTTGCGGCGTGCAAGCGGAAATTGCAAAAGCAACAACTACTCAGCAATCACAACGACGACGCCTTGCGGGCCACCTGACCGAAGCTCCTATTCAAACCTACTCATGACTGCGCGCCAGCAGCCACAAACTCGTATTCGTCCCCAACCACGTAATGTAAAAATATTTATACATACCTACACTTAAAGAAATTCATGTAAATTACAAATACAACTAATTAGTTTAGAGATACAGATACAAACACACAGACAATGTGCCGAGTACACTCATCAACCTGTTAATAGGCCCAACTACGATAGTTCTAAGAATGAAAACTGTCAAGAAATTTGTTAAAATCGAATCTAGCTATTGTACTTAGTTATTCCTTTTTTATAAAAAAAAAATACAAATATATATTTTTTTAATTGTAAGTACCTAAATTCATATAGTTGTTAAAATCTGATTAAACTGCGAATGAATAAAAAGCACAGTTGAAGAGAAATGCGTGTAGTGGCCAGGCGAAGGCCTCAAGTTTTTTCATTGCACGGAATGAGGCGATGGTCCAACGAAGGCTGGATTGGATAGACACAATGGAGTGTAACTCTACGGCTGCAGTACAATTCGTCGCTTTTGATAACTTTTTCCTAAGTAAACTGACGATGTAATCTGGGACCTCGACCTCGCCGAGTTTCCCATTTTTTGCTTTATTCCAACACTCAACACAAGCACAGTTTGAATGCGATTATAACTTTTTTGAAATCTATCCGAAGACATCTAATCTGATTACAGCCGAGTGACGCAGATACGTCAAAAATCGTCTGCACCTTTTCAAGTTGTATATCAAAAAATTCAACGTGAATTTCAGATTTTAAAATTGAATTTCAGCGTTTAAAACTGTATTTCAGATTTTCAAATTAGATTTCAGCGTTCAAAACTGTATTTCAGATTTCAAAATTAAATTTCAGATTTTTCAAATTGTATTTCAGATTTGTAAAATTGTATTTCAGATTTTAAAATTGAATTTCAGCGTTTAAAACTGTATTTCAGATTTTAAAATTGAATTTCAGCGTTTAAAACTGTATTTCAGATTTTAAAATTGAATTTCAGATTTTTCAAATTTTATTTCAAAATTTTTCAAATTGTATTTCAGATTTGTAAAATTGTTTATCAGATTTCTAAAATTGTATTCCAGGCTATAATATTGAGATTTTTCAAGCTCTATCTGCAACTGTATTCGTATCGGGACTTGGAATAACCCCCCCTAAAATTAAAAAGAGATGTTAAAATATTTATTTGTATCAATCTGAAATACAATTTTACAAATCTGAAATACAATTTGAAAAATTCTGAAATACAATTTGAAAAATCTGAAATAAAATTTCACAATCTGAAATACTTTTTGAAAAATTCTGAAATACAATTTGAAAAATTCTGAAATACAATTTGAAAAATCTGAAATTCAATTTGAAAATCTGAAATACAGTTTTAAAATCTGAAATACAATTTTAAAATCTGAAATTCAATATGAAAAATCTGAAATTCAATCTTAAATTTCTGATTTAATTTGAAAAATATGAAATTAAATTTTAAAATCTGAAATACAGTTTTAAACGCTGAAATTCAATTTAAAATCTGAAATACACGTTGAATTTTCTAATATACAACTTGAAAAGGTGTAGTTCATCATTCTTCACCCACAGGCTGGACAAAGGCAACTATCGGATTTGCCAATATTTCCGCGTGTCTGTTCAAGAACAAAAGAAACCAGAAAGCTCAGTTCGGTACGAAAGTTTCGTCCCGTTTCGTCTTTGAGGCGTGGTGATGCGACCATTTCGGCGCCTAAATGGAATGTCGTACATTTAATTGATTTCTATGGTACATGCAATATCTGATTTCTTGGGCCTATGGGATCTAAAAAACACACCACAAACAGAATCAAGATGATACAAGAAATAAACATTGATTGGGTATTTTTTTTTCCAAGTGTTGGTCAGCAGAATTGATCATTTAAGGGGGGAACTACCTTTAGACACTTCAAAAAATCGATTTTTTTTTTATTGTTTTAATCGATAGGTATATTACCTTAGAATATCGTGTCAAAGTTTCAAAAGGTAATTCTCGAAATTGTGGAAGAGATGCATCCCGGAAATGACTGGCGCCGAGCTCGCCGAGCGCGCCGAGCATCAACGCCGCGAGAATCCGCAAACTTTAAACGGCATTTTCTCGAAACCATGTTTTTCAAAATTGTGTAAGTGATAATAAAATTACTAATGAACAGATTTTCATTATCTAGCATTCATTTTAAAGAGCATAAAAAATTGTTCTATCTAAACTAAAGATTTAAAAAAGAAAACATTTTTAGACATTTTTTGACTGCATATATAACAAAATTTCTTATGAAAATCCTAATTTTTTTTTGTGAAGCCTGTTTTAGAGGGTTAATTTTCGAATTTCGTAAAAATTTTAGTTCATCGACGATAGAAAACCCTCTCGAGTAAGAAAATGTTTGGTTTTTTTATTTCAGACTAAAATTGCGGCCAGCATCACTTACACAATTTACGATGTCAGCGGCGATATGACTTACAGAATCATTGAAAAATTTGTTAAATTTCTGTTTTCACTTTTACAAAAATGTTTTTTTTTTTTACCTCAGACATCACTGTAAATATATATTATATTGATTTGAAAAGAACTGTTTTCATTTCCCTGTAAATCGACTGTAAAAATGACCTTTTTTTTCGGCCTCTAAAGGTAGTTCCCCCCTTAAGGCAATCGAATTCAGAAGTCACGCTCGGGACCCTCGGAAGCATCGAGTAGTATTTACAATATTTATTTAAAAATAATTTCAGTTTACAGGCTTCCAGCACCGATAGCAAAAAAACGACTTCCACCGCTTTCTGGACCGATGCTCTGTCCGCGTCTGCGTTGCTTTGCTGGACAGTCCGATGGGGTAAATGGTTTGGGACCATTGGTTTCTAATGGAGAAAATATGCCTCAGTCAGAAGGCGCATACACAATTACGTTTACGAATATGCGCCAACAATCGGCCTCACCTTCTGTCGACCGGTGCGCCGTTCTTGTAAACGCACTTGAAGCGGCAGCGGCTGTGTTTGCGCGTGTAACGGTGCACTTTGCATTGTCGCTCGAATCGCTTGCAACACTTGCTGCAAAAGTACAAGAAACGCATTTAGTTAGGTACTAGCAGCTAGATTTTAGAGTTTAAGCTTGTTGGGTGCGAGCGGAAGCCCCAATTGGAAAATTTGTTCGGGCCACTCTCAACACTTTCGGAGCTTTCTGAGCGTCGAAATTGTGTCAAGTAAACTATTAGCCGAGCGAATGACTGTGCCTGTGGAGCACAGTTTTCTGCTCTCAACTAAATGGCTGAACGTACATGGCGGCATGCTGGCGCGCGGCCATTTTGCTCAGCATTGTTATTTCGGAAATCTGGCCCAGCATCGTCGAGTTGTTGTGCAGCAGGTGATTCTGATTGATGATCATTTCGCCGATTTCGCTAAGCAGAAACACGACCGCCTCCTTTTCGCGTTCCACAATCTCCGGCAGCTGCTCGGTCTGCACCTGCGCGCAGCAGCCATTCGACTCCGTTTGGCTGGCCGCACAGTGTGCGTAGCACGAGTTCGTTTGGCTGCTGCGCGAAGTGGCGCGTCGTTCGGTCTGCACCTGCTGGCTGGCATTGTTCGACTCGGTTTGCGCTCCCTGCTTGCGGATCCACTTGCGCGTGGTCTGCTGCTCGCGGCTCACCGAATAGCCGTGCATGTCCGTCTCCGTTGCACGACTGCGCGATTGGGGGCGCGACGTCTGCGTGGCGCAATCGGCGCACTCCGGCCGGGTGTGCGGCGAGATGGCACTTTCCGAGGACGAACGCAAGCCGCTCGGCTTGCGTAGCAAACGGTGTCGTCGCTGCAGGCGGCTACGCAGCGGCGGCTTGTTGTTGATCTGCTTGATGCGCGTCACTGTGAGCATTTTGCCTCTGACCTCGAAACTCACCGAGTAACTGTCGACGGCAAACAAACACGGGTGAGAATCAGGGAAAGTACCGACCGGTTGACGACCAACCATTGCTTGCCCAGGCGTATGCGCTTGGAGCAGCGCAGCGGCTGATCGCTGGCGATCGCGTCCAACAGCAGAACCTTCAAGTCCATTGTTGTCGCTTTGCGGGTGTCAGTTTTCAATTTTCAACTGCCAGTCAAAGCAAAGGCATCTTCAAGTGTCGACACGCTCAGGAATAACAGCGGCAACACAAACAAAAACAGCACAGCAGCGCTTTCAAAGGGCAACGTTCGGTGTCCAGCGAGCGGTCGCGAATGTTGAAGTACAAAATTTGTATACTTTTGATTTTGAAAATGCCACTAAAACGCAACAAATAACGAAAGAGACAGCAAACAAAATTAAAACTTTCACAACAGACAACAACCACACAATGTTTATAATTAAAAATAATTTCTGTTGTACGGTATTTATAATTTTCCCTTATTTATTTGCTTATTTTGCTTCGGTTTCTTTTCCTTATGTTTTGTAATGAAAATTCAGTACAGTCTGGTTGTGGATGATTAGATGTGGACCTCATTGGTGTCGTGTACAACATAAACTTAACAAACACAAAAAGCAGACGGGGGGTCGGCGGGCGCTCGATGCAACACCACACTTAGTAATACTACGAAACGCCGTTTGCGCGTCCGCCGGCCCCGCCTCTGCGCAAGCATTAAATTCACATAATTTTACATACATCTAGATCGGAATTGTTGCAGACATTGGAATTTGTTGTTGAGGGCACGTAAGTACGGTTAGTAGTTTCGGATTTCGGAATCGATATTCGGTTCGTTTGAGTGTCTTCGTTCAAGAGTCGGGTCAGATGTGACAAGGATTACACAAAGAACAAATATGTGCAAGAAGGTAAAACATTCATTCAAGTCGACAAGAAGTACGTAGACGTCTAATTTGGCTTTGTTCTGTTATTGTTGTAATGGATGTAACAATGTTTCTAAACTATACATTTGGATTATCCGCGCTCGCAGTCAATTAAGCACAACACACCAAGCGGATGGCACCCTCCGGCACGTCGCATGCCGCCGAATAAATGCAACAGCGCACACGCCGCAATCAAACCACCGACTTGCCGCTCTTCTTGCCACGATGCGGCGAGTTGAAGGACTTGTCCGACTCCGAACTCAAGTGTCCTGCGAATTAGAGAAAAGTGAGTTTTTAGTGGCCTTCGGCAATGAAGCACCTGCGCACCTTCAGTCAATCTACTAATTCTTGACAAGTTGATTGGAGAAAAGACTTTTCGTATTGCAAAAATTGAGAGGGACAGCATTCAATTGGATTTTGTTCAAAGGGTTTTTAAAAAACATATTTCATTACTTTGAAGTCATATACTGATTTGTGCATTGTACTAACTTAGGAAATGCAAGTGCTGCACTAAAGCAAGAAGCTGACCACATGTACTGTTGGGCTTGCACAACCTTTACGGTTTTATTTGATCAACAAATTATAAATTAGAAATGCTCATTGAACCCACCTTTGCTATTCGTAGTCGACGCGGCCTTCTTACTGCCACTGTTGAGAGGCGACGAAGTGCTGGGTAGCGGTGAGTAGGTCCTATAGCTGCCGGCATGTGGGTCACGAGTGCGACTTCGGTCCCGTGGGCTAGGTGGCGGACTAAAGTCGGTCTCCGTGTCGTACGTGGATATGAGGTCACGGTCTGTGGTGTAATTGTAACGGCTATCCGCCGGCGAGTGCGAGCGATATGTACGAGGCGGCGAATATGAGTCTTCACGATCCCAGCTGCCATTCACATCGCTGCGCCTTCGCCGACGGTGCATTATTTCCTCCTCCTCGTCGTCGTCATCGTCGTCGTCGTCGTCATCGTAGTCGTCGTAGTCCATGTGATTGGGCGAATATCGTCCGGAACGTGGTGGTAGCGGTGGCAAATGTCCGCTGCCGCCACTACCAGCGCTAACAGCGCCAGGCGGCGGCGACATCAAGCGGCCAAGGGGTGGTGGTCGCATCTCGCCGGGCGGCACAAATGGTGGCGGCATGCCCATGAAAGGAGGTGGTGGACCCATGAACGGGGGCGGTAGAAACGGAGGCATGCGACCAAGCAGCGGTGAACCGGGCGACTCCATGTGTATGGGTGACGGTGCATTGTTCAGATCGGCGCCAAGTAATTTATCGACTAAATTCGTTTTGTGAAATGGAATTAAAACTTCTGAAATAGCGGCGAAATACCAAAAATAAACTCACAGTTTGCTTCGCCTGCGCCGGCTGCAGTACCCACCAACGCGGTAAGTCGACGACGCAGCGCCGAGGCCTCGGCACGTGCCTCCTCACAGCGCCGCTCCGATTGGCGTGCCGCGAGCCAGGTTTCGTGCGCCCGATTCTCCAAAGTGCCAGTCTGTGCCTTGTGAGCGGCCAATTGTGCCTCAATCTCGGCGCGAAGAGCATCGTTCTGAGATCTGCAATGAGCACGTTGCATTTTGCGTTTATTGTGCGCGAGACACTAAACATTTACATACCTCAAGGATTGTATTTCTGCCTGCATTGTGGTTAGTCTGTCCACAGTGCTGGTGGTCTCGCCTTGCTGTTTCAGCCACATGGCTTCTTTCAGACTGAGCTCCCTAAAATAAAACAATGTCTACATTATTACAGCCATATGCCATCAATATTGCTGTGGCCATACTTCTGCAATTGTGTTTCTTTATCCTTAAAATAGTTGGAGAGCACTTCCAAGCGCGTCTGGGCCTCCAGTTTATCTTTTTCCGATTGATTGAAGTCTTGCTTCAATTTCTCTATTTCGCTGTTGGCAACTTGAAGGTGATTTTCTGCCAGCCGCCTAGCATCCTGTATGCAGAAACCATTGACATAAGTTCAACAATGGAAGTAAGTGCACAAGGATCAACGTTACCGTGTCTGTGTCGAAGCGCTCCTTCAACGACGAGTATTTATGCTGCATGTCGATCAATTCTGCACGCACATGAGCCACATCGATCAATTGATTGACGTTGCCGTTGGGATCTCGACGCACTGTGCGCAGGCATTCTTCTAAAGCCTGCAAATAAATGCGCCAATAGTTACAGCCGATGTTTGCGTCCAGCGTGCTAGATATTCACCTCCACTTTGGCCTGACTGGTCTGCAGTTTGGCGTGCTCGGCCTCAAATTTCGTAGTCAACTCTACGACTTCGTTTTGCAGGCGCTTGATTTCAAAGTTCTTGCCTTCTAGTGCCTTCGTGATGTCCTCCTCGAACTCGCGCTTCGCGTCTTCCAAGCGCGTCTGCAAATTGCTTTTCTCCCCCTCTAACTCATCGTTGTCCTGTTGCAGTGAGGCGATCTCACCACCGAGCCGCGCGTTCTGTTCCGCAAGCATTAGCTGCAGTTCGCTGTTCTCACGGCTCTTCTCAGCCAAATTGGCATTGATATCCATAATAGTCTCTGCGAAAAGTAAACATTTTCATTTCACTAATATCAACATTTTCAAAACCGATTCTTTAATAAACAACTCACTTTGCTGTTCGTTTAGCTGCTTTTGCAGCTCTTCGACACTACTTATGATGGACTCATCGCCTGATTGATTGCTTAGCAGCTCGGATACGATTTTATTTAATTCAAGTCCTGCTTCGGCAGCGTTCTCCAACTCCTGCAAAATCGATATTGAATTAAGTGGAAAAGTCAATAAAATGCTTTCAACACTCATCACACACCTTCTCCAAAGTCACCACTTGATCCTGCAAATTGCGCTTCTCGCGCAGCTCATCTTCCAACTCCCTCTTCAGTGCCATCACCATGTCGTTCGAGCCAAACGAGTTGTCCTCAATACTGGAAAGCTTGCTGCGCGTGTTCAACAGATCCTGCTTCAGTATGGCGTTCTCCTTGTGTGTGGCCATCAGGCTGCGCTCCAGCGCATTCAGCTTGGACAACAGTGCACCCTCGCGGCTGCTGTTGCAGAAGCAATAATAGCCGAAGAGGAAGAAGAGACTCGTCCCAGCGGCAATAACCAAACAGGCCAGCAGTTCGCTCATGTCCAACATCTTATTGCCGGCTAGCACCAAAAACTGCTGCATCGACATGTTTGTCAGATCGAAGTGACAGTCGCCACGTGCCACCCCAGGCGTCATTGAAGCTCCCGACGGGCACTCGTGTGGCGATACCTTTTCGCAGTAATGTATATCTGCGAAAAATAAGGATACCAAAACCATTTAGAATCAAGAAATTTGTTCTCACAATAAAATCGAATCAAACTCGCACCTTCATGGGCCGCTTTCTTGCCATCTGGGAACAGTATGCGCTCAAGCTCTGCGTCAACTGTTTCTTCCGCCGGCGAAGGCGTTTCTCGTTTGACATTCGATAAGAAACTGTTCACAGTGCCCAGTATGGTGGCAAAGAGTCCTTCCTCCTTCGCCTCCATATCCAACACATTCACACTGGCATGTGGTGTTTGCGCCGGCAAGGACACAGACTCTTGTGGTAACTGCTCCACGGAGCCAACACCACCAGCGGCACGTCCCTCATTCTCCGTCGGCACGGGTGTGTCAGGCGAGGTGCTGCTGTCAATGGGAGCGACTGGCTCAGCTGTTGATAGTGGCTCACCCAGACCGGTCTCCGCCTCGGTGGTGGGATAAGTGGGGAGGGTGTGTTCGAGTTCCTGTGCATGCAGACGGTAGTATTCGTTTATGTGCTCGCTCTGCTGCTGTTCGTCATTGTTCGCTTGTGTCTGCGCCTGTGTATTGTTCTGTTGTTCCTGCTGCTGCTGCTGATGTTTTTGTTGCTGCTCCTGTTCTCGTTGTTGCTCCTGTTCGCGTTTTTCTAGCTCTAGCTTTTGTTGTTTCTCCTGTTCGCGTTTTTCTACCTCTAGTTTTTGTTGTTTCTCCTGTTCGCGTTTTTCTAGTTCTAGTTTTTGTTGTTTCTCCTGTTCGCGTTTTTCTAGCTCTAGTTTTTGTTGTTTCTCCTGTTCGCGTTTTTCTAGCTCTAGTTTTTGTTGTGTCTCCTGTTCGCGTTTTTCTAGCTCTAGTTTTTGTTGTTTCTCCTGTTCGCGTTTTTCTAGCTCTAGTTTTTGTTGTTTCTCCTGTTCGCGTTTTTCTAGCTCTAGTTTTTGTTGTTTCTCCTGTTCGCGTTTTTCTAGCTCTAGTTTTTGTTGTTTCTCATGTTCGCGTTTTTCTAGCTCTAGTTTTTGTTGTTGCTCCTGTTGGCGTTTTTGCAGCTCTAGTTTCTGGTCTTGTTCCTGTTGCTGCAGTTTTTGTTCTTGCTGCTGCAGTTTTTGTTGTTGTTGCTCCTGTTCGCGCTGCTGCTCCAGTTCGCGTTTTTGTAGTTCTAGTTTCTGTTCCTGTTGTTGCTGATTCAATTGATGTTTCTGTTTCTGCTGTTGTTGCTCTAAATGTTGTCGCTGCTCCTGTTGGTCCAGTTCCAATATTTGTTGCAGTTGTGTTGGCAACGTTTGGTGCTGCATGGCAGGCGGTGACTGTCGCACAAGCGGTAAGGTTGGCAACCCCCCAGACATCGACTGCTCTTTAGCGCTGGTCGACACTAATGCCGAATCTGTTTTTTCCAATTCTACTTTTTCAGGCACTTTAGGCTGCATTGTAAGAACTTTGTCGGCAGTTTCCGGTCCCGATCGCAGCATAGAAACCGATGGCGCACTCGTGCTTGCTGTCGGCACTGACGGCGTGGTATCAGCAGCCCCACCCGAATCTCTCGATTCTGGTGTTTGTGCTTTCTCCGTTTTTGTTGTTGTTGGAGTTGGAACTGTTGTAGTGTCGGCGGCGACGTCTAGGCCATACGGATCGGCGCTATACGCATAGCCAGACTCGGTGACACTCGGTGGCTGTGTAACTGTTTCGCTGGAAGACTGTGTGAGTATTTCTGCTGCCTGTGGCTGCGTAACTTTATTCTGCGAGGCTTCCGCCGACTCTGCTTTGGCAGTGAGAGCAGAATGTTGCTCCGAACTGTTTTCGGACTGTTGCGGTTCGTTTAACTTTTCTAAATTCACAGATTTATTTCCGTCCAAATCCTTCTCATTTGACTTTGGCTCTTCCTTATTCATTTCTGGCTGTTTGTCAAGTTGATTTGTAACTTCTGCGCTGATCTGCTGCACTTCCTCCACATTTGTCCCATTAGTAGACACCGACACGTTTGTATTCTTCAGCTCGCTGGGCTCTGCTGCATTTTGCTCGGATTTCACCGTTTCTGCCTTGGCACTATCTTCATTTGCCCGGTTTTCTCCTTCATTCACCACAGCTTTCAATTCTGCACTTTCTTTGTTCGCGGATTCAACTGGCACAGTCTCCTCCACATTTGGTTTCACTTCATTCTTTTCTTCAAGCTTATCATTCATAATTTGTGAGATGTTATTTGCTTTATCCTGTGCAACCTTTTCTCCACTTGTCATCGCTTCTGCTTTCAGCTCTTCAACTGCGCTCAGCACTTCAGCAACAACAGTATTCTCATCCATTTGTTTAGGCAATGTTGACTTTTCCTTCACATCAACATTCGCTTCTGAACCCTGCTCCTTATTTCCTATTTCCTTAAACAACGTCTTCAGTTCTTCTTCATATCCATCATCTTCATCGCCGTCTTCGTCATCATCATCATCATCATCGGTGACCTCTTCGCCATCGTCCTCCTCACTCTTCAAATCCACAGGCGCTTCATCCTTAGGTGCCTTGGGCTCCTCCAACACTGGAATCTCCGTACCATCGACCAATTCTACTTTGCGCTGCACTGGTGAAATCGTCTGGGGTTTTCCTTCGCCCGTCGCTGTATCTTTCGCCGTCACAATCGGCACTTCCTCCGATTTAGCATGAGGCGCTGACAACGGCGCTGTTGTGGTAAGCTCCACATCCGCTTTTGCTTCGGCCACTCCCTCTGAAGCTTTCAACTCTGGCGTCGCTCCCGGCACTTTCACCGGCACAATGTATGTTAGCTTATTTTCGCTCACGTGGATTTTCGTCTCCTTGATGAACTTCTTGGGCGCATAACCCTCGCGGCCATTGACCTCAATACCCCACAGGCTCTGGTCGCTGCCGGCACTCTTCGACTTGATGCGTATCAGCGAGTTGATTTTAAACGACACCATACCCGTCTCGCCTGCCGGATAGGTGATTTTGGCCGTGCCCAGCGAAATTACGGCTGCGGAGGGACAGAGAAGTTTATGAGCCACTCGCACCGCCTCAAAGGACGTTTTGCAGTTACTTACTCTGACAGTTGGGATCAGCACACAGACGCTGGTCGGAGAGGCTCTCCACTTGCATCGCCGAGTGCAGAAAAACGCAGACGCCCCACACGAACACAATGCACAGACCCGTCCTCCTTTTGCCCCACATCTTGCATGCTTTCACCTAAATTCTTTACTAGCTAATTTTCCGTAGATACAACTTTTTTATATATAATTATTTTATGGTTTGATTTGCTGTTGTTGCTTTGTTTTCCTGTCGTTCAGTCGCACACAATTTCGCACTAATTAAATCGATTTGAATTGAATTGGAATTGTGTGAAATTTCTCTGCAATCGCTGTTCGCCACATCATCTGTATCTTTTTGTCACATCTGTCGGTCCCATTGCCGACTGTCATATCCGCTACATGCCCCAACAATGCACAGTTGCATTCGGTCATAAGGAGTAGTGCCAGTAGAGCTTGGTTTCAGAGCACGAAGAAATACCTCTTCGGAGTTTTGTTGGAGCTGCAGAAATTCATACAGCAATTCAAAAATTAATAAGAAATCTATTTGTAGCAAGGCATTCGTAGCGTTTGCTGTTCACTACTGTCTGCGTGGTCGACAATTGAAAATATTCAAAATTTCATATGGGCCTTGATTTGGCAGCACTGTTTCTTTATCAACGCTGACGTCCAATTCCGATCAGAGTTCGAATTGGAGTGGAGCTCGGGTTGTTGTTGTTTGCTATGTCAGATTGCACCGCCATTGTGCATTGTTACTCCAAGCCGTTCGGTCGTTGGTGGCGTTGAGCTTTTTACCAGTGACTATCTTTTTACAATAAGAAGCAGCAAGTTCCAGTGGTTTTTGTTTTCGCAATAATCAGTCAAAAGAAACTCATCGAAAATGGTGAAAACTCGCGTTTACGTCGTTGGTGTGGGCATGACCAAGGTAAGCGCCAGTAAAAGGGGTCTTCAAAGTCTGCTGCATAATCTTCGCTAATCTGTTGACCTTTGTACACAGTAATGAGCGATAATAGTCCCGGGGGGTTTGCCGTCACTGTGACGCGGAAACCAGCTCTACCATCGTTTCTTGTAAAATGGCGTTTAATGCAATCGTTAGCAAAACTGCGTCAATTTATGGGGCAATCAAATGTGTTGGGCGTGGTGGCCTCAGGTCAGCAGCAATTCCGAATTTGTGGTCCCCAAGTCCAAAGAGTATTCTTCCAAATTAGCATATCATGCAGTGTTTTTCTTTCAGTTCGAGAAGCCAGGACGTCGAGCTGACGTGTGCTACCCGGACATGGCCAAGGAGGCAGTAACCAAGGCTCTACAGGATGCCAAGATCAGCTACAACGAAGTGCAGCAGGCCACTGTCGGTTACGTCTATGGCGACTCGACTAGCGGTCAGCGTGCGCTCTACGAGGTGGGCATGACCGGCATTCCTGTGTACAATGTGAACAACAACTGTTCCACCGGCTCCAGTGCACTCTACCTGGCCAAGCAGATAATCGAGTCCGGCAATGCCGACTGCGTGCTGGCGCTGGGCTTTGAGAAGATGGAGCGCGGCTCGCTGTCCGCAAAGGTAAGCAGCACAAGTGAGAGTGAATTCTTAGATTGTTTTATTTTCGTCCTTAAATTATGTTACGCTACTTAAGCAAACATATGTTAACATGTATTTATACGCCCACACAGTACTTTGATCGCGCCAATCCCATGGAGCGCCACATCACTGAGATGAGCGAGCTGACTGAGATCGGCAGCGGCCCGATGGCGGCGCAAATTTTTGGCAATGCCGGCAAGGAGCACATGCGCAAGTATGGCAGCAAGCCGGAGCACTTTGGCAAGATTGCCTGGAAGAATCACAAGCACTCCGTAAACAATCCGTAAGTATTTATTCAGCAGCACAGCGTTATATTCTCGTGCAGCTGGCAACCAATCGGCAGGTGGCATAGTCAAAGGTCAATAAAATCTATATATATATATATAGCGGCTTATCTTATCAACGCCAACTAGTTTCGCTGTCGTTTGGAGAGTGCTGTTGTACCGATAAGATTGCACAAATCAGCAATCTGTAATCTCTCTTTAAGTGCCGCTTGTCTTCTGTTTTAGCTACTCGCAGTTTCGCGATGAATACACACTGGAGCAGATTATGCGCTCGCCGCAGGTGGTGGAGGGAGTACTCACCAAGCTGCAGTGCTGTCCCACCTCAGACGGCTCCGGGGCCGCCATCCTGGCGTCAGAACAATTTGTGCGTCGTCATGGACTCGAGGCGCAAGCTGTGGAAATTGTGGGCATGGAAATGGCCACCGATCCGGAATCGACGTTCGCTGACAAGAGCCTCATGAAGCTTGCCGGCTACGACATGACGCGTTTGGCGGCACAGCGTCTTTTCGCCAAGACCGGCTACAAGGCGCAAGATGTGAACGTGGTAGAGTTGCACGATTGCTTTTCGGCCAATGAGCTGATCACCTATGAGGCACTCGGCCTGTGCGAGGAGGGAAAGGCGGCTGAATTTATTGACCGTGGCGACAACACGTACGGCGGCAAATACGTGGTGAATCCCAGTGGTGGATTGATATCTAAGGGGCATCCCTTGGGTGCCACTGGTCTAGCGCAGTGCTCTGAGCTGTGCTGGCAGCTGCGCGGCCTGGCGGAGAAACGCCAAGTGCCCAACTGCAAACTGGCGCTGCAGCACAATTTGGGATTAGGTGGCGCGGTGGTGGTAGCTTTATACCGCCTTGGCTTTCCCAATGCAGCGGGCGTGAAGCACAACTTGACCGCAGCGGCCGAAATTGCCAGCAGTCCGGAGGGCTTCAAGGTCACGCCGCTGTTGAAGTTGCTGGAAATTGCCATGCAGGAGGATGAGGATCAGCTTATTGAGAAGGTGCGCGCCGTGTACGGTTTCAAGGTGACAAACGGTCCAAACGGAAAGACTGGCTACTGGGTGATAAATGCGAAAGAGGGCAAAGGCAAAGTCACCTACAATGGCAGCGGTAAGTGGTGGAAGCGTAGAATTACTTCGAATGATGTAAAAAATCTGAATCCTGAAAAACTAAAACATTTATTGATTTCATAGACAAATGCGATATCACTTTCATCATCAGTGATGAAGATGTCACCGATCTGATCACTGGCAAGCTGCCACCGCAAAAAGCTTTCTTCCAGGGCAAAATCAAAATTCAAGGCAATATGGGCATGGCAATGAAACTGATGGATCTGCAGCGGTCGGCCCAAGGGCGCATCGAAACGCTGCGCGCCAAGTTGTAGAGCGTTTTTTGTGGTCGTTATCTCCGTAAAGTTTGCGTTTTTGTTAAATTTTTAACATTCTGTAATACTTATGTAAATATTAAGGCGACGGGTTTATAATACTGTTTGTGGCAATTCGTTTTTCCAGCTACAAAGCGTTGTTTACTTTTCATGAATGCACATTTTTATATTAGTTTTATTGTGATTGTAATAAAACATTTGTAGAAAAACAAAGTTATATTGTATGGTTGTTTACGTAAAATAAAAAATAGACAGAAAATTCGTAGACATCTTTGTAAAAAACGGAAAAATCTTGTTTACAAAACTTGTAATGTAAAAAACTACTGCGCTATAGCAACACTGGCTTTATGAAATTGCAGTGATTGAAGTTTTATACTCACCCATAGACTAATTACAGCTTGCGCAACGGCAAATTTGAGGAAAATACTTTTAAGCCATTCTCCAAAGTAAATCCTTAAGTTAATTTACTTTGCATTTACATTATCGGGCATTGGTCCTACACCTCCGACATTCGCCGTACCAGTGTCGTATTGCGAGAGCAGCATTCGGACACGAATTCGCTGGTCCATTCGACTGCCAGCAAGATACATATTTGATGCGCGAAAATACAACACTGCATGCCGTCAACTACGTGACCCGAGCGGTGCTCGTTTCACTTATTCGTGGTCAAGTTGGAAGTTGTGTTGATGTAAAGAAAAACGCGTGAAAAAATTAAATGGGGAATGTGGAAATTGCACAAAAGTAGTGAAAAATCATCGCCCAACAGTCGGGGCAATTGTGTGTTGTGAAATTGGCGGAGCGAAAAGCCGCTGAAAAAAGCGGGAGTGAAATTGCGTGCGATTGTTCAGCGGCACGCGAAGAAAAACAATTGAGCAGCAGCAGTGGAAGCGCAGCGCAACGCAGGGCAGCGACGTCAGCGCTGCACCCAAATATTCTCGAAGGAAAGTAAATCGAACCAGAAGAGGAAAATAGTGTAAAATAAGAAGGTGAACGCGACGCGGCAACGGGCATTTTGCATAGAGTGCATAAGGTTGGTGTGGCGTGGGCTGTTTGGGGGGACGATTTGTGAATTTTGCGCACACGCTGGTGCTCACGTTCACGTTCACGCTGCGTTGTGAATTGGCGCGTACAAGAATTGCGCAGAAAGAAAACGAAAAAGAGGGCAGCGACAGCGGCAGAGGAAGGGCAGTGGCGGTAAATTAATCGATTTTTTTGCGTGCTGTGCTTGGTGCGTGTGGGTGGGCGCTGGATTGTTTGGGGCAAGGAGTGCAAAGTGCAGCGCAAAGAATTGTGGAGTTGAAGCGGCGAATTGTGGAGCTCAACACTAGCGGCCGAGCGAGCAGCGACGGTGTATCTAATGGCAACGTCGACGCCGCAGTCGCAGTTGTCGGCAGCGCCAGAGAAGGAAGTAAATTCAGCGACGGCGGTAGCATCGCCGCCATCTAAAGCAACAGCGGCTGAGAAGAAAGAGGAGAATGCAGTAAAGGGAAACAAAGCAGTACGTGAATGCAGTGGCGAAAGACAAATGGAAAAAATGCAAGCCGTAGAAGTGGTGATGACGCAAAACAAACTCGAGTCGACGGCAACGATTACTCCGACAGATATGGTGGAAATGGCGAGCGTATTGCGGCCGCCGATGCAAGTGCCGCTGCCCATGAATGGGCAGGCGGCCGTGGGTGAGGGCGTGCCGCCCAAAATTCTGGAGAAGTCAGTCGGTGAGGACGGCGAGAAGTCGCGGCCGTTGGAGAATAATAAAAGCGCAGCTGGGAATAACAAAAGTGGTGCCGTTGAAACGGCGAGCACTACATCAAGCTTGCCGTCTGCTCCAGCGACTGGGGACAATGAGGCGCGTAGCCGCAGCGAGAAAGGTAAGTCGACAGGGGTTTTGATATACACCGAGGCACTAAATGTTTGTCCTTTTACAGATAAGAACCACAAGAAAAAAAAGAAGGAGAAGGATCGCGAGCGTACACGCGAACGCGATCGCGATGATGATAAAAACAGGGATAAAAAACGCTCGCGAGAGCGTGACGCAACGAAGGACCGTGGCAAGGAGCATAGCTCCCAGCGGAGCAGTGGCGGTAGCAGCAAGGACAAGAAGGACAACAGTAAGCACGAAAAGCCCAAATCGAGCTCAACGGCATCCGCATCTACAACCACATCACCGCGCAGCGAGCATCCGAAGCGACTGTCTGGCGACCGCGAAAAGGAGAAGGTAAATATAATGGCTGATTGAATCACATGTGTGGCTATCCACTAAACTTTTCCTACACAAACTTTTCCAGCACAACTCGTCGTCCTCCGCAAATTCCTCATCGAACCACCGGCGGCGCAGTTCAGACAGTAGCCGTGGCAGCCACTCCAGCTCCACTAAGTCCACCAGCAAATCTGGGATAGCAGCGAAGGACGCATTGCCACCTAATAAAAACGATGGCGAGGGGCCGCTGCCGCCACAGCTGCTTCCAGTTCAAAGGCCGAATGGCAGTATTCTCGTGGACGATGTGAAAGTGTTGCCCGCTTTTGTGCCAGCGATAAAGCAGGAGCTCATTGAACCGGTTGAAAAGGACAACAAAAAAGTTGGCGTTGAGCAGGTGCAGCAGATGCCAAAGTTGTTGAATGGCGTGGGTGGCAGCGATAAAGAACTCGTTGACGTCGCTGTTAAACTCGAACCAAATGTGATAGAGTTGGGCGGACCGAACCCTGTCCCGAAATCTCGCGCAGAAGTCACAAGGCAGCTGGACTTTAACGCAGCTGCCGGCGTGCAGCTCAAGGAGCCCAAAGCAGAGGCACCCAGCAACAATCGTGTAATCTCATCCTCCTCCACCAGCAATTCGAAATCTCTTCTGACCAATAACCACCATTCCTCGGCGTCCAATTCGACCAGTTCGAGTACGAACGCGCGCAAATCATCTTCCTCCTCATCGGGAAGCAATCATCATCGCAAGCCCACATCCTCGTCCTCCTCAGCCACCAAACACTCCTCGTCGTCGTCGTCAACCGGACGTGACCGCGACTGTTCCAAGTGTTACAAACGCTCGAAAATACGCCGCGCCAGCGTCGGCACACAGTATGTGCAGAGCACGACTTACGACGCCAGCACACCGAAACGACGACTTGATCGGCCGCCGCCTGGGCTAGAGCACCTGAAATACGGACGACTATTTGAGGTGGAAGTACACCCTAACGGTGGTGCCTCTGTGGTGCACATGTACCAGGATGAACTGGACGCGCTGTCGCCCGCCGAGATGGAGGAACTGGTGGAAGAGTTCTTTAGTGTGTGTTTTGCCGAGGATGATAACGGCTACGCACTGCACGTCATGGGCATTGTGCACGACGCGGCGCGCTACATTCCAGATTTGCTGGAGCACATGGCCGATAACTACTCCACTCTGACGGTGAAGGCGGGTGTGCTCGGACGCAGCTCGGACATCGAGACGTGCACCATGGCGCAGTACAACGAGCAGGTAAGCCAAGCAATGGTGTGCTTGCAAATTCAGCTGACGCAAATGTGGCGTATTTATGTTTGTAGGTAGTGCGGAACTACTCGCAGGGCACCTTTCGCTACGGACCACTGCACCAAATCAGCCTGGTAGGCAAGGTGCACGAGGAAGTTGGCGGTTACTTTCCGGATCTGCTGGGACGCATCGAAGCGAATCCGTTCCTGAGAAAAGTATGAAGAAACACAACTTAATTTGACTATTAATTGAAATGATTTTCTGCAGACCATGCCATGGGGTCCATATTCGATCCTGCAAACGGATCCGCGGCTGTCTAACGATGGACCCATACTGTGGATTCGCGCCGGTGAGCAGCTGGTGCCCACAGCGGAATTAAATAACAAGACGCCCATGAAGCGGCAAAGGTATGAGGTGTTTCGTTTTTGACACGTTCCAAGAATTGAATTATTTGGTAATCTCTGCTTTGTTGTAATTTTTAGGACGCGTATAAATGAGTTGCGCAACCTGCAGTATCTGCCGCGTCTGTCGGAAGCCAGGGAAACCATGATTGAGGATCGCACGAAGGCACACGCTGATCACGTGGGCGTGGGGCATGAACGTAACACCACCGCGGCCGTAGGTACGTCCAGAAATAAGAAATCTGCTGAAACAAAAATGTACCTTACAAATTATTAGATGGGATGGCATTCCCTTAGATGGAAGGAAGTTTTTCGATTGGAGGAAACTCCATTACTCTATCAATCGATATGTCCTGTTGTAAACGCACACAATCACAGAATGAACAAAACAATTTTGGTCTTTTCTCTAGGTATCCTGAAAGCCGTGCACTGTGGCCAGCCGTATGCACAGAACCGTATCACCAAGGACGTGGTGGCTTTCGCCGCGCAGGACTTTAACTATCTCGTGGAAATGCTGCAGCTGGACCTGCACGAGCCGCCCATCTCGCAGTGTGTGCAATGGATTGAGGATGCGAAGTTGAATCAGCTGCGGCGCGAGGGTATACGCTACACGCGCATCCAACTTTACGACAATGACATTTACTTTTTGCCGCGCAACATCATTCACCAGTTCAGAACGGTGACGGCGGTCACGAGCGTTGGTAAGCCTCCAAGCAACGACTCACCCAACGCAGAAAGAGACGATTATCAACTTGCTATTGATTTTTGCAGCTTGGCATGTGCGTCTGCGACAGTATTATCCCGGCCAGGAAGTCATCAATGAGAAGAACAATCCCGTGCTGGCCGAGCCGCCGCACTACAAGGAGAAGCAGACTATTCTACCACATCCGGTTTCGCACGAAGAGGGCAAGAATCGTACGCCGTGCAAGCGCTCGCACGACGGCAAGGCGAAAAAATCAGAGGTCAAGAAGCTAGCCGACCTGGAGCGACGGTCCAGCGAAAGTGGCACCGAGGACTCGAGGGACGGCCTGGAAGGCAGTAGTGCGCAAGCCACCGGCAAGCGCAAGTACGTACGCGATGACGCCAAGATCGACATGCGCAAAATGGTGCTGGAGAACAACCTACACAACAAGTTATCAGCATCACCGGCTGATGCAAATAACATCCCAGTGGAGACGGGCAACAGTAGCAGTAGCCCGTCTGAGGCTGGCATCGGTGACAAGACCGCTAAGAAGCGAAAAGAAAGCAAAGACGCAGCGCATGTGCCGACGGAGCACGCACGCAGTAGCGCCGTGCACGGGGCGCCCATGCAAGAAGTGGAATTGCCGACTGCTGTTGCAAATCAGCCGGTGGTCATTAGGGCTGCAAGCGTGCAAAAGCTGGCAGCCGCAGTAGCAAATAGCAGCACTGCAACTAATGTCGCTAATGCGCAGTCAGTGAACAAGTTCGCAACGGAAATGGACACAGCGACGGTGTCCGTAGCGCAAAAGATTCCCAAACTGCCGGAGCCGACAGTGCCTACGACGCCCTTGCCACTTGTGCCTCAAACGCCTTTCACACATCGCGAAGCCTACGTGAACAGCCTTAACCAGAAGGAGCCCGAAATCAAAATCCAAGTACAAATTGTGTCCGATGAGCCCGCATCGTCGCAAACCCTGCCACCGCCACCCATGCCGCCAGCCGCAACCACAGCGCGCTCAGTAATGTACGCAGCGGTCGCCTCCCACCTGTCACTAGCAGCAAACAACCTTGCCGTCTTACCTTCGGTCGATTCGCCGCTTTGCCAGCCACAGCTGGTGGTCGATCACGAGGAAGAGGTTACCGTGTCGGAGCACATTGAACTGACTGCTGTAGGCAGTGGTGCGGCGCCACCACTTCCACCCTTGCCGCCGGCACAGCCGCCATTGCCGCCGCCCGTCTTGCCGGTGGTGGTGGCTCAAATACCCACGCTGTATGTCACTCCCACCGTGTCGCCCGCCCCAGTCGTGCATTCGCACACACCAATCCATCACAACAACAACGCCAGTACGCATCTGCGAGCACCGCTGCCCACTGTGCCGGCAGTATCCAAGCCGCACAAGTTCATGCATGCCAAGGTGCACGCAAACGTGAACAAGGGTGCAGCGGCGGCGACAGCGCAGTCGCGCTCGGTGGATCTGCTCAGCTCCATAATGGCCAGCATGGATAGCAGCAACAACACGATGGGCACGACTGCATCGTCCGCCCAGCGAAACGTGGCTAGCAATGCGTCCGGCACGTCGTCCTACTCCTCGTCATCGTCACGCTGAAGGGCCACAGTGCATGGACGTGCACGCCACCACACCGGACCACAGTAACCGCACAGCACAAGTGAAAGTTCTCACGAGGGAAACAAAATCGAGTAATCAAAACTACAAACTCCAATGATGCAGTTCTACATAGATGAAACATATTTGTACATAGTTTTATATACAATATTTAGCGTATATTTATGAGTAGCCTCGTAGCAGTTGTAAGTCGGTAGTTTTCCTTAATTTATTTGCGACGACTAGAGTTTTATTATGAACACTGCATATTTATACCTACCCACATAGAAGTTATTCTGTGCACACGTACACACATAAACACGACACACACAACTATAAATCACCACAAACACACAGCTGCATACTTGCTGCACTCAACACCGCGACCCACATTGTGTGCCGCAACATTTTAATATGCAAATTAGAAAACAAAATGCAACAACTCTTCCCACTGGGCGGTACGCCTTGACGTGTTTTCGTGCCGGGGCTGTTTTATTTGAGAATTGATCTGCACTGGGCGCCAGTGCGCCGCAATGGAGTAATTGAACCTTTTTTAGATTGTGTAAAGTCGACAAGAACATTCAGATGTGTAAAGTTGTATATGTATTTGATTTTAATTTGTTATTAAGCACATGTAACGGTGGCCGGAGCGCTGGCTGCCGCAAGCTCGTATCGTTTACATGTATTGTGCGTATGTAGCAGAAACTCTCTGTTATGGATGCTCTGTTATGTACTTATCTACATATGCAGAAATATAAATAAATATATAAAATTAACATAGTATTTGAAGAAAATGTAAAAGCAATGAAGTTATTATTTGGACTGAAACAGGCCGACATTTCTGTCGGCGGATAGAAATTGCGATTTACCAAAAATCACGAAAAGGATCGATTTTGAAAAGTTTAGTAAAATGTGCAGAATTCCAAAGATTCCAACTGCCTGATTTTAGCAGGCACCACCACCCAAATGGTTTTGCTTTTAAAAGACATTTTCCTGTTTATTTTAATAATAGTGGAATATATATTAATTAGCAAACGAAGGTTACTACAGAATGTGGCATAAGTTGCACGTGGAATATGGTAAGCCATGCAAATGTTCATGTTTGGTTCATTTGGAATAGCAATTAGGGTCCACGTTCGGAGTAGCATCATTCAAGATGTTCATGCAGCTTTTGTTAGCGATTTTCTTAAGCACTTTGGGAAATCACACTGTTGTAGGCGGAGCAGCAACGACTGTGGCTGTCTGGGTCAGCACTGGGTCTGTTGCAGTTGTTTTTGCTGTTTCGGCCTGTACCGCTGACTCATCCGTTGCGGACGGCGCTGGTGAGGCAGCCGACGAGCCGGACTCTGGCACTTCCGGTACATTCTCCATGGTCGCCACTGCACCCTCAAAGGACACTCTCTTTTCGAAACTCAACTTGCGGGGCACAGTGGGTGTGGCGGCGGCGCTCTCCTCATTCGAAGAAGTGCTGATCTTCCGCCCGGCCGCCGAAAAGTTAACCACACCTTCGGCGGCAAGTATGCTGGCGCTGGAAAGCAAAATTGAGATCTGCTCTGCTGTCGGGCAGCCAGTGATGATCATGTCGTCCTTGTTGTAGCCGTTCGTAGTTAGCAGCTGTTCTAGCTTTACAAACGACTGAATTATGTTGTTCTGCAATCGTGAACGGTTAAGAGTTTGTCGAGTTTACAGGCGTATTACTCAAACTTACGCGTATTGGCCGAAAAATGATAAACTCGGTGTCGCGACTGCTAAGGTAAAGCTGCATGGAGCGCTGCAGCCCGCCCAGTTTGCCTTTGATCAGCCGTTGTGTCTCCTGGATGACGCTGCTGATCTGCTGAGGACTGGCCCAGGCACTTTGGCGCAGCGCATAATTGATCTTGGCCGTTGTGATGCTTTTGTCGCCTGCTGCCTTCGAGTCGCTCGCTTGCAGCAATGCCTGCGCCTTGTCCAGAAACGCCGTAATAGGGCCCACCAGCAGATGCACGGCGTCCTTAATGAATTGCTCACATACCGTTTTCAGCTGACGGTCGACCTCTTTGCGCGAGTCCAGCAGGTGCTCCTTGATCTGCGGTGTTCCTTCGAGCAGGAACTCCAACAGTGCGTTGTTGCTGCCCATCGAGAAGAGCTGCTTTCGCTTGTGCAGCAGACTGAATGCGGCGGTCTTTACTTTGCTAAAGTCCAGCGAAGTCTCCTTGATGGTGAAGTCCACGCGAAATGGCGCAATCTGTTCTCGCAATATGAGCAAATGCTTGATTTCGAAAAGCTCGCCGTCGATGGGTGTCTGCAAGGAACGGAACGGGATGAAGCATTTGAATTTTACTAGAGTTTGGTTAGTGCCACCTTTGCTGCAGATATTTTGGTCGCTGCTGCAGACACGCTCTGTATGCAGAGTTTGAGCGCTTCCTGGGAGAGACCTTGAAATATGGGACGATCCACGCAGCGATAGAGGCGCGACAGACAGACCAGTGTGCGGCGCACCGTTGGATACCACATGCCGTGCATGTCCGCAGGTGAGGAATCTGTGCACAAAGAGAGAGAAGGCAAGTGTTCGAGAATCAGTTGTCAGTTGCATATTTGATTGGAAAAACTCACTCATTTGTCGCGCTCGGTAGGCAGTGTCAACGCTCTCGGTCTCCATAGCGCTAGAGATGCTGGAATTTAGCGATGAACGCGAATCGTACCGGTGCATATTTTGCGGCTCTTGCAGAGACAATGCGATGCTCTGTGCAAATTGATGAAATTTAGGATATGAACTGAAGAATCGGGGTATGGCAGTTGTTTTCGTCTTACCTCCATCATTTCCAACTTGTCTGGGTAGGCAAGATCGCCAGCTGATGGATTATAGTGCAAAATGTCCGACTGCAAGTAGAGATGGGCGCGGAACACTAAACGCTCCTGCACATCTTGCAGCAGCTGGTTGGCCGTGTTGGCAAAGGCTTCCAACGCCTCAGCTGTAACCAAAGCACAATAACAAACATAAGCCCCAAAGAAGACTAGAAGAAAATTCTACAATATCCTACGATTTTGTTGCACGTGCTCTTCCAACATTTCAATGCGCAAAATCGAGCAAATTTCCGCCAGCGTTTCCAAGTGATTTATGTGTATGATAAAGGGACGCATGGTATCGTATAGAATGGTGCACAGGCCCTCCAAGTAGGTACTGAAGAAATTAGTCGATTAGCTTATGGAGAGTTTAGGCAAGAAAACTATATTCGGCACTCACGTCAACTGCTCACTGGCCGCCGTGAAGAACTGAAAGAAAAGCCGCTGTTCGTCCTGGCACACGTGCACCATGAATGCACAAGCGCTGCGCGTCAGTGCGCAATGGTCGCCCTTGTGCGTTGCACGAAGATCGTGTATGGCCTTGTTCACTGCGGGCGACATGATGGTCGCCCGCTCCGTAAGATAGGTTTGATGCATCTCGCCCAAAAGCTGTTCGTACTCAGCGCTATGCTGCAGCCGCGACTCAACCAACTGCGCCACTCGTTTGATCTTTACGGCCGCTGTCTGGTATTTGCCATAATAAAGTGCAAAGGCCGCATCCGAGCTGCCCGACTTACTCTGACCCAACACATTTGGTTGCGACGGCACTGTCGACGATTGCTTGGGTTGCAGCGTGGCCGCAGTGGCCTGTGTCATGACGCTGGTCGTGTAGTTCTTAATCAGTGTGATAGCTCTGGCCAAGCAGTGCTTGTATTTGACAACGAAGGTTGCGGCATCTTTGAATTTCGGCTGCAATAACATGAAAATTATCAAAATGCTTGGATGATGCAGCAGTATCAGTGTCGGTCTTACATTGCTTTGGAGGTACTCCAGGCATTCGTCGATGCGGTTGAGGCATTCGCGAAACGCTTCACTCGACACCGATAGCGTGGGGCTCTGCAGACGTTGATGCAACAGTTCCACTTGGCTGAAGTAGTGCAGCCGGCGTTGTATTTCGTCGCCCAGCAGCTGCAGACGCTGCTGCTCCTCGATCAGCTGCTCGCTGGCCGTGTTCAGGGCGCTGGTCTTCTGCGAGACCATGTCGTACTCGCCGCTCAGTGAGTGTAACTGCTGCATGGCCGCCTCCAGCTGATCCAGCATGTGCCCACACTCGCCGCTGCGCAGTTCCAACTGCTGTAGGTATCGATAGTAGGCTGCATCCGCATGCTGGTGTATCTCGGCGTGAACTCGATCATACCACAGCAGAAAGTCGCCGGTGTTGTCAATGCCCGGCGCTGGCAACGACTGCAGCTCCTGAGCAGAGGCGCTGACCAGCACGCCATATGAAGGCTGCTGTCCCTGTGCAGCGTCGTTGTAAGTTGATATATGTGTGCCGGAAGTGGACTCTGTTGCGTTCTACAAGAAACGGAATGAGGACGATGCAGATGAGAAGCGATACGTTCAGCTACGTCGCACCTACATACCTCAGCAGCAACGTCGCTCCACTCGCTACTCAGCACATCCAAGTACTCCAGTTGCTGGACGTTTAGTGGGGCCAGTGCGTCGGTTCGGGCCTCCCATTGCAGCAGGCGCGCTCGCACTTTGCGCAAGTTCTCGTTTTCACTTTGCACCGTGGCAACGTCATCCATTTCTGCTCGATTCCCGTGTTTACTCGACGTATGCGGCCATTCAGCTGAAATTCTAATTGGCAAAACGAAGACACAACCAGGGTGACCATTGCTGTTGGTTGTTGCATTTTGTTACAGCAGGTTTGTATTATTATTATTATTAATGGGGATAATGCACTGCGACCTAGAAGATCTATTGTGCCCCCTTCTTGGACCTCAAAGACTGTCAGTGAGTCCAGTATCCAAGAGGAATCTTAGTATGTTTCCTAAGCCTCTGGATACCCAGTCTGCACCGGATATGATATAGTCTCCCAGGTGCTTCTTTCTCTTATGCATGAGTACAGGGCAATTTCCTAGTATATGTATTGCAGTCTCGTTTTCCTGCAAGCAGAACCTGCAATACCCGTTTTCACGGATTCCTAGTTTCGTTAGATGATAGTTCAATCTACAATGCCCTGTAAGCATTCCCGTGATAATCCTTAGATTATTTTTTGACAAGGTCATACACTCCTCGAAACGTTTTCTATTATAGGATCCGATAACCAGCTTCGAATGCTCTAGACCTGGTTGATTTTCCCAGTATAGATTCCTTCTGGTTATCTCGTCCTTTCTCAGTAGAATGGAGGAGGCTCCTTTTCCCAACCCACAAAAAGGTTCAGGGCCGACAAAGGGTGTGGAAGCTCCCTTCCTTGCTAGCTCGTCAGCCCGTTCGTTCCCTTCAATGCCGGTGTGGCCCGGAACCCAAAGTACCCACACCTTGTTGTAACGGCCAAGTTCATTCAGCTTCTCAAGGCACTCCAATACCAGTTTCGAGGACACCTGGTAGGATCTAAGAGCCTTGATAGCCGCTTGGCTGTCAGAAAGGATGGCAATTTTCCGGTTCCGGTAATTCTTCACCAGATTGAAGTGAGCACACCTTTCAATGGCGTATATTAGCAGGTTTGTAATACTGCTCAGATTCTGTTACCAATGATGTACGATACATGCTTCATTTTACAACAGATTTCCACAAAGCCTTACTTATCGAACGAATAATCTGGCCGGTTTAGTGCAAATACAAAGGTTGCTATGCAATTTTGAAAAAATTAAATCCAACGAAAAGCGGAATAACTGAAGACTGTTGATTGCAACCCAGTGTGTTAGTTATTTTCAGTGCAACTCAGCAGCTGATGTCCACCGTAATTGCTGTCCATTGGATTCTACTCCAGTTTTCTTCCTAGTCCAATTTTCCGCAATCCATGGCACCGCAGCCGGTTGTGACGGGCCTGTCGCCGAAGGAAGGCCCGCCGGGTACTCGCGTCATCATACGCGGCGAATTCTTGGGCACACGCGCCACCGATCTCGTAGGTACGTCCACCATACCCAACAAATGGAAAAAAGTGCACTGACCCTCAAATTGACGCCCAATTTTTTTGCAGGGCTAAAAATCTGCGGTTCTGACTGTCTGCTGTCGGCCGAATGGAAGTCACCCAACAAGATCATTGCGCGCACCGGGCCGGCGAAAGGCAAGGGCGACATTATTGTGACGACGATAAGCGGTGGAGAGGGCACTTCGACAGTGCAATTCCGCGCATACCATGAAACGATAGGTCCATTGAAGGAATCGGCCGTTTGGATTGAGGAGTCGCCATCGCAGAACTTTGCGTGGGGTCGCCGCACACTGGCGCAATCCGTGCTAACGCAGGAGGACCCGCTGGGTTTGTCAATAGAAGGCAATGAGCAGAAGATACCGGAAGACTTGCGTGATCTCTTTCCCGATGCGAGTGGTGATTTGTCGCAGGAAAACTTTTCGCCAGCATGGTTTTTGCTGGAAAACCACTTGGCCACCTCGTTTGAGGACTTGAAAGCGGGCTTGGCTTATTTGAAGCGCAGGGTGGAGAGCCAGAAAGAGGGACAGTTGTCGTTTCTCAAGTCGAATGCAGGCTCTGTGATTGATCAGCTGGATACGCTGATGAATATACGTGACAAGTTGCAGGAAGACACGCGTCTGTATGGCAGCGAGCCGCTGAATGTGCTGGAGCAGTCCATCCAAAGTGAGTGGGCAACGAATGGCAATGTTTGTATGTTACACAAGTTGTTCTTTAGGTTCGATGAGTGAGTCGCAGAATATCTTCACGGATGTGCTGCTACGCAAAGAGAAGGCGGACTCGACACGCTCTGTGCTGTTTGCACTGTCGCGGCACAAGTTTCTCTTTTGCTTACCCAACTCGGTGGAACGGCGCGCACAGGCCGGCGAATACGATATTGTGGTGAATGATTATGCGCGGGCCAAAAATCTGTTTGGCAAAACGGAGATACCGGTAATCGCTGTGCACGGGTGTGATTGGTGTGCGTAGCTTGACGTCGTTTTCCTTTGCAGATTTTCCGTAAAGTACTGGAGGAGGTAGATCAACGTATACTGCACATACGCAAACAACTGCACGAGAAAGTGGTCAAAATGCCGCAAAGTGTGGAGCAACAGAAGAAACTCATCAAGGCTTTGACCAGCTTGGAGGTTACACTAACCAGTAGTTTGAACTTGCTTTAAGCTTAACCTAAATCATTTCACGTCTTGGCGTGTAGGTGCAGCAAAGCGGCACCGCCATTGGCGACAGGCTGCGCAATATAGATCCCGCCTGGGATGCCATTGAGGCACGTGCGAAATACCTGGAGGCCACATTCAAGCAGACGTTCGAGCAATACACGGGAAAGGACGCGACCGGACAGGAGAGTATGTCAGCAACGATTGGTCTCCTTTATCTCTCTCAGATGCTTCATCACAGCTCTTTGTTGTTCGAATGTTTCCCACAGAGTCCAAGAGTCGCGACAATACCAATCAGCCACCGAGTCGTGTTTTGTTCTGTGAGGAAATTTGCGATATTGCCGCTTCGCAACTGCCCGACTTGTGGCGTTTGGGTCAGCTGTACTTTACAGGCGAACTGCGTGGCACGCACGATCCCAAGCCAGGCGATTTTAAGGTGAGTTTTTGATACTTACTTACGAGGACATTTCAATTCAATTGCTTTCATCGCAGCGCATGATTCTCAACGCAATCGAAAAGTTTTGCGTTTATCTGCGCATCGCCGTGCTCATTGCCTCCGATTTGCGCACGTTGCGTCAGATCACCGGATTGTCGTGGCCCATAGGCTCCTCGTCGGCAACGCATCAATTTCTGCCCTGGATATCGCAGTGCTTGCGCTATACGCGCATCACCTACGCCACACTGATACATCTGGATCTGCCATCGGAGGCGCTGGACATCATACAGAAATTAATCGATGAAATTCGGCTGTTTTGCTATTCGATAACCTTCAAGCGCGCCACTGATCGCTGCAAGAAGCTGGGTGAACAAGAAACTTGGGACATGAGTGTGGAGGACTTCCCGGGCGCCACAATGTTGCCGGCCATTCTGCAACAGTTGCTCGTTGAAACACTTGATGAGGCGCAGACTTCGTGCATGAATCCAGAAATAAGGTGGGCATTAACGCCCCCTTGACACGTGTGCAAGTAACATTTGAGTCCGTTTTCTATTCGCCTTAGGGAGGGCAATCTGCTAGAGCCGCAGTCAGACGGGCAACGTGAAGTTTCGCAGCGCTTGCTGGAGTTTCTGTCTACATTCTGCGGTGTTATCGAGGAGTTGGCCTTTCAGTCACATGACGAGGAGACGCCCACGCACAACGTTTCGCAGCTGATTGGCTATCCAAATGTGCAACATGCCGATCCGTCATCTGGTCGCTTTTGGAGTTCAAGCGCCATTACCTGGGAGCAGCGCATGCTGTGCTGTCTGGCCAACTGCGCCTACTGCAACAAAAGCTTCTTTCCACATGTGGGGGAAATATTTGTTAAGTACGTGCCGTATGCATAACAATTCGAAAAACTATACGAATGACTAACTTGTTGGTTGTAGATATGGCTACCCGCTGCCCACTTTGGCCATTGAAACGTCCCGCTACTCGGTCAATCAACTCTTTACTAATCTGCTGGAGGCCTACGTAGAGCACAAGGGCGATCCACTGGTGGGCACTATCGAACCCTCTATGTATTTGGGGCGCTTCCAGTGGGACAACGAAATGGAGATTGGCAAACTGCGTCCGTATGCGCACGAGTGCTGCGACAATTTGGTGGGCGTGTACTCAGAAATTTACACCATATCGCCGGCACTGCTGCGTCCCATTCTGGAACCCATTGTACTGACCGTGTCCGAAGAGTTGGCGCGACTAATGAGTTGCGTGCAAGAGTTCAGCTACACGGGCGCCATACAGGCCAATGTGGACATACGTGTGATACGCGATGCGTTAAAGTTCTACTCGAATGAGACTGGAAAGTGAGTGTTTACACGTACATAAAACGTTTTCAATACATCTGGTTTTTATTTCTGCGCTTGCAGAAATTATTTTCTTGAAGCCTTGGAGGCTATAAAGCCACCGCTCAATGCGGAACAGCTACGCAAGGCGGATGAAATACTCGATCATGTGAAGAGCTGCATGAAATTGCAGCTAATGTGCTTCGCCGTAAAGGACCCATAAATGCTTAGGCAGCTTTGAGTTCGATAACTTAGCACAAGTTCAACATTCTCCACTAAATTAATTTCCTAAAGTATTTGGCGCTTTATTAGTACTCGTATTTTATATAAATTTATGTATTGGTATATAACTGCATTAATGCCTAATTATTGTGTGCGCCATTGTAAAAATACACTTAAATGTCTAAAACAACTCGGTGTGCATTCATATTTTAAAGTCGAACGCAAAGTCTTCGCCTAAAGCCTGGAACTTTTCAAGGTTATCTTTAATGGCCTTCTCCACGTCGATGCTATTGAATTTCTCCTGAATGCGCATCTTTATGGGATTCTCCAACGTGTCCATTATCTGGTAGCGCAGCAAATTCGGCAGCACATTCACCACAAACTCCATGATGTAGTCCAACGTACCGGCGCCATCACAGCGCACCTGAATGTTGCCCAAGTCGATTTGCAAATCATTGATGCGCGGCCGCTTGCGCGTGTCCAGCGCCTGGCTGACGTCGATCGTGACACGTATATGCTGCACAGTGAACCGCACATGACCCACTCGCGACATCAGCCCACAGCCGACCTCCCACTGGCCCGCTCCGGCAATCTGCTGTGTGGCGATTTGAAAACGCACCGCGGCTGTATTGTTCTCCATGCCCACCGCCATGTGGCCCACGCGATAGAAGCTCGAGATGCCCGTAATCCAGGTGTTGGCAAGCTGCACGCTGAAGATGCCCACGGTGCGGTTGTAGTCGGGCATGCGCAACGGATCGTAGCCCATAGCACGCACCTTCTTGCGGCCCTCGGCAATGGCCATGTCTAGTGGCGTTATGGAGTTGGGCAGCCGGCGGTCGCCCATCAGTTTCTCTATGTTGCTGTTGATCTCAGCGCGCAACTTCTTGTCCGCCTCCTGCAGCATGAACGGCTTCATTGCATCAAAGACGAGCGTAGGCGCCGAATTGACAATGCCCTGAAAGAAATTGCCCATGAAGCCGAGGTTCTCGAAATCCATGGCCATGTCGGCGAAGGTCGGCGAAATTTTTATGTGCTCGGTGGTCAGGTGGCCGTCGCGTTTCACGGCCAGCACGGCAGTGCCCTGGATGTGCAGCTTCTTTAGGACCACGGTGAAAGGACCGTTGGCCTTTGTCAGGAACGAGCTCAGCGTGTACATGCCCTTGACGACCATTTCGTCCAGTTGTATGCCGGCGTCGACCTGCAGGCGATAAATTCGAAAATAAGTTTAAGCATTAAACAGAAATTAAGCTCTTAAATTCGCTCTTTCTACTAAGATGGCACTGAGCGATGATTAGCGAAGAGTAAAGCCTCACTTGGCAGTGCTGAGACCAGTTCTAATCTTATCTGCGCGCTGCTTTAAGCGGAATTTTAGCATCAAATGCTCGTCTTATCAGCAGCAAATCGCATAAGTCATTCGTTCAGACATTGGCTTGCAAATAATATTTGCAAATTTTGAAACAGCCAACTTGTCTGCGACATACCTGCATTGCCTTCAAGTCCGCATTAATGCTGGATATGCGAAACTTGGATAGTCCGTGCGCCTTCACTTTCATCATGTTCAGGTTGCCCATGCCCAGACTTTTCCGTATATCGGGCACATCCATGGGGTCGGGTATGGGTGCGCCCGGGAAGCCAATGGGATCCGGCTGTTTGTAGTGCTCGATGACGGCGAGCAGTTGTGCGGCCAGGCGATTCTCGCTGACGCGCGCATTGTGCTCGTCTATGTCATTGGACAGGGGCTCGCTGTCCGGTTCTTCCACTACAAGAAAATCACATTAACATGTAAAATGAAATCGAATTACAAATTCAAACTGTTTACCATTATCCTGTTGTGCCCTTGCGGCGGCTACTAAACTCATTACGCACAGCGCGAGCAGCAGCAAAGAATTCGTGCGTGTTTTCAACATTTTGTGCACACACAGCACAACGCCTTATCAATTTAATAATGGAACACAATTGAAGAAATTTACCACCAGCGCCGTGTCAGTGCACACAACGAAACGTTCGGTCCGAGCAGCAGCACACAAATGAGCTGCGCCTGTCGCTCTTCGGCGCAGGCCAATTGATTTCGGAAGCGCGCTTCGTTGTATTAGAGAGTTGAAGCTGGAGGCGAGATCAAACAGATAACACGCGTACAAGAGAAATTGAAGCCGAGTTCAATGCACAGTGGCGTCACGGCAGCGCACTGTCGTTCAAATATTCAGAGCGGACTTGCGAGCGAGGTGTTCATTCAAATAGCTTTCGTTTCATTCAAATAATTTATTACGATGATTACGCAGTTCGAAATTCAACTTAAAACTTAGTGCTACGACCTAAATATATACCAAGAATTTTTTATGTATTTGCACTACGCTACTCTATTCATACATTCATATTTTATATGCGTTTGTTTACTATTAAACTGCTTTAAATCTTAAAACTTTGTAAATATAATTTTTATATGCACTCGCGTGTAACTTAGGTGAAATTTACAAACATGTCAATGGTGGTTTAGCTGGACTGTTGCGCCAGTTGGCTGTGCACACACACAAATCTTAACGTATAAACATCTGAGGACAAGGCATTTACTTTTACGGATATTTTTAATTGCATCCACTTCACCCGCTACTCTGGTTCACTTAAAGCAAATTATTAAATTTTCCAACACTACTTAGACAACTAAATTACATTACATATTCAATAAAATTGCAATAGACTTCTCTTCGTGGATATTTACAGCAAATAAAATAAATACTACGAACGTAGGCAAAGTCGCGGAAAGTTGAGTATCTCTTAAGTGCTAAGATTAGCAAAGGTTTCGCACGCACTCTCACCGCCAGTGCGCGCTGATCCGAAAACCGAAAAGTCTGCCGACAGTTATTTGTCTATGAAAATTTCTAACAACGTCAATAATCATGTATTGATGGGCGCGCTGCAGCCAACAACAATAACTTGCGGCGCAGGCATTTAAGTAGTCATTGAAGAATCGAAGTTACCAGGCACATCCTCTTTTTTGCCGTTTTAGCAGCAGACAGACGCTTGATCGATTTACAATAAATAAACAGAAATTTCTACAATTGATGGCGTCCTGCATGCTGCATTCACACATCGCTCGCCTCGATCACTTCGACCATGGCGGGCGCCAGATGTGCGCCGCCCATTGAAATGCTCATGTCGCCACCACCGGCGGTGCTGCCACTGCCACTGCTGCTGTTGCCACTCCCACTGCTCAGCGACAGTGGCGATGCCTGCGCTGGTGGCACGGCCACAATGCGTGTCGGCGCACTGGATATGGGCAGCATGTGCGCGTGGTGGAGGAAGTCGTCCGACTCCGAGTCGGAGAACATGTCCGGCGTGAAAGTGTTCGGCGAGGTCACAATGATGGGCGAAAGCGTGATCGTGGTGCTGGTCGCACCGGAGGCGGCTAGCAGTGGCATCGTCTGCGTTTGCGTGTTTGAAGATGACGGCGCACGCATTGTCATTATGTTGTGCGTCTTGAATTGCTGCTGCTGTTGCTGCAACTGCCGCTGGTGGTGCTGCTGCTGTTGTTGCTGCAACTGCAGTGATATGGAGGTAGTGGTGCTGCTGCTGCCGCTGGCAATGCGCTGCAGGTGGTGTAACTGCGTTTGTTGCTTTTGTAATTGTTGCTGCTGATGTTGTCGTTGGTGATGTTGCTGCTGCTGAAGCAATATTTGCGGCAATGTGTTCGTGCTGGTGGCGGTGGTTGTTACTGGCGCTGCCGTAGACACGGACAACATGTTCACTGTGGTCACGTGACCGGTGTTGCCGCTGTTGTGATGGTTGCTACTGCTGGCAGCTGTCACGTTTGCTGACAACTGCGAGATACCGTGTATCCGCTGCATGCCTGCTGAATGCTGGCTGTGTGATCCCGTCGTGAAGACGTTGACAACTGAAATTGCGACAAAATTAAGCGATTTAGCAGGTGCGATGGCAGCGGGATGTCGTTCTTGCCTACCTTGGTACTTGCCCTCGGCATTTTGAATGAGCACCGACTCACGCTGCAGACTTTCCAGCGGTTGTTGTTGGAGTTGCTGCGGCTGCTGCTGTGCTACTTGCTGCAGATTGATGAATGGTATAAGTGTGGCCGTATTCGAAGCCGTCGAAGTGGTCGGCGTCAGATTGAGCTGCGACACCACTGACGATGGCTGCGGGTCCGCACTGTATGCTGACACCGTCGTTGTTGACTGTTGCGCTGGCGAGGAGGTGCGCATGGTGGCTGTGGTCGCTACTGGCAGCTCGCTTGGGCTGAGGCTGGCACTTTCGTCAGCCATCTGGATCTCGTAGCAGGCCAGCTCCGGTATGACGGGGCGCACCTTGCCGCCGTCGGGCCGGTGTGGGTTGCGGCAACCGCGGCACTTGCAGCCAATGCAGGACTTGGACTCGACGTAGCAGGGACAGCGCTGCCCACAGCAGGTCAGCTTGCCGGGAGTCGGTGTGGCGTTGCCGCAGCGGCAGCCTCGTCGCTTGGGATTGAGCTTGGCGGCATTGGCGGCTGCTGTGGTGGCAGGCACTTGCTGGCGAAATGTGGGTGTAGTGCTGGTTGGCAGTGCGGATGTGGGAGCTCCAGCGTTTTTCTAGAGTGAAATCCGAACAAATGTACAATTTTCAAATTTCGAAGGGCGAAAAATGCATGTATGCTTCTTACCCTTTGCGAGCTGTCCTCGTCGCCGTCCGTTTTTCGCTTGATAGTGATTTTGTTGCCCACGCCCGTGTACAGCACCGAGTACATGGCCGAACCATTGGAAACCGTCTTTATGGATGGCGGATTGCGTATCTGCTGCGACGTAACAGTGGCAGTGGTGTGCGTGTTGCCACTGCTGGTCCCCGTAGTGCTTGTCGCCGTTGTAGCCGCGGTACATGCGGTCGATGCTACTTTAAAGGTCAGCGGCACATGCACGTCGGCGCCCAGGGCAGTCGTCTTCACCACGCCCGACTGCATAGCCAGCGAGCTGCGCGCCTGCGCCAGCTGCCGATTGTAGGATTGCAATTTGGCCGAAGCGATAGAAAGTGGCGCCGTGGTTGTGGCCGAGGATGAGACAAGTGGTACCACAATGCCGGGTGTGTTGTGCCCCACGTACGTGATAGTGGGCGTGGCTGGCAAGCCAGCCAGACCTGCTGTGGTAAACGAATGCGAGCTGGTGTTGTCGACGGTGTGTTTCACATGCTTCATGTACACCGACTGCACGTGCGGCTGTAACGGTGCTGGCGCGCTGGCTTTTGATGTGCCTGTTGCAGTCGTTGCTGCTGCTGTGCTTACTGCAAACACAGGTGCGGAGTGTGCAGCACCGGCAGCTGGTAAGCTGGGCGAAGTGTGCTCCTGCTTGATGGTAGCCGTGGCGGGTGTGGGCGTGGCCATGACATATGTTGTTGTGGCGCTGGCAGCGTTGCTGGGTGGTGTGGCCGCTTTTGGTGCGTTTTGCATGTGTGCGCGCATATGAGGCACCGCCTGCGGCGCCAGCGGTGTGGCTGCACTCACAGACAGCGGTACGGACTGCGTTCCGGCCGTGGATGTCATGCTCGAAGCAGGTGGCAGCTGCAGCCTGGGCGTGACAGCGTGCGGCAAGTCAGCACTGAAGCAGTTCAAGATGTCCTCGTAGCGCGCGCCTTCCAATACAATCTCCTGGGTGGACATGTGATCGCTCCCAACGGCCATCAGCTGCTTCTGCCTGCTCAGCTGCACGAAGAAGGACGAGCCCAACAGGTGCTCGCACAGGCTTTTGTAGCACAGTAGCAGGCAGCGCATCTGCCGATTCTCGGCGTACGTTTTGAAGTCTTGCAAGTCCTTACAGCTGCCGCAGAGCGGCCGCAAGCACTTGCGACCGCGCACGCATAGCCGGCAAACATTATGCTGGCAGCGCGCATCGTTGAGCGGCGCATAGGGGTCGTTCAGAAGGCGCGTGCACACCGCACACGACAGCAGCTGGCGTAGCTGGCTGAAAAGTTGGCACAAATCACCGAGCCGCTGCTCGCTGAAGGTATTGGCATCGGTGGGGTTCGTCTGGAACACCAGCTGCGCGGTGGAGACGTACACACACACCGCATTCATTACGACTGTCAAACTAATTCGAACAACTGCCGCGTTCGCACGGCACCTCGGCGCCCCGCTTCACTACAATTCACGCCGGAGCACACTAAAATTGCGTGCTGGCTTGGTCACTGCGTTCCATATTTACGTTTCTTTATCAACGCTTGTTGTGACTCTAACAACTTAGTTGTTGCTTTTGTGGTGCGCGTTGTTGTTGCCGTTGCACTTATTGCAAAATCGATGCCAATCAGCGGCGACAATGCACGTTTATTATTTGGGACGAGCGCTGCCACGCGAAATGGGCCAGCGGCACTGCTTCACCCGGCTGCCTATCAATTACAGTGCTTGCGGGCAATGTCTGGTTGGTTTCTTCTCAGCAGCGGACGGAAAAAAATGGAAAAATTGTCTGCCGCCTGTGCGAGTTTTTTCGCTACTCCAAACACGCGCTCATAGTGCACGAAACTCTGCTGCTGCCACGGCGTTTCGCGTTCTAAATTGCTTTACGGCGTCGTAACTTTGCTTTCGAACACTTTTATGTGTGAATTTGCACGAAAAATGCCCACTTTCAGCTTAATTAAATGCGTCGGCAAAATTTGCTGAGCATTTTCGCCCAAACAGCAGCAAAACTGTTTTTGGCATTTCGTTTTGCGCTGACATTCGCCGCAGCGTTCGTTGAAGTTTTCACTGCGCTCAACGCAGGCGAATTAACATAAATGCGGGCATCACAACACGCCGGCCACTAGCTGTGGTAAGGCAATAGCCAAGTGGAATCCTTCCGGATGACTGCCACTCAAAAATATACTTTTCGGCTTGAGAAAAGTTGAGCAAACTGCAGTGTTTACAGTGCATGCACCACAAACCCTGCCGCTTTGTTTTCGTTTATTTTCCAACTGTCAGTATTTTTGCTCGCCCGCTTCACTTCGCTTCGGCTGAACGATAACCGCAGCCAACTTTGGTGTGGAATAAAAGCAACGGACGGATTAGTTTCGATAGTTTTGTAAGGAAATAGTGAAGCGGAGCGTATTGCAGATAAATTAATTAGGATACACGGAAATATACAATTAATTGTTGCAAAACCACGGTGAATCTAAGGGCACGAGAAAGGATAAAGAATATCTGTGGTAAAGGCAATGGAATTGTAGTAAAATCGGCGTTTTGATTGCTGCATTAACGGAACCGGAAACGAAAGCTGTCTGCTGGTAAAGTACTTCGGGAGTGCGTTGCATTCCGTTGCCATTCTAACGGTAAGAAGCCACAAAACGGGTGCTTCTTGTGAAGGTATTTGATAAAATGGCTGCCATGTAGTCGCATAGTGTTGGTTTGGTCGTAGCACTTTAACCTTTTTAAAACAGGACTTGTTGAAGTTGTTTCGTTTAACTTCAACAGTCATTCTGAAAATGTGGCTAGGACGATCAAAAGTTCAGTTTCATGGGTTGTGAAAGCACGAAATTGAAGATAATTAATATAATTTCATTACTCAACATTGCTATGATTAAGGAATAAGTTTCTTCGGACATGAGCTCACGACAGTTCATCAAAGTTTTCTATTGTTTAAGAGAGCATAAAATAAATCAAACCGAGGCCAACAAGGCAGGGAGCAAACAAGCGCTTCCCCAGCTATGTCCTTTAGCTTTTGGTTCTGGGTCGCTATCAGTTCAGCGCCAAGTACAAGTTTTCAATAAATAACTAGCCACTTGTTCAAGTGTTGCTCGCAATTGCCGCAGCGCTAAATTGTTAGCATTTGGCAGATCATTTCCAGCAGCGTATTTATTTATGCTTCGATTGGTGGTCGCAGCCAGAGTTCAATTGGTGCGTGTAGGAAGCAGGTGGTGCATTAGACCCAAAGGCAAAACAACAATTACAACAACTGCACCGGTAAATCAACGCAAACTGTTCTTTCCGATGGCGTTGTTTACTTTGGCGGCTGTGTCGAAAAGTAAATGTGTATTCCTATTTTGAGATTTGTTGTCTTTCGTAGCGCCTTCGCCGCTATTCGGCGAAAAGCAGCAATTCGCAAAGAGTAAACAAAACTGCCGGATGAAACCAGCTTCGGGCGCATGCGCTGTGGGCGCGGAAAGCAGTGGTGCCGCCACATGTGTCGCACACCAAATCGGAAAACCAATTTTGCTATAGCTGAAGGAAAATACTTTCGACTGTCGTCGCACACTGCTCACTGCTGGCCCGCTGACCTCGCCGCGCCGCCGACTACTGCTTCGTGCGAGCGTTCGCTCACCGCTGTCGCTGCAGACGAGCAATCACAATGACGAGTTTTCCACTTGGCCACCCCCCGCGCTAGGATCCAAGCGATTTTCCACCAGCGTTCGCTTGCGTGTTCAGCGATCTTCAGCGGCCACCAACAGCCGCCAACCGTTAGCCATGAGCATCGACGCCGCTGTTACAAGCTCAATTCTTTCAGTTGGTGTTTCGTACTCGTCGAGTGTTGTTCTCGGTTCTTCCTCAGAAGATTTCACATTTCTGTTTCGCATAAGTTTCCTTTATATTCGCACACACACACGCGCATACATCCATACACACACACGCGATCGCGCATATATGCACGCACTCCTTTGAAGAAAAAATTCAATTATTTCTCAAATTTGTATGTTGAAAACGTAACGGAAAAAATTAGATTGCATCGATGTGCTAGTGCGCGTTGATTCCATCGCCACCGCAATCCATGGTCTGTAGCGGCCCAGCATTGCTATAGTATATGGACGACGTTTTTCCAATTATGCCGGAAACGTCTGCTCAGCGCTTACATAACAGCAAGAAAACGTCCGAATGTGTGCCGCACATTGTTTTATTTTCGGTGGATTTTCGGTGTGCCGCCTGCAGTGAAGTGAAAGTTGTCTCCTTTGAATTCTGAAAACTATTTTTTATGGTCCACGAAGTGAACTGCAGCCGCCGCTACTATTTTGTCGAATTTGTTAAATTACGCGCACCGTCACAGAGGCCAGGGACGAGTCGACACGGGACGGGACGGGATGGGACGGGATAAAGGGACAGTACGATCGGCGCAGTGTGCGGCAAAGTGCGGTGGAAGTCGAAGTGCTGCGCTGGCTGCATTGAAAACTCAAAAGAAAATTCCGCTCAGCAAGTTTAACGAACTGAGTTCATTTCTATTTTTGAAATACGAAATCATTTTCCTAATTTTTCTTTTCTTCGTTCACGGTTTCATTTATTTGATTTTTCCTTTCTTATTTTGTTTTTCGAATTGGCCACAAAGTGTGCGGATGGTGACGGCGCTGGCGCTTTTGCTGCTGTTGGGGCTGGCAGCGGCCGCACACGCTCGCACAGAGTGAACGCCAGCAACACCGCACACTGAGGGAAATCACCCAAAAAGCCGCACCGAGCACATCTTCAATGCTGAATTTTGAGCTGTGGCCAATTCGTGCCGAAACGCCAACCTCCAGTAGCGACTGCCACGTCTTTTCTGCCAGTGTACGCGCCATCACTTGGCATCAATTCATTTGATGTTTGTTTAATATACTTTTTTGCAATACATTTCGCAATCTTTTCCGCTCGATTCGCGAGCATGTAATTAATTTCGATTTCGCCTGCTGGTTCCAGTCGAGACAAAGTGTTCATTTGTTCGAATTTTTTGAGCAATCTATTTTTAAGCAGCATACACAGCTGATGAACATTCGTTGGCGACAGAAATAGGCTTCCAGCAGTACTGAAACTGATGGTTAAAATTGGCATAATGGGAACTAACTATTGAATGAAGGATATGGTTGCAGTGGCCAGTGCACTATTTGAAGTTTTATTTAAAAAACTGATATTTTGGATTAATGTGGACCGGTCATCTTAAACTAAGTTATCCAAAGACCGATAGACAAACGCCCTTGCACTTTAATTGGTCAGACCCTAACCTCAATTCTGTTCAGATACCAACGAGTTGATTTACATTTCGAAGAAGTATACATTTGAAATCATAAAAAAGTTGGAAAGGTAGACAACAAAGAAACGTGTTTAGAAGACTTTAACTTTTTATATAATTTCAGTGCTTCTGTAACGAAGTATGGGCACATAATAGACTATACAGACTATAAACCATTGTATATTTATACATACGAAATAAAATGAAAATTATAATGTTTTCTGATAAGTTGACATTAAAAGCTTCTTTCTTAATAAACCATTTTTATTTTTAAAGATGTGTGTCACATCCATTTCCTGTCCAATATTTAGTGCTCTCTTTGTAGATATAGAACTTTTTTCATATATAACTGTGCCTACCTTTGCCTGTAGTGTGCAGAAAAATTAATTATAATTAAACCTCAGACATGTATATATCAAGCAACTATATAAATGCCTATTGGAGTTTTGGTTAACTCACAGTCAAAGATTTGTGCTTCTGTCACACGCAGCTCTGTCGTGACAGCACCCTGTACGCCTATACAACGGCAAGCGACTTAATCCCCCTCACAATCACTAGACGTGTGCGTTTATTTATGAAGAATGGTCTGCCTCCACTTTTGCTTTCATAATAAATTAAACCGGAAAATGTTCATTGTTGCTTCTTTCTGTCAGCATTTTAGTATTTATACCTTCAGATGTTTTCATGTCACTCAGTCGCAAAAACGCTCCATTCGCCTCAATAGTACGTACGTTCATACATATGTACATGCGTAGGTCTGAAAAAGCACTGCTTTCGTTTTCAAAATGTCGTCAGCGCCATTTTTAATCACTCTCAAAGTAACCTATTTCCGTTCCCGTTTAAAGCACGCGGCCGCTTTCCGCTTGTTTGCTATCTGTCGTGTCGCTTTCTCTGCGCACACGAGCGCGCTCCCATGAAAATTCGACATAGTTTTGGACACTTTCTAGGTCATGATTTATTACTGTACTGTGGCCGAACCGATCACCTGTTGTCGCGGTGGCCATCGGAAAACTGCTGCTTCATGTTTCGCGATTCTTGTCACGGCGTATTTTTGGCCCGATTTCAATTGTGTGTGTGTGTTGTTTTTTTTGCAGTGTACCATGTTATCGTCAAGTGTTTTTAAGTTGCTCTAAAATATTGGATTGAAGTATACGCCTAAAAATTAGTAATCCCATAAGTTAATTCAGCATAATCCACGAGAGGAACTTGTGCCCTGTCGTCGTGCCGCAAAGTGTTCGTAAAACAACAAAAACATTTAACAACTTCGCACCGGTTTTGTGTTCTGCAACATGTCCGGGCAGCAGCCGCCGCCCTTCGGCGGGCCGCGTGGTTGGAATCCGCGCGCTCACAATCCCGCCTCTCCGTCGCCGTCATCGTTCCTGTACCGGCCGCCATCGCCCTGGACGCCGGTAGCGCCCAGCCCGCCGCCCATTATTTCGGGCCCGCGTCGTCCATCCATGCAATCGCCGGCGCCCATGAGCCCGACGCCTTTCGCACACGCAATGTCGCCCGGCCCGCAGGGCATGCGCGGCACACGCGGCAGCAACAGCATACCGCATCCGCGCCCACAATGGCCACAGCCATCGCCCCATGTGGCTGGCAACCAGTCGCCAGCGCCATACCAGCCGCCCATGTTTCAGCCCACCTTCTACCCCAATCAGCTGCCGGTAAAGGGTGGCCCAGCACCGACGTACGGTGGCGGCGGCGCAGGCGCTGCCGGACCACGGCCATTCCGGCCCATGCAGCATCAGAACTCGTACGGCGCTGCGCCAGCCAGTTCCTTTCAACTATCGCCGACGCCATCGCCATCGCCGATTGTCTGCCAGACACCCAATTCCGACTTCATGTACAGCAATCGGCTCACGCCGCTGTCGCAGCTTTACGAAACACCGCAACAACATCTGCACAATGCGCAACAACACCAGCAGCACTATCAGCAGCAGCAGCAGCAGCATCAACCACAGCCGCCATATCCGAGACAACATCCGCAAATGCAATACGACTACGTCGGTGTGCCGCTGGAGCCTCCCCAACCTAAATCGTACGTGGTTTATGATGATGAGGAAGAATTCGGCCCATCGACTGCCGAGATAATCGCCAATCAATCGCAAGATTACATCGATGAAAAACTGGCCGAATACCAGCTGACCATTTTGCAGTTGCAAGGTAAGTCCAAACCGAATGGAGTATAGTCTAGTAGAGGTTTTAAATTATAAAAAACATGACTGTAGGACATTATCTTGTAAGTAAAGATAATACTTTTTTTAAATACTCGTATTTAATTTATAAGAAAATAAGATCTTTGATCTATACTGCCGTATTGAGTATCTAACAAGGATTTTAGGTCGCTAAGAAGCCAGCGAAAAATGCTCTACCTGCGCCTGGCAGCTCAACGTAACCGAACCTAGTAAACATAATAGTGGAGTTCAGTCTTCATAGCATTAATAAATGCAACACTATTTATCTTTAATTTCCTTTAGTTTTCCGTTTAGTTTAGAAATAAAGGGTGTGCACACCAAAATCGGGACACTCTAAAACCCCTGTATCTTTTAAAATAAAACTCTTTGAAGAGTAAAATTTTAGATGTAAGTACTCCATGACTTGGTTTTTAATATTCAATTAAAAAAAAAAATTGCAAAATCCGTTTTATTAGTAAGAAAATGGCAAACGAATACGAACGTAGAAAACTCATCTTGTACGAACACACTACGAATCCCAACCTCAGTATACGCCGAATTGCAGAAAAGCTAAATTCACCATCGACATGCAGTAAAGTGTTGAAAAATTGTAAGGAAAGGCTGAGTAAGGCGGGTAGTGGTAGTGGCCAGAAGAATGTTAGATGCACGAAGAAAGTGATTGCCGCATTAAAAAAAAATCCGCGAATGTCAAGTCGTTCGGTGGCTTAAATCGTGGAGGAAGCGTCATCGTTCGTCCAGAAAGCCAAGAGGCGAGCAAGCTTGAAGAGTTACAAGGCTCAAGTAGTACCAGATCGGGACGCGAAACGAAATCTCACCGTGAAGCACCGTTGTCGTAACTTGTACGAAAATTTGCTAACGAAATTCAATAGTGTGATCATGGATGATGAAACATACTGCTTCAACAACTTTACATTTTTAGCTGGGCAAGATTTCTACACAGCCACGAATCGCCAAAATGTTGCAGATGAATACAAAGTGAAAACAAGGGCAAAATTCCCAAAGAAGACCATGGTTTGGCAAGCCATCTGCTCGTGCGGTTTTAAAACAAGCCCTTTTGTAACGGTCGGTACAATGAATGGCAATATTTACCGGGAAGAATGTCTCGAAAAGAGACTGCTGCCTCTCATTCGTCGCCACACATCAAAGCCGTTGTTTTGGCCTGACTTAGCTACTTGCCACTACTCCAGGGAAACTATGCAGTGGTATGATGACGTACAGCGCGAGTGTAAGCCGCCTAACAGCCCGGAACTCCGCCCTATCGAAAACTACTGGTCGATAGTTAAAGGCATTTTAAAGAAGATTGGTGCGAGGGTATCAACAGAAGAAGAGTTCCGCAGAAAGTGGTTGTGGGGGTCTAAAAAAGTGGACGAATGTTTCGTGCAAAAATTGATGGTCCGACGAAAAGTACGGTTGATGGCATACGGAAGAAAAAATTAGAAATAAATCTGGGCTTTCATACCTTAGAGACCGAAGAATCGAAATAAATTCTTAAAAAATTCTAGATTACTTCGTTTTATTTGTATATCAGAAAACAAGTGTCCCGATTTTGGTGTGCACACCCTTTATAACGAATAAAATTCGTTTCATAATTGTTGGCCAATACTTTAGCTCACGTCTGTACGAGGTGGCTATGTAAAGGTTTTGTTGGGGAACAATTTAAATTATTTGTTTATTCATGAGGCTCGTTGTCTGCCGTTACAAGTATTTAAAACAATGCTTTCGAGGCGCCACTTACTGCAAATTGCACAATTACAAACTGCAAACAACTGTCGGTACTTGAATATTGCGAAAGCGGTGTGGCTGCTCAGTATTCAGCATTGCAGCTGGCACACGTACCACACTCACTTGAATACAATTCATGCGCAACAGAATTTTCGAACTTGACCCACACCCACACACACACCTTTGCTTACAGCGCTTTTCATTCGTCGCTGTAGCAGAAGTGGCGCGACAGCTGCCAAATTTCTAGCAAAAACTGTCGACTAATTGTAAAACTTTCATTTAGATCGTACATCAGTCTATATAGTCTATGTTCTTGAGCAGTTGGTTGAACTTGTACCCAGTGATAAATTTTAAAACATTCGCAGTCGTAAATGATGATTAATTCAGCTTCCAAACGTAGCCACTAAAATGAATGATGATGTTTCATGATATTTGTTTTTATATTTCGTTTACAAAATTCATTAGTCTGGTGGCCAATGTCCAATGCAATTGAGAATCGTTTTATAGCTTTTCAGCGGTACAGCTGCACAAACATTTGCCACATTGCAACCGATGGCGCTTTGGCTGTGGCTTTCGCTTTCCTTTAGATTTTCTCTCCTGATCGGTCAGCCAAAAATAAATGTTGACTTAATGTTTGAATGTACAAAATACATTATACAAACATATGTATATGCTCGTTCATGTCGCGCTTTTATTTACACTTTTTTGGCCAACTCTTAAAAAAAGAAATGACATAATGTCGCAATGAAGCACAAACGTCTCCGTACGTCAAAAATGCTTGTCGCATACAAATGAAACGCTGAAAATTTGGCAGTGACAAAAATTGCATCATTATTGATTTTCGTAAAACGCACAACTGTCAGCGAATTTTGTTGTGCGGCGCTGCATGCAAATTAAGCTGCAAAAGCGTTTAATTGAACGAGCCGCTGCTCGTTTTTCCTATAAATTGTGCACAAAGTGGCTGAACAAAAAACCGGCCCCGGCGCCGACTTTACAGTGACAGCGGCCACTCATTCAAAGGTGTTCACGTTAATTGATTTGGGCTGCTATTGATTGAATCGCTTTTCACCTTCGTCACCTGCGCACGCCAGCGGTGTGTCGCGCCGCTGCTCCCCAGTCGACTGGATCTCAGTTTGAGACTTAATTGACAGCACATGCTCATTATTCATCTGGACCTGTCAATGGGTCTGTCCGTCCATTTCGATTGCAAATTACAATTTTCAGCAGGTCGCCAGCGATGATCGCATCTGGCCGTGAATGCTGCCACTGCTGCCGTTGGTGATCACAATGAGATCACTTCTTTCGAAATGGCGGCTCTATTCGCATTTCTATTTGCATTGTTCGATATTTTGAGGCTGGTGACAGCATCTGGCACAACACCAGTGTTTGGGATTTTTCCTGTACAAAATGTGAGAATGTGCAATTCACATTGTTAGAGGTCAAAATGGCAAATGCCTCGCAAAGGGCTTCATTTGTCTTGTGAAAGAACTCCGGTGCATTTTTTGGAGTTATTGCAAAATAAGATTTTTTAATAATTTTTAATGATCTTTCTTTAACTAAATATCCAGTGATTTTATGTTTTTTTAATTAATTTAATTAATTCATTTACTTAATTAAATAGTTTTAAGGTATATGGCAGAATTTTGTATTGTAGCGGTTTTTCTAACCAAGAAACTTGTGAGAGAAAATAAGAGCCCGTGAAAACATATTTGATATGAAAAATTGCAGTTGAATCCTGTAAAATGTAGATATGGGAAATTTTTGAAGTTTTCAAGTATATTTTCAAACCTCATACTGCAATTTCTAAAAAGAAAATTCACTGAAAGTTTGAACATACTTCTGATATGAAAACTGTTGTTAAAGTCTTTAGAATTGAAAGTCTTTTGAATGCTGGTAAATTTATTGTACAGAGTTTAAAAACACTAAATTTTAAGAAAGCTTATATTATGCGTGAGAGTTAACTATTACTGCAGAGGAACAATCTTCTTTCTGAGGCTTAGTCGAATATTTGAGAGCCAAACCAATGAGACCAACAATATTTTTTTATTTATATTACTGGAGCAATAAGGTACTGAAAAAAATATTTTGTGTAAATATAAAGAAATATTTTGCTTTACTTGATTTACGTTATTATGGTCCACTGAACCAAACAAAGCGAACTCTTTCCTATAGTCAGTAAGGACATTTGTTCATTGGCTAAATAAATAAATAAATAAATATGAAAAAATCTGATCGGCCTGATACTGAATTCTGCTTGTTTTGGCTTGGATGCATTCATTCGTTTCGTAACGTCCGTTGCCCGCAAACCACTTAAATCTTTCAACACCAATGACAAGAAGAAAGACGCGCCCACATAAAGCCGAAATATGAATATCTTTCGCTAACATTTGGGAACATTTAAAAATTCATATTTAATGTAAAATATTTTTTAATTTGCCAACACAATGTGCATAATGTATGAAAGCACATTTCGACTACATTTCGCACATAAATTCTGCCACTGCGACGCCGCGGTTTCAATAATATCTTTTATTGCCCGTACGCACTCGACACCGCACAAACGGCAATTAAAATATTTACTTGTGCTGTCATAAATTTCTTTGGATTTCATTTCGTTTCATTTACACTGTTTGTTCAGTAATTTTTATTATAAACATTTCGCGGCGATTTAATCGATCCGCAATTGCTCGCTGCTCAATTCACACACATACACACACACACACTCACACACACACATATACCGAGCCGCTATTTTTGAATTTTTGCAAAATTTATGCCGGCATCTTCTAGTTGGCTGCTGGATCTTTTGCTAATGGACTATCTATGTGCGAGTCAATATGGCCAACCGAACGCAAACATTTCCCCCCTCACAATTTGAAGCGCATTTAATCGATTCTGTGCGGCATCTATCAGCGCGCATATTTACACTTTTGCCGGTGTTTGGCTGTGGCAATTGTTTAGTTGGTTCTAGCTAGCTCGATATAGCATAAAGTAAACAAAACTAAAAATACAAAATTAAAATAATTCGAAAAAGTGGTGATCGCCGGTGTAAGTGTTGCCACTTTTACTGGTTGATTTTTCTATTTGTACTTATTGTTGTTGTTATGTTTTCAATGCCAAGGTTAACGGCAAAGCACTCAGCCAAAACTGTTTGTAATGTGGCCATTACTAACTTATTTACAGTTTGCCATAAAATATTCGTATGGCTCATAGGCACTTGTAAGCCCATAACGAGACATTGGCTAGAAAATGAAAAAAGCAACACATTAATATTGAATTTGTAATTACGAGCTCGTTGCGCACATCTGTTTCTTCAAATAGTTTTGAGTAACAAATGTGTAGGGTTGGCAAGTTAGGAATGCAGGATTTTTATTTGAGTTGAAGAAAATTCTATCCAAATGCTGCTGCAGTCTGCAGTTGGGAAAGTAAGTTGGACACTACTTAAATTTTAATTTTAAGTGCTTCAAATTTTCCTCAGTTGTGTAGCGAAAATGAACAAATCGCATGCAAGTTGAACAAATCATAAATTTTCATTCGAAGTGCTAAAAGAGTTTCTGAATTGTGTAGTGAAAAAATGGCATAACTTATGGGATGACCCAATATTCTTTTTTTCTACGGCATGATTTCATTTCGGGCGCAACACCCTCTCAGTGTTTTCGTCAGATTGAGTTAAATTTAGAAAACCAAAAAATATATAGAAAGGGCATTCCTAGTTGAATTGATGGTACAATTTATGTGTGCGTTGTTGGTGTATTTGATGATTCATAAAAAAAGATTAAATAATAATGCGGAATGTAGTTGTGAAGATGAACGTTGAGAGTTGGATTTAAAAGTTCCCGAGTGGTCTGTTTTCTAGTCTACTAACAGAATGTCTTACAGACTGTAAAAAAGACTATAATAAATATAAAAATAGCATTAAACATAAAATTAATGGCATAAAATAAAAAAGCTTAGCCGTATACCACTTTGGAACAGATATTACAAACATTATTCGACTTTGTGTTTATGTGGGCAAATCAGTCAGTAAAACCTTGATTGTGATATAGAATGAAATGTTAGTTAGGGTCTTTCACACTACACAGAATGTCTTACAGGCTATAAAAAAGACTATAAAAAATATGAAAATAGCATTAAACATAAAATTAATGGCATAAAATAAAACGGCTTAGCCTCATACCCCTTTGGAACAGATATTACAAACATTATTCGATTTTGTGTTTATGTGGGTAAGTCAGTAAAATTTTGATTGTGATATAGAATGAAATGTTAGTTAGGGTCTTTCACACTTCTTTCTGAACGTAGCAAAAGTAATTTAAATCTTAGTATGTATGACATACAATATGTGTGTGTAACATGTATGAATTTTGGACATTTATGTACAAGCGATGTTTTTCATAATAAGTATTTCATGATTTACGGTTTTCGCCGCAATGCACAGTGATTCGACTCCATACAACGTCATTTTTGGAGAGCTACAGCACCAACTGTGTTGGCTAGATTTTTCAGATTTTACATTTAATCAGTAACGTCAACATTGATAATTCCAAAGACTAACAGAAATTGTCAGCCGGCAGCCGCCGTGGCTCAGTTGGTTAGTGCGTTGGACCGCGAGTCGCAGGCAGCAACCTCAGGTTCAAATACTGCCTGTAATAACACCTAAAAAAAAAAAAATAACGGGAAAACTCGTTTTCTCTTTCGGTGGCTGTCCTCTCAGCTGGAAATGGCAAACCTCTGAGAGTAAAAATTGCTTATGAAAAAGCTCCCAACCTGCCGTTCGGAACCGGCATAAAACTGTAGGTCCCTCCAACCCGTGTACAAATTCACACGCACAACACGGGTAGTTGCGGGAAGCTAGGCCTTAGTCTCGCGTAAGCGGGCTGTCGTGCCAGTCAATTATTAAAAAATTATTATTATTAACAGAAATTGTCTTAGGACCCTTTAGTTTTGCTATAAAAATTATAAAAATAGATGTACGTTTTGCATTTGTGCAGATTTTTTCATTTTTCATACTGATTGCATACTTTTAGGATGAAAAAATAAATGCTGTCGAAAAATAGGTGTTTAGACCATTTTTCAGATTGAATTATTTTCTGCGATCCGAAGATATCGGAGGATTTAATTACATTATACGACAAAGAAAGAATGCTGCTTAGAATAAAAAAAATCCAGGAACATACTTTCACATGCTTTTTAGATATTGTATTTTGAATTAAAAGTGATGTAAAAGCCTCAGCTTTAAGAAAACATTAAAAGCGAAAATGGCCACCTCATTTCTTAATCTATATTTTAGAAGTTTTAGCAACTTCTTGCTATCTATGTATTTGGACGATTTTTTACTCAATAGACTAAAAAACAGAAAACATTTTTTTGTGAAAAAAGTTTCGACTTTGGGCAACTTTTTGCACAGATTTTTTGGGGTTTTCTTAGTTGGAGTTTTACCTTGCAAATGACATCATCATTTCTGAGACTTTAAATTTTTTGAATTCTGTCTATGGATCGAATCACTGTGCAATGCCATGAAAAAGATGTGTTGTCAGAGAGGCCATTAACTGAACGGTAATAGTAAAAAGTTCTCGTTTAAACTAAGGCAAACGCCTTTTTCTCGTCGTAAGCCAATTGCAATGCCAATGCACTTCGCTGCAGCGATGACGTCACACATTGCAGTCAAAAAAACCTAAATCACAAAAATCGACAGTTTCAGCGACAATGCGGCGAATATTTGCACTACTTTTTACAGCTGGAATCCTACTGTTGGGCGGCACTGTTAAGTGACTGTTATGGTGCCGGCTAGCCACCAGATTGTAACATCTTCAAGGTCATGTGAGGCGTATGAAAAAACTGCATACTGCACCAGCGAACGCAGTTGCAGCAAAGCAGAGGTCTTTGAAAGTCAGTTGGTGACCCGTGTGAGCAGCTCGTAGCCGCTCTCGAAGCTCGAATTGATGCGGCGAATTGGGACTATGCTTTTAAGTTCTCAAATTACTGGCAGCTGCAGCGAGCGCAAAATTGTGTTAATCTTATTGCCGCTCTCTGTTGCTCGGCTCGCTCTTTTTTTGCTGTTATGCTGTTTATGTATTGTACAAAGGTGACTGTTGTTCTTTTGTGCTGAGCGCTGAAATTGGGTAAATTCAAATAAGTGACCCATAAAGAATAACGAATGCTTATAATTTGTTTATAACGTTGGCGCTGCCCATTGTCCAAGCGCCGATTGTTGTTGTTTGTTTGGACATGTTGTGGTGGCGGTGGTGGTTCTCGAATATCTTCTGTCATGATTACATCATGTGACTGGTCACGATATCTGCACCGACCTTGTGCAACTTCAACAACTGTAGAGCGCGCCGGCCGCTGCCGTCAGCGCAGGTTGCAATGGTTTACCGATGATTTGTTGTTGTTGTTGTGCCTGCAGTGAAAATGCAGTCAAGTGGATAACTGGAGCTCGGTCATGATGAAGATTATTTCGTTATGTAAGACTATAGCTGGAGCTTTATGCCAACTGTTATGAGCTGAAATGATATTTAGTGAACCTATAGTAAAATATGTATTTGTACTTGGCTAACCTTGAAGTATAAAATTTATTCTAAAAATCTAACTTTGACTGTGCCATGCTTTAGTATTTATAGTTCCAATCAGAGTAATGATATATAACTTGAATCGAATAACATTGAGCATTCTATAAATGCAATTCTGTCTTAAAAAGCAGTGACGTTCTGAAGAACTTTGACGCCTATTGCAGGACTAAAGGAAAAAGAGGCGCAATGGACCTCACTATTCATCGATCTACATATCGCTGCACCAATCTCAACTAAGTGCTTCCAGATGTCCACTCAAAAATATTGCTATAAGAGCGATGTTATGTTTAGCTTTAAAGCATTTCTACCAAAAACTTGTAATCTTCGTCAAAGTTGTCTGTTCGCCCTACCAAACCTGCCATCACAACAACACGTAGTGTGCATAAAAAACGAACTGAAAACATACACCGTTTTTTTGTTTTGCTGCAAATGCGTAAAATGTTTACGAAGATGATGTCACATCCAAAACAAACCCCTCCCCGCAGCCGTTCAGCACTTGGAACAGCCGAGCGAGCGAATTCCTCCTGTCCGGCTGCGCTTATCAACCCCAACTTGCACGTACTCCCAGCTTTGTATGTATGTGTGTATGTACGTTGGCGCTAGACAGTGCGCTACCGTGTCCAGCTGCTCCGCGCTCGTGTGGCGGCCCGTCGCACTCGTAGTTGGCAAAACGTAAAACGTAGTAAGGCGAAAAGCGGAAAACGTAAATGCCAATACTCAGCGCTGGCTCTGAGCTCACTTGCCATTCAAAAACCGCCGTGGAACGCTCTGCCTCCACGCTCATGCTCAGCGGTTGCTGGAACCACTCCGCCGGCCTGGCTGGCGTTGAGCGCAAAGGTGCAGCACGTTAGGTTTGGGCAGTTTCGGTTTCAGTATCGAACCGGCTTTCTACCACAGCGGATTGGAAATAAAAATATCGCGAAGCGAAGAGACGAAAAGCGCACAAGTTACTTCAATTTTTCATTTGATGAATTTTTTACATGAATTTTGTCAAAGTGGCTGCCTACGCGAACGAACGCGGTCAACAATTATTTGTGTTGGATTTGAAATGCGCGCAGCAAGCGGCGAACGCTTCGAGTTCCCCATTCAGGCATTTAGCACTTGCACCTAACTCCAATTGAAACGAGTGATAAAATCAAACCAAACGACGTTCGTAAAAATTGTAAAAATCTACGAAAGCGCTGACCTCTGAGTGGGTACGGAGCGTGAATTTGTGTGTGTCGGACGTTGAAGTTTGCGGGTAAAAATAATTGAAAAGATTTTTTTCGAGTTGAACGTGTGAAAAAGGTGTAGCAAAAGCATCGTTGAAGACGAAGTCAAGTATCCTTCGTCCATTGACGAGCGCACAAACGTTCCATACGCGTCGCAATTTGCTGCGTCGCGTAAAGCGGCCGCAACCACCCAAACGTTTTTGGGCGGAAATTCCTACAGGCAGTGAAGTTCGCCGTGATGCCAGTGTGAGAAAAATCGATTTTTCGAAAGCGGACCACAGGAAGAAAAACTCGATGTGTTGCGCTGCTGCCACGACGTGCATGACAGGCGCAACTCTCCAATTGATGCCATGGACAAGGATCCAGGGAAGCACAAAGACTCACCGCCAGCGGCGGTGGGCCACGACACTGGCGCCGCCGCCGATACAGCGGCGCCCGTTCCAGCTGCTCGCACACGGCGCTTGAATCGAACAGCTGACAGCGCTGAACAGGCAGCGGGGCGGGGCGGGGTGGATGATGGTGGCGTGCCGATGGACAGCAGTGAAGTGTACGACGAACAGCTGGAGACTTCCAGCTTTACGCGCACCTACAGCAAGACCATAACCATGTCCACGGAGCGATACGAAAGTAGCTCCAGTTCCAGCTCCATGCAGTACGTGCTGGAGGACGAGAGTCCGACGACGCCCACAACGCCGCAGCGTCTACGCCAAAAGGTGGCCATGTACGAGAAGGTTTGGTCCTCGGGCGGTAGCGGCGGCCTTAAGCGCTCCTCCGAGGAGACCGCCGAAGAGCTGCGCTCCGATGCTGCGACCACTGCTAAGCAGCCAACGCGCGCGTCCGACGACGCCGAAAACCCCTTTGATATTGATGTATACGAAATCGAGAAACGGCTGCGCAAGGAGCGCCAGCGCGGACTGGCAGAGGCCGAAGCGGCCAAGTTGGCGTTCCAGCAGGTGCAGTTGCGCTCCACGCCGCAACCGTCGCCGCACCGCGTCGAGGTGCACGAGGAGCACACCGCGACGCCATTCAATGTGACGCTGCGCGCCACCAGCAAACTGAGTCCGGGCGTGCAAATCGACCATGTCGAGTTCGACGAATCGCCGTCAAGTCCGTTCAATGTGACACTGCGCACAACGCACCGCACCGTGAAGAAGGACTTGTCGATGTCAACGCACCACATGGAGGACATCAGCAGCAGCAACAGCAGCAGTCCTTTCAATGTGACGTTGCGCACCACCACACAACGCCTGGGCTCGCACGGCAGTCCCACGGATCCAAAGTCGGCCTCGGCTCATTTCCTCGAGCGCGAGAAGACCGTTCGCGAAGTGCAGGCCGCCGATGGCGTGCGCACCATTGTCACCTCGTCAATGACCAGCGACGGCCGCAAGCATGAGGAGAAGATTTTCCGTCACGGCGAAGGTTATGTGTCGCCGCGTGCTTCGCCCCTACGCGACGATCGCTCCGATCGCTCCGATTTCAGCTTTGGCGTGTTCGAGGACCGCGAAAGCGAGCGCGAAGGCTCTGCGCCGCGTTCACTGAGTGAGCGCTCCAGTGCGACGCCTCCACGCACCATCGACATGACCGCCGGCGGACGCAGAATACTCATTCGGCTGGAGGACGACAAGTACGAGACGGGCGTTTTCAGCGAATCGCTGGACGAGACTGACGCGGTGCAGGCGCGCATACGTCAGTTCGCACGCAGTCCAGACGGCGGCGGTGGTGTTGGCGGCGAACTGCGCGGCGTTGCGATGGGAACGCCTGGTAACATTGACATTACGGTGGGCAGCTCCCCACGTAGGCGGCATTACCAACAGCAACAGCAGGAACAACAAATGGAAACGGACGAACGCATGGAGAACGTGGTCGTGGAAACACAACACCACCAGAAGCAACAACAACAACAACAACAACAATGGCAACAAACGCCATGGCAAACGACGAAACCAGGCAAAACAATAACAACAACCAACATTACCACAACGGCAGGACCTGCTGCTGAAGAATCGCAATTGCCCAGTATTGTGGAGACGGGCCAATCGCACGGTTCTTCAGCGGAAGAATCGAAACGAATTGTGACGCAGAAGAAGACGACGACGACGACCAAAACGACAAAACTGACCAGCAGTGAGGAACGCGAGGAGTATCTGTCCAAGTGCGCCGGCGGAATCGGTGTCGGTACTGGTGCCGGCAAAGCGGCTCGACCCTCGAACATCTCGTTTACGGCCTCGAGAGTGCGTATCGGCGGAACGCCAACATCCGGTGAAAGTCCGCTGAAGAGCGAAATCAGCGACGACTCGGAAACGGAGGGCATAGCCGCCAGCAATCTGGTGATTGTGCCCACGCGGGTGGAGCAAACGGGTGCAAGTGCTAGTGGCAGTGCAAGTTCAAGTGCGAGTGCGAGTACTTTCGGTAAGGGTCTGAGCGGTAATCAGACCCAACAACAACAAAGTACCAGCGACGGATACCAGGAATTCCAATCCACAATGACGGCGATCAATTTCGCTCGCAGCAACTCCCAGTACGACAGTCACATCAGGGAGATGCGAGGTAAATGACTGCCAATGCTGGCAAATATGCAACTACCTAATAAGCTAAGCTCGAGTTGGGTGGTTATGCCGATGTTTTCTGAGGGAAGTTTATAGTTTACATGACTGAAAGGCCTTTGCGTCGCTCCAGAGAAGTCAATATCGACGTCAAGACTTCATACAGTTAACCCTGATTCCCAGAATTTTATAAGTAACGTAAACCCAGAAGTGAGACTGTCAGGCTTACATGAGCTAAATTACTGAAAACATTTGTTTAAAAAGTACAAAAATTGTCTAAAATGTTAAATTTATAAATGAAATATAATTCTAACATTCCATTAAAGGATCACATAAAATAATGGAATCGAAAATCTTTTGGATGTATCATCATTTGAAATCTTTAGTGAGACTGTGAGGCTCACTTCTGGGAATTAGGGTTAATGGGTCTAAATGTGCAAGGAGCCAAATTTCTAACTTAATCCAAATCTAATTAAATCATTCTGGCTCACCTCATTGTCAAAAGTTTGGAACGCAGAGGTGACATTTGACTTGTTATTTTCCTCCTCACGCATTCGTCGTGCTAAACGACTAAATGCTAGAATTAAATAAATCAATAAAATGTGTGCAGGTGCTGACATGCTGGAAGTTCCATGTAGAAGCTAAGCACATATTTCATTTTTTGTTTTTTACAAAAATGACATCATCACTATTGAAAATGTAAAAAACTGACAAAAATAACAAAACAAAACTGGAAGAAAGCGAAATGCCGCATGTAGACGACAATGCGAGATAACAAATGTGTGCTTTTTATTATTAAATATTTTTATTTACTCAAAAATTATACTAATTTTTAGATTTTTTAGCTTTCTTATAAATTTTATTAGCAACAAAGTGTGTGCGAAAGTATTAAAATGAGCGATGCGCAAATGAGATAATTGAAGAATAACAAAATAAATTAAAACATACAACATTGAGTTGTTGCTGGGCATGTTGAGGCTCGTGTTTTTGTTCTAAACTCGAGCATTAAGCATATTCAATGTGCCCACTGTGTTCAGTTGTGTGTAACGAAGCGGAGATCAGTAGATGCGCTCCGATTGTTGGGGCAACTTCGCTGTACTCGTACTTGTCAGCATTGAGATACTTTGCCTATATAGGTTTTTCATTAATGTCGTATAAAGGCCAGTTTTTGTCTCAATAAACTTTTTGCCCCAAGTATCTACCGATCCAATCGAATAGAGAAATGTGCGTTAATATTTTAAAGGACTATTAAGAAAAGACTTCACTCCAGCATCCTTAAGAGGGATGATTGACCCCATTTATGAAAGCTGCGGACTCCAGCTACGTTTTTAGAGGATTATTTTGAATACAAAATTAGATGTAAATTTAGATTTTATAAGCATTTCATTGTTTTTGTATCTACTTGAAGTTGGTTAGGTAACATTGATCTGAGCCATACAAAGCAGTCTTTTTTTGCTCACCCGAGATTTTGATTATGGCTTAAAAAGAACTTATTCGACAGTCCGAGTATGCATTTTAAATCTATGTAGCGCATGGAAACAGGGCTGAGTTACACCCATCTTGAGTCAATCAGCCAGTCTCTTAACAGTTGGCTCAAGGCCATAAAATGACTGCGTAAAAGTGTTCTCTACTCCAAATACAGCTGTGACTAATGTTTCTCATCACCAACGGTTTTCCACAAAACTTCCGAACGCCGAAGACAAATGTTACAAAGATGGGTGGGTTATTTCTCTTTGCTATACAACTTTTTTATTTCATTGCTTCGAACTGAATTTCATGTTTCTTTGGCGTTTTTTGTGTCGAGGGCGCGTGTTGGCAGATACTTTGTTGTTGCATCGTAAGCATCTAGAAACCACTAAAAATCGATATGCTGACAAAACTGAATTTCTATATAAATAAACAAATGTATATAAAAGATATGAGGGCTAAATTATGCAGTAGCCAAAGCCAAAGTCGGGACATTTAATGCCGTCAGAGCAAACGAATTAGCGTTGCCTGGAACGGTGCAGCGAGCGTTGAAAGTCGGCGATAGCGACTAGCGCGGCTTGATATGTAAAGTCGGTGCTTATTATGTGCGGCCAAACAGTCGACGATAAGAAAAGCGCTGCACGTCTAGTTGCCAAGACGGCGCAAATGCTTTGCTACCGACGCGAACAACGATTGTCCGTCTAAATATTGCTACTAAATTCCTTGAATTGATATGAAAAGTTTGAGCATTTCATGCAATTCGAATCTGAACGAAGAGAGAACATGGCAAACTTGCAGCTGCACTTTTCACGTTTCGCAGGCGGCGAAAATAAACTCACATTGGCCCCAATTATTAAACAGGTCAAACGTAACCGCTTGCAGCTGCTGTCATTGCATGTCAAAAAAAGTAGTTAAATGTGTGGAAAGGTGACGGATGCGAGTAGAAAGCACTTTTCTGGAAAGTGCCACATCGGAGTTTATTGATTTCTGCGCGCAATTACGCGCGTTTCAAATTCATTGGCAGTGCGGTGAGCGCATTGCATGTGACGTTGCCTAATTGGCCAATAAGTTCTGGCCAAATGATGCTCGCGTGTAAATTGCAATTTTCCATGGTGTAAATTGGAAAATGTAAGCGCAAATTGTGCATTGAACTTCGTGCTGATAAGGCTAATTATTTAATTAGCGCTACGTGCTTCAGCTCTAAATGTTGCAAACTGTTGCGATCATTAGAATGTGTTGGCCGCCAAAGTCGAATACCAGCATTCGTGGTCGATTTTAGAGGTTAAGGCGTTGCCTTACATGGGAATCGGGAACGTTGAGCTAACATAGAATAGAGAAAATAAGGTGAAACTTCGTTGTGGAAAAGATTTAGTTTCGCAACTTGAACAAAGTTGAAGAGATATGTAGTCAGCAGATTGGTTCTGCTTAGAAGTTTCACTTTGAATCTTATGATAAACCAATTCTTCGATTAATTTGAGATTGCTGTTTTATACAGGGTGGACCATTTAAGATTTGGAATTTGAATCGGTTATAAAAAAAAACTAATAAATATTTTTGAAAATTCCTGTTTTATTACAAAGCTTGGACTTTGTTATTTAAGAATGAAAAGCGATATCGTTCATATGACTGCCACTACTGGCCTTACAGTACGCCTTCGGTCAACCCAATTTTCAAGTACTTTTTCGATTGTTCCGGGTAGAATTTCCTGAATGGCAACTCCGATTTCATGTTTCAAAGCTTCAATCGTCTCTGGATGGTTAGCGTAACACTTGTCCTTTAAGGCTCCTCACAAAAAAAATTCAACGGACTTAAATCGCAGCTCCGAGTCGGCCAATTGACTTCAGAATTTCGGCTGATTATTCGATTTTCGAAAACGGTGCCCAAAAGTTCGATTGCTACGTTGGCTGTGTGGCTTGTTGCGCCATCCTGTTGAAACCAAATGTCGTCCATGGCATCCGCTTCAATTTTTGGAAACAAAAATTCGTTGAGCATGGCACGGTAACGCTCGCCATTGACTGTAATGGCGGCTCCTTGTTAATTTTCAAAGAAAAATGGCCCAATTATGCCGTCGGACCAAAACCCGCACGAAACCGTAACTCTTTGTGGGTGCATTGGCTTCCCAATGGTGAAGTGTGGATTTTCCGAACCCCAGATGCGACAACTTTGCTTATTCACATAGCTTCCGAGGTGAAAATGGGCCTCATCCCAAAAGACAATTTTTCGATTTTTCGGCGATGGGTTGAAGACTCTCCACTTTGGAAGAAAGTTCTCACTATTTCCCAATTTTGTTCAAGCATATAGCGTCTCATTTCGTAAATGTCAAACTTTTAACTAAATTACGAACACAAATTGAATGACATTTGGACTGCCATTCTCGAAATAAATCGTAGTTCAAATTCCAAATCTTAAATGGTCCACCCTGTATAATTGACTCCAAAGTTTTCTATCGATCGTTGTGGCTCAGCTGTGAGCGACAAATGAGTTGAACCGCGAGTCTAAAGCAATGCTTGAACACAGGTCGAATCTTTGCCGAAGCCAACTTCAAAATATAGAAAAATAGCAGAAAATTGCAAACCTCTGAGCATGAAATGCACATGAAAAAGAACAAATCAATTCAATTAACATGAATTTCATCCCAAAAACCAAACTAATTTTATCTACTAACCACAGTGGACGCCTGATATGGCCACATTTGACGCTTTTCTTCTATTGAAACTCTAAGTACCACTTTGGAAAGGCATTTTCAACTAATTGCATGCATTTAATTGAAAAAAATGTCATAGGAAAACTGTTAGAATAGAGAGTTGTATAGGTTTATTGATTGCAATTGTTGGGAAAAGACAGTTGGACAGTTTTCTGCACTTTGAGAAGGGAGTCTCAATAGGCGTTTTTCATCCTAACCTAACTCATCGAAGAAGAAGAACAATAAAATTTAAACCACATAGTTGCCAGTGTTTGACAGTACTTTTATCTTGACTACTTCACACTACTTTACACTTTTATCTTATTTATTGTACAGAAGTTACAACTCAATTAAACTACTTAAATCGAATCGCAGCACCCTGTTTACTAATATTCCAGCACAATTACAGTGCTGCCCACTTAAGAGAAGTTGTACCACTTCTTAGTCGTTCGATTCATATCGCAACACACAATCAGCCGTTCTTGTTGTGCCAGTTTTTTGTTTGCCAACTACTCTTTAGCCAACATGAATTTTTGCCACACAAACACCCACACACGCGCATGCAAATGGCTCGCAGCGACGCTTAAAACCGCTGGCAAAGGATGTCGAAAACGCGCGCTGCCATATTTATGAATCCGCTCGTAACTCATGCAGACACACATGCAAGGAATACGCCCACCGTTGCGCCGCCGGTGTGCACCCAGCACCCGTCAAAGCCGATGCTTCTGCGCATGTCAGAAGGATAAATAACAACATTGGGCTCATAAAATCAATTCGGGTGATTTGGTGGGCTTATATATTATATGTGCCAGTCATGTGAGGAGCACTCCCTGTTTTGGCATGATTTCTGTCCATTAAGGCGGTGTCAAAAAATGAAATAAAATTAAAGTTTGCGAATTACACACAGCGCGACAAGAGCTGAAGTCATTGACGAGGCTCAGCTGTGCGGCATTAAAGTTTTATTGGACAATTTTGTTTGTGGTTGAGATTAGCCGATTTTATTGTGTTTCAAGAGACATGAAAAGTCACTAATATGCAAAAGCCGGCATCAATACACGCGTTGAAGTGACATTCAGGCGATTGCCGACCGATACAAGTCGCGCTCTGTTCGCTGTCTGGCGGCGAGGCGTAGCCCGTAAAGCCGTTGTTAATATGAGATCATCTGCTTACTTGTAGTTAATGCTTTGAATTTTATTTAATAAGGCGTTAGTGACTGCGAATTGCCGCTGTGCGGTTTTCCAGCTTTCAAATCAATAAAACACTTTGTGGCGAGCTGACGATCGTCAATGCCATAAATCGCAATTAATGCCGGCCGTGCACAGAGCTGCGAGCGGTGAGGGAGCGACAGCTAGTCGGCACTGAAATGTCAGCATATACTATATATACATTCATGTATACATATGTAGATATGTACATATTGGAGTGCATATTTTAGTTGCGATTTGTTTGTAGCCGAAAAGAAAGCAAGGCTTTGAAAACTGCTAGAATCTGTGCCTTTGTTGTGATCAATTTAATTTTCTTATTATTTAAAATAAATAAACTAGAATGCCGCAACACTATTCAACTGGTTTGCAGTATCTACTAACAAATAGCACATTCTCGCTCGCAGATTTAGATCCGAGCGGCCGGGCATGCTGAATGCCGGCTTTGCATTTGCTAGTTGCAGCTCACATGACTGGTTGTTTTGGTGCATTGTTGTTGTTGCTTTCGCTGTGCATATTGTTGCTGTTCACCTTATGCAAGCGTAGCTGAAAGTCAAGTTTGTCTGCGTATCGGCAGCGACGATGTCGTTGTTAAGCGCCGCAACGCTGCGGCTGGTTGAGTTTTATTTTTAGCTAAACACAAAAATAAAAGTGAGCGTTTAGCGTTGGGTAATCTCAACTGATATGCACATATAGCCGCGCCAATAATACAGAAGTCTCATTTGGCGCTAGTCGCATTCAGCTGGCGCGCCGCAAACATTTGGACGCGCTTGTGTGCGGTTCTAGTTAAATTAAGAACAATCCATCAAGTATTTAGAATGAAATATTTGGACCTTGTTCAATTAAACAATACTGTTTTTTATTTAATAGCAAACAATTCCTTTTTTGTTGTTATTTCAAGGGGCCAATGAATCACAATTAATTGGCCAAGTGACAGATTTATGGGATTCGTCTGAATGAGCTGTGACGACCACTGCGGGAAATTGAATAATGAATAATTTTATTTTTTTTATGACAGGACGGAAAATGTATATTTATATAGAGAATTGTTTATAAATATTTTATGATCTCACAGGCAAATAGAAAAATATTTAAAAAATTGCAAGAAAATGCTATTACGGAAGTGGTTTTGCAATGAAGTTTTATGCATTTGTGTGGAATGACTGATTGTACTAAAAGTTAAATGATGATTTTTTAATGCAACACCAGAACTTAAGCTTGGAAGTAATCCTATATTTTTCAACTTTGGCTAGAAAAGCCCAACAATTCAAAAGCCATTTTGAGGTTAAGTGATAATATAATGAAACAAAACTCTTGTGTGAATTTTCGTTGATTTCTAATTTGAAAATAACTTTGTTTTAAATATATTTTTCCAATTATTATTATCCATTTTTATTAAATTGATGGCTACTTAAGGTAAAATATTTGTCGTTCTAATTTACAAAAGAAGTTGTTGGTTGGAATTTGAATTTAATTGAAATGATTTGTAATTTGAAAATAACTTTGACTTAAATATATTTTTCCAAATATTATTATTAATTTATTGCTACTTAAGATAAAATAATTGTCGTTCCAATTTTAAAAAGAACTTGTTGAATTGAATTTGAATTAAATTTGAATGATTTAATTTGAAAATAACTTTGACTTAAATATTTTTTTTCCAATTATTATTATTAATTTTTATTAAATTGATGGCTACTTAAGATAAAAAATTTGTTGTTCTAATTTACAAAAGAACTTGTTGGTTTGAATTTTAATTTAAGTTGAATGATTTAATTTGAAAATAACTTTATCTTAAATATATTTTTTCCAATTACAGTGGTGTCTGGATATAGTAAACTAAGTTATTTTCAAAATTTGTTTTAAATACATTTTTCCAATTATTATTAGTAATTGTTAATAAATTTATTGCTGCTTAAAATAAAATATTTGTTGTTCTAATTTACAAAAGAACTTGTTGATTTGAACTTGAATTTAATTTAAATGATTTAATTTGAAAATAACTTTGACTTAAATATATTTTTTCAATTATTATTCTTAATTTTTAACAAGTTAATGCTACTTAAGATAAAATATTTGTCGTTCTTATTTACAAAAGAATTTGTTGGTTTGAATTTATTTAATTTAAATGATTTAATTTGAAAATAACTTTGACTTAAATATATTTTTTCCAATTATTATTATTAATTTTTGACAAATTTATTGCTACTTAAGATAAAATATTTGAATGATTTAATTTGAAAATAACTTTGACTTAAATATATTTTTTCCAATTATTATTATTAATTTTTAACAAATTTATTGCTACTTAAGATAAAATATTTGTCGTTCTAATTTACACAACAACTTGTTTTTTTTAGTTTTCTTTAACTTTTAACTAGTCTTCGTCAGTGTACTAAAAGGTTTCAGATTTTCAACATGCGAGTACTTTGCCCACTTTATTACGAAATCTTGTATATTTTTAAAGTTAAATTCTTCCAACTTGGCCTCAGCCTTCTTCAATGCATTTCGGGCTTAAATAAACTTTCTCACTCAGAGGTGAAACATTTTCAATCGTGAATTTTGCGTATGTTATGCCAAAGTTTTTTCAGCTGCAATTAATATTTCATAGCTTTCATAGCTTTCTACACCAGACTAATATTTTCTCGTTTTCAACTGGTCATCACTTAGTTTGCTCTAAACAATTTGTCTTGGCTATCATTTTTAATTTTCCTTCAAAAGCAGCCAGAAGTCGCGTGCGTCCTCTCATCTCTCTTGCACCTGTAATTGTGTTTCTTGTCAATGATGTCAGCTCCCAATTCGCACAACCATTGTTTCTGTTTTCAATAAAAATGATGAAACTTTTCATTCAACATTTTGTTTGTCTGTCTGTTGTGTTTGCAATTTGTGAGCGCATTCAGGCGTGTAGGTTAGCAATTTTTCAAAATGCTGTTGACATTTGAACGCCGCACTGGCAGCCCATGTACGCTGAGCGGCGCCCGTGACGGCGCTATTAATCTCTTCCGCTATCTGAGAGCACCTGCTTGTGGGCAGAGTTTTGCGGTTTGCGAACGCACCGACGCCAATGCGGATTTTTATTGCTGTTGTAGTGCGGCACATTAACACTCACGTACTGAGGCCGCAAGTGGCTACGTGCGCGACATAACAACTACAACTTAAAAAATTCATGTATGCTAATTTCGAAATTTCAATAAAACAATTGTGGGAAAACCAAAAAATATATAAAAGTCAAATGCTAAGCTGCACGTACGTGCATCGGCCAAAACTACACACGCGCAACATGCGTGCACATACATTCACATATATGTACATACAAACATAATATGTACATTCATACTTATGTACTCGTAGATATGTTTGTAAAATAAACAAAACTTTTGTTCGGTAGTGTTATTTTGTAGTTTATTTTTTTGGTTCAAAACTCTTTATTTACTTTCAAGTAATTACCTTAAATGGATCATGCTTACTGACGCGTTGTTGCCGTAGTTGTTTTTGTCTGACTTTTATTTTAATAGATGCTTTGCACACGCACTGAGCTTCATTCATCATAACTCGTCAAACATTCAGTGGCCGAACGAAATATAGGGGCAGGCGAAACGCCAATTTTGGCTGCGCGGCTGATTTTGGTAGCATTCTTAAGTATAGTCATTATGGCCGCTAACAATGCGAAAGTATTTTGAAAGTAATCTCAAGCCCGCTTTGCGTCGCTGCACTTCAGCCAACATGCGGTTATGGTCTGAGCGCGTGTAGGCATTTTTCTATTTTCAAAAAAATATACAGACGAATTATAGTTGTTGAAAGGGGCGTAGCCAGAAATTGATCAATGTGTTTCCCAACTTTGTATTACATGTTTTATAAAATAAATTTCACTTAACAAATGAGGCATTTTGTGGTGGAGCCACTTACATGTGACTTAGTGCATTGAAAATTTCCCGAATTTTAGTCAAAATTTCATGAAATTTGGTTCATTGGAAGCGGAGTTATTGCGTCTGAAGTAAAAGTATGCTTGCGTCATCGGTACAAAAATGGGCACCGAACAAAGAGCCAATCTTTGCTTTTGCTTTAAACTTATTAAAACATTAACCGAAACATTTTAATTGATGAACCAATTTTATGGTGATGAATGTTTATCTCGTGGCAGAGTTCAAGAGTGGTACACGCAATTTAAACACAATTGTCAGGACATAAATGATGGCCAAAGTGTTGGCAACTGAAATCAGCGATCACCGCAGATTTCATCAAAGATCAAAATCTTCATTAAAATTCTTGAAATTGGTTTGAAGTCACTCAAATAAATTTATCGCATTTTAACTGAACATTTGGCTATCGAAAGACGTTATGTCATCGATAACCACTTTTTTTGTCTAAAAGTCGCATTTTAACCATCAACCACTTCCCGTTTTCGCCTGATGCGACCCTGTGCAACTTCCACCTTAAAAAAAACATTCATTTTCCGATGAAAAAGGTTTTTTGAGGACGTAGAAGCCATCCAAAAGCCATCCCGGCCGACAATCTATTACCTCATTAACCCTTTCGCTATTTTGTTGCCATATGGCAACATGCTACTTTGTGGATGTCTGAAAACTCTATGATTTCAAGAATAATCTCTTTGTTCGTCAATAGCCAATAGTTTGAAGTTTTAGAAATAATACAAAATTAATAAAATTAATATTTAAGTGTAAAAAAAGATAAGTATACACGTTTTTTTTAATGTTATATCGTTACATAGTGAAGAAAGAAGATGCAGAAAAAAATAAGGAACATTTTTAAATTGACTTTTTATTTCAATTCAGAGATAGTTTTTAAACAATTTTAGCTTGAAATAAATTAAGGAATATTTAATTTTTTGTTATGAGAAAAAGTTGATGTTTAAGTAATTAATACAGCCAGAAAGATATGATGACTGTTATATGACAACACTCTAAAAAAACAGGATTCAGCAACAAAAATTAAAATATGACTATCGTCGAATGTTGCTGATAAAACCACACAAAAGACAAAATCGATACATGTAAAGAATCAAATTTCTCCAGTAAAACCTTGTAGCGAAAGGGTTAAACTTGCTTTTAGATCATACAAATTGCTGTATGAGCCTGAAGTGGGCTATTTAAAAAACGTATCGGTTTAATAAAAAATGTGTTTTTATTATTTTTTTTAACCTTTGAAGGTGCAAAGACTTTTTTGCTTGATTGAAAATGTTAAATAATAATATGTTGTTTTTTTGATTGAAAATGTTAAATAATTATAAGCTATGGGGGGTTTTGCCACCCCCTTACTCCCTTCATGGCTAGGAACCTGGTTGATGTTCATTAACGATTCCATGCGAATGAGCGCTGTGCAAAAAAAGTTTTCCTTCAGATTTTATTATTGCCGTATGTAGAGATGTGTATTTTTGGCACAATAAAATGGCATATAGAATACAGAACCAAAAATAAAACAATGCAAAAAAAAGTTAAAAAAAACAGAAAATAAACAAATAACTGAAAAAATTGGGATAAACAACAGAAAACAAAACAAAACGGGCCGACTAAAGCTGTTGCGACCGTTTATGGTTGTCTAGCATTTTTGGAGCAATAAAAACATTTCAGGTTTGCCAATTCGAGTTATGAAAATATATGAAATCCAATTAAAAATAAACTGCTATGCGGTCATAAAGCCAAATCACGCACAGTTAGCAGAACGTTTGAGGCTTTCGGTTCATTTGTAAGCTGCCATTTTCCCAGAAAGTACTAAAACGAAAGATTTTGCGGTGGCTCTGTATTGTGAATTTGAATAATGTTTTGGCTCGGACAGTACACAAGATGGCAACAATTATTGGAATGCGGTCATTGCAAATAATAGTTCATACTCATTTTAATTACTTGGAGACTATATAACTCTCGTAGTTTCTTATTTACCCAACTGGCCATAACAATCTGTTACTGGGTTACGACCTTCTCCAGTTGGCCACACCAAGATATGGTAGGTCGACCTTTAAACAACTCGCACAACTCGATGTTCGATCGAATTCGATGTTTGTCGCCAGAACGAAAAGGGCCGCAGCAGCCACCTCTCGAACAGCCCAAGGACCGCTTTGTCGTTTCGCAGCAGTCTCCATGCTTCCGTACTTAAGTTATATTCTTACTTACATTCTTAGTTTTACTTGCTCGCCTAACTTGAAAGGAAGTGAATAAGGCAAATGTCAAGAAGGCTATCAAGAAAATTTCGATTCCACATTCCATATATATGTAAAAAATCCATTGGCAAAATCATAACATGCGCAAAATTTATGGATTTTTAATTGCTTAGAAATGCGAGTGTTATGTTACTTAGGGCCTGAAATAGTTTTGCATTTAAAATAATCTCGAACGAATATTGTGAAAATGTGTTTTCTGTCGCAAGCAGTAATTTTGGCCTTCCACACGATTTGTTGTTATAGCGAAATAGTAGACGTTCGATTGAGCGCAGGCGGCTTTTTGTGTGCAGCACGACAGTAATTTATCATGTGTCCAGTTTTATAAGTGTTGTTGTTTTTGTATAAAAATGATTTAACTTGTTTTCAACTTGTGTACGCGACTGTAAACAAGTAGACGGCCATCGAAAGCAGTCTGACGTCAGCGACATAATACTTCATTGCAATTGTTTTGCAGAAAATATCAACACAAAAATGTGCGAAATTTTTTGCTGTGTTTTAATTTTTGTTAATTAATTAAAATGTGTAAAGTGAACGAGCAAGCGACATGACGGAAATTTGAAAAAAACTGGCATTAAATTTTGTTTTGGAGGTTAACCATTGAGAGCAGAATAGACTTGTTTGAATTTGAATTTCGAAATCGAATTCACTATGCCGAACACGAAATTTTAACATTGACGTTGATGCGTTACCACGAAATTTGTTGAGCAATTAGCTAAAATTGCCGTTGTTTGTTATTGCTTTGTTGCTTAGAAAATAGATCAACATTTTATAATATTTCAGTCGCTCACATTCATTAACCTTCATTAACGATTGCTGGCGGTCGGACGTTGCCAAGCTGCCAATCTCGGCGACAAAATCGTTGTCCACTTTCGCGCAATTTGTGCGCAACCTTGAACCAAATTCTATTTAAATAACAAATTTAAGCGTTTAGCCATTTTTTTGTTGCAAATTATGGCGCGGATATTGTTGCGCATGGCATGCAAACTTATGTATGTGTGTGTGTGTGTGGGAGTTTGAGTGTGTGAGTGTTGGGGTAAAAAAGTGCGTCACTTGAGATAAAAATTGTGTGTATTTAGTTTGGTTGCTGAATCCGCTCCGAAATATGCAAATTCTAGAAATTTTTGTTATGCCCCAAGCGAGCAAATAATTCGCAAAATATTAAAAAAAAATGTATTTAACTTGTTGAGCATTGTTGAACTTTGGGAGTACATGTAATTGAAAGTCTGATGCGTCAAAGATGTCGAACAGTACTGGCAGTTTTGTAGAATTCGAATAAACTTGGTGAAATGTTAAAAAAATATATTTTTAGAGACTTGGCCAAATTTTCAATTGTTCCGCACAGTCGTCTAGAAATCTATACATTAATTTCATACAGACCGATGGACCGATGGATGGATGAAAGGCAGTCGGATCGAAATAGAGACTAACATACGAACAGACCAATGGGCCAATGAAAGACGAACAAAAGTACAAAAAGAAAATAAAAAATAGACCGAAATACAATCACATTGGCCCCCGGACAGGCAGACAACAAGACAATCCGTCTGTCAAGAGAGGCTAGAGAGACAGACAGGCAAGATAATCCAAAAAACACTCAACAACGATAGAAAAACAGACAGATTAATGGACGGTTAAAAAAAGCAAAATAAACTAGAGAGACAAAATTAAAACAACGTTGACAGAAAGACAGACATTTACAAATAAATAAATAAATCATAAATCATATTTTATTGCCAAAGGATTGCACGAGCCACTTTTATTTGAATTCTGTGGGGGTTTTCTCAGTTTTAAACAAAACATTTTTCAACGGTGGCAACACTGACGCCAACACACTCTTTCCGCCCGAAAAGTTTGGTGTGTGTACTATCCGACAATTGCTGAATATGTTTCAGTTGTTGTAAATGCATTTGGGCGAAGTTGCGCATTGGGCAATGGCCGACACTCAATGCGCTTAAGTAGAAAACTATTTCGGCGACTGGCCGCGTCTTGGAATTAATTTTGTTTTTTGCAGCAACTCATTTTAGTGGCTGCGTGTGTTGCGTGTGTGTGTGCGTGTGCGTGTGTGTCTGTGTGTGTCTGTGTGTGTTTGTAGAGATTTTGGCCCTTTGCCAGTCTTTGCTGACCAACCCATGCGCTGTTCGCGCCATTCGTTGGGCATAAATTTTCAGCGCTATCTGTGACGTGCGCAACGGTCTGAGTAATGCCAGTCGACTGACAGACCAAGAAGAGCGTGCGGTCTGTGCATGCTTAATTGGCCTCGATACATGGCCAATGGCCATTGCTGCGGCACCGACCAGACCAAACCAAACCAGACCAGACCAGACCGGCCTAGGCTGGGCAGACATTGGTTGGTGGCGAGCGTTGAGCATTTTCATTGCAATTTCCCTTTGCAAAAGCCAACTGCTCACCTGACTTCAAGATGCAATAGTTTTTGTATGTTTGTGTATACAATTCTATACAGATTCATTTGTTTAGCAATTCCTTTGAAGTTCTTGGCTTGGCTTTTGTTGTCATAGCAAACACTCGGAACTCTTTCAAAGTTGCTTGAGTTATTGTGCTGATTAAAGTCAACATAGCGCCGTTCTTAAATTCCGAAGATAGCGATAGCTTATCGCCAGCAGAATCACTTTTATCGCTGTTAGCGAGCGATATCGGCAAAGTTCTGGAGAAAAGAAAACAAACAAACAGCATTCTCGAAAAAAGCAGCTGATGTCATAAACTGTGGATGTGTTGCTGATGAAATGTTCCAAATATGCACAGACTTTTAATAAAAATGAAAATATTTACCAAAGATATCAACGCTATCTCGACTCCAGGCACTTGCCGGCAGTTTGTGGGCCAGTCGGCCAAAATTCTTGGCACTTTAAAATTTATTTATCTTGCTGTTTCACTACATGTTCTTAGGCCTAAGTGAGTTGATTTGAGTTGATTGCCGTTATCGAGGGGGTTTTGACAGTAAAATACAATCCGTGATTTGTAGTGAAAGCACGTTTCAATGACTACAGACAGACAAGACTTCGTAATGGGTTGGCAAATTTGTTATTTACTGGCAGTGCTGCGTTAGTCGCCAGATTGACAGACAAATGGAGAAAAATATAATATACCAGCCAGGTATAGACATACTACTGTGTACAAAGAATACCCGGAATTCGATTTCTTCGATTATCGTGGTGTTGTGCATTATGAGTTCCTTCCGCCGGGCCAAACTGTCAACAAGGAATATTACTTGAGCGTTATGCGTCGTTTGCGTGAAGCTATTCGCAAAAAGAGGCCGGATTTATGGAAGGACATCTTGGTTTTTGCATCACGATAATGCACCATCTCACACGGCATTGGTTCTTCGTGAGCATTTCGCCAACTCATATCGTTCCACAGCCACCGTATTCGCCTGATTTAGCTCCTGGAGAATAGCCAGAAGTCACAGGCTATTCTCCAAACTCAAAAGACCACTTCGAGGACACCGTTTTGAATCGATTGAAGAGATTCAACGTGAATCGCCGCGCGCATTGAAGGCCATACCGGAAGGTGACTATTTGGCATGCTTCGAAGATTGGAAAGTCCGTTGGCATAAGTGCATTGCATCGGGGGGGACTACTTTGAAGGCGATGAAATTGATTTGGAAGAATAAATAACGATTTTTTGAATTATAAACAAATTCCGGGTATTCTTTGTACACAGTAGTATATACAGATAGGTATTTGAATAGACAGTTATTCACAAATATATAACAAATTATTCGCTGTGTAGTGAAAACTCTACGTCGATTTATATTTTTAACTATTCGTCATGAAAGCAGTTAAAAGGTAACCTTGAATTTTGTTCACTTAGCAAAATAAATAAACTCAAGTTCAAGTATAAAGAAGGTGTAAATTGTTTTGGAAAAATTGCGCTTTTAGTCATAAAAATAATTCATGCTTATCAGTTGATATCTCAGCTTTGCATTGGATTACGAAAAAAAAACAAATTAAATTCAAAAATAAAATGTTGTTGCCATTGTTAATGCTCAGCCACCTACTTTGAGTTTTGCACTACTTAAGGCCTGAACCTGTACTATTAAAGAATAAAGAAAGCATTTCTCTCAAACTAATCAATTTCTCTTTTCAATTTCATTGCAGAGGAACAAGAACGTGTGCAGAAGAAGACATTCACTAATTGGATTAATTCGTACCTATTGAAGGTAAGTCGGTGAAGCTTAATAGAACTACATATGTACATACGTGTATGTATAGGGTGTTTTTTTTAGAGGTTTGTTTTTGGAATAGAGATAAAACTGGCATTTTGTGGTCAAATCTGGCAACTCTAATGTCATTTATGTTCAGTTTGGTTTGCCATTTCATCATGAACAGGTTGACAAAACAACAACGCTTGCAAATCGTGCAAATTTATTTCGAAAATAATGGTTCAGTTCGCGAAGTTTACCACAAGCTCCGTCCATTTTATGGTCGACATAATCGTCCATCAGAGCAATTAATTCGGTTAACCATGGGTCGTTTTCGCACTACGTTTACTGTATGTGATAATACGCATCCGCAGAGACGTCGAACAGTGCGCACCGAAGAAACAATTGCCGCTGTAGAGCAAAATGTTGAAGAGGACCCAGTCTGAAGAGGAGTCAGTTACCGTTAATGGAGACCGGTATAGAGCCATGATAACCGACTATTTTGTTCCCGAATTGGATGGCATGAACGTGGATGAGTTGTGGTTCCAACAAGACGGCGCTACATGCCACACAGCGCACGTCACAATCGATTTATTGAAGGAAACATTCGATGAGCGCATAATTTCGCGGAATGGACCTGTCAATTGGCCACCAAGATCGTGTGATTTGACACCATTGGATTATTTTCTTTGGAGATATGTGAAGTCGCTCGTCTACGCCAACAAACCAGAAACGTTAGGGGACTTGGAAGCCAACATTCGTGGCGTTATTGCCGACATACGGCCCCAAATGCTCGAAAAAGTGGTTGAAAATTGGACCTGTAGAATTACCTTTATTCGAGCCAGCCGCGGCGGCCACATGCCCGAAATCATATTTAAACATTAATGGCATAAAATTATCCTTCCAATAAAGCCAAATTGATGGACATTAAAATGATTTTCTTGTGTTTTATTTCAATTCGAAGTTCTATACCTCTAAAAAAAACACCCGATAGTTATATACATACGACTACATTTTTTGTAGTTATTTTTCTTGAAAGTACAACTAAGAGTGTTTTGTTTGATCTCACTCCATCTGATAACGAACTGTGGAGAGTATATTTTTTACCTCCCGACCGACTCCCTTAACACTAGAACGTTCGGAGAGGTACAAATGTACCTCCACGGAGAAATAAACATAAAATTTTTACACTATTTATTATGCAAGCAGAGCGAGACTCCATGATAGCCTCAAATGATCTGTGCAGATTCTAGAAACAGAGGAAAAAATAAAAAAATGTTTGTGTGGTGGTGGGTGGGAGTCGCTAAAGAAAAGTAGTCTCATTCTGCTTGGCAGTGGTACAAATGTACCCCCGTGTATTTGTATACTTTACACAGGTAATAGAGTTGTTGGGAGGTAGGGTAAATACATTGATGAGGAGCTTGTAATGTTTAGAAAAGTATATAATTATATTTGTAATAGGAATCACCAGGGGAGCTTATTTGGTAGCGTCCTTCCGTCTGTCCATCCGTCAATCGGCTGGTTCGCACAAAAGGACCTGAACGCGAATAGTCATTGAGATGAAATTTGGTATAGAACCTTCTGGTGCTCATACTAAAACCTGGTACCCATTTGGGCATGGTTCGCCCACTTTTAATCCACTTTTTGCAACGAAACAAATAGAAAATACAGTAAACAACTCAAAAGTTATGCAACAAGATACTACTCGTATCGCTACACGGAACGTTATAGGAGGCGGTATACCGATCCAAACAAGACGTACCGTTGCTGGGACAAGCACACAAGGTCGTGCGAGCAAGAAAGTTGTTGGCACCTGTAAGATTTGTTATTTTCCCGAAAAATTTCAACGCAAAACACGCCAATCGTGTTGTTCTTGTGGAGAGCCAGTATGTGCCGTCCATTCTTCGCAGTCCGTGACATGCGAGAAATGCGTCGCCTCACCATGTAAATAATTTTAATCCATAAAAATAAAAGTGGTTTTTGCACAAACAAACGTACACCCGCAGTTTTTGTTTTTTTTTGCAACTTATAGTAGAAATCCCCATGGAGGTACATTTGTACCTACGCCGAGCATAATATGTATAGCCCTTGAGCCGAACACTCTAGTGTTAAGTTGATCGCTCAGAAAATCATAAGTGTTGAGCAAACATCGATCAATGCAGTGTTGCCAGATACCTGAAATGACTTTCTCCTAAATCTAAAAAAATACTGAAATTTCCTCCCAACAGTTAAAAAAATCTCATAAATTTGTTTTCATAATTTGCGTCATTCTAAAGGAATTAAACTTCTCATAAAAAATAAAAATATATACATATACTTTTTTTAATGCAGCCTTTTTTTATTAATCTTCAGCTTAACAACAAATACAAAACATATAACAAATGAATTAAACAAAAGTGCCATTTTTGGCGGGATTTCATTGTGACAGTAATAAGTGAGAACGAGATAGAACGAGCTTAGAAGGTGCTTTGACTATTAACCCTTTCGCTATTTTGTTGCCATATGGCAACATGCTACTTTGCGGACGTCTGCATCCTCTATGGTTGCAAGAATACTTTTTTTGTTAGTCTTTAGAATAGTTTAAAGTTTTAGGAAAACTACGAAATTAATAAACTGAATATTTAAGTTTAAGGAAGAGAAGTATACAGGTTTTTTTAATGGTATATCTTGACATAGTAAAGGAAGAAGAAGCAGAAAAATTCCAAAACTTTTTTTTATTTTGACGTTTTCTTTCAATTTAGATACTTTTTTTTAATTTTAGCTGAAGTAAATGAAGAAATATTCAATTTTTCGTTATGCGTAAAAAGTTGTATGTTTAAGTAATTATTACAGCCACAACGATGTGGTTGCTCTCATAGAAAAACACTCTAAAATACAGGGTCCGAGTATACAAATTTATGGAATGTTGCTAATTTAACCGGCATAAAACTGTAGGTCCCTCCACCCGCGTACAAATTCACACGCACAACACGGGTGGTTGCGGGAAGCTAGGCCTTAGTCTCGCGTAAGCGGGCTGTCGTGCCAGTCAATTATTAAATTAAATTATTATTGCTAATTTAACTATATAGAAGCCTACGACGTAAAATTTAAAATTTTAACTTTCCCCAGTAAAAACCTGTAGCGAAAGGGTTAATATAGTTGCCAAAATATGTTTTGTTGCCAGTGTTCCCAATACGTCATACTTCGTTATCCAAAAATCTCCCAAAAATCGACTAAGGATCTGAAAAATCCCCTAACATAAAATATAAATCTCCTAAAAATTCTTCCTCCTAAAAATTCTCCTAAAAGGCCAAGAATCTCCTAAATCTAGGAGGAAATTTCCTGATCTGGCAACATTGGATCAATGACAAGGGTTACAAATGTTGTTGGCTTTGTCGTATGAACCAATAGAAGAGCACAGTAGGTCTAACAAGTCTCAGTGTATAACCCTTAGCCCTTTCAGACCTAACTTGATTGATGACTTCAATGACAGATTAAACAAGTTTTTATAAATATTTCTTAGAAAAACACCGATTCAGTTTGACCTCTTAAAATGGTCTAAAATATTCCAATGCTTAGTTGGGATCTTTCGGTATTCAAGCATTAACAGGATATGTCTATTTTAGGGTTTACTCTCATCAAAACATATCCCAATATCTTAACTGTTTCAAATCTTGGAACGCATTCTGTGTTACACTTCTGCTATAGCTGGATCTAGTCTTACATGTGTGGGGGCCCGGTATTTCCTTGGTTCGGGTGAGGTCCTTAAGCTTGATAACAAGTCACTGCTCAAATTGGCTAAAAACACAAGCATCCTAAGCGAACATTACTTTACAAGCTTTTAATGCCAAGGGAAGCCGGCCTCGATAGTCTAGTTGGTAGCGTACTGGCTTCTCTGAGGCCCTAGGTTCGAATCCTAGCTCATGCTGGCGAAACGCTCATCTACTTCTATCGCTATCCACATGAAGCTGATGAGAATAACAAGAATCGCCCAAGTACCCTCTTGGCAGGCAAGGCAGGTCTCTTACAGAGGCAACCAACATAACCTAACCTAACGCCTAAGGAACTACATCTAAGACCGCTAACTCCAAAAGGGTCTATGCGTGTCCAATTTGGCCAAGCAGCTTAATCTAATCTACACTTTTTCAAAAGTTATCATAACTAAATATATTCCACTTACCTGACGAACGAACAAGCTGTGACACAGCAGCGACCAAGCTGTGAAAGTCTTGAATCCCAAGTCCAGGGATAATGGGTTCGAGTCGCAATTCAGTCAACATTAAAGCAACAAAATTTCGCTTACCACTTTTGCTTATTTGTTAGCCCAACGCTGGGTATGCAAATAAATGTTTTGTATATAATAAAGTATGAACTTTTCGGATGCCACCATCTGCTCGTATTGAGTGCAGTTTTTCTGCGTTTTTCTACAATAAAACGAATTTCCATAAAGTAATCAACGCTCGCATTGGTTTTCCTGCTGAATCACAGCACGAACATCTGCATGTTTGTGTTTCTGAATTTTGTTTTGTTTTTCATTTAGCGGAAATTTCATTTTATTTTCGGCGAATGAGTGTACATATTTTCTATTTTTTCCAGCCAGTAAACATTTCGCTTCAAATAAAATCGATGCGGCTGGAAGAGTTAATGCTTCATTATTTTCTGAAAAACGATTTGGCAGCCAACTTGGACAACGACGTAATGACACAGTCATTGCTTTGCGGCAGACGACAATGGACGATTTTGTGCAATGCGCCGCGCAATTGTTGCAGTTGTCGAGCAAAAGACGCCAATAAATGCAGCCGAATTTGCGCTGATACAAAGATAATGTTTACTGCTTGCGAGAAATTCTTCCGGATATTGCTGCGGACAGATGAAAACTGTTGGCAGCGGCCGGTGCAGCTGGTATCCATCAAATGTTGGTGTTTGGGCGCAATATCAAAACAAAAGCGGCCGATCCAGTCAGCGACTGCACAATTTGCAAATTGGTGGCAGTAAATGGTGCGCATTTTTGGAAAATTAGTGTTAGCTGATGGATGGGGGAGCACGGCAGAAAGTGCAAATATTTGCAGCACAAAGCTAACTTGGCACATTGGCCAACACCGCAACGCTGCATAGTCGCCTTTTCAGTGGCCTTTTGTTGTGGTCTTCTATCTAAAAATAGCGCGTTCGCACAATAACAGAAACAACAAAGAAAAGCCAAAGTAGTAGATCTGAAGAATGCGGAAGAACAAGGGCACCGTGGGCCAGTGATCCTGTGTGTGTGTGTGTGTTTGTGTTGCAGCGACTCGCCGCATCGACAATGTCTGGCTGCCGCACATGGACTCTGCTGCGTCGTCTCCGCTTTCGTTGCAATGCATATTCATGTTGGCAGCGCTTGATCGGTTCATTTCAATTATGGAAATTGCCGGCCGGCAAATGCCGGTACAATCAACTTTATAATGCTTACTGGTTTTATGTGCCAGCGCTGCAAATGGCAGCGGCGGCGACGGCAGCGCCATAAACCAGTTATTTGGCTTCATTGGCCATGGCTGCACGGCGGCGATCGCCTTTAGGTACCAGAGTAAAATGGGATTTACCAGAGTAAATAAGCGTTTGGCTTGTCGGCTATGTACGGCCATGTGTTGCATGCCGGCGCGCTCTGTGCATGTGCAGCGCGTCCGGTCTGGCGAATTGGATGTGGTGCGTGGCCAGATTTTTGCTAGACTGGTGGCGAGTGGGCAATCAGTGGAAGTCAAATTATTGAATATGATTTATTAAGATTTAAAATATATGTGTATTGTGTGTGTATGAGAAAAGGGCGTGGTCAACTATCTCAAAATGAATATGTATTAATGCATCAGAAAATCTTCCATTAGTTTGATAATTCGCTGAACGAGCAAAAAGGTGCTAATTTTTCACAAAGTTTGAGATAGAAAATTGTTGCTTCACTCTCACATTTAGTAAGCAATCACATTGTATTACGATTGGCTAACATTTCAGCAGCTTAGCTTTAGACTTTGTAGGCATTTCCGTTCTCAATTACTTTCTCTGAGCTATACCTAACTCAGCGGCTTGAAATTTAAATGTAATTGCTTCAACAGTAATAAAATGATCATCAAGGAGGGTTTAGTACTTCTCCAAGGTTAGCTCTCAATTCGAATGTAGTGCCAACAAAATTTACATTTGTATTTAAAAACCACACACACTTTGTATTTAAATGACTCTCTAAAAATAACTTGTTGACTTGCACTTGGATCATTTGCACATTGTTAGACAGGTTTAATGAAATTGTTGCCTTAAGGGAAGGCTCCCCTGGATTTGGGCAAAAATAAGGCAAAGTTTGTAATTTTTTTGTGGGATAATGAAAAGGCGTACAAACTTCCGGTTTTGACTATTAAATTCGTCTATTATTTAGGAGTTTAAAAAGTTAAAAAAAACGGCAGCCGCCGTGGCTCAGTTGGTTAGTGCGTTGGACCGCGAGTCGCAGGCAGCAACCTCAGGTTCAAATACTGCCTGTAATAACACCTAAAAAAAAATAACGGGAAAACTCGTTTTCTCTTTCGGTGGCTGTCCTCTCAGCTGGAAATAGCAAACCTCTGAGAGTAAAAATTGCTTATGAAAAAGCTCCCAACCTGCCGTTCGGAACCGGCATAAAACTGTAGGTCCCTCCAACCCGTGTACAAATTCACACGCACAACACGGGTAGTTGCGGGAAGCTAGGCCTTAGTCTCGCGTAAGCGGGCTGTCGTGCCAGTCAATTATTATTATTATTATTATTAAAAAGTTAAAAAACTTGATGAAATTCAAAATGGCGGCTACAAAATGGCGATTTCCGTAGGCCTCTGCGCGCCAAACATCGCTCGAGAACTGTAATCCTGCAGCCTCTTGTAGTGGACTGAAATCAAAAAGCATTGTCATTACTTAAAGACAACAAAATTGTCTATGCATTGAACTAGACTCAAAAAATTTAAACGAAAAATTCTTGCACAATGAATATTTGAAGTAAAAAGTTAAATTTTTTGCACCTTTTTTTAATTTCAACCACATTTAAGAATTAAAAATAAATAACTATTTATGCAAATTGTTGGTTCAAGGCATACAGAAAATCAAATACATTCGAGCAGTTTTTAGATGAAGAAAATCGGATCATTAGATCAAGTCCAGGGATTTCAGTTAGATTGGAAAAAATGGTTTCGAGATACACGCGTTTGAAGTTTTTAGAAAGTCAAGTTTATCAAGTTTTTTAACTTTTTAAACTCCTAAATAATAGACGAATTTAATAGTCAAAACCGGAAGTTTGTACACCTTTTCATTATCCCACAAAAAAATTACAAACTTTGCCTTATTGTTTGCCCAAATCCAGGGGAGCCTTCCCTTAATACCGAACGGTTGCAAACTCAGAGCATCAGATCCCCCTAGCTAAAAGTCAATTGGAAGGGCAAAAAATCCATCCATGTTTTATTACCTGTAATTAGTTTTACTAGTATTTGAATGATTTTATTATTAAACCACACATACACTGCCTGCATTTCTCGCTACAAAGTCTCCAAAGTCTAATTCTGTAAACTGATCATATTTACGGGAAAAGTCTCGGTTGAAATTCGATTGTTATTTGGCGTTTTCAATTCGCACTTATGCGTTCACTATATCTCAACAACAAATAAGTACGATATCTTGCCCTGTGTATCTGTTTGTCAGCTGTGTATACCAATGCGTGAGCTGTCGAAAACTTTCAGTGCGAGCTCTCGATTTTTTAGCGTCTCATTTACGCGCATGCGCGGGTTCAAGGTGAACACGTTCAGCCGGTTGGTGTGGCAATGTTTTGTGATTTATGCAACTCAGCGCCGATCGTTGGCATTTTATATTTCGGTGCTACAAGCATGGGCGGAGCTCGCCATCTGGAAAAATCTTATACAAATTAGGGTTTTCTTAATATGATAGAACATAGTTTAAAGTTAGGTTATAATTTAGTTTAGCTATTTTTGAGCGTTGTTTCGCATTGCATGTTTATTTGTTGTAAATAATTTAAATAGAAAACACATTAAAATAACTTTAAAACCTTGCGGGGGCAGACTTAAAGCATAACACGAATTTTGTTTATTTTTTCACAAATTTTGTATGAATGAATATGGAAAAGTCGTTTCGAGTGTAAAAGGCTCAGAAAAATACAAGAAAGCAGTTGCTGGAATGATCTTTAGGCAGATAAGACCCCAACTCTTCTCTTACTCTCAAATATTTTACTGTCAAAATGTATGGAAACTTGCTTGAAATAAAAAATGCATGCACGTTTTTTAATTCAAATCGATTCTTTATTCCTGTACTGTTGAAGAAATTTGCGAAAAAATTTTATAAGATACTATGAAAAGAATGCTGTCAGCAGTGGCACACACAGCATTTCAATTTGGAGGGTTTGTGTAAATTGTTTAACCCAATTCCATTCCATATTTTGCACTAGCAATTTTTGTATTTGGGGGGAGTTTGAATCCCTGAAACCCCACCCTATTAAGAGTTACACTTACCTACTTACTTACGGGTCTACCTGTGGCCAGTGGCGCACGCAAGATTTTATTTGGGGGGGAGGGGGAGGTTTGTGTAACTTTTTTTAAAACTTTGAAATAGAATAAAATTTTGGTGTATGAATCCACAGACTGAGATACAAGACATGTATGTTTTCCCTACCTGAGATATTTTGGTCCTGAAAGTTCAAAATAGAAAATTTAGTTAAAAGGATACTATTTTCTTCTTTCATTTGATACCCACACCATCATCATTGCACAACCGCAAATATTAAAAAAAAATATATTTTTTGAAATGTGTACGTCCTTAAAATTTCAAAGTCTTTTAAAAAGGACTTGTTTAAAAAGGAGCTGTTCTTCAACGACTTTTCTCTCCTTACCGAATGAAGCTTGAAGGTTTCAAAAGTATAGCTCGGGAAACCTTCTACTACATCAAAAATTGCAAATTTAGAATAAACAGTAATTTGGACTTGCAACAAGTTTTATTAAATAGTCCGTTTTTATTTCAGACCAAAAGTATTTAGATTTATGTAATTAAATCTCTGGAAGTTCCTTACAATTGAAACGCACGATATCGATTTCATAAAACCAAAATTATATCCAAATCAAATTTTTAAGCTATATTTGCTGCAATAAACACACTTCTCAATTGGTTTCTGGTCTGCCATACAATCGTCGAAAAACATGTAAAACAGTTGATGAATTTTTTACGAATATTGCCCTCAGGTGCTGTCGCCTGTAGCGACTCGTCTGTATGCAAACATTGCGCTTTCGAACGCCGACAGTGGTGACAATTGTGGGCTGAGTTTAATGTTTAACGTGTTTCTGGGTGATTAGCGTGCCTGAAATGCTAAGCGTGACATGGCAATTGTTTTGCTATTTTCAAAACAATAACACAACATGCAAGCCGCCCATTGCTTTAAATGTTTTACAGCGCAGTAATAATAATTTTGTCATTTCCTTGCTACAACACATTCTCGGAAAACTTTTCCAGCCATAAAAGTCATAGACTTTTAAACACAATGACCCGCCTTCTTGTCGGTTCGAAAGAATTTCCGAGCAATTTTCATTGCAATTTTGTGCTTCGTTTATTAATTGTTGTTGTATAAAGTTTGAATTTGTATTAATTGTTTGTGCATTTTTTACTTTGTTACTTGCAGCGTGTTCCACCGCTTCGCGTGGACGATTTAATCAACGATTTACGCGATGGTACCAAGCTCATTGCACTCTTGGAAGTGCTGTCCGGCGAGCGGTTGCCCGTGGAGAAGGGCCGCGTACTGCGACGACCGCATTTCCTCAGCAATGCCAATACAGCCTTACAGTTCTTGGCCAGCAAGCGCATCAAGCTGGTTAACATCAACCCGGCCGATCTGGTGGATGGGAGACCACCAGTTGTGCTGGGTCTGATATGGACCATCATCTTGTACTTCCAGGTAAGCACTTCGAGCACCCTGTACAGTTGTCCTAATTTAAGCGAGGCTAAGCAGCAATGTTGCACCCACTGCAATTGCACCCGACACGTCCAATGTGGCAGCTGCTGAAGTTGTAGCTGAAGTATCGGAGAGTAGTTCACTTACACCGTCCAGCATAATGCCACTGTCGATTCCAATTGACACTATAATTATACTGACATAATACTGGCAATAAAGTCCAATTTTCAAGTCACTGCACTCCCGTCCTACACATTCCCCACTACCTAATTAATCTCCGCACTCGCAACCTCTACTTAAGTCTAACAGTAAGCAGTAAAAGTAAATTTTGTGTATCTTCAATTCTTCTATTTTTTTGTATTTTTTACTAACATTTGCTATAACTCAAGCTTCATATCAAGAGGCGGAAGAAATTAGTTGTAGTTATTAATTATACGCCACAGGTAGGTGATTGTTGTTGTACGCTATCATAAATCGTAAACACTGAATTATGGTGCGATTATATCGGCAAGTTGATGTGCATTGCAGTTGTCTCTCCTCGTCGTTAAACTTCGTTCATCATAATCCATATTAGACATTTATTGATTGAAGTTTAATGAATGAGTTGTGGTTAGCTTTATTTTAAAATCACGCTTGTAGTAAACAAATATTTTCTCAAATTATTTACGTTTATTTATTTATTTGAGTGAAATGTGAGTGTAAATAATTAGAAATTGAAAATGCCACTTGCGCAGATGCCATCGACCTGAATATTTACGTACTTTCAACTTAATGTGAAATAATCGCTAGGCAAATGATTTCATTAATATTAAACAAATTGCACTTAATAGCGAAAGATCATTCACAATGTTTTTAATTAAAGGAAATTTTCAATGCACAACGATTTTCCATATAAGACGTGCCTATATTTAGCCTCTAATTTATATTTATTTATTTATTTGTGTGTGTTCCATGGCACGATCTAAAGTAGAAATTTGTATTAAGTTTTATGTATTAACTAAACTCTTCACCACAAAAGTAACTGTCAACTGTTTTGTTATATTCACAGATCGAAGAGAACAGCCGCAACCTTGAATATTTGGGTCATGGTATGAGCGGTTCGGTTAGTTCTCTGGATAGTGTTGGCAAGACTGTTAGTGATCAGAAGGCTGAGAAATGGAAGCAGGGCGCTAGGAAGACTCTTTTGAATTGGGTCACCAATGCTTTGCCAAAGTAAGTTACATTCGAAAGAAAAAGACATATAGAATAAAAATAATCACTGCCATCATAATTTATACAGAGACAGCGGCATAGAGGTGAAGGATTTCGGCGCCAGCTGGAGAGATGGCGTTGCCTTCCTAGCACTCATCGATGCCATTAAGGCCAATCTAGTGAATTTGGCCGATCTGAAGAAGACCAGCAATCGTCAACGCCTGGAGACTGCTTTCGATGTGGCCGAAAACAAGCTGGGCATTGCTAAATTGCTGGACGCTGAGGACGTGGACGTACCGAAGCCGGATGAGAAGAGCATAATGACTTATGTGGCGCAATTTTTGCACAAGTACCCTGAACCAAAAGTGAGTTGTGCCCATTACTGTCGAGTTGTGTGTACTTAATAGTTGACCGTTTTAATTTAATGCTTCTTGACAGGGTGCCTCTCGTGATTCATCGCACATTCAGCAGGAGCTGGACGAGCTGCGTCGCTTCCTGCTGGAGAAGACCGCTGAATACGAGCCCATGGTCATGTCGAATTCATTCCCGCGTGATTTTGCTGAATATCTGATCGCACGTTCTGAGATCGACGCGCACCTGCCGGCCTATAACCGGCTCAAGCAGTTGACCGACAGCCAAAGCGGCTTTCTGCAGGTGCCACGTCCCGCCTGGGACGAGATAAACACGCTGTGGCAACGCGTCCAATACCAAATGATGTACTGGCTTTGGTTGCTGGACTCCGAGTTGCCCGGCGACTTTGGCGTGGTCGGCAAATGGCTGGCCGAAGCCGAGAAGCTGTTGATGGATAATGATATACCTAGTGCCATGAACGAGGAAACAGCTGCAGTGATTAGTAGAAAGCTGGAGGAGCACAAGTTGTTCTTTGCTGATTTGCCTCGCATTGTGGCCATGTTCGATAATGCCAAGCGTTCGCCGCTGGTGCAGCAGATACCCATCGAGCAGCTACGCAATATGGAGCGTCGCCTACAAGAGGTGGCGCCAAAGGCCGCCGAACGTAGAATTCGCCTCAAGTTCCTGGAACACAAATGTTGCCTGATTGCGTTCCTCAATCTGGTGGAGAACAAAATGAAGGGCTGGACTGGTAAATATGGACACGAGGAGAAGGTCAGCCAGCAGCTGGAACAGTATAAGAACTTTGTGTCGCGCAATAAGATTTTCCAAGAGTTCCAGAAGGCGTTCGTTGACATGCAGCAGGTGGTGGAGGAGTACAAGCGCGATGGTAATGTGTCGCGCCGAGATGCGGGCGAAATTGACCGTTTTATGTACGAGACCGAAGACCGCTGGAAGCGTGTCTCGATGGAGCTAAAATGCTGCCAAAATTCGCTTGAAGAGGTTGTTAGCTGCTGGAAGTCGTGGAGTCAACTGGCGCCAGTTTGTGAACAGTGGTTGCAACTGGCCGAGCAGAAGGTCGCCAAGTCGGAAGACGAGCGGCTTGAATTCTTCCAGGACATCAGTACATGGAAGGACAAATTCCAGTTACTGGCCAATTCGGCCAACTATCTGATCGCCTCGTGCGAAGATCCGATTGCCAGCAGTCTGCGCCAGAAGCACGGGAATCTGTCGGAGCGTTTCGAGCGCCTCTTTGCCAACACCAAGCAGTACATGCGCGCCGGCGATATTATACGCTCGCGCCAGGAATACAAGTCGGGCATTGAGAAGCTCTCGCAATGGCTGCGTCACGCCGAGAGTGTGCTAGAACAGAAGCAACTGCTCGGAAACACTCAGCAGATATCCAAGTACGGCGAGCAGCTGCAAAAGCTCGCCAGTGAAATTGACGACAACGAAGAACTCTTCAAAACCATCAGCCGCAACTTCCAAGGCCTCATACAGGATCTGTCCAGAGACGAGGTCGACAAGATGATGAAACTGCTGAAACAAGAAAAGGAATCCTTGGTGCGCATACGCGCACAGATACCCACCAAATTGCACTTGTACCATCAGCTGCTGATCCAACAGGAGTCGCTGGAGGCCGGCCAGAAGGAGATACACCAATGGCTCAACGAAGCCGAGACGCTGCTGAGCACGCATACGTTGGCCGGTGGCCGCGATGCCATCAACGAAGAGCTGAATAAGCACAAAACATTCTTTTCACGCACTGTCTACTACCGCTCAATGCTGGAGAGTAAGAACAAGGTGTTTCAGAACTTGCTGAAAGCAATTGCTGCCGAGGAGAATATCGACACTTCGCAGGCGGCACAAGGCATGCAGCAGCTGAACGAGCGATTTAACTACGTCATTCAGAACGCACAGCAGTGGGAGCAGCGTTTGAATGATGCCAGTCGCTGCTGGAATACGTTCAAAGACAATGAGCGCGTCGTGAGCGAGTGGTTGACACAGGCCGAGACAATGCTGAGCGAGAAGCACATCGAATCAAAGACAATAATTGAAACCCAAAAATACTTCTTCGAGAGCGTCAACGAGCGCTGGATGCACGACTTGGTGCAGACGGCTCAGGACTTGCTGAAGACACTGCCCGCACAGGAGCAAGCGCCGGTGGTGGACACGGTGGAGAAACTGCAGGCCAAGTGGCAGAACGTGTTGTCGCAGGCACCGGTGCATCTCTTGAAACTGGAGTTCCGCCTGGACGAATCGGCCTTCTATCAGACGCTGAAGGAGGTCGAGAAGGAGTTGCACTTGGAGCAGCAAGCCTTGAACCGTAACGAAGATGTGGACTCTATCCTTAATCGCAACGAGCAGTTCTTCCGGCAGCAAGGCCCCATTCCGCGCATTGAGCGTGGTTTGCAGAACATGTACCGCTTGAGCAATGCCTACAGCCAGCAAAAACCCACCGATATGAGCCTTGGTCAGTCATACGACAACGCTAAGCTGCAATGGCAACAGCTGTCGGGCAAGATTGGCGAGATGCGCGAAACGCTGCAGCAGATACCGGCGCAGTGGGACAGCTACCACGAAAAATTCAAGGAGATGGTCGAGTGGATGAACATTGTGGACAAGAGTCTGAAGAACATTGTGAATGAGGTCAACAGCATGGAAGAATTCGAGAAGGAGAAGGTTGTCTTCCAGGTACGATGAGTGATTTTTTCCTACTCCCAGCGCAGTGTGGAATTAGGCCAATTCAAAATCAATTCCAAAATACCCCTAAATTATTGATTTTGAATACATTTTGATTAATAATTCGACACTGTGCGTTAATTCAATTTGTTCCATACTAATTAAATTCATTTAAATAATCACACACGCAGCTCAGGGAACTTGTGGTAATGCCAATGTGATTTGTAACCAATTGTGAATTGTTGTCCCCTTATTTTCATACAATCATTTCAGTACATTATTTGTGTGTTTTTCCATATGTTTTTCACTGCATACTAATTGCTTTCCTTTTGTGTTGACAGAAAATCTGCCAAGAAGCAGATAACAAACGGGAGGACATGAAATGGCTGGTGAAGACACTCGACTCCTTACTTGGCTATGCCAGTGAAGATGAGGCAAATCTCGAGCAGAAGAAATTGGAGGACCTCATTGCTCGTTACAAGAACCTAATACCGACCATCGAGATTACAATGGTTAAGACGGAGGTATTCTCCAAGTGCTTCACCTACCGACGAGAGGTGCACGAGGTTGTTTGTCTGCTTAGCAAAGTTAAGGATCAAACCGCCAGCATCCCCGCTCCGGATAGTCTGGAACGCGTCAACCGCATGATCGAGGAGCAGCAGTACGCCATCAACCAGCTCGATCATCAACGCCCACACATTATGTCCATGCTGCAGCGCGGTCGCGATCTCAGCAAGGACGTGCACGCACCGGCGTTTGTTAACGTCGAGGTGAAGAACCTGGAGACAGGCTGGAACCAAGCGTACACTGAAACTGCTGACAAGTTGCAGTCGCTGAAGGGAACTCAGGCGGTATGGGGCGATTTTGTCGACCAGAAGAATGACATATTCTCCATGCTGCAGACCGCTGAAACTGAGTTGCGTGCACTGACCCCGCTGCAGACAGACCCGAAGAATGTCAGTCAAGATTTGCAAGCGAAGCGCGAGCTAAACGTACAGTTGCAGCAGGCTTCGCACCAATTGCTGCCCAAACTGCATTCATTGAAGGCAGAACTGGCGCCATTGGCTGCCGCTGAAAAGCGTCCTATACTCGAGAAGGAAGTGACCGAGGTCGAGAAGATGTTCTTCAACACCATGGAGCATGTGAAGGATCGAGTGGGCTACTTGGAAGACTACAGTGCCAAGTGGAACAACTACAAGACGCGCCTGGCCGAGCTGCAGGAGTGGGCCAATAAGGTGGCGCCCAAGAGCATTGAGGCACTGCAGTCGGAGGACCTGACACCCGAGGAGCGCATGGTCAAGGTGAACGCTTTCAAGGGCGTGCTTGGCGAGCGCATGAAGCAGCTCGATCACCTGGCGGCCGATGCATCCGAGCTGGCGCCCAAAGAGGGCAACATCGCCGAGGCCAAGCGCCTCAAGGGTGAAATAACGAAACTGCAGGAGGTGTTGAGTGCCATCAACCGCAACGTCGGCCACCAGGCGAAGGCGGTTCAAGAGGACTTGATCAACTGGCAGCAGTACCAAACTGGGCTGCAGCAAATCAAGCCCATTGTCGAGGAGAGCGAAATCAAGGTAAATACTATAGTTCCTAAGCCCTACACCCTTGAAGACGCCGTTGCATTGCAACAAAATGCCAAACAATTCGAAACACAATGCCTGGGGCAACTGGACAGGCTCCAAGGCATTTCAGACATAAGTCATAAAATGCTGTGTAAAACCAATGCCCCTGACGAATTAGATGCCATGCATTCCCGCTGGACCTCGGTCCATGAGAATGCGAAACAGTCCAGCGCTAAGTTGGAGAAACTCGTCGCCAACTGGAAATCATTCGACGCCGATGCGGCCAAGCTCGAGGATTGGGTAAATAAGGGTGAGCAGGCCATGGGAAGACGTCCGGCTGTGCTCAACACGCCACACGTCGACAAACTTGAGAAGGAGCTTGTCAAACTCAAATCGTTCAACAATGAAATCTCCGAGCAGCAGGCCAAACTGGTGTCGCTGGGCCAGTCGGCTGATCAGATCAGTCTGCACTTGGCGCCAGAGGGAGCCGTGGCCATGAAGGATCGCGTCAACAACATGAAGGGCAAGTTGCAGAAACTGTCCGAATGTACGCGTGGCAACATAAACGAAGTGTCCGATGCGATAATCGCCCGGCAGGACTTTAACGCCAAAATGGTGAACTTTTCCAACTGGATGGATCAGCTGCGCGGTCAAGTGGGTCAGGTGGAGGAGATCAATCCGGAGCGCGTGGAGACCAGCTTGCACGTCATACACGCACTCATGCAGGAGCACGCTGACAAGAAGCCCAGTTTCAATGCCATTTATGATGAAGTAAAGCAGCTGTCTCTAACAGCGCCCGCCGAAGAGGCCAAGACCTTGAACGACGCCTACACGGCGCTCGTAGTCAACTATCAGAATCTCGAAACGAATATGCAGCAGAAGAAGATTGCTCTTGAGAAGTGGACGGAAATTCTTAACTGGAAGCACGAAACCGAAAGCCACCTGAACTACTTGAAGCACCAGCTCGAAAAACCTGAAGGTCCACAACCACAGGAGCTGAACAAAATTATCAACGAAATTGGAACAATCGGAAAGTCGTTGAGCTACTGGAAAACACAGGCCAAGGATATCGACGAAAGTCCTGTGGTGCAGCTGCGTGACGCCTTGACACGAAAGCCGCTGATTGCTACGCAAATTGTCAACGACATTGAAAACAAGCTCGACAATCTGAAGCTGCGCTCACAGTCACAAAAGCAGCAGGCCGAGCAGATGAACGTACGCAAGGAGAAATTCCACACACTGGGTCAGGACTTTGGCAATGCACTGCAGCAAAATCGAGCCCAGCTCGACAAAATACTCAAGCAGAAACCCAACTTGGAGAATATTGACCAAATAATCGCCGACTTGGTGGCGCTCAATGATCTAATCAAGCGCCAGGCTGATTTGAAAAACCGTCTACATGACGAGGGTTCAATGCTGATGCGCGAAGACATTGCCAGCATGCCAACTATTCAGGAGAGTCTGCTTATATTGGACAAGAACTACGATTCGTTGCAGAACGAAATCGGCGATCGTATACAGAAATATAATCTTATCAGTCAAGCGTTGCGTGATTACGCCGACGCCAAGGACAAGTTCTCCAAAGAGCTGAACAAAGCCGAGGAGCTGTTCTGTGCTATACCGTCGCAGCCACGCGATGAAGTGGAGTTGCAGCAAGCGGCCGACAAGACCAAAAAGACTATGGAGCAGATACGTAAGTCCAAAATGAATCTCGATGAGCTGGAACGTCGCGGCAATAACGTAGCGAAGCTGTTCGATGCTATCGGCGAGGTTGTGCCACAGGAGATTCCTAGGGACATGCAGGCAGCCAAGCAGCAATGGCAGGATTTGCACGACAAGACCGCCAAAAATGCGCATATTTACGAGACAGAGGCCATTATTTGGTCGCAAATCGATGACGCCAAGAAAGAACTGCTACCATGGCTGACCGAAACGAATCAGGGACTTTGTGATGCGGCCGACAACTCTATCGAAATAGAGTTTGGCCCCATGCGTTTGAGCAAATATCGCGCCGAACTGCCTTCCTATCAGCAGCTGAAGGATACTATTGCCGACAAGAGCAGCGAATTGGTTCGCGTCAATAACGGTGTCGAAATACCGGCCTTGACAGCGTTGAATCACCTGCTGGCCGATCAGTTCAAGGAGGTCGACACCAACGCCGAGCGCCTGAATGCGGTCACTTCCACGTTCAATGAGCAGGAGCAGGAGCTACGCAAGATAATTAAGAATGCCGGAGAGCAGGTGAGCAAGCTGCGCGAGCAGCTCATCAAATGTGATGATATGTCTGGCGATAACAGCAAAATCATGGAGCGGCTGCTCGAGTGCAGAGCGCTGCGCGGCGAGCTGGACAAGAGCGCCAATGAGATTGACAACGTCAAGCATCGCGTTGACGAAATGCGTTCAATGTATCCCACATTTAGTGAGTCCATAATTCCAAAGGAACTCAACAATGTGCAAAAGCGATTTGAGGGCGTCGATCAGTATGCTAAGAAGATCGAAGCCTCGCTATTGCAGTTCCTCAAGAAATTCCACGCCGACAAGGTGGGCATGTTGCAGCGCATCATTGCCACTCAGCGCGAGAAGGTGGATTGGTGTCAGCCGGAGACGTCGAGTGACAAGTACAATCTGGATGTGAAGAAATCGTCGCTGTTGGAGGTGAGCAAGAGCATTGACGACTGCCAGAAGCGCAATGCCGAAATCGCCAAATCACTGCAAGTGCTGCAAGCGGTGGAAACGCCGCAAAACCTCAAAGATCTGCAGAAGGACGCCGATCTGTTGAACGGCGAAATGAAAGCGTTGCAGGACAGTTTCGACAAGATCAAAAACATACTCGATGAAAATGTGGATCTGTGGTCGCAATACGAGCAGGCAAACGAGGATATCTCGTCGTGGCTGCGTGACGTTGAGGGTCGCATCAAAGCGGAGACCAGCAATCAGATCAATTTGCCCGATGTGGACAAGAAGCTGCAGGAGCTCGCGCTACTGCAACAAGACATCAAGGCACACGAGCCTGTAATACAGCAACTGGACAAAACTTCGCAAATGTTGATTGAGAAGAATCCCGAAGCTCGCATAGGTCAATTCGTAACCCATTTGCTTCAGCGTTACCAAACGGCGGCTAAGAGTTTGGCAGCTTACATTGACAAGGTGCGCAATGCGCAAAGATCCAACGGCGATTTTGTGCGCGCGGTGAAGGACTTCAATGATTGGCTGTCCGATGCGAAGATTGAATTCCAAGAGCTGGCACGCATGGGTTCGCCTGGCTCCTCGTCAGCTACAGCACAGCAGTTGCAGACGATCAAGAACTATTTGAAGACATTTGATAACGGCCAGCTGCTGCTCAACAATGCAGTGGATATTGGCGAAGCGCTGTACCCAGCTGTTACGCCCGAAAACCGCGAGAAAATACGCGCCGCGTTGCGCAACATTCGCGAAAACTACGACTACCTGCGCGATGAGGCCAATGCGCTGCTGCAGCAAGTGGAGGCGGTGCTCATACAGAAGACCTCCATCGAAGAAAGCTATACACAGGTGTCGCACTACCTGAATGAATCCAAGGCGAAGGTGGCCGCTATCGACGAGTTGTATCCTACGCTGGCAGCCAAAAAAGCGGCACTGCAGAACTACAAGACGCAGCTGCAAGAGATCACGCTTCATAAGAATGCACTGAAACAACTGCAGGACAAAGCGGTGACTCTGTGCGATGATGAATCCGAACGCAAAACAGAGGAATCTATACAAGAGTACAATGACCTGTCCAAGAAGATCTCAGACCGCATAAAAGTGGTTGGCAATCAGGTGGTGAAGCATGAGGCGTACGACCAGGTGTTGGAGAAGGCACAGGACTGGCTGAATACCATCAAATCAGAGGCCATTGACATCCTGAATGAGACTACATTCGAGAAGGAGGGTGCCGAAGAGAAGCTGACTGTTGTGGAGAATTTATTGCAGCACAAGCCGGAGGGTGACTCTATTTTCGACACTTGCCACAAACTGTTGGAGACAGTGCTCGCGCAGACACACACCAGTGGCCATCCAGCGTTGCTGCGCAGCTTTGAGCTGCCGAAGCATGAGTGGGACGAATTCATGACGTTGTGCCAGGACTCGATGGTGAAGCTGAAGCAGTTATGCACGCAATGGGATGAGTTCGAGTCCATCATCGATGAAATCGACAACTGGATGAAGGGCGTTGAAAATGTTGTGAAGAATCAAAGTCTCAAGAGCACGTCGGGCACCAAGAAGGCGCACCTGGCGCAGCTACAGGAGATTGCGCGCGATATTGAACAACATGGCAAGTCCATCAACGATCTGCTCGATCAGGGTCGTGAAATTGAAGGCGAAACCGATTTAAATTTGAAACTCTCCCGCCTCAACACGCGCTATCAGACGCTGAAGAACATGTGCAAGGAGTCCATCGCCAAGTATGTCAACTACGTCAAGGACCACGAATCCTTCGACACTGACTATGAGTCGTTCAAAAAGGATTTGCAGCGCTGCGTTGACAATCTGGCGCAACACAATGAACTTGTGGGCGACCAGAATGTGTTGCAAGAGCGGCAGAATAAATTGCGCGAAATGTCCGACAAACGTATCAATGACGCCACCAACTTTGAGAGCCTGATTGACCGTGGTGAGAAGCTGTACGGCCACACTAGCCCCGATGGGCGTGAACTAATACGCCAGCAGCTGCGCGCGTTGCGTGCTATGTGGGACAGCTACACCGACGACCTGAATTCGGCAACGCAGAACATCGAACACTGCCTGCTGCAATTTAACGAGTTCAATATTGCCAAGGACCAACTGACCAAGTGGCTGAAGGACGTCGACAAGGCCATGCAGAGCCACACCGAGCCGAAGACAACGTTGCAAGAGAAGCGTGCTCAGCTGCAGAATCACAAGCTGCTGCATCAGGAGATCACCACGCACAATGTGCTGGTGGATAATGTGTGCGACAAGGCCCAGACACTCATTGACCAGATTAAGGACAACTCTCTGAGTGTATATTTGCAATCGATCAAACAGCTCTTCACTCACATTGTACAGAAGTCGGAGGAAATACTGAACAATCTGGACAAGTCAGTGCAAGAGCACAACGAGCTGAACAGTAAACTGGCCGCTGCCAAGACATGGATCTCTGGTGAGAAGGAAAAACTGCTGGACTGCGACGATGCATACGGCGAGAAGGCGGACATCAAGCGCAAAATCGAGACGCTCGGCCAATTGGCGCAAAATAAGCCGCAAGCACAAAAAATTATCGCCGAAGTGCGTGAGCAGTTTGACAAAGTCAAGCCAACAACTTCAGACAAGGGCACCGATGTGCTGGCTAAGGAAATCGATGAGCTGGAAACAACCATAAAGAGCCACTTCGATGACATTGAAGGCATTGAGGGAAAGCAGAAGGACGTGTTGAAGCAGTGGAACAATTTCGAATACAATCTTGAAGAGCTAACTAAATGGTGTCGCCAAGCAGAGGGTGTATTCCGGGATCAGCAGCTCAAATCCACGCTGCACGAGAAGGTTGAGCAACTGGAGAAATACAAAATACAACGCGAACTGATCCTGCAGAAGGAGAAGGAAATCGATGCTTTTGCCGATGCGGCGCATGCGCTGTTGAATAATTCCGGTGCCGATCGCCTGAAAACGCTCACCACGCAAATCACCAATCGTTATCAGCTGTTGCAGGTGTTGAGCAAGGAAGTGGTTAATCGCTGGTCCAATTTAGTAGACGATCACCAGATTTATCAGGAGAAGTACAACGAGGTGGATTTGTGGCTGCAGCCCATCGAACAGCAGCTAGAGAGCGCACTCAAGTATGAGCCCTCCAAGATGGAGAATATACTGCAAGTGCTGCTGTCGGAGAAGGAACAAGCGGACTCATTGTTTGCTGCTTTGAACGCTGCCGGTGAGAAGGCATTACCTGAAACCTCTACCGAAGGACGTGAGAAGATACGCAAGGATTTACGTGACATAAGCGATCGTTGGGACAAACTGGATGAGGGAATACGTAATCTGCAGAAGCGTCAGGAGGCCCAAACTGTGCAGCTGTCCAGCTACCAAGACATACTAGGACAGACGCTGAACTGGCTGGACCAGGTGGAGAAAGTACTGCAGAATGAGAACCCCAGCAGCTGGACCAATGCGCAAGAAATACGATCCAAATTGTACAAATACAAGACAGTAACACAGGACATCAACTCACATAAGCGCGTCGTGGAGGCCGTCAACGAGAAGGCTGCTGTACTTTTGGACAGTGCCGTGCCAGCGAATGCTGCTGAAATCAAGAATGCCATAGCCGATGTTAACAAACGGTATGATCAGGTGTCCGCCGATTGTGCCAAGTTAGTCGGTCAGCTGGAGGAGGCCTTCGAAGTGTATCAGCAATTCAGCGAGCTGCAGAAGGCGCAGCAGGACTACCAGAAAAACCTTTGGGATCGCTTGACTGGTTATTCAGATTACTCTGGCAACAAAGTGGCGCTGCAGGCGCGATTAAACAAAATTTCCGAGATACAAGACGCACTACCTGAAGGAGTCATGAAGTTGCAAACGCTCTCAGCCCACATTGACAACAATGCGAAATTGCTGCCCGCCCGTTCAAAGGAGGCCATGGCACGGGATCTGAGCAATTTGCATGTGGACTTTGACAAGTTCAGTGCAGCGCTCAGTGATGTGAAGAGCGGCCTAGAGAATCGTTTGCAGCAATGGAACGATTACGAAGTAAACTTGGATCGCCTTATTGGTTGGCTGAGTGAAGCAGAGAATGCCCTTAAGAATTATAATCCTAAATCGACTTTGGAAGAGAAAGAGGAGCAGTTGAATCGCTTCCAATCACTCATGCAGACTTTGCGTCAAAACGAGGTGGAATTTGAGAAAATGAAGGATGATTCGTCGGAGCTGATTCAAAGCTCGGGCGAGACTAGAATTGCGGTCAACGTACAACAGGTCACCTCACGTTTCCAGTCTATACAGGCCACCACGAAGGAGATTCTCAAGAAGTGCGAACAGTCGGTGAACGATCACCAGCAATTCAACGAGAAGTACAAGCAGTGTTCTGATTGTTTGGCCACTGCCCAAGCAAAATTCGACAATTGCAGCGACCTTTCACAGGCCACATCGCGCGAGGACTTGCTGAAGAAACAGACAGCTGTGCAGGAATTATTGGCACAGCAACCTACTGCCACATTACTGCTTAACAGCACCATCGAATATGGCGAGAAGTGCTACCCATCCACTGCCACTGAAGGCCGCGAGGCCATTCGCACTCAACTAGCGGAACTACAGGAGGCCTTCGACCAACTCTTCGATAACATCACAATTACTGCCAGAAAAATACAGGACAAGATGACCAAGTGGTCGGGCTTCGATGAAATTGCTGAAAAATTGCAGTCGTGGTTGAACGATGTGGATAAATCGCTGCCCGCTGAACTGGAGCTGAAGACTACACTGGACGAGAAACGTGCTAGGCTGCAGTCTTACCGCGATACACTCAACGACATTAACAACCACCAGGCGGAAGTGCGCAATTTACAAGAGATTGCCGCCAATCTGCCGGAGAAGACCGAACATGTCGCTAAGGTAACGAAGGAAATCGCCGAGCAATTCGCCAAGTTGCACAAACGCGCACAAAGCTATGTCGAACGCTACGAGGGCATCGTAAGCGACCACCAGCAGTACTGCAAGGCGGTGATGGATGCGCAAGAGTTCATCGAGGCCACGCACAACACTATCAACTACTGGGGAGATCTGGAGTTGGAACAGGTGTCACTGCACACCAATCTGGATCGCTTGAAGAACCTGAAAGCCAGCTTGGCTGATGAGTTTCCGCGTGTGGATCAGGTGCGCGCCTTGGGCGAAAAAGTTATTCCGGGCACAGTACAAACTGGCCAGATAAACATCAAATCGCAAATCGACAACACTCAACAGGAGTGGGAGGGTCTGATCGCCGCACTCACATCCACCATTGAATCCATCGAGAATCGCTTGCAACAATGGGCCGAATACGAGCAAATGCGCGATCAGTGCTTGGCTTGGATACGCGAGTCCGACAACAAGCTGCATGCCATTGACCTGAAAGCAACGCTGCCCGAGAAGAAGTCACAGCTGGAGGTGCTGAAAGCACTGCAGGGCGAAATGCGTGCCAAGGAGCTGGAAATTGATAACGTATCCGAAAAGGGCCAGACTTTGTTGAAGGGGCCTTCGGGCGCGCGCTCGGTTGGTCCTGAACTGGTCACCAAATACCAGCAAATCTTCCATAAGGTTAAAGAACTGAACAATCGTTGGCAACAATATGTTACTTCTCACCAAGAATTCGACAATGCGATTTCCGAATGCTCTACTTGGATCAACGGAATAAAGGAAAAGCTCGACTACTGCGCCGACATGTCATCGATGGGTCAGAAAGAGCTCGACAAAAAGCTGGCTACCATTCAAGATATTATTCTGCTCAAGGACGAAGGCTCTGCCAAAGTGCTAAGCATTGTAGAGTTGGCTCAAAATGTGTTGGCCAATACAGCACCCGTTGGTCATGAGGCCATTAACAAGGACTTGGCCGATCTGCAAGAACTATGGTCCGGCATAGCGTTGCGTATAATTGATGTAAAGGCTACACTTGATGATTCGATTTCGCAGTGGTCTGGCTTCCTGGAACAAGTGCAGAACGTGCGCAAGTTCAACGAGTGGCTCGAAGGAATGCTGAAGGAATTAACAGAGCACCAAACCACCATGACCGAAAAGCGCGCACAGCTCGATCGCGTTAAAACCGTAGAGGAAAAGGCGCGCATGGAGAAGATCGATGTCGACGCCCTCAAACTGCAGGCCAAGGAAATGATTGCCAGCGGCCAGCAGAGCCAGGCCGCGTTCCAAGCACAAAAGGTACTAGAAAAGTTCGATGAACTGGTCGGTCGTACACAGAAATTACTATCCGATCGTCAGGATCAATATCGCGATCATCGTTTATACAAGGAAGCCTACGACGATCTAGTCAGCTGGATAAGTCGTGCACGCGAGAAATTCCCGGCGCTGAAACAGAGCAGCCTTAGTGACAAGATGGCCATTGAGAACGCCGTACAGGCCACTGATGCGCTGCTGAACAAGCAGGCGCAAGGTGAGCTGCTGGTGGAGCACTTGGTGCACACCGGTGAGGTGGTGCTGGCCAGCACGTCGTCGCAAGGGCAGGAAATCATTCGCAATGACATACGCTCACTACGCGACAGCTTTGAAGCGCTCTTCCGCGAAATAAACCAACAGAAGGAGAACCTGGAAGTGACTATGGTGCAGTGGCGCGCTTACAAGGAGGAGTACGAACGCCTCATGGAATGGTTGCAGCAGTTGGACATTTTGGTGAAGAATCACAAACTGAATTTGCTGCCGAATCTACCGGAGAAAGAGAAGCAAGTGCAGGACATGAGTGGGGTAATGTCGCGCCTGGAAAAGGGCAAGGAGGATATTGACAAATTCAATGCTTCCTCTGCGGGCTTACTAAAGTCGCATTTGGAAACTTACGTCAACAATCAGTTGCGTCACTTGAACTCCATGTACCAGGTGCAGGTGAATATGGCCAAGGATGTGCTTAAGAAGGTAGAAACCAACCGCGATCAACACCGCGAGTACAACTCCAACATGGCGGCCGCACAGGATTGGATAACAAAGGCCAAGGAGACCATACGCGAGTGCAGTGAATCATCGAGCGTTGGCTCCAAAGATGTGCTGCAAAAACGCCTTGATAAAATTCAGGAGCTTATTAGAAATCGCGAAGTGGGCCAGAATTTGGTGCACACCGCCATCAACACGGGCGAGAAGGTGGTTCGCAATACGCGCTCCGATGGCCGTGATGCCATCAACGACGAAATGAAGGAGTTGCAAAATGACTGGGATCGTTTAGTAAAGAAAATGTCCACGGTCAAGGTACAGTTGGAGACCAATTTGCTGCAATGGGCCGACTACTCGTCGAGCTATTCGCAGCTGCAGCAATGGATCACGGACAGAGAGGCCAAGTTGCAGCAGGCTTGCGAACAGAAGATTGCCAAATCGAAAAAGGGCCAGCCTGGCTTGAGTAGTGGTTTAAGCGAGCGCAAGGCTAATCTCCGACAAACTAACAACATTGTGCAGGACATTGTGTCCTTTGAGCCGATGATACAGTCGGTCACGTCGAAGGCTTCGGATCTTCAACAGGGCGCACCGGCTTCAGAAATCTCCAACAAATACGAAACTCTCACCAAACAAGCCAAGGACTTGTATGAGAAGCAAAAGAACACCATTGACCAATATCAGGCACTCATCGACGCCGGCAATGAATTCGCCACGTGGTTGCGTAACGCCAAGGAGCGTTTGAGCAAATGTTCTGAACCAACGGGTGATAAGCAAGCACTGGCTGAAAAAACGCATCAACTCAAGATTTTACAAGCTGAAGTGCCCGAGGGCCAGAAGAAGTTGGAGCTTGCTCTGGCACAGGGTGAGATTGCCTGTCGCAGTGCGGAGCCGGAAGATCGGGAGATTATTGAACAGGAGGTGGCACTGCTGCAGGAGGAATTCGATGCCTATGTTGACGCGTTGAAGAAAGCCAAGGATTATCTGGAAGTTGGCATTGTCAAGTGGTCTGATTACCAGGACCAATACAGTGAGGCACTGGAATGGTTAACCAATACCGAAGCTCTGGTGCAGTCCTACAATAAACTTCAAGACAGTCTGAGCCAGAAGAAGGTTGTGCTGGAAGAATTCCAAGGTCATTTGCAGACGCTGTTCGATTGGCAGAAAACGCTGGATCATCTCAATATGAAGGCGCAGGTACTGCTGGAAACATGCTCCGACACTCGTGTCAGCAATGCCATCATGCAGTTGACCACCAAGTACAACGCGCTCTTGACGCTGGCCAAGGAAGTCATGCGTCGTCTGGAAATGCACTACCAGGAGCATCAGCAACATCATACGCTGTACGAAGAGTGCCAGTCGTGGATTGAAAAGACACGCGAGAAGCTGGCCGATTGCGAGCGTATACCGGGCACCATGAATGAGGTGCAGATCAAACTGAATACAGTGAAGAACTTACGACAGGGCTTCGAGACCGGACAGAATAAGCTACGCTATCTTCTGGAACTCAAGGAGAAGGTCATCATGAACACGGAACAAAATGGCGCTGCCAAGATACAAGAGGACACCGAAGCCCTTAAGCAGGACTTTGAGAAACTGTTGGATGACTTGAATAGCGTGCGCCAGAAACTTGCCAATCGCTTGGCGCAGCTGGAAGAGATCTATAAGTTGCACAAACTGCTGACCGAATGGCTGGAGGATATTGAACCTAGCGTGAAGACGAGCGACGAGTTCCTCAATGACCTGAGTGAAAAGCGCGCTGCGCTGGAGAAATTCCGCGCCATACAGCGCGACATCAACGGACACAACGACATGGTGGAGAAGATCAATGCTCGTCTTAACGAGGACAGCAGCTTGGATCGAAACGACTTCAAGGAGGGCCTCAGCAAATATGAGAATCTGCAAGAGGAAGTGGGCAAAATCATCGAGTCGCTGGAGAACCAGGTGAACAATCACGACAAGTACAAGCAGGCGCTCAACGAAATCCAAGATTGGTTGCGCCGCACACGCATCGAAGTCGAGCAGTGCGCTGACTGCCACGGTGAGAAGGATCAGGTGGAAGCACGCCTCAACAAACTGGGTGACATTGGCGTTGCCATGGTGGAAGGAAAATCGCTGCTTGACGCATGCGAAGAGCTCAGCCAGGCAGTGATTGCCACCAGCGGCAACGAAGGCCAAGATGCGGTGACGCAGGAGATCAAGCAGCTCGTCAACGAGTGGGAAATACTGCAGGCGATGACGCGCGATGCACGCGCCAACTTGGAATCCTGTCTGTCGTCGTGGAATACGTTCCTGCAGAAATTCAACAAGATCAACAAATGGATTGACGATATCAGCAAGCGGGTGGCTGTTGCCGGCGAAGCAGAGAACAAGACACCCGATGACTTGGCTAACGCCAAGGTAAGTTCATCCACGCGTGTCTCAACTAACACCCAGCTCAGCACCACTAACCACAACTACAGCAATATTAACAACAACAATTGCTGTATATTACCATTGAGTAGTTACATTTTCCTTTTCGCACTTTACACAACTACAAATTAACAACGCTTTTTTGATCTCACCCCACCAAGCTGAAATTCCACCATCCCGCGCTAACTAATTAACCGTTCTTCCTACTTTCTAACAGCTTTTTGAACAGAATAGAACTTTATCTTTATTTGTGCAAATAATATTTATGTGCTGTTCATACATTTTAGTAGTTCGTTTACTAAACTGAAGTCGTTTCCCTTTTTGTTCGCAGAAATTGCTTGAGGAAGTCCTGTCCGAAAAGGACACAGTTGAAGATCTCAACGACAGTTGTGAGTTGCTGATGGAACACAGCGCATGCTCCAGAGTTCGCGATCAGACAGTGGAGACGCAGGCCAATTACACAAAGCTTTTGACAGCGGCTCAGGGTAAGAAGACAACAACAATAAATTAAGATGTTCACCGAAGTGGTTTTTATAAATGTTGAAGAATACGTTTTATAATGATAATAAAAGTTCCTACAACGACTATTACATCCACAATACACTGAATTTACTGGGGTCCAACACTCTTTTCCTATTTTCAGGACTTGTCTCCAAAATCGAGAAGAACCTCTCAGACCACACTGAATTCCTCAACTACAAACAAGAGATGGATGCCTGGATTGAGAAGGCTGAGCAGATACTGAATGGTTCCACCGGTGATGGCGATACAGATGCCATTGCCCAGCAGTTGGAGACCGTCAATGTAAGTTCCACTGGAAATAGCTCAGCACATTTTCTGTTTCTACTTTCGTTGCTTATGTATCTACAGTCGTTGGCCTCACGGTTGCCCGAGGGTCAGCATCTTTTGGGTATGGTGCAAGATGCCTACACGAAGGCTTCCAATGTCACACCCGAAGACAAGCAGGAGAAGCTGCGCGAGCTCATGACCAAAGTGCGCGAAGATTGGGACGCCTTGGGCTTGGCTGTCAAGCAGAAGCTCAACGATCTGAAGCAAGCGCAGAACCGTTGGTCGGACTTTGCCAACAACAAAGAGAAGCTCGAGAAGTGGCTGAATGCTACTGAAAATACCTTGAAGACTGCACCAGACACCAAGGGCGAGCTCAGCGAAATGAAAACAATGCTCGAACGCTACAAAACGCTGCAGAACGACATTAAACAGAAGGGCAGCGATATTGATAATTTAATGGGCGAGGCCAAGGGTCTGGGCACCGAGGTTGACGAGGTGCACCAAATGCAATCGCGTTGGGATAAGGTCAAGAATAACTGCGCTGCGTACATTAAGAGTCTCGAAACCGAAATGGCCGACTACAATGCGTATCATCAGTGCTTGCAGGACATTGAGAAGTGGCTGCTACAGATCTCGTTCCAGCTGATGGCGCACAACTCGCTCTTCATTTCGAATCGCGAGCAAACACAGGAACAAATCAAACAGCACGAAGCGCTCCTGGATGAGATACAAAAGTATCAGGCAAATTTGGACGATCTGAATGCTAAGGGTCAGGCGCAAATTAAGCGCTATGCACCCACCACTCCTGCCATTCGCGACACGGTAGAGGGCCAGCTGAAGAACATTCAGGACAGCTACAATTCGCTGTTGCAAACATCGGTGCAGATCAAAAATCGTCTACACGAGTCGTTGGCCAAGTTCAAGGAGTATGAGGACACACTCGACAGCATTATGCGCAACCTGGACACGTACGAGCCGGTCATACAGCACGAGCTCGATGCTCCGGCTACCAATCTGGAAGCGGCGCAGCAGCAGCTCAAGTGTGCACAGGTATGTAGGGATTGTGAGGGCCTGTTAAACTGGATTGCTTGCCTTTGTTTGGCATGGTGTGATGATTTTTGTGTGTTTTCTATTTGCAGGATATGCAAAATAAATTAAATCACGAAAAGTCGCGTCTGGCGGCTGCTGTACAGGCCTGTGAAGCAGCCACTGCCTCCATCAGTCGTCCCAGCTCTCCGCTGGAAACTGCCATGCAGGCCATACCCGAGCGCGAGCTCATTGTGCGCGCCAAACTGGAAGACCTATTAGATCAGGTAGGTGGTGGCGAAAGCTGCACAGAAAGTGGGGGAAAAAATCAGTAGAGAAAAGTTGACTTTGTTGGCACAATTAACAAACTCAAATTTTGTTGTAGTTTTTTTCTAAACTAATTACATAGTTTTCACTGGGCGAGAGACATTTTAGGTTCAGAAAGTTTAACGGTCTTAGCCCATATTTTGCACTCAATTTACAAATGGTATTTTAATTGTGCACCCAGCAAGCGGCAATTGTATTAAAGCCGTTGTTATTTATTTATTTATTTGAGTGTTTGTTTCCTGGTTTCGTATTAAACTTGTGGAGATATTAGTTTTTCTTTAATCTATATTTTAATTTTCCTTTATTTCCTTTATTTTAATCGTAAATTGTTTTTGTATTTTACCGCACTTACCCTCCTACAATGCGCACTGCCATATTTGTGTACCAAATAATTGCCTTTCCTGCCACTACCCACTCGTTTGCTCACCCATAACCCGTATGTGAAAACTCCAAAAATTATGCAACAAACAACCACCAATTAACCAAATACCTAAAGATGCCAAGCGATCACACTCACAGCTCAAGCACCGTCGGCGATGCCGATGGCGATGACATTGAGCTGAGTGAGGCTTACGACACGCTTTTAGATGCGTCGGCTCACGAGCGTATTAGCAGCTATCGCAAAATAATTCGCTTGAATAGTGAGTCCGTAAACAAGCTTCATGCACTAATCACTAAGGTAAGTCGCAGCGCTTAGGCAAATTAATTCGTCTGCAACTTGGCGCTTTAGCAACTAATTGGAGTACTCACGCCTCACCTGCCAACTAACCATCCATTAATTTTGGTTCTAATATATTTTGACAAAATTTGCTCATTGGTTATGGGGTTACAAGTAGCCGTATAAGAAATTCAAACAATGTTGTTTTGTGCTTAGCACTGTTCATTGAGAAAATCAGCAAACTTAATGCTTAATTTTATACATTGTGCTAGGTACAATCACATCTGGGCGGATTAACCGCATCTGTGGGTGAACTGGAGCAACAGCAGAAGCAACGCGCCGAGCTGCAAGACTGGATCAAGAAACAGCAAAGTTCAGTCAGCGACTGGCTGACGCGCCCGTGCAAACTGCGTCCGGAAGCCGCCAAACAAGAGCTGGTTGCCATGAACGATTTGCTCAACTCGATTGGCGACAAGCGTTCACAACTCATGCTGGAGATGACTGGCTCATGTAAGTGTTCCACATAATTTTACACTTCCACCTACCTTTTTAGAAAGTAGCCTCCAACTTATGTATGCACAACCCACTGAAATTTTAAATTGATTAAATTTATTTTAGTGGCCGACGATGATACCGATCTTGATGACAATATCAACATATTAGAGTCAGAGCTAATGGACGCCATTGTCAAGAAGCAGACCGGCCAGAATGACATAGACAACTACCGCCAGGGCATGCAGGATATGCAGAACTGGTTCGACTCCTTGATCAAGCGCATGGACGTGCTGGACAAGGGCTCTGGCCTGAACTGCGCGCAAAAGGTTGCCGCTATACAGGACATCAAGAAGGAGTTTGAAGATCAAGGTCCCACCAAGATTCACGAGCTCAAAGGCAAGGCTGCTCAAGTGGCTGGAGTCATCAGCAATCTGGATGGCCAGCAGGTAGAAGAGCAAATGAAGTCTTTGGATCGTCGTTATGCCGATCTGGGCAAACGCATTGATCGTAAAGCACAACTGTTGGACGTAACGAATAAGGGCGTCGATGGCGCGAAGGGTGAAATCGAGCAGCTGCAGAATTGGGTCAAGGACAAAATCCAGGAATTGCAGGTGCCAAATGCGCTCGGATTCGCACCAAAGGCAGCCGAAGCGCGCCAGCAGGCAATCAAGGGCGTTATGAAGGAGGCCGAGGCGAAGAAATCGCAGGCCGACGCGCTGGAGAAACGTATCATTAACATGCAACCAGAATTGGAACCGGCCGAGTATGCGCAGGTGGAGTCAGCCATGCGTCACTTGAACTCCGAGCAGAAGAATCTCGCCGATGTTCTGAAGAGCGAAATGGACCGCGCTTTGGATGCCACAAAGGCGCGCAAGGCCTTCGAAAATGATTTGGAGAAGGCACGCGCCTGGCTAAAGGCGAAAATAGCCGAAGTTCGCAAATTGCCCACCTATCATCCACTGGCTTCTATGGACATTGAGAAGAAGATTCAGGAGAACAAGAAATACGATGACGACGCCAAACAGTTCAACGACTCTGTGCTCAGCGATGTAAAGCGACAGGCGGCAAACATCATGAAGGATTGCCCCGAAGCTGACAAAGCTGCGCTGCAAAAAATACTCGACGAAATTGCCTCCGATTACGAGACTTTGAAGGACGAAAGCGGCAAGCGTGCCAAGGCACTAAACGATCTGCTGCAAGGACGCAAGGCCTACGAAGATTCGATGAAGAAGATGGGCGACTGGTTGAATGAAATCGAAACTGCCACATCGGGTGAGCTGCGCACTACCAGCGTGCCAGTGTTGGAGGAGCAGATGGCGCACTACAAGAAACTTCTCGAAAACGCCGAGAGCATGAGTCCGCTCATGAATACCGTTACCGAACAGGGCAAGGGCATAGTGCCCACGTTGAGCAACCCCGAAAAACTCAAGCTGAACGAGGACATCAAGAACATGAAGGATCGCTACGGCAAGGTGACGCAGAACATCAAGGACCGTGTCAACACGCTCGGCGATCACATCAAGAAATACAAAGACGCCAAGAACAAACTGGCCGACTGTATGCAGTTCCTCACCACCATTCAACAGCGTCTGCGCGATCTCAACAAGCCCATTGGCTCGAAGATTGAAGATGTGCAGGAGCTGTTGGGCGCCTACGAGGGCATACTCAAGGAGCTGAAGGACAGCAAGAGCAAGATGGGCGACATGCAAATCGACGATCTGCCCGAGCTGCAAAGCATCATGGCGCAACAGGATGACATGATCAAACTGATTGAGGACCAGCTGGCACATTTGCGGCAGCTGTTGCTGCTGCGCGAGCAGTTCATTGCACTGATCAATGAGATAATCGCCTTCATCATGAAGTACACCGATGTGATCATTGACATTGAGAACTCGCCCGACAGTCTGGAAGACAAGATCAACAAGTACGACGATGTAATTGTGAAGATTCAGGAATGCGAGGGTCTACTGGCCTCAGCCGCGGACAAGGGCCAAAAGATTGCTTCAGAGGGCACTGCGGCCGACAAAAACAGCATCACCGAGCAGCTGCAATCGCTCAAGAACCAGCTGCAGAATCTGCGCAAGGCGGTCGAATCGCAGCGTCAGAAGCATCAAGTGCAGCTGGAGCACCACAAGAAAATGGCTGCCGAATTGTCGGAGATACTCGACTGGCTGCACAACAATGAAGGCGCTGCCAAATCGCGCCCACTGCTCGATCGCGATCCCGGTTCGGTTGAGCATGAGATACAAAAGCATCACAAGTTGAGCAAAGAGATCGCGGAATATCTGCAGAAGTTCAATAAGATCAACGACAGTGTCAAGAGCGAAGTGGGCATGCCCAGTGCGCTGGTGGAAATGCTCTCCGAAGGCCGTTCGCTGGTGTCGTCCATGCCACACGAGCTGGAAGAACGCGAGAAGTATCTCAACAACAATCGCGACTCACGTCTGGAGTACATGAAACTAGTGTCCAAATTCAATGATTGGGTGCACGAGGCTGAAACGCGCCTGCAGAACAGCCAGCACGGCATCGATTACAACAATCTGGTGCAGGATCTTGAAGAGCACAAAATCTTCTTTGGCAACGAGATGCCGATTAAGAATTTAGTGCACAAGCAAATTCAGGAGGCGGCCGACAAGATCTGGCCATCGTTGAACAACTTTGAGCAGTCTGAGCTGTCGCGCGAACTGTCGCAATACCAGACGAAGCTGGCCAACACGCTGGCTGCCGCCAAGACACAACAAGGCGAATTGGAGAAGGAGGTGGAACGCTGGCGCGAGTATCAGCAGTCGGTGGAGCGTGTCAAAGCGACCATCGATCGCACCAAGTTCACGGATGAGCCGGTGCACAATCTGGCCGGGCTGCACTTCAACATACAGAAGCTGGCGCATGCCATTGGCAACGTGCAGGTGAGTGAGTTAGCTAATGGGGGTTACGGTCAGCTGAGTTGTGGTATGGAAACAGCAATGAAAGCAAAATTTTTTAATTTTTTAATTAACTTAAATGAAAAGTCGAGACCCAGAAAGAGAAAATGAGTGGAAATAGGTATGGAATTGAATAGTAAAAAGGCTTTAAATATTTTGATGAGGAATCTTTATTATTTAGTTTAATAATTTTCAACGCATTTCTTCTACATTAAATTGTCTGGGCATGGTGATTACTGCATAACGACCCCAGCTTAAATCGACGAACAAAATAAACAAAATGCAAAATGTGCTGCACTTTGGGCCACTGTCGTTTATAGCGTCACTGTGTTGGAGATGTTTCCGTGTGCGTGTGAGTCGCCGCTCGTGCGCACACGCGCTGTCATTTGATACCGGTTTCTGACAATTTGGCATCTGCGAGCCGGCCGGCCGGCAAAAAGCCGTCGAGAAAGTTGTCCGCTGTGTGTGCTCTTCTTTTGGTGTGCGTGCACCACACCCAAAATGCGCTCATGACAGGATACGCTGAGCTGACCTCTTTTTATGGACGCTGTGGATGCAAGCAGACGCGCTGATAAAGCATAAAAAAAATTCAAAACCAAAGAAAGAATAAAATATGAAATATTTTCTGTAAATATACAAAAGCATTAGCAAGCAGACTTAATATCTTAAGATATAAAAAGAAAAAGCAAAAAATGTGCGACCGCTGACATGTGACGAACAAAACGAAAATCAAGCCGCATTTAAACGAAAACACAGTAAACAGTAAACACATTTTTTTTGAAATAAAATATGCATGAAGCGATAAACTGAAATGGAAAAGAAGAGAAACACATGTGAACACTTTGACGGCGACAGCGACAACGACAACGAAGTGTGCCAATAATGACATCATCAGCCGCAGCAGCGACACGAAGAGTTGGGGCACAGCTCTGTGGCTAAGCGCAATCGAACACACACACCCACATACAATTGGCGACTCAGTGACTTCGGATGGCGTGGAGGCGGTGTGGTTTGGGGTTTGGCTGGTTGGCGCTGTTCGTCGCCTGAGAGCACGTGCAGGCGAGTGGCCGAGTGGGGCCACATGTGCCGGGTGGCGCTCTCTCTCGTCGATATTATTGCACAGCTGTTATTGAGCTCTGCTACTTTTCCGCGGCGTTTTTCTCTGTTACCCGCTTTGCCGGCTTTTTAAAGCGTTCACATGACATGGAGAACGCCTTGGATGACCCATACATTTGAGCCGGTCCGCATAGGGTTCGCCAGCGACGAGACTGTTGTATGTGTTTGTGCCGGTCTTAAAGAGTTTACAAGAGGAAGAAGAGAGAAGACGAGTTTTTTATAGGAAGTTTTTAAAAAGATGGAAATTTATTGAATACCAGAAGGAATGTGATCAATAACACAGTGCAACAAATTCAAAAAAAATAAATTCGAGGGACAAGGTCACACATGTCTCATTCGATAGAGGACCTTAGTAGATAAAAAAGTACCAAGGGATTTTTTTCCGGGATGTAGTAAGCTGCTACGAGATATTCTGTACGTAAACACATGAATGTAGCAGTTTATAATTTTTGAAACGCTGTAGTGGCTTAACCCTTTCGATCCCAAAGTTGTCTGAGAGCAACTTTACCTATTTGTCATCTTATAGCAAAAGCTACGATTGATTTATGGGTAGGCACCAACAAATTAATATATTTAGAAGTGAATTCAATGCAAATTACAAAAATTTTACTGCTATCCCCAAAATAATTTTCAATAATTTACAGCGATATCAGGGAAAGTTTGTGTTCTAATTGAAGTCTACGAATTGGGTGCGTTTGATCCAAACCCTATTTCTTTAATAATGGTTGAATAAAATCAAAAAGTGATAATTTTGTATTTTTTCATAAATATTAAATAATTTTTCTGTAATTAAAAAATATTGATACAAAATTTATTTAACCCGTTTTAAGCTAAAACTGTTCAAAAGTAAACTAGCTCTAGAACTCTAACAAAGAGGCGTGGCGACTTCAAATGTCGTGTGCACACTTCTTGAACAAGTGTTTCATGATTTTAATACCAAAAAGTAATTTCGAGACACATGGTAAAATTCGGGGTCGAAAGGGTTAACAGTGAAAGTGATTGAAATGAAATTAATATGCAGTATAGATGTTTGAATGCTTTTTTACCAGAAGTCACTTATATAAATTTAGCTCTCACGGTTTCCAGGATATTCAAGGATAAACATTTAGTTGATGTCCTTTTTCATAAAATTTTTCAAAAAAGGATATGGTTTCTTTGACTTCATATCATTAGCTTTTATTTGACGTAAAATTATTTTTTTCTGACATTTGAGTCAAAAGATATGATGTTTGAAAAGTTTCAGTAAGGGGCACAAAGCCGACCTCTTTAAACTGCATTTAAAAAAAACTCGAAATCATCCCGGGAAAAATCCTCTGACACTTTTTCATCAAACTGAGGTCCTCTATCGAATGAGACATGCTTGACCTTGTCCCTTTTTTTAGTGTTGCACTGTGTAATTGTGAATATCAGAGGTATTCCGGTTCAATGTAGCCTCGTGTTCTTCAAAAGTTAGAGAGTCAGTTAAGTAACAAATTGTCCCTAAATGCTAATAAATATGGAGAAAGAAACCACACAACGGATAAGAGGGTTGGGCTGGCCGCTCGAGAGAGCTCACTTAGGCCGGAGTTGACTCCTTGAACCATAAACTAGTCCAGCAGTTTGCTTTCCCTGATGAAACAAGCACTGCTGCCAATGTTGATCGAGTAGAGCTCACTTATGTCATTGATGGAGGGCACGTCTTTTCTGAAGACTGTGTCACCTCTGGCCTTCATAAGATTCGTAGTTAGATTTCTTCATATTCAATATCCGTTTCAATGAATTCAATGCTTTGTGTCATCAATAATTTGGTGAAACTAGGGTCAACGCTCTTGATGGGGAAACATTTCATTACTTGTATTTGATAACTTTATGAAATGTCATAATTTTGTATACAAACTTCTCGAATCCATGGTTCTGATGCGTGAATTTAATTCGTGAATCTCATTTTCATGTCTGCAGCGTAACCAGCTGGCCGTCGATTCGATTGTGCCAGCGTGACGAATAACGCTTTGCGCGCCGCTTAGTGCAAACGTTACCTTCTTTTCAACCTTTTCTTTCAACACCATTCTCATTGCTTGCCGGCAATTCGGCCGTTTTGTCTTCTTCCTCCTATTCTTCCAGCTCTCTTTCATTGTCGATTATCTCGTTATTCGCTCTCGTCTCTTTTCACATTCGAATCGTTAACTCTCCCAACACCTCGACCACATGGCTTTTGCCAGTATTTGCGTCGCCGTGCGCACCTCCCCCCGCGCTATGGAAAACTCTCGTTGTATGGCAGACGACATATCTGTGTGTGTGTGTCAAAGTATCTACGAGCTCGGCTGTTCGCCGTTTCGAGTTTTAGCTGCGTTTTGGGCACGAAATGAAATCATTTCTAGTTGAGACGTCGTCCGTTCCGAGCGTGAATTCTAAAAATTCAATAAAATTTCATAGTCGCCGTGTTGCGTTGAGCCAATGAAAAAAGATGTGAACTAAAAAATCACAAACAAAAAGGCATCAATAAAAGAAACAGCAACAACATTAAGAATAAAAAACTAAAAGAAAAAACAGACAACAACAATAAAAGCACATTTTGACAAAGAACATCGTCGCCGGAGTCACAGTCATAGCTATATTCGTCGTTGTCGCCGTCGTCGTCGTCGTCGTCGTTCCGTCATATGTTTATTAATTTCGTGCACAGACTCGCTGAAAGTGTTGAAGTCAAACTTTTCGTACAAACTACGCACTCAAACGTGACGAAATCCCTCTTCAATTGACTACTGACAATTGACTGATTTTGACCTTCGTAAGGTGAGTTTCGGCCAATTCCATATGCCACATCATCTTCCTGGGCTGGTGCGGAGAACGGAAAACCTAAATCGGAAAACTTAAAACTGAAAAATTGTGAAATCGTTTGCGTTGGTGCACTGCTACGGTGGCACAGTTGGGCGCTTTCCCAACGCAGCCGGCGGCGCCACCACCCCCTTTTCCGGCCGGTGTCGGCTCAAGTGTTAACGGGTCGGCTGAGTGGGCGCAGCGTAAAGCGCTGCTGCCAGTCGCCTACAAGAAATGCGTTGGAGTAGGCAGCTTTTGGGTGCAAGAATTCGAATTCTGTGATTGCTCTTTGTTTGTAAAATGTACACGTTTTCTCAACTGTCGCACGCAACTTTCCATACTTTCAGAGTCAAACGAGTGACATCACACTCGCCAACCAGCAAGCTCAAGGACTCATACGCCAGGCAGACGCACGCAGTCGTCAGCTGATCGAAAAGGACAACGCCGACTTGAATCGTCAGTGGAACGAACTCATCAAGGGACTGGAGCAACGACGCGACACGTTGCAAGGCATCGCCGAGCGTTGGGACGACTTTGAGAACCGACTGCACAGCTGGGAGAAGGCAATCGGCCGTTTGGAAGACAAATTCCGAAATGTCGACCCAGTAGTCAGGTCGCGACGTCATTTGGAAGATACAAAGAATGCCATCCAGGTGAGTGCCAAAGTAGAGTAAAACGACTAAACGGCGAAATCAACAAAGCGTGTAGAGTGAGGCGAAAACAGCTGCTTAGTGTGCTGCATTGCAATGCGAAAGAAAATCCAAGATGTCAGTTACATAAAAAATAAACCATAAAAAATATGGCATAGACTAATGTTAACAAAGTTTAAAGTAGAGAATTGGAATAGTTCATTAATGTGTGAGATGTGTAAGAATGAAATCGAATCTACTAGAAACAATGAACTGACGCGTTTCAGTTAGCAAAATCTAGAAAATTCTCTAGTCTTGACATAAATTACCTTCAAACTTCCTGCGAACAGGAAAACAGTTTGATATAAACGCTTGGTTCTCCGTTATTTAATTTATAGAATAATCATTGTTAAAAAAATATAGTCGATTCATTGAAAATTATTGCAAATTTTTATATTTTTCTATAAATTGTTGACATTATCTCAAAATCAAATTCCTACAGCTACACCAACCAACCAACTGATTGCATTTTATTTGTTTGCAAATAAAATAAAACTCATTTTCATAAATGTAAAGTTTATTATCTTTGTTGCTGTTAATGAAACTGTGAGGTCATACGCGGACGTGCCGCAGTTGCGAAAAAAAAAACGCAAAACCAGTTAAACCGGCGTTCTTCCTTACCTTGCGGCATAGCGAAGCTCAATAACAACAACAATAACGGCAGAATCGAAACAAACAAATATATAAAACAATAAACGTTTTTATCTATTTAAAAGTTTCAATGCACGAAAGCCAAATAGCACGAAAGCTGGCCACACTTTACCTACCGACAACGCAATTGACCACGTTTCGGTTTTTTCTTTATTTATTTATGTTTTTCATTTTATATTGTTGTAGTTATTGTTGTTGTTGTTGTTGCATTTTTGAATAGGCTATAAACCTAAAAATAGAAAAGAGGCGTGCGAGAGCGCGTCAAATTGGGATAGGCCGCCGGCGAATATGGGAAAGCCGCCGCCTGACAGTGATGACCTCTTACAAGAAAGTGTTCAGACTGAAACTAATTCGGCCTAATTAGCGGACAGTCTGTCTGGGTGGGTCTTCCATTTTCCTGGCCTAGACAAGTGCTTAAAAAGAAGTATTTAAAATAAAATTTTAAAATACAAAAATTCCTCAAAGATATGTAAATAAAACACAAATAAAAAAAATTCAGAAATAAAAAAAGATTCAAAAATGCCACATTGCCTTTGTGAGAAAAGAAAACGCCACTTGTTTTCCCCAATTCGGCATTTATATTTAAATGTGATGTAAGGCAGACGGCATTGTCGCTCAGCAGTTGAAGCCGTTGGCGTGGGCTGCGAACGGGCGCGCTTAATATGAGCAGCCAGAGCACGCGACTGTTGCGTCAACGTCAACGTCAACGCCAGCAGATGCTATCGGCCGCGACTCAAGTTCACGGTCACGCCGCGACAAAGCCATGTGTCCGTTCGTAACCAGCCGTCGCGGATTTGTGCAAACATTCCAACACAACAAAACAGCAGCGCTGCGCGACAACGGCGCACTGATGGTTGGGGGCGCTGGCTAGAATCTATCAAATGTGAAAAGTATATAATTTTGCCCAATTGACCGAACAAATGTTAGCCACAAAAAACCACTCCAGGCAGCGCTGTCTGTTTAATTATTTAGACGCTGCTATCTTTCGATAAGCGCGGCGTACGCGGCGCTGACGGGTGAGCGTGAGGCGCGCTGATGATGATGATACTTTTCGATTTTGCTATGTTACTACTTTCGGTTTCATTAAAATTCATTCGAACATAAACGAACTGGCCGCAAATGCGCAGAGCAACACGCAATGGTGTTTATTTTTAGCGAATGTAACCACAACAACTTTTCCTTCAGACATTGCTATTGTTTTTTCATATATCGTGGTTTTTGTTGTTTCAATTGGCGGCCTGAGTTGATAATGTTGATTATTCATTCATTAAAAAAGAGCGGAAAGAATGTCGGCGACATCTTGTTGAGCCGCAACGCGTTCGGCAGCGATGTCAATGCTGCACTGTCAGACTTTGAATTGTCGCTGCTGAGTGTTTTATTAGCACACGTTTTTATTATATTTATTACCACACATTGCGTTCACAGAGATTACTGCGGGATACGAAAAGTTCTGCCAATGGGCGCAAACATTTTGTTGAGGCCTGCAAGAAACATTGCGTCGGTGACGTGCCGCCCAGAAGAATTTCGAGCATTTTGCACATTTTAGTGCTTCGATCACTTCCAACATTCACGAAGCAGCGCAATTTCCAGCAAATTTAATGCTCAATGCAAATTGACACAGTAAATTGAAATTAATTTCAACTGTACACACACACACATACGAGTGCACAAATATATACAAATATAGTTAGCTGGGTTTAGCGAACATTCAGAGACAACAAAATACTCGGCTGAATAAATGTTTTGTGCTTAATTAATTTGTACAACAAATCCAAATACACACACACATACAAAATTTATATATATTTATGTACATACATGTAGCTGTACATAAAAGTACACACCAAATGAATATAAAAACTACGAAAAATAATTAAAAAAAAAATTAATTGAAACAACAAGAAAATACAAATACACAGAAATACAAATTAACGACAACAAAACACAACAACAACACATTTCAACTACATTCAGACATTCTCATTAATTAACCACAAACAATTTTATAAGCGTGAAATTGCAACTACAAAACTAAGAAAACTCGTAATTGTCAGCACAATTTCAATTGTATACACTGCTACTGTCAGTGTTGTTGTTGTTTTTATTATTGTTGCTGCTGCCATTAACATTGTACACCCAATGCGTGTATGCCCGAAAAAAGCGATGACCACCAAAAATGTTTAAACAAACGACACGCGTTTCGAATTTGCGAACGCTACAACCGACCGCAATGCGCCGAACGGTCCATGGGCGCAGCAGCTTTTTGCAGCGTGCACTGATAGCGACAATTCGACTAGCTGCACTTGTCATGGTGACTCATTTTGGCATTGATGAGCAAATTGCATGCATTAGCACTGTGGGAAAAGTTAAAAAAATTATCAATAAAATATATGATTCAAAAATATAAAAAAATAAAATTAATTAAAAAAAATGCATACATATTTAAGTGTGTGAATTTGTACACTTTTATATATGTATTTGAGTTGTTTTATGTCAATTTAAAAAAATTATCAACAAAATATATAATTAAAAAATATAAAAATATATGTATTTGAGTTGTTTTCTGTCGATTCCAACCGGCTAGCTGTGAACTTTTTCATGAACAGAAGACAAATCCAATTTGTTACTAAGAGGGCAGTCGCCTACAAATATGGGTTTGCAACTATAATTCCTGGATCTGACAGAGAATTGAATTTAGGATCGACTGACGCTTCAGATTCGTAGTCTTATGCACTAATCAGCTGTTTAAAAAATCTCTACGAAATTATGGTTTGAAAAGAATATTCAAAATTTATATTAAAGTTGTTTAAAAGATCTCTAAGAAATTTAGATTCGAAAATAACATACAAAATGTAGGGGAATTCTTTGTAATGTGTCACCCCATGGCTTTTTTGCGTATAACTCGTTAGAAAATTAACTCATCGACAATGTTAATATACCGTTGGAAAGAGTGTTTAAAGAGCTATGATCCAAGGAAACACCTCATTTGAATTTTTCGTAAATACTAATTTTACAGCCAATTTCGCAAAGTGTTAAAAATCGACACCCTAAAATTTTTTAATGTAAAGTGCCACCCCATAAAAAAAATCGATAAAAACGTAGAAATCTCAAGTAAAAACGCATGATTTAGAAAATTTACGTAAGATTATTGAATTTAATTTGAACTGAATAGAAAATGAACGAAAGCGAAATGCAAATTGAATGGTAACGAATAAAACGAATAATTATATGAAAATTAATAAATTAAATTAATTAAAGAAAAATTGAGTAAGAACACTTTAAATTCATTTTAATGACGATTCCAAGCAACAAAAAGTAATTTTACTGATATAAGATCACAAAACAATGAAAAAATAGGGTTGGCACTATACAAAGAAAAAAAGGTGGCACTTTACATTTTCACGCCATTTTGGAAATCATTGAATAAATGTTCTCCTCCTACGATATGCTCGGATATCATTTCGGATTATGAAAAAGCATTAAAAATTAAGTCCAACAGGTAAAAACAGATAAATATCAGATCTTACTTTTTTCCACGCATTTGATTTATTTTTCACCGCAAGAAACACCTTCAGTTTTTATTTTAAGGTTTTTCTTAACCAAATTTGGCACTTTTATTTACCCAGACTATGTTATTGCGTCTGTTCCCTCAAAAACCATATTCAAATTGATGTCGTCATAATATACCTTAAGTGACGGTAGGAATTTGTTTGCTTTCTGGAACGTCAAAATCAAGTAGGGGTGGCACATTACAAAGAGTGGCACCTTACAAAGAATTCCCCTATAGATTTTTTACAAATGCAAAAAATATTAACATGAACAAATTTCCAAATTTTACTAAAAACTGAAAAATTTTCTCAAAACAGAAAAAGCATTGGTTGAAAATTCTTTCGTAATTAATTTGCAATATGTTTGCCATTTATTTATAAAAATATTTACTTTGGAAGTGAACATATTTGGGTTCCATTTATGTATTTAAACGCATACTTCACAAACATATTCCAGGTTCAGGAAATCAAAAGATCCCACAATAACCAATAAAAACACTACTTATTAATCTGTAATTAAAATTTGAAAAATTTTTGTTTGTTTAGGAAATACTCGCCGAATCTGAAGAACTTAAATCATCACATAAAGAGATTGAGACGCTCTCAAAATCCATCGTCACATTCCTTGGGGAAGTACACCAACCCACGTCGGAGGCCATACAGGCCAAAGTGGATAACTTAGTGCAGCGGCAAACAAAGTAAGTACTACATTACAACAACAGTTTATTCTTTTGTGAAAATGGGCAAAAAACCCGGAAATTAATAGCCAACGCTTTATGCTGATTGTAGCGTGCAAAAACGATAGATTGCGCGGCGCGCTCACGGCCAAACAACAACAACATGAAAACAAACTTTCGAAATGTGATTCGTACGAAATGTGAGCACTTCTGTGGCAACAATAGAACAACAATTGCTGTCGTCACAGCAATTGCTGTTGTTGATGCTGCTGCTATGTTACAGCAATTACGTAACTTTGAGAATTCAGAAGAAGAGAGACCAAGCAACAAAGTCAAGAATTCTTTGCGGCGTTGTGAATATGTGCGATAGTTTGTGCTTTCTAAGCCGTTAAACAGCCAAGCGTGGAAATTTGTAATAAAGATGTATAGTTTTTTTTCAACTTTTTATAGACGTAGTGTGAAATTTTGTGGCAGCGTGAATTGGGCACAGTTTCTCTGTTCCCTGGACTAGTTTCGCTTTTCTCTAGAATCTGAACAGCTCTTGCAAACTGCCGTAAAATCGGGCATGCATTTCAGCATTCGCAGCACTCTGCCCTCACTGTGACAGTGATGGCTGCCAATTGTCTTTCACCTCATGGCGCCCAGGTCGGCGCTAACCGTCGCCCATACGCTCGATTTCTCAGTTTGCCAAAGCTGATACCATCACGAAAGCAGCAACCAAAGTCCCTGGCGCTAATTAATTGCTTGTCCGTCCGTTTGTCTATCTGACTGTCTCGTTGCATTGAAATCACATTGTATCACATTGTAAAATAGCAACAAAATTGTATATTAACCATTAATCGAAAATGCGCTTACCACATGCAATTTGGGTTTGTGTGTATGTGTATGTGTGTCGAGGGATTTTTCAGTGATAACGAGCAAATTTGATTTATTTTCGTTCGCTTGGCGCACCAGCAATGTCAATGAGCGTTTGTTGAATATATTTTTAGTAGCGCGACATAAATTCCACTTTTATTTTGAAACACACTAAAACAGACGCGGCCTGCATCGGCGCATAGTCACGTGAAGTGTGGTTGAGTTATCTTTTGCTGGTGGCTGTCTGCATGCAGATTATGACCAAAATTTGACGTCATTGACTAAATTTAAACATTTTGCTGCCCACACAATTAAAATTGGGCGATCTATTGTTGAACTCTATGCTTTTGCTCAAATTTATGGTCATCGAACAACACACACGCGACGCTCGTTCGCGTGTTTAGCTACAAATGTTGCGCAACATTTTGTGTTGCGGCTGCAGCAATGCCGAAAAGCTTTGCGTTTCCGTTTCGTTTTCACGATAAAACCAAAAACACAATTTTTGTTTTCATTTTTTTGTGGTATTTAAATGACAATGACAGCAGCGCACCACAAAGTGTGGTGAAATGTCAGCGCGATGAATGAGAGAAAACTCGGTTTGCAGCCAATGCTACAAAAAAATAAAAATAACAAAAAACTTGTAACAAAACAAGCAAGAAAACTCGAAAATAAAAGCATTGCGGTGATTTGTTGTTTTGTGGACGTATTTATTTTTATTTTTATACGCGTTACAGCGCTTTGGATGGATGTGTGTGCGCGTTTACGTTGCGTCGACAGCGCCAAATCGTATTAATTGCATTTCAAACAATTTGGAATGGGGCTTTTCACTCAGCGCGGCTGCGGGCCATACTCGATTTTCTATTTTTACACATTACTGTGCACACAAGAAGTGTGGCACACGCACATTACATATATACGCTGGTATATAGTGTGCAGCGATTTTGTTTCAAATTTGTGTCAAACGAATATCATTTGGAGCGGACAGACTCAAGTTCGTCGAGCGGTCTTTTTCAGCTAAATTTAAATCGCTTTACGTTACCAAAAAAATCTCTACACACTGGCAGTTGTACACAAAAGAAATAATGTGAAATTGTTTATATTACTTTAATTAAAAATTTCATAAAAAGCGGAATTATAGAACTGAGTTGTTTGTATTGTTAGTTTAGGTGTATAGGTCCGCGTATAATAACATTCTTCAAATCTTCCAATCTAAATAATTAAAATAAAAAATTCAAATGGCTAAAACAATATTAACTTCGGAACGTTAAAATGTTAACGTTAAAATTGAAATACCCGTTTCTATGTTGTATGAAATAAAAACAATTTTATTAATTTTTTTTATGGACCTTTTTTTTGTAGACCGCTTAGAACAGGTTCGCCGTAGAGTGGCTACAACAATGAAAGAGCGAAAACCGGCGCATATGCCAAAAGTTGGCGAAACGCATTTACCAAAACGGCTTTGGTTGATAAGCAAATTAATGGCAAATGCCGCAGATAAACAGCCAAATCAGCACACGCAAAGCAGACGCTCTGCGTTTTAGTGAAGTTTTCTACTGTGTTTGCATAGTTAAATGGATCTCGAGTGGCTAGAAGAATATTCGCAATGTTTGCATTGTAAATGTGCCGAAAACGTACGATTTGACATTCACAACTGACGGTCATTCGCCCCAAATTATCTCCTGACTAGTCGGTGCTCTATGCGTGTAGAAGAGCCGGTGAAATTACAGATCAGAGGTTTGTGGTTTAGGACTGTCGGGTTATGAGTTTGTTGCGTCCATTAAGCGCCAACACGTTTCAGATTAGAGAGTCATGTTTTCAGAAGGTAATAATTTGTATTCTAGCAGAGCTGAAGTGAAGAAACTAAGCGCTGTTCTTTCTGCTAACTTTAAATTAGAAGAAACTACAACAGCTATTATTATTTTATTTATTTTTTCGTTAAAAAATTAAAACTTGCTCGTTGGGCTCCATGTTTGTTAGTGATTTTTGCTCCGCTCATATTGCCATTAGCTGAGACTTGGCGTTTAAATTGTCGCCGCCAGCTTTTGTAATGAAATCGAGCCGGCACATGAGCGTTCGCCAAACGAAAACAGGAAGTCCATAATACCAAAAATTTGCCCAAAAATTAACCCTAAAGAATTTCGCAAAGCGATAAATAATTTCAAAACAATGCAAAATTATGTCATACCAAACAAATGCAGAAATAATTAAAGCAATGCCAAAATACAAAACAACATACATACACTCGTATCTGAAAAAAAAAAATTGCAAAAAAAGTATAAATAAACAAACAAACAAATGCCAATATGGCAGCAATCAAGTTCAAAGAAGGCAGACGACACAACAACGCGTAACGAGCAACGACGAAAAGTGCAAATACCGAATTGAGAAACAAATAAATAAATGACTTCATCGGCATTGTTGAATGACAATTGGCGCTGCTGACATGGTTGGCGCCCGAATGCGCCCATCGGCCGCATATCGGGAATGAATTTCGCACCTATCGCCGGTCGGCGGGGCACGGCAGACAGCGCCTTGGAATTGCCCGCTTGCAGCTTATCGCACTTGTGCGCTGCAAATTCCGATCTGTTTACCAGCGCCACTGCACAGAGTGGGAGTGAAGGGCGCCTCGACGTGCCGCTGGTTGGCAATTTGGCTTCGCACGTACGCGGCACAGCCGGCCGGTTTTGTTTTGATGCGAGTTTCTTTTGTTGCTTTTTTTCGCTGGCACTTTTCGTCTTTACACAATGCGGCGAGTAGAAAACATTCTAGCAGCTACTCGACAGGCAAAGTGATTAGTTTTGAAATGGCGCTGAAAAGCGGCGACTGCAATGAGGTAATCGCGTAATTATAAGTTTATTAATATTTATTTTGTTCGGCTACGACTACTCTTTGAAATTTCTGTTTCATTGCTGCGCATTTCGCACTGACTCTAACCGGCTCCGCTGCTGCTGCTGCTCCGTTTGCGCAGAGTTGCTGGCTTCACGCGCCGTATTTCGCTTTTGGTATTGAATTGGGAAATTTGCACACCAACGAGCGCGTTCATCCAGTATTTTGCATGGCGCTCGAGAGTCGCCGAAAATGTGCCGTCTCTCCGTTGTGCCAGCCAAGCTATGACGAAATCAATGAGAATGCGCCCGGCTGTTCCTATTCGACAGCGTTTCGCTGCCAACGGAAATACTGCATATACTCACCACAGCAGGCGTCCGGCCCCGCCGGCCATGAGGCGCCGCTGAGGCCCCACGCAGCGCACTACTTGCGTTTGCCGCATCGCGTACACTTTGTTACTGTCACTCAATCACATTGCGAGCGCGAATTGCCGGTCGGCATGCCGGCAAAATAACAAAGCTTATCAACAGTTGGTCTTTTGCTGCATGATAAGCACAGCCAACAGCTGCGCTGATAACATTTCAATACAATTTGTGTGTTTCGCCTTGAAAAGCATTCTTGGACCAATTAGCTGCGCATAGAATTCCCCCAAAAAAGTGCGAATATTTATAGACAAATGCGGAAATGAAACAGCATCGAGCGGCGCGCATGGTGAATTTGGTTCGGCGCAGTTTTCGAAACGCTCTGGCAACGAAACGAAACACGAAATACGCGCGATCGGTGGTGAATGTGGCGATGGTGATGGCCTTCCGGCCGTGACAAAATCGAAGGCAAAACTGGCGATGCCCGAAAATATTATTCAGTTTGAATTTAGAATTAGAAGTAAGCGGATGTGATTCACTGGATGGCTGGAAGCTAGCAACTCAACGAAAAGAGAATAAACCTCATATATGAGCACAAGAGTGTACAAGCGACGAAAAGCGAGCAGAACATTCAAAGTCAAAAAGAAGAGCAAATACAAGTGAAAGAATTAATTAACGAAAAAGAAAGGCGAATCCACGCGCAGCAGCGAACAAGAAAAGCGAGTGAAAACGCACAGCGCACGAAAGTATAAGCAACAAATTATTTTCAAGCAAAACGAAAAGCTGCTCTACGGCCAAGAATTGCTAATAAAATTTTATTTCGTTTTTTCCCCCAATAAATATCAAACAACAACAGCACAAGGTCAGCTTTCGAGCGGCAGCGCAACACAGGAAACCAAAAATCGAAAGGAAGGAGATTTGAATTTTTGGACGCGCCCGCACACGGCGTATGAGTAATACGTTTAACTCGCTTTACACGGATTAAAAGTGAGCTTGAAAGCCGTACACCAGCAGCAGTTGACAGTCGCGACGCACACGCCTGCCTCCTCGCGTCGCAGCGCTTAGCCCGAAGGAGGAGGTTGGGTCAGTAGTGGCCGTACGCAGTCAGCAACCGCGCAGCAGGACGAGAGACGAGAGGCCCAACAGAAGCCGAACGAAACCACGTAGCGACCTTGAAAAACGCAAAAAAATTTCCGCAAATCGGTTGCCTTCGAATTGCAAGCAATTGTCGTCGAAACAAGAGGTTGGTTGGTGTCGCCGGTCGTCTGACGCATACGATAAAATAAGTCAAATAGCAATGCACAAGGAACAAACAACCAACACGAAGAGAAATCGCGTATCAGCCACGCGCGTAGCCTGTGCCGCAGCAGCTCAGCAGCGCGCACATATACTCCAGCGGCAGCGGCCAAGCGTTGTCTGTCGTCTTGCCTGTTGAAGCGATTAAGTCATCGCTGCCGCTCATGAATAATTCTGCGGCAAAGCGTTTCCAATGCTCTTAACGCTAGACGAAAGTCAGCGCTGCGGCCTAGTCACCGCGCTTCAGCGTTAACCACTAAAAGCACCAACAAATAAACAAACAAAATTCGCAAACGTGTGCAGCCAGCGAGGCCGCCCAGCAGCGAGTCGGTTCCAGTTTTGGTTTTTGCACTATGACTGACGATTCCAATGCGAAGCAACGAAAGCCACAGTCGATTTTTTCCGCAAATTTACTTTGCTTGATAGTGCGATTTTTGGCTGTTCCAACGAAAATCGCCCAGTGCGGCAAGTTTGCGCAAACATTTTCTCCTCTTTGGTGTTGCTGCAGTGCGGCATTTGAAATCGATCAAACAAGTTTGGCCGCTTACAGCGCACAACGTTCTTCGCTCCACTTGACCCCATTTACCGTTGCTCGTGTGTGTAACGCATGAAAAATGAGTGGCGGCAGCGCGAAATTGCACTTTTGCGCACTTTCTCAATTTGGTTGTTGTTGTTGCTGTTGTCTTTTTTATGTTGGCGTATTTTCAGCAGCGAATGTCAGTTGCCACGTTTTCTCAAAAGAATTTCAAAATTATAAATGAAAAATTCTTCGTGGTAATTTGTTCCCGCGCGTAAAAATAGAAAATGAATTTATAGCACAAAACGGCCTGCATACATGCCACACATTTCCAATACACGCACACACACACACACACACACACAAAATTCGTACTAGAAAAAAAATATGAGAAAAGAAAATTCCTCACATTATATATGTTATAAACAAAATAGCAAAACAAAAGCCACAAAATGTATTTGGTAGATGAAAATGTTTCGAAAATTACGCCGAACTTATAAAACGGCCGCTACAATTCGAACGCTGTCTGGCAGGAGGCCAAGCAAGACCGGCCGCAGCGGCAGCAACTCAAGTCGCTAAACGTGCAAGACGCAATATGTGTCAATACACGTCACCGCCATGTGTTGCCGTGAAAATGGTGAAAATCTTTGAAACAATGAAAATCGAAAGTTAAAGGGCGACTGACAAGTCACCCACTATTAGCCACCAACAGAACGACCCAGTAGGGAAAGTATACCAAACTGACTGGCTTAGGTCATAGATAGGGAATAAAAAACTCGGCTGTCAACTGGACTCTGAACTTCCCATAAGGTTTTCAGGTTTTTACCTGCTTAGGATAGATTGGATCTGTTTGTATTTGTCTTCGAAAACAAGTAAAACTAATCACCATAACGTTCATTTTTCAGCTTTTACAACTTAAGCTTAAACTCGTTTTTCCTTCATTCTCAAGCAATTACTGCCATTTTTTATCTCTCATTTAGGAATGTTAAACTTTGGGCAAAAGTCAATCTTTTACCATTTTTTGTGATTTTTTGCTAACTAGTCACTAATGCCTCAACAAGCTTTGTCTCAACTAAAGTTAATGGTATCATATTAAGACCCAAAACGTTTAGAACTATTTCAACTTTTCGACTTTAACATTTGTAATTTCGTCTGTTTGTCCGAAAAATTCCCTACTGGCCTGCAAAGAATGATAGTATTCCATTTTAGCGCATTTCTAATAGTCATAGATGAGAAATAGGTGGTGACATAACGCCATGAAAATAATACTGCAATCATTCTTCGCACATACAAAATATGACTTAATAGCTTTCTCTGCGCGCAGGCAAGGCAGTTCTGCCAAAGCACAGCCGGCAAGAATAGTGATGGGGTTATTTACTTGACAGCGCTTCGATACTGAGTGCAGCTGATCACATTTGTGCTGATCTCCAGCTCCACAATTCACACCGTTACACTGTTAACATCAGCCCGTCTGCCATGTGCCGACCCCTAAGACATGACGTCAAGTTGTCTGGGAGAGCGCGGAAATGTATATTCAGCGCGTATAACTAGGCAGCAAATACCGCAGGTCGCCTTCGTAAACTCTAAGCTACGCACTTGCGTTGCATGCAAAGTGCTAAAAATATTTCTTGGCAACGGTCAGTGGAGCCGTTTAATGTTATGCTTGAAGGCATATGTTGATAAAAAATTCCAACAACAATATCCCAACGGAAACGTATGGATTTTATTGTTGTCGAAACCCAACGACAATAAAGAAAAAGAAAAAGTAGAAAAAGAAATGAATATATAAAAAGGTACTTTCGCAGTTGGTACGCGCGCTCGACGAATATTATTTATTATTTAGTGTAATGACCGGCCGTCATAGCCGGCGTTTTCTCTCATTTTCCGAGCAATACCTACAGCAAATATTTAGAAGAGACGCTGATCTCAAGGTTTTCCACGGCCATCTGGGAAAAACTGCTCGTCTACGATTCTCATACACTCGCTCTGTGCATGTGCATGTGTGTGTGTGTGGCGTTTCGAAAATTCGAACACGATTGAGTGAATTTTTTGTCTTCAGAGCTGGGTGCCCCAATAATTTGGCATATTCGTAGCGCTCATTTGGAGAATTCTCTTTCAGTTGGACGGCCGCATTTCTTTCACGGAAACCTTCCATTTGGCAGCGCCCAGTGACTCAAGTGGACTATTACAGCCACATATATAGAAAACAATATATCATACTTAAAAAAAAAACTTTTACTTGAAAACATTTCAATTGTGTTCGTTGCGCGAGTATTTGCACTGTTTGCGTATTGAGATTGAGATTTCGAAAAATTGGAACGCAATTTGCACCCGACCGCGTGGCTTTTACAAAGCACACAATACACAAATTTTCATCAAGAATCTGTCTTTGAAAGCGCTCTAAATTGTTGTTTTTCTTTGCACATTGTGCATTTTTTCTGTTCGTTTCAGATTAAACGACACCCTACGCGACAAGGATCGTGAAGTTGGCAAGGATTTGGAGGAAATCGAGGCCATCTTCCACAGCATCTCAGAGCTGCAGGACAAATTCAACGCACTGCTGGAGCAGATACAAGACGTGCACGTCTACGCCGAGGATATCGTCAAGACCGAAAAGTCTCTAAACGAGCTGCAGAAGCAGGTGACGAAAACTGTCGAGGAGAGCACCAAGCTCATTGCCAGCACCAAGGAGAAGTACCTGAAGAAGCAGGACTTGGTACCCAGCGACATTGCCCAGGAGTTTACCGCGCTAGAGTTGCTCTCGGAACGCGTACAAGGCACAATGGAAACGAAACAGAAGGACTTCAAGCGCGCCAAGACGGTGCGCACCGAGTACCTCACCGGCGTCGACGAGATTCAGCGTTGGCTGTTGCAGGCCGAGGTGCAGGTGCAGGATCGCACGCTGGCGCCCGCGCAAATGAAGGAGCTGCTGCATCGCATCAATCAGGAGATCTCGGGCATCTATGAGCGCTTCACCATGGTGAAGACCAACGGCCAGCTGATAATCGACAACTGCCGCAACAGCGACGAGAAGCTGCTCGTGCAGACGACCGTCGATCAGTTGGCGCAGCAGCTGGGCCAGGTGCGCGCCTGGTTGGACGAGAAGAAGCAGCAGGTGGGCGACAGTTTGGACGCGTGGACGCGCTTCATGAACCTGTACCAGATCGTTATGGCATGGGTGGCGGAGAAGCGCACCTTCCTCGACCAGACCATCGAGCTGAGAACACTGCCCGAGGCGCGTAACAAACTGAACGACTATGCGGCGGCTGTGAAGAGCATCAAGCCGATAGCGAAGCATTTGAGCGAAATGGACAAGGAACTGGAACACATTGGACAGGTCACGACTGTTGGCGATCTCAAGGACAAACTGCAAGAAGCTGAAGATGCGAAGGTTGCCGTGGAAGCAGTGCTGCTGGAAAGGGTAGGTGCAGCGGCGGCAGCAGTTGTGGTTGCGTGTGAGGCGCGACGAAGCAGAAGGCGAAACATGCGGTGTTTGTTGGGGCAGTGCGCGGAATTGATTAAACGATATTTGTCGAATACTTGAAGCATTGAGTCATTGCGGCTTACCATTAGAGATGTTTTGTAAATTTAATCAAATGCATATAATTTCTATATCAATTGAGATCACAATTTTCAAGAAAATTAATTAGTTGATTGTTTGAAGAATTCAAAAGATTTTCATTAACTATTACTCACTCATCATTATGACATATTGTTCATGTTCAATCAAATGACATATCGTTTAATCGATTTAACGCACACCGAAAGTTTGTAATTTATTCAACGTAATTCTCTTTTCCACGCCACTTTTCTTCGCAATATCGCCTATACACACACACACACACGCACCAAACAGAATTCACTACTGCAAGAAGCCTGCGAAGAATGGGATCAATGCGAACGCAAGATTAAGGACATACGCAACTGGATCGACAAGACGAAACAATCACTGGACTCGCCGCAACACAAGAAGAAGCCGCTGCGCGATCAGCTGGGCTTCTGCGAGAAAACACTGGCCGACATCAACGTACAGAAAACCAAACTGCAACTATCAATCGAAAAACTAGAGGTGAGCTTAACATTGCACCTGATGAGTACACAGAGTGCTCCTAGCACTGGGCACTGATCGTCACCCATACTCGAGACCAATTGGACAAGTCAACTCAATTCTTTGGTAATCTATTTGACAGGTACATTTCCGCAACGGCATGGGCGGTGATCCGCGGCTGAGCGAAAACGTCGACGAGCTGCTGAAGGTCTTGGGCGAACTTGGTGACTTGGTGAAAGCCAAATCATCCAGTCTGGAAGAGACCCTCAGCCAGATCGACGTCTATCAGCAGCAAATGCAAACGTTGCGCCAGAAGATCATACAAGAGGAGCAACAGCTGCGACTCGTAATGGCGCCCACGTATCTGCCACACGATCGTGAGCGAGCATTAGCCGAGCAACAGGTACGTAACTGAGCAGGCAAGATTCTCATGGTACTTTTTGAGAAGCAGTTTGAGGGCTAAGAACACAATTTATATATTGTATTTGTTTTTGTATATTGAGGCAGTGAGGTTATGTCATTGAAGAGATCAGTTGCGAGTAGCAGAAACTGAAACTGAGGGCCCCTCAAAAACAAATATTTAAAACCTGCAATTCTCTTTGCTGTACAAATATTGAACACCATAGTATTAAAGTGCGTTTAGATCTCGACAATATTTTATTCGTACCTCATTTACATTTCATGCAAAAAACACATTTGGTGCTGTTTTGTTGCAAAAAACTACAAACAATTCCAAAACGGTTTGAAGACTGACCGTTAGTTTTTTTCTAACTAACACCCCAAGTAACACATAGAATTTTTTTGATTTTGCATTAATACAACGAGTAGCTAATTAGTTTTTATTTACAAATTATAAATGCAAAAATAGGAAAACATTTTTATGCATCAAAATTGCATCAGCATTGTAAACACAAATCGGAAAACAGTTGCACGGTGGCTGCGAAGTTGATTTTGCAAACGAATTGAATACCCAAACAAATCGATTTAGTTGATTATTTGAATTTTCTGTTGATTTTCGTTTTATTTCGATGCTCATTTGACGAAGGAACATTTTCAGTTGCTCATTGATTTTTATTCTTTTGTTTTGTTTTTTCGTTTACTTTACGTTTCCCCCGCCCCGAAAAGATTTTTGTTTTGGCCTTTGGTTCTTAATGTTTTGTTTCCTCATTTTAACGGTACACTCATTGTGCATCCACTTTTCTTCATTTCTGGTTATGATTTCACAAAATTGTGTATGATTTCACATCTGGTTAGTTGTCGATTTATGTTGAGTATTTGTCACTACATGCCATGTCATTGTGTAAGTAACACCGTGCAGCAACATCTTGTCATACGTCATTCGTCACGCACACACACACACACATATGTTAAACAATCACTGAACATTGGAACATGTGCACGTCATCTAGTCGCGACAAATCGAGCACATTGGACAGCAGACAACATTGTATTGTACATCCACAACCACAGCAACTTGAATGCTTAAACATTTTTCAGTACATTTTTCTAACCGTAACTGCTGTAAGTAACTGTAAGTTGAAGCAGTGAGTGACCACAACAACTTATTGCAGTTTCTGCCAAAGGCCAACATCGCAGCACTTACAGTGCCAGTGTTAACGGTTATTCTGAAGTCGCATATTGAGCCCACGCGCTCACAATACGAGCAGACAAAAAACCAAAAGTAGACACCAATGTTTCGCAGCACTTTTATTGTGGTCTGCGTGGCCTGCGTTGCGTGCGCCATAAATCAGAAATTGCCAAACCGAGCATGACGAAAGCGCCTTTTGGCTGCTCAGCAGCTGCCAAGTGAGTGCTGTGAGATACGCGCCTGGCGTGTCTGCGTGCTGCTGTCATACTTGTTGCTATTTTTAGCACTAATTCACAAAACGTGTCACGTCACCTTGAAGCGCTCAATTGCCAAAATTTTAAGCAAGTTGTAGTGAAATATCGAAATTATTACTTTGACGTTCAAACACGCTGCAATGGCGCAGTGGCCAAGCACACAATTGCAGCAGCGCGCTGACCAACTCAAACACACACACACACACACATGTACGTGCCTGCCGTTTGTGGCGGTGCTCTCACCGCACACGCCCTCTACAGCCGCCAGCCAGAGCCTTCATAAAACGACGCACACACGGTTGCCGTTCATTGTCGTTGTCAGCCACCGTCAGTCATTTCCCGTCAGTCATTTCACTTCATCATGCCACTTCATTTTTTCACTGCATTTCACCTATCGTTATTTTTGGTTTTGCTTTGGTTTAACTGGAAAGGTATTAACGTGTACTTATGTAGTTGAAGTTTGTATCGAACGCTGCCAAGTAGTTAATTGATCTATTGTAAACCAAATACAACTTTGAGTATGTATATTTTTTCGCCATAATTGCTCATCACTCATACGCACCGTACGGTTACTTCTCTATACTGCTTTATATTACATTAGTTTAATGAAATGGGTTATCTTATGATTTCGACATTATTTTGACACTTGAATTTTCTTTTTTCTTTTATTTACATCCTCATTTAACCTCAATATGTATATTTGCAACGAAAATACATATGCCAAAAATAAATTAAATACTGGTGTTGTTGCTCCTACTCTCTCAACTCAATCGAAATGCAAAAATTGCAAAAATGCTACAAACAAACAAAAAATAAAAAATGGTGAAAACGAAACGAATGAATCGAAAATGCGACGGTAATGTTATTGAAAAAATTACTAAATAAATTACTAACACTGTTGCTACAATTCCCATACTCTTTCACTAACGCCACTCAACTTGTTGCATTTAACCCCCTGTTAACAATTATTGTCCAACTAATTTACGCATAACGGTACACTCTAACAAAAAATATGCCAATTGCCACTAACCGCATCGAAAACTAAATAAATTCTCAATATGCCATTTAATAAATAATTCAATCGATTTGAATCGAACGCTTTGGCCTTGTTTCATTCCTGCTGTAATTCCTGCTGTGTCGCTAATACGCTTTCTAATCAACACGCTCGATGCTTAAAATGCTTAATCGACTCACTCATTGTTGTTGCTTCCATTACAAACCAACCAACCAAACAATCGAAATTGCCTTCTTCTTCTCCATGTTCTATTGTTGTCCTTGTTCTTCTTCGGGTAAATGGTAAATGGGTACACATTAAACTCTCAACCACCTCTCTCGCTCGCTCCGAACAACCACCACAACAACCGCCCATCACACAATGACAACGCCGACGCAAATGTGCGCGTACGCGTGCGTGCACCCGTTAGGCATGTCGAGAGCGCGTCAAGAATCTGCATTCGAAAATAACCGCACGCAATGAGCGCATCAAACTATTGATACATCGCGGTACGCCGGACGATGCAGTGCTAGAAACATAGTTTTAGGCGCATACACGACCCTACTTTACTCTCTACTCTACTCTGCTACTCTTACTCTACATTTAAACCACGCATACATACACCTAAACTTATTGTAATATTTAGGCAAATATTTATATAATTTTACTTAATTGTTAAATGTGCAAACGAGAAAACTGAAACCAAAGAATACGATGCAAAGCAGCAGCCACCGCTGAGCAGCCGCAAAGTGCCGCTGTCGCTGCCGCGGTCGGCTGCGCCGAATTCGCGCCCAGCCAGCAGGCTCCCAGTGCCGGCTGGGCAGCGAAGTGGTGCGCCGCACCGGTGCGCAGCGGCCCGGCCTGTGCGGTACGCAAATTTGCTCCCCACCCACAACACAATCAATAGTTGTAAACAGCCACCACTCGTATTTGTTTGAATTTTTATGATTTACTTGCAATGACTTTCGTGACCCTTGAACAGAAAATGTTTCAAGCAAGAAACAAGAAATGTGAATAAAACCGAATGAGCGAATAATTAAAATGAAAACTCAACGTAGTTTCAGTTCATGTCGAACCCCACAAACCGAACTGAGCCGCGGCCCAGGTGCGGTGTCGAGGTGAGGTCGAGGCCAGGGGGCGGGCTTGTTTGTTAGGGCAGCTGTAGCGTAGCAGGCATACTTATGTTTCTCCTAAATGTTAAACAAATACAATTTTTTACGTTTGTTGCGCAACCAAACCTAACGTATTTGGCAAATCTCCCCCCTTTTCAACAATGCTAGGCACTACGCACATCCAAAGATGGCATGCAACAGAGATACGATGTGATCGCAGCCTTGTCGTACACGCTGGACCCGCATTCCGTGGTCACCACATCGTCCGCTGTGTCGATGCTCTTGAAGCCATCGAAAATAGGGCTGACCTATGCGGAAGTGCTTTCCGGACAATCGAGTCCAGTGAGCTTCGCACAATCGGAAACGGTAGCCAAGTCGAAGGTACAAAACGCCAAACTTGAAACCCCCATTGCAGCTAGACACGAAGTTGTCGAGCAGGCGCACGCGCGCTTACAAGATTTTGAACCTCAGCAATATGATTCGACAGTCGGTAGCTACCACGAGCCGTCGCCGGCAACAACAGTTGTCGCGCCCGTGCCCAGTGCACCCGCCGAGCCACAAGTACAAGTTACACGCAGCGAAGTCGTCAGCGTTAACGAAAACGGCGATCGCACGCAGGAAACGCATACAGTTACGACCACTACCGCCGCCATCAACACTATCAGCAAGATAACCGCGCACCAAGCGCCTCCCGACACCGAACGTGATGCGAATGGCGGACGACCGCCCTCCAAAGCAGTGGAACCGCAAAAGCAGCGGGACTACGACAATGCCGAGCATGTGCAACGGCCACAGTCACACAAACCGACGCCGCATTTGCAGGCACCACGCGAATCGAGACGTGGTCGGTCGCCGCGGCGAAGGCCGCAAGAGCATACAACGGCACATGCGCCCCAGCACGAACGCACACACGCGCCACCCCATGTACAACATCACGCGCCCGCACATGTGCACTCGCACGAGCGCACGGTTGCGCAGCCGCATGCCACATACGAGAGCCGAACACAACTGCATTTACCCGACGAGGACCGAACTCGTTCGCGCAGCCCCATGTGGGTGCCCGGCTCGACATCCTATGCGGAAGTCTTGCGCGGAATCGAACTGGAACGTCAGCGCGAAAACGCGCTCAAGCAATGTACAGACGACGCGCCCACAACAACACTGACACACTTACACTCGCAAGCACAACCACAAACAATAACCCTCCCACAACAACAACAACAACAACAACAGTACACACCCACCAACACCACAACCGTACAATATACGGAACCGATCGAGACCTTCACTCCCCATGCCGCTGCTGATTTCGTAACGGCGCAGGCGCCAATACAAACTCAGCAAGCTGCGTCATCGCCGACTATTGAACCGTCAATCGCGGACGTGTACGAGCCGCCAGTGCCAGTGTCGCTGCCGGTCGACCAGACTACAAGCTTAAGCGAATATCTGACGTTGACGCAGGCCGAACAGCCGCCACAAATGCACGCAGTCGACTTGCATGACACAGTAACGACCGGGTCGGCGTCGCTGAGCAAGCCCAACTACGAGACAATGACCGCCGAGCAGATACAGGCCACCTACCTACAGCCCAATCAGCCTCTTTATGCGGACATGTACGAAAACGTGGCGGACAGCCAGTGGGGCTACCCGCCCGCTTCTCAAGCGCCGCCCACCGAGGTGGCGCAGAACTACTACGAACAAATCATGCAAATGCAGTACCCGCAGGGCACCGCGGCGCAGACCGCTTACGCGCAGTACCCGTACCAATCGACCGCGACCCAATACCAACTTATGACCGGCTATTATCCCGCGCAACAGCCGGAGCCTTATCAGGCCACATTCACGCCCACAACGCAGGCGCCGATTTATTATCAGCAAACGCCATACCAGGAGCTGCAACCGGCTTATGAGCAGACGCCACAGCCGCAAGTGCAGCCAGAGCTGCACGACTACCCGCACGAGCTGCAGCTCCCGACCACTATTGGCTCCAGCATGCTGGACCAAGTGGTCACCACGCTGGCATCCATTGTGCAGAGCGCGACCAACACGCAAACACACACCAGCAGCCAGCAACTGCATGAGCAGTACCTGCCACAACAGGAAATGCCTCAACAGCTGCAACTGCAGCAACAACCAATGGAGCCAATACCGCATTCATATTCCTTTGAACCGCAAGAAATGGAAATGGAAGAGCCCCGTCCTGACATTACATTCGGTCAATTCGAGATCAATGAAATCGAAACGATTCCCGCTGAAATCCATGTGTCCGCCATACCGCAGCCGGAAATCGCGGCCGCTCCCATAGCGCTAGCACCCACAATCACAACCACGCAGCAACAGCACATTGAAGTGACATCCGTGCAGGATACGCCTACAATAGCGTATAACACTCCCCCGCAAGAAACGCTTGCAGTTTCCCACATTGAAACGCAGCCAGCACAAACAGTGACACCTATCGCCGGCAGTGAGCCGGCAGTGGGCACAACCTACGCCGAAGTGTTATTCGGCCAACATCATGGTAATGCATTCCAGCCATCCAGTCACCAGCCAACAATCCGACAACAACAAAAACCAACGCAAGAACGCGTTACCACAGCCAAATATGATGTGAACAACAAAATGCCATCGCAAAAGATGACAACCAAAACTGCAACGATGACTACCACGACCAACTCGACCTCGAGCACGACGAACACATCGACATCGACATTCGCAACGACACGCCGACACAAGTCTCCTTCTCGGGATTCGCCGTTAGTTCAGAGAAGAGAAGACACGCATCAACGCAAGGAGCACAAAGTGCCCAAGGCGCAACGCGCCGATCACAGACAACATCACCAGCATGAAGCTCCGTTGCCGGTCGCAAGATCCCCACCCAGTGAGAAACGGCAACACAGGCCGCAAGATACCAACGTAATGGCGGACGAACCTCAGCCAGTGCCAGCCGCCAGGAGCAAAAAGGAACCAAAAGGTACACGCGAAGGCAAAAAACACAAACCTCAGGAGGAAAACAGCAAAACACTTCGCAAAGTTGTGTCTGAAGTTCATGGAGAGACCACAGATGCGGTGAAACCGACAGCTGTGGGAACGACAGACACTCCTCTGCCCATTGCCAATGTTGATCCTGACCAGCACGACGAAAAGAAGCCCGCGAAGCCAAAGAGGCACAAGAAAACTAAACGACCCAGCGAGAGTGATGATATGGCGCACAAGAAACTAAAGCCAGAACCAGCTGTTGAATCGGTCGCTGAGAAAAATGCTTCCCCCCCTGAAAAAGTGTCCGACATTAAGTCGAGCATTACAGATTTCATTGCCGTTGAGCAGCAACATGCAGGGCTTCCGCCTGCAAAGCCTACCCGAAAGGAAAAAGGAAAACACAAAGGAAAGCATGCAACGCAAGAAGCAATTGTTCCGAAGGCTGCTGAAGTAGTCAGCGTGGTAGACGAAAAGCCCACAGTGGCAGAAGGAAAGGAAATCGCGCCAACTATAACTACCAAAACTATTACAAAGCGCACCACAAAGAACATTACCGCGCATAGTCTAGACGGGAAGCAGGAAATTATCGATGAAGATATTAACAACGCTGTGCCAGTAGGTACCGTGGTTGAGGAGCAATTTGTAGGAACGCCTACGAATGTGGAAATAGCAGAAATTGATCTACCAGTTGAACCCGTTAATCCACCGCAAGTTGAACAAAATGTTAGCATTATCTCCGCTAGTCCTGTAATCACAGAATCGGCTGAAAAACTGGCTACAGATCATGGTACCACAACTGTGAACGCAACCGAAGAAGCTGTTTTTGAACGCGGAGTGGAACATGATACAGCGGTGGATGAAGAATTTGTTCCAAATCCTGCTGAAAGTGTGGACGACGCCGAAGAAGCAGTATTTGAGAGGGCAGTAGAACATGATCAAGCACAGCCGGAGCGAGACTTTATTGTGCCGCCTGTCGAAGTAACAAACGATCCTGAAGAAGCGATGTTCGAACGGGCGGTAGAGCATAACGAGGTGTGTGAGCAGCAATTCCCTTCGACAACCCCAGAAATAGAGGATGTACAAGTAGAACCGATAACACAGATTGTTGAACAGAGCCCCATAACCAGCGAAACGACGGAAACTGTAACGACTGACCAAGGCACAACAACTGTAACTACTAGAACCACAATGGCTAAACGTACTGTTACGCACATCGTTGACGGAAAGGAGGTGGTGATCGACGAAGATTTTATCAATGAAGAATCTCCTACAACTGAAAACATTGTGGAGCAGTTTGTTGCAGTTAGTCCTAAAATAGTTCCTAATCCCACAGAATTTGACTACGAAATCAAGGAGGAATCTGAGCCCGAAACAATATTCGAGCGCGCTGTTGAACACGAAAGTCCGCCACAAGTGCAAGAATCCTTCAGTATTGTCGAAGAAAATCCACTTGCCACCGAATCTACGGAAACGGTGTCCACTGATCACGGTCTAACAACCGTGACCACAAGGACCATCACGAAGCGTATAACGAAGCGCATTACAAAGCGCATTGTTGATGGCAAGGAAGAGATCATAGAAGAGGATGTTGTCGATGACGTGCCTGAGGAAAACGTCACCGTGTCACAATTCGAAGTGGATCCTACTGAATTGTTGGATGCTATTCAGCCGGAAAATGGCGATACTGAGTCCACGGCGCAAATTATTCAAGGTGGCATGGTGACTAGCACCATCACAACAAATACAAAACGCATACTGAAACGAATTACAGCTGATGGCGAGGAAATTGTGGAAGAGTACGACGATGCACCAGATGTGGAACGCACAGTCACCGTCTTACCTACTACTACGACAGTAATCTCTAACACGACTACGTCTGCGGAAGAACAGTCGCAGCAAAAAAATGTGTCAGAACCAAAGTCACAGGCACTCGCCGACCTCAGCCGGCCGACGGTTGAACAACAGCCGAGCCCAATCGAAAGTAAACCCAAAAAGAAGGACAAGAAATCGAAATCTAAAAAGTCCCACGCGAAAGCCAAACCAAAGGAACAAGAAAGATCAACTGTTGCAGTTGTGGATACAACGCCAATGCAGTTCGAGGAAACAATAGCGGTTGAAATTGAAAATAAACCAACTGCACACCAACTGCCAACGATGGCATCATTTGAAACCACATTGCCTTTGGCGGAGGAACCTAAACCGGACATCAAATCATTAACCTACGATTTTATTAGTGGCGAAAAACTGCAACATCAGCCAACAGTGTCTTTGGGCGAAGCTGAAGTGAAGCCCGGCAGCACAATTGTGCAGAAGGTCGCTGAAATCACAGAGCCACAGCCTGTACTAGAAACCACAGAGCCCCTGAATGAAACAAGTGCAATAATGAACTTACCCGAAAAAGACCTGCCCGTGACGGATGGAGGAGTCGTCAAGACGACCATTGTGCGCAAAACTAAGATTGTGAAGAAAATCTCGCAAGAGCGGCAAGAATCGCCATTGTTGTCTGATACGCAGCCAATGGAGGACTTTGAATTAGCAGAAGAGGCCATCGAAGAGCCAAAAGTTGAAAAATCTGAATCGGTTACCAGAGAGGTCGGCGAGGGCGGCGTCGTCAAGACAACAACTGTACGCACAACGAAAAGTGTGAAGCAATCAACACCCGTCGAGGATGCGGTAGAATCTGTTGAGACAGCGCCATATGTTGATACAACGGCAGAGACACCGGCGTCAATCGAAGTGTTGGAACCTAAATCAAAGGTTGTGTGCGTAGACACAGAGAGTGCACACTCCACGCCTGAGCCAGGTGATGGCGATATCATCAAAACGATTCGTGTACGCAAGACAAAGACTGTGAAGAAAATCGCACAGAATGCAGAAAAACAACCGATCGACAAGACAATTGATAACAAGCAGGCCGAGCAGGTGCCAGCAATAGTGGCTGACATTGAAACGGAACCAACCGTTGACAACGACAAAGAGGTGGTGAAAACAATAACGGTGCGTACTACGAAAATTGTGAAGCGAGTACCTCAAGAGACTACTGGCAGTGAAGAGTCTGAAGAATTGGCTGAAAATCAGCGCCAGTCGCCAATCATAATTGAAGAACCCAGTGAAACGTCAACTACCAGCACTTCGATTGATGGCGCTATCATAAAGACAACCACCATACGCACAATGCGCATTAAGAAATCGATTGCACCGGATGGTCGCATTCTCCTGGAGGGAAGGGAATCGCCAGATGCTGTGATTGTCAAGTCATCGCTCGAAATGCCGGAACGGGAAACGCCGTCACCATCGCCTTCGAGCGTAACAATTGATGAAGCATTCGGCAAACTGAAATTAAGTAGTAATATTGATGAGGTTCAAATTGTTGACGCAGAAAATGCTGCATCAGGGGAATTCAAGCATCCTGGCGATAGAATTGTTGACATTGATACCGAAAAATTGGTAAATGTTGAGGAACAGCCCAGTCAGGTTAGGGTAATTGAGAGCGATTCACCAGTAGATGTTTTTAATGCATCGCTGTCACAGACAACCGCCACAAGTACTAGCAACCATTTGACACAGACAAGTACCACCATCACTAACCGCTACACGACTTTAACGACAATGCAAAGGCCTAGTTTTGAGACAGAGGACGGCATGAATGTTGTCTTTGTGGGCGACAGTCTGGATAGTGCCTACCTGCCGGGAACGGTGCAGAAAATCTCACTTATCACACATGAAGAGAAACTTAAGACTCCCATTATAAAAATGCACATGGACTTCCCGGAGGTTAGTTTACACGTCACTGAAACTGTTACGGAAAACTTAGACACATCGAAAATTATTTCTGAACAGAGTGAGGTTAAGGTTATATCTACCCCTGACGTAATTCAATCAAAAGAAAATACAATCGATCACTTGTTAGAAGCTCCATCGGACGCAAATATTATCGAAACGACAGCTAATGTAAAAGAATTATCAGACGAATCACCCAAGGGCATTCAATTTTCCCAAGAAGTTAAACTTGCAGAGGAGGCTAAACTCTCCGAAGAAGTTAAACCAGCCGAGAAGATTTCATCTTCGCCTAGCACAGGGTTTTCCGAAAATTTAACCGCAGAAGAGCAGGAATTATTTGAGGAAATTAAAAAGAAATTATCGAAAAAGGATAAAAAGAAACGACCCGCTCTCCCGGAGGACTTTTTCATGCATGAACAACTGCATAATCAACCAGAGTTCATGCTTGAAGAGTCTCCCACCGAAAGCGTTAAATTAGTTGAACCTAGTCAGTCTCTTGTAGTAGAAGGTGTAAAGGAGGTTATCGATACAGATTCGGCGAAGAACATTTTCCATGAATTCTCTCATGATTCGGCCACACATTTAATAGAGTTGAATAAGGTTGATGATATCCCTATCGATATACATCCTACTGTGGAAGAAGAAGTGCAAGTGAGTCCAATCATAACAAATGAACCCACTAATCTAGTCGCTAACGCTAACCAGTTTGTCCCGGCTTGTCCAAGTGAGCTCTTGGGTAAGCCCGACGACCTGCAGAATGCTGTCTCTCCTCCCACAACTTGCTTTGAAGTGCCCAAATATAACACAGCACAATTTAACCTTGCCGAGCAAGATTATGTTCAAATTAACACAAATTTACCAGAATCTAAACCGTTAATAATGACACCGCAAGCTGAAGTCGATTCGCGATTGACCATCAAATCAGCTGAAGAACCGCAAGTAGTAACATTAGTTGATGATAGGCAGGAATTACCGTATGTAAATTATGAAATCCCAAAATACGATTTGAACGCACTGAGTGTTGCTGAGAGCGTCTATTCAACGATAACTACGATTGCACCAGTAGTCAGTGCAGTGGAAATTCTAACAACTGGAACACAAGTCGCACAACGCGAAAAAACCCCAACTGAAGAACTTTCGAAAGAGATCATCTCTGTCGACGGAGTGAAGCAAGTTGAGCAAGAACCAACGGAAAGCGATAAAACGGAGCTTAAGAAACCAGATGAAAGTGTTGTGAAAACAACAAAAACTGTGATTACAGAACTGACCGAAACTATACAAGAAACAAAACCGGACCACAGGCCTGAACCAGATACTAAACCAGAGGAAATACCAAAATTGGAAAATGAAGTAACTGCACTAGATTCTACATTGGCTGTTGAGGTGAAATCAATGGATGAAAAACGAAGCGAGAAAGTTGATGAACCTGTTCCTGTTTATGAATCCTCTTTCCCTGTTGAGGAACCGATGGTCTTATCTGATGAAGAAACGCCTAAGCAGAGTATACCACAAACTACAACAACAACTGTCACCACAGAAGTTACCGAAACATTAAGAGAAAAACTCTCAGAGCAGGAACCAAAAGAAGAGATCCGAAATCTACAAGTAGACATTGTAGTCGAAGAAAATCCTGTGAAATTATCTGAGGAAGACAACTCTCTTCATATACCAACTACAGAGCTGCCAAACGAAGGTCCTTTCGTCGATGAAGTGAAATTGGTAGAAGAAAAGCATATACAGAAGAATATAGAAGAACCACGAGACATGGAAAAAGAAGTGATTATAATTGCAGAAGAGCATGAGCCACAGCAAGTGAAACCACTGAAGCCATTAACTACAGATGAGACACATTTATCTTTCCTTCACTTCGAAATTCCAAAGCATGATGTAGCAGCTCTATATCATGCAGAGGGTGTTTTTAAGACCCTGTCTTCAAAGGCTCCAGAGGTGATACCTCTAACGAAGAATGAAGAGACAGTACAATCCAAACTACCAGAGTTAGAGCCAGTACGAAGCAGTCACGATGATCTGAATATAATTGCTGTTGAAGATCGCATAGAAGAGTCACCGCTCGAAATCAGTTCAGAGCCAAGTGACAAGCAAGCAGAACAATCTTTAATAGTACCAAACGTGACGAACTTAATCTTTGATATTCCAAAATACGACGTGCAAGCCATACATCATGCTGAAAATGTTTTCAATACCCTAACTTCGGTAGTTTCAGAAGTTTCAATCAAGCCTGATGAGACGACACAAGAAGAATTGCCAAAATCAAAACCAGCGGAAGATAAGGTAACCGCTACTTTTGAAGAAAAGCGAGTTGAAATACCGCTCATTGAAGCTACTCCAGAAGTAAGCCATAAGATGGCTGCAAATATACCTGAAGAACCAGCGACTGCATTCAGCCCAGACCCTTCGTATATACACTATGAAGCCCCAAGATATGACTTACAAGCTCTGCGTTATGCTGAAGCCCACTCCGTCATTACAGCTGCAAGGTTGTCGGAAGAGAATTCACCTGAGCTTCATGATACTGAGACCGAACAAGAGCAAGTTACAAATGCTGTAATTAGCACAATCGAAGAAATAAAACAAGTAGAAGAAAACCCGGTGCAAGAAGAACATAAAACTCTTGACGAAAGCGTAACAACCACTATCACAGAAACCGTACAAGAAACATTAGAGCCTCAACCAGTTCTAGAAAAATCAACGAAAGCAGCATACGCAGGTCTCCCGATTGACGAATCATCCACTGCTTGGATGGATGTTATGGATGAGCCGATGGTTTTATCTGATGAAGAAGAAAATGTAGAACATACAGAAACTATAGAATCTGCGATAATTTCCAACACAGCCATTGACCAATCACCAGAAGCGATATCAGAACAAGACAAAGCTAAAGAAGATCTGGTCCTTCAAGAACAAATGCCCCATCAATCGATCCGTGATGCCGTTACTGACTTTATCACTGTAGAGAAAATTAAGGGCATAACCGACGAGCCTAGCAAACATCCATCATACGCAGAAAAGGCTAAACAGGTAGTAGAACAAACAATTGAAACAGTAGAGAAAGTTGTAAAGGCGGCGGTTTTGCCAGCTGAAGTTATCTCATCTGTTCCTGAAGCCACGGATGAGACTGAAAAAATACCAGTCCAAGCTACTCTAGTAGAAACCCTGGAAGATGAAAAGAAACCATCAGTTTTCGGAGCCATCAAACATTTCATCGCCGATAAAATTATCGGTACCAGTGATGAGCCAATCAAAGAACCCGTAGTTCCTGAAACTGTTGAGCAGGAGAGAGAACCGGCTGCAGTGGAAACTGTAAAGACTGAAGAATATATTACTCCGTCTGCTTCCCCTGTGGTTGAAGTTACAGAAACCACGGTAGTTGAGTCAGAGAGGTCAGATGAAGTCTTACAAGATCCACCATCCCAGCTCTCTATTTCCGATGCAGTTCGCGACTTTATTACTATCGAGAAACAGATGACCGATGAGCCAATCAAACACCCATCTTACGCTGAAATGGCTAAACAAGTAGTAGAAGAAGCAATAGACACTGTAGAGGAAGTTGAACCGGCGATAGTTTTGCCAACTGAAGAAGAACCTGCTCCATCCTCTCCTGAAACCAATAAGGAATCACTAGAAGGACTGAAAGTGGAGAAAGTAGAGAAACCTGTATACATTGTTGAAGAGCTGCCAAAGAAACCAGCATATGCAGGTCTTCCGATTGACGACTCTTCCACTGCATGGATGGATGTCATGGATGAGCCGATGGTGTTATCCGATGACGAAGAAGAACTTCAGGAAAATGTAGAGGCCACAAAAACAACAGTGGTCAGCACAGAAGTTATTTCAGAAAAAGAACCAGACAGCCGCAAAGAAAACGAGGTTCTTCAAGAACAAATGTCTCAACAATCGGTCTTCGATGCCATCAATGATTTCATCACTACCGAGAAAATTAAGGGCGTAACCGACGAGCCTAGCAAACATCCGTCTTACGCTGAAATGGCCAAACAGTTGGTAGAACAGACAGTTGAAACTGCTAAAATCCAAACTGTTTCAACTGAAAAGGAAATTCTGCAATCTGTTCAAGAAACTGAAAGCAAATCGGTGGAGAAACCTGCCGTAAAGCCAACAGAAGAGCTGCCAAAAGAAAGCAGCGTGGTGCAAGAAGCAAAATTGGAGAAGGTAGAGAAACTTGTAGACAATGTTGAAGAGCTGCCAAAGAAACCAGCATATGCAGGTCTCCCGATTGATGACTCTTCCACTGCGTGGATGCATGTCATGGATGAGCCGATGGTGTTATCCGATGATGAAGAAGAACTTAAGGAAAAAGTAGATGAGATAAAAACAACGGTGGTTACCACAGAAGTTTCCAAAACAATATCAGAAATAAAACAAGACACTCCTAAGCAAGAAGACGTTCTTGAAGAACAAACGTCCAAACAATCGGTCCTCGATGCCATCAATGATTTCATCACTACCGAGAAAATTAAGGGCGTTACCGACGAGCCCAGCAAATATCCGTCTTACACTAAGATGACAGAACAAGTAGTGGAGCAGACGGTTGAAACTGTAGGAGATGCAGTTAAGGCTATGGTTTTACCAACTCAAAAGGAAACAATTGAAAGCACTGATGTAATTTCAAATGAAGAGCAGCCGAAAGAAATCAACGAGGTAGAAGAAGAAAAGGAGCCACAGAAACCGGCGTATGCAGGTCTCCCGATTGATGAAACTTCCAACATATGGATGGATGTAATGGATGAACCGATAGCCATATCAGATGAAGAGGCCCCGGAAAATGCGGTACAAACCATAACAAATCTTACCACAGAAGTAACTAAAGTAGTAACAGAAGAATCATTAGAGCAGAAGTCAGGCGCTAAATCTGCGCAAAAAATTGAGGAAATTGAACCCGATCAGTCTGAACTTATGAAAGACATCATTACAGTAGATAAAACTCATGTAGACCATCACTCTCAACATGAGCCATTTACTGTAGAACAATTCGATGATAATTTGCCCAAAATGACTTCCATCACTCTGTCCAAAGAATCTTCAATCGGCACACCCATTTTGGAATACCAACAGCTAAATGAGCCTGATATGTCGAGAGTTGAGCCTCTTCCTGCATCTGTTTTGCAGCAATGGTCTGATAATAAGCCATTACAAGATGAAAAAGCTGTCATCGATACATGGTCCAGTTTACTTGAAGACACGGCCCCAAATATGCCAAATGTTGCTTTTACTTCAAATCTTTCACCGAATGCTCCTGAATTCACACCATCGTATATGCGAAATGCATATTCTGATGAGACTACTGCTTTCCTCGCTAATGAAAGAGTCTACAATGAGTTCATACCTGCAAATAAGATGAATGACCAAGCTAGTAAGAAGTTGAAGCAGAGTCCGGTTGCAGAAGTCAAGCCAAAAGACAAAGATGCTGAAATTGTCGTACTACCAGTTCATACTTCTACTGAAAGCCCAGTGCCAGCCTCGAAACATGAAGAAGAAATTACTATAACTACCACAGTAACACCTTCAGGCAAATCGTATGCAGATGTTCTCTTCGGAGATCAATCTCCAGAAGATGTTGAGAAGACGTTGATTGTTTCAGATACCGTTAACAAAGAACCAACGCGTCCCTCCGAACACATAGTTGAAACTCTTGAAGTAAAACCAAAAAAGAAAGCTGAAAAAGAAAAGACCAAACAAAAGATTAAATCAAAGAAGTCTGATTTGAAGGAGCCAAAAGAAACCGAAGTCGAAGCTGAGAAGGATGCTTCCACTCCAGAGAAAACCGTCGAAAAATTGCAAGAATCTGTCATGGACGAGTCGACGGTTGAACAACAGGAGGAACCAAAGGCCGTTGCAGAAATGAGCTGGTCTTCCATTTTAAGACGACCAGGCGAATGGGTCGATGAAGTTGTTTCAAAAACAAAAATTGCTCTTGGCGGGGATAACAAACCATCCTCTGCCGTTGAGAAAAAGAAAATTGAAAAAGATACATCGAAAGAGAAGCCTGTGCCTGTAACTGAGAAGCAAAGCAAATCTAAGAAATCGAAAAAGGCAAAAGCAATCCATGTTCCAGTAAAACAAGATGAAGATGAAGAACCAATATTAGCAGAAACTGTGAAAGAAAGTATTCTAGTTGAAGCGGCATCTGAACTAAAGCTTACTAGCAATGACGAAAAAGACCTCGTACCTAACGAAGAGATTTCTAAAGTACCTGTTGAACCCGAAAGCGGTACGATTTCATGGGCATCGCTGGTGAGCAGACCAGGAGAATGGATTGATGAGACTCTTTCCAGAAACAAAGGGTCAGTGGAAGCGAAGCCAAAAGAAGATAAGTCAAGCCAAGTCAAACCAGTGAAAACAAAAGACAAAAAAGGTAAAAATCAAAAGCCCGAGAAGAAGCCAACTAAGCTTTTAGAAGAGCAAACAAAACATCCAGAATTACATGCAGAACACACAGCATTCAATGAAGAACACGTTCCACAAGAGCCAGAAATTGTGCATGTGGAGAAAATTGATTCCAGACCTGAACCTCCTACAAAAACAGATGCATTTTCATGGGCGGCTCTGGTTAAACGACCAGGTGAATGGGTTGATGACATAAAAGATCGCAGAAAAGCTGAGCAGCTACGGGATGTTTCACCTATGGGAGCTATACCAAAAGTGAAACCGGAAAAGCAGAAAAAAGTTAAACTTGCAGCTAAAACGGAAACTCCAATTACCTTGAAACCGGTTAAAGATGTTATTGTGCCAAGCACGTCTGATAGCGAATCTGAAAAAATTGACAAGAAGGTTTCTCGTGAAGGTGTAACAACGTGGGCTCAGATCGCCAGTCAAAGTGAAAGAAGCATCCCGTTGGATGTGGACTTACCTAAGGCCACGAAACCAGCTTCTGTTGTGAAGCCTACAGTTTCAAAGAAAGAAGTGAAAAAGAGTCATTCCGAAAAACCGGAAAAACTGAAGGAAAAGTATCCTGCCGAATCCATTCCGCAAGCTCTAATGCCATCGTGGGCATCGATTGTCAGTAAACCAACAAAGACTTTCATTGACAAAGAGCGCAGCCAACCTGAAAGTAAGCCCCAGAAACAAGTTTCCGCAGCACCCACCAAAGTAGAGCCTGAAAAGAGAAAACACATAGAGCCAAAACCAGTGTGGGAGCAGGAAACATTAGATGATTTCAGTTGGTCTGATTTGCCCAAGCAGAAAGCCTCAGAGGAAACACCAGAATCTTGGACAGAAATTGTCGATAGCGCAGAAGATCTGGCTACATCTCCAGTTGCAACCAAGTCTTGGAAGGATTTGATTGAAGAAGAATATGATGTTGGAGCGTTTATTGAGACCGAAAAGAACATTTTTGTTGCAACGGATTCCTCGCAACCGATTGATCATAAAACAGCCACATCTGATGAACAAAAGTCGATTAATTCAGAAATTAAGACCCCTGACATACCAGTTGAAGAGCTTCTAAAAGATACCCCCACGGTCGAAGAACTCAGCCCGTTGGAAGAGAAACCAGTAAACAAGGATGAAGAACGAAAAAAACCGGCTTACGCAGGTCTCCCAATTGATGATTCATCCAACGCATGGATAGACGTTATAGATGAAAGCATGGTATGGTCTGATGATGAAGAAGAAACTCAACAAAGTAACGTACAAACAGAGAAAGTTCAAGATGAAATTCCTAAGCAGTTTGTTACTGAAGAAATATTTGAAGAAGCGGCTAAAGATGTTAAACCACATGAGATACCAGAAAAACTAGCGCAAGAATCGCAGAAACCGGCTTTAGCTAGCCTCCCAATAGAAATATCTTCCAATTCATGGATAGATATCATGAACGAGCCGATGGTGTTAAATCATAAAGATGAACCACGAGAAAATGTGCCGCAGTCTGCATCAACCACCATTCAAATTGTTGAAGTTACTGAAACAGCAACCGCAAAACAGGAAATGATAGATGAAACTCAGAATACAGACGTCATTTTTGAGAAATGCCCAGTCCAGCCATCACTTTCCGAAACTGTTCAAGATTTTATCACCAATGAACAATCCAAGGGCGTACCAGACGAGCACAGCACTCATCCGTCTTATGCTGAAATGACTAAAAAGGTAGTAGAACAGGTAGTTGAAACCGTAGAACAAGCAGATAAGGGAGCACTGTTGTCAGGTACAGATGAAGTTATAAAAGCTCCACCCGAGACCACCGAGTCATCTATATTCGGAACCATTAAACATTTCATCGCCGATAAAATAATTGGTACCAGTGATGAGCCAATCGAAGAACACGTCGTTCCTGAAATTGTTGAGCAGGAGAGAGAACCGGCTGCAGTGGAAACTGTAAAGACTGAAGAATATATTACTCCGTCTGCTTCCCCTGCGGTTGAAGTTACTGAAACCACGGTAGTTGAGTCAGAGAAGTCAGATAAAGTCATACAAGATCCACCATCCGAGCCCCCTATTTCCGATGCAGTTCGCGACTTTATTACTGCCGAGAAACAGATGACAGATGGGCCAATCAAACACCCATCGTACGCTGAAATGGCTAAACAAGTAGTAGAAGAAACAATATATACTGCAGAGGAATTTGAACCGGCGATAGTTTTTCCAACTGAAGAAGAACCTGTTCTATCCGCTCCTGAAACCAATAAGGAATCAATAGAAGAACTGAAATTGGAGAAGGTAGAAAAACCTGTAGACATTGTTGAAGAGCTGCCAAAGAAACCAGCATATGCAGGTCTCCCGATTGACGACTCTTCCACTGCGTGGATGGATGTCATGGATGAGCCGATGGTATTATCCGATGATGAAGAAGAACTTCAGGAAAATGTAGAGGAAACGAAAAGAACAGTGGTCAGTACAGAAGTTATTTCAGAAAAACAACCAGACAGTCGTAAAGAAAACGAGGTCCTTCAAGAACAAACGTCTCAACAATCAGTCTTCGATGCCATCAATGACTTCATCACTACTGAGAAAATTAAGGGCGTAACCGACGAGCCTAGCAAACACCCGTCTTATGCTGAAATGGTCAAGCAGTTGGTAGAACAGACAGTTGAAACTACTAAGACAGGAATTGCGTCAACTGAGAAGGAAATTCTTCAAGCTGTTCCTGACACCGAAAGCAAATCGGTGGAGAAACCTGCCGTTAAACCAACAGAAGAGCTGCCAAAAGAAAGCAACGTAGTAGAAGAAGCAAAATTGGAGAAAGTAGAGAAACCTGTATACATTGTTGAAGAGCTGCCAAAGAAACCAGCATATGCAGGTCTTCCGATTGACGACTCTTCCACTGCATGGATGGATGTCATGGATGAACCGATGGTGTTATCCGATGACGAAGAAGAACTTCAGGAAAATGTAGAGGCCACAAAAACAACAGTGGTCAGCACAGAAGTTATTTCAGAAGAAGAACTAGACAGCCGTAAAGAAAACGAGGTCCTTCAGGAACAAACGTCTCAACAATCGGTCTTCGATGCCATCAATGACTTCATCACTACCGAAAAAATTAAGGGCGTAACCGACGAGCCTAGCAAACAACCGTCGTACGCTGAAATGGCCAAACAGTTGGTAGAACAGACAGTTGAAACTGCTAAAATCCAAATTGTTTCAACTGAAAAGGAAATTCTGCAATCTGTTCCAGAAACTGAAAATAAATCGGTGGAGAAGCCTGCCGTAAAGCCAACAGAAGAGCTGCCAAAAGAAAGCAGCGTGGTGCAAGAAGCAAAATTGGAGAAGGTAGAGAAACCTGTAGACAATGTTGAAGAGCTGCCAAAGAAACCAGTATATGCAGGTCTCCCGATTGACGACTCTTCCACTGCGTGGATGGATGTCATGGATGAGCCGATGGTATTATCCGATGATGAAGAAGAACTTCAGGAAAATTTAGAGGCAACGAAAAGAACAGTGGTCAGCACAAAAGTTATTTCGGAAAAAGAACCAGACAGTCGTAAAGAAAACGAGGTCCTTCAAAAACAAACGTCTCAACAATCGGTCCTCGATGCCATCAATGACTTCATCACTACCGAGAAAATTAAGGGCGTAACCGACGAGCCTAGCAAACAACCGTCTTACGCTGAAATCGCTAAAGTGATAGAAGAGACAGTTGAAACACTAGAGGCAGTTGTCAAGGTGACTGAAGAAAAAGTTGCTTCACCTCTTCCTGTTACCAAGAACGAATCGGTGGAAACACCTGTTCAAGTCCCTCAAGAAGAATCATTGAAAGATGAGAAACCGTCACTATTTGGAACCATTAAACATTTTATCACTGACAAAATTACTAGTACCACTGATGAACCGGCTGTAAAATCTGTAGTTCCTGAAACTGTCGAGCAGGTGATAGAGCAGACAGCACTAGGAAAAGTAGAAACTGGAGAACATATCGAGCCATCTGTTCCTGCTGTGGTTGAAATTGCAGGAACTAAAGTAGTTGAGGATGAACGACCACCTCAGCCACCAGTTCTTGATACAGTGCGCGACTTCATTGATACTGAAAGAGTCAAGGGTGTAACGGACGAGCCTAGCAAACATGCGTCTTACGCTGAAATGGCTAAAAAGGTAGTAGAACAGACAGTTGAAAAATATGAGGAAGATGTCAAGGCCAAAGTTCTACCCACTGAAATTCAAGTTTCTTCATCTATTTCTGACGCCAGGGAAGAATCTTTAGAAAAACCAATTGAAGTTCCCCAAGATAAAACCTTGCAAGGTGAGGAAAAATCGTCAGTATTCGGAACTATTAAACATTTCATCACTGATAAAATTATTGGTACCATTGATGAGCCAATCGTAAAATCCGTAGTTCCTGAAATTGTCGAGCAGGTTGAAGAACAGATAACAGAGGAGACTATGAAAGCTGAAGATCACGCTCCGCCTCTGGGCGAAGACGAACTACCATTGCAGCCATCGGTTCTTGATGCAGTTCGCGACTTCATTACTACTGAGAAAGTCAAGGGCGTAACGGACGAGCCTAGCAAACATCCGTCTTACGCTGAAATGGCTAAAAAAGTATTAAAACAGGCAGTTGAAACGGTAGAGAAAGTTGTTAGTAGGGTAGATCTGCCAACAGAAGAAGAACTTGTGCAATTCGTTCCTGATACCATTACACAAACTGAGAAAACTGTTAAGGTGATTGAACCAGTGCAACCAATTCAAACATCAGATGAAGATCTTCCACGAAAGGCCACTACGGACGATGATGTAATATGGGTTGATGGAATACCAGTTGAGGAAATAACACAAGAGCCAGCTTATGAAGGAGATACTACTCAAGGGAGTGTAGTGCAAACAGTAAAATCAGAAGGAAACCTAATGAAAGATAAAGATGGATCGGAACCTGATTATGTGTGGGAAACGCCTAAACAGAACTCAACAACTCTTAAGGAACAAGAACTGTTTGAAGTTTTAGAGAAGCCTAAAAAATCGAAAAAGAAGAAGGACAAAGCAGAAAACGCCAAGCACACAGTGCCGGATAAATCTCATATTACTGATAAACCTACCGAAGATGACATCAGATTCACTCACGATTTAATTGAGCAAGAGAAAGACAGTTTAGTTGGTGCTCGCAGCAAAATTGACAAGAGTCATAAAGAACCTGCTATTGGTCAACAATTGCCAAAACTTGTGCAATCTTGGGCATCAGTTGTTTCTCAGAATATCGGTGATAATGTGCCCTCGACGAAATCTGATGGAGATTTGCTTTTCAAGCCTGCAGAAGTTGAGACTAACGCAACAACGCAGAAAACTGTAAGCTTTGAAAAAGAACAAGAGGATGAGCCAAAGAAGAAATCAAAGAAAAAGAAAAACAAGAAATTGGAAAACGAACCAAATGACTTTGAAGTCGAGCTGTTACCTGCTGTTCAACCAACAATTGAAAATGTCCATTCCCATAAAATAGATATTATTGATACTCCGACCACAATCGATGAAATCCCAGCTGTTTCAGTAACTGCTGACATAGATCTCGAAATTACAGAAAAGGAATTTACGGTTGAAAAGGAACCTGTGCTCGAAAAGAAAGAAAAACATACAAAAGAAAAGCAAAAGAAGGAAAAGAAGAAGAACAAAGTGAGTGGCACGCAGGTACAACAAAAAGATATAGCGGAAAAGATCGAACAACCTTGGTCAGCCATTGTCGATGAAGAAGAATCAGATTTATTCTTTACAGAGTCCATTGATACTAAGACAGAAAAAATGAAAGCTCTAGATGACACTTTCAGTTTTATTGAACAGGAAAAACAGTATTCGTTTACTACTTCAGAAAATATGGATGCGACTATACCGAAGAACCTGCCAGAACAAGTTGAACGAAAAGAAACGGATGAAGTATCAAAACCAGCCACTACGCATATGTCGTGGTCAGCTATTGTCAGCGAAAATGTTGGGGAGTTTTTGAAACCTACAACCAAAATACAGTCGTCTGAGCTAGTTATTGTTCCTGAAAAGAAGCCTACAGAAGAACCTGTTCAACAGCCCGAACCCCTTGGATGGAAAGAGGGCGTATCAATCAAGTCTGATTCTGATACCACAATTATTGACAAAGTCAAAGCCAAAGATGAAACTATATCCGACGGTACATTGCAGAGTCACGAATCGATTCCTGCAATTATAGCGCAAGAAATGCATCACCCGGAAAATTCATCAAGCAAGCCTCAAAGAGAGAAGCCTAAGAAACACAAACAGAATAAGGACAAGCTGCGAGACATCGAATCTGTCGTAGCCGAACCAACGCCTGCTGATGATATTATTGAAGATGCACCACAGAAAACAACATCTAAAGATATCCTTCCAGAAATATCATCGCCAGTGCCCGAACCTTTGTCAAAGCCTCTAGCCGCACCACAATCCGTCTGGTCGATGGCAGAATCGTATGCTGAGGTGGTGAAAAAATCAGGTTTTGTTGACCACACCAATATCCGCTACCAACAACCAGATGAAGAGCGGAAAATTTCGAACAAACCTAAAAAAGAATCTGAAGAAGAAGAACCTGAACATTCTAGAGAACCATGGATTTCGCAGACATTAAAAGAAACTGTGGAGTGTGAACGTGAAGTGCTACCCATCGAAAATGTGATTGAAACGCAAGAACAACCACAAGTGCTTACTGAAGACTCTGAGCTGCACGAATGGCCTTCCACACCTGCCGAGTTGTCATGGAAAGAAATGATGGAAGATGAAAACAATCATTCAACAGAACCAGGCACGTCATCATGGGCGTCAATTGTTCGCAGTTTCGCACAACAAGAACCACAGCCACAAACCACAGTTACAGAAAGTATTGAAGAAACACCTGCATCTAGGCCATCCCGCTCTCTTGATCGTCCAATCATAAAAGTCACCGAATCGCCTGATATTGCCGATGAATCACAAGCCACACCAGATAGTGAAGGTTTCTTAGAAATCATTTCAAAGAAGGAAAAACGCAGACGACGATCTCGCTCACGCTCTCAGCAATCCTGTCCAGATGAAAATGCTAAGCATCTTCAATCTGGCAAGCCCAAGAAGAAGAAAAAGAAGACAAAGGAGCATAAAGAACCGGCTGAAGATATGGCACCTGCTACAATGGAGATTGAAACTCAGCATGAAGTCAAAGTTACGCCTGAAGTCGAAATTATACCAGAAATTACTATGTCAAAAGAAGTTGAAGTTATAGAGGATCAAATTGATTTTATTCCAACACCTGAACTTGAAACTACAACCGATCCTCAACAAGAGCCAACTAAACCGGTGTCTATAACAACAACAGCTGGTCTTTCTTGGGCAGCTATTGCTGCACAAAATGTACCCGAACCAGTACAATGCATCCGTCCCCTACAAGATGAAAGCGTTCCAGCGGTCTCACAGGAAATCATTGGCCTGCCTGAAAAGAAAAAGCAAGTCAGCATTCCTCTGACCTTAGAACCAGAAAAGAAGGAAAAGAGTAAAAAGGCAAAGAAAAAGTCAAAAAAGAAGGCAACAGAAATTGAAGAACTTGTACATGAAAATGTTATGGTGTCTGTTGAAGACGAGCACATGCCTGAAATTTGCAAACAGAAAATGCCAGAACCAATTCCCGCGATCATCGACACTACACCCACATCCACGCCAGATGCGCCTTTTGTAAGTCAGACATCATACTGGTCCGCTACTATGAAGCCGAGATCCAAATCGCCTGTCTTTGAAACAAACCAAATCTCATTTACGGACATCTCAGATACAACACCGTCCGCGCCTGAATTATCAGATTTGGAAGATGAAATACGAGTGCAGTCGCCTACCGACCAGCCAAAAACATGGTCGGCAATCATACAAACGGAAATGACTGTGTTCCCAGAGCCATTGCCTGCTGAGAAGGCAGAATCAACTGCGCAACTATCTCCTGTGGTATTGAGCACTGAAGGGCAAGAACCCGAGCAACAGCGATTAGAAAAATCCTCATCAGACTTTAAAACAACGCAAGATTTCATCACCGCTGAAAAATCAAATAATATCACAGATTTACCAAGCAAAAAGCAGGTGAAGCAGAAAAAGAAAAAATCGTTGCAAACAGAAATGAAACTTCCCCTTGCTATACCTATTAATGTCGATGTCACTGAAACTGAATTGACTGAGATCACAGAAAAGCCAATTGAACTCAAAGAGCCTGCTGAAACCAAAACTGAAGTTCTTGAAGAACAAAACGTTGAACACGAAGGCTCATCTATTTTCGGAACCATTAAACATTTCATCGCTGATAAAATTATTGGTACCAGTGACGAGCCAATCAAAGAACCCATAGTTCCTGAAACTGTTGAGCAGGAGAGAAAACAGGCAGCAGTGGAAACTGTAAAGACTGAAGAATATATTACTCCGTCTGCTTCCTCTGTGGTTGAAGTCACAGAAACCACGGTAGTTGAGTCAGAGAGGTCAGATGAAGTCTTACAAGATCCACCATCCCAGCCCTCTATTTCCGATGCAGTTCGCGACTTTATTACTACAGAAAAACAGATGACAGATGAGCCAATCAAACACCCATCTTACGCTGAAATGGCTAAACAAGTAGTAGAAGAAACAGTAGACACTGTAGAGGAAGTTGAACCAGCGATAGTTTTGCCAACTGAAGAAGAACCTGCTCCATCCTCTCCTGAAACCAATAAGGAATCAATAGAAGGACTGAAAGTGGAGAAAGTAGAGAAACCTGTATACATTGTTGAAGAGCTGCCAAAAAAACCAGCATATGCAGGTCTTCCGATTGACGACTCTTCCACTGCATGGATGGATGTCATGGATGAGCCGATGGTGTTATCCGATGACGAAGAACTGCAGGAAAATGTAGAGGAAACGAAAACAACAGTGGCCACCACAGAAGTTATTTCAGCTGAAGAACCAGAAATTCGTAAAGAAAACGAGATCCTTCAAGAACAAACGTCTCAACAATCAGTATTCGATGCCATCAATGACTTCATCAATACCGAGAAAATTAAGGGCGTAACCGACGAGCCTAGCAAACATCCGTCTTATGCTGAAATGGCTAAACAGGCAGAAGAAAAAACTGTGGAGGAAGCTGTCAAGACTGAAATTGTGCCTATTGAAGTAAAAGTTGCTCCATCTGGCCCTGACACAAAAGACAAGTCGGCAGAAAAACCAGTCGAAGTTCCTCAAGAGGAGGCCTTACAAGACGAGGCGAAAACATCAGTATTTGGAACGATTAAAGATTTCTTCATCCATAAAACTGTTGGTATCACTGATGAGCCAACCGAAGAACCCGTAAATCCTGAAACTGTCAAGCAGATGAAAGAACAGGCGACAGTGGAAACTGTGAAGGCTGAAGAATATATCACTCCATCTGATTCCGATGTGGTTGAAGATGAACGATCGTCCCAGCCACCAGTTCTTGATGCAGTTCGCAATTTCACCGAAGAAATCAAGGTTGCAACTGACGAGCCTTCTTACGCCGAAATGGTTAAACAAGCGGTAGAACAGGCAGTAGAAACTGTAGAAGAAGCTGTCAAGCCGGAAGTGTTGCGAATTGAAGAGGACGTCTTGGTATCTATTCCTGATACCAAGACTGAGTTAGAAAAACCGTTCGAAATCCCTCAAGAAAAAACATTGGAAGATGAGGACAAACCGTCACTGTTTGGAACCATTAAACATTTCATTACCGACAAAATTATTGGTACAACAGATGAACCGACCGATGAGTCGTCAGTCGGTTCTGTCGAGCGGGTGATGGAAGAAGCAACATCTGCTCCTGCTAAGGTTGAATTTAGAGAACCCAACGTAGTTGAGGCCGAACAACCACCTCAGCCATCAGTTCTTGATGCAGTTCGTGACTTCATTGCTACTGAACAAATCAAGGGTGTAACGGATGAGTCTAGCAAGCATCCGTCTTACGCTGAAATGGTTAAAAAGGAGTTAGAACAGAAAGTTGATACAGTAGAGGAAGTTATCAAGACGAAAGTTTTCCCCACTGAAGTTGACGTAACTGAAACCACAGTGGTTGAGTCAGAAAGACCAATTGATGCAGTTCAAGACTTCATTACTACTGAGATAAGTGCGATTTCACCAATTACTGCGGTAACCGTCGGTCAGGTAACACCAAGTAAAGATATAGTTGAACCTAAAAACGAATCCTTTGTGCTACAAGTAACACAAGAATTCATTACAACTGAACAATCATCTGGAGCATCAACAGCAGCAGAGGCATCGCCTTTTGAACCTACAGTTCCAATTGAGGAAGAATATGTACTGATTGGACCAGACGATTTGAAGGAAATTAACACTGAGATCCTTAAAGAGAACTTATGCTTGGATAGCGATACACTTTTGCGTTTGAAATACAATGAATATGAAACAAATTGGCAATTGCTTGAACCTCGTTGCCATGCGCGAGAAGCGCCAGCCATCAGCTCGGTTTCAACCGACGAAAATAGAGAAAGTGCGCAGAAAGTAATCGCCGAAATGGCACCGGTTGACGACCAGTCAACAAAGTTGAGTTTGTTACCGGAGTCCCTGTATAACAATTTGTATTTGGATAAAGAGACTTTATTGCGTGGCGATGTTCCTACCGTTGTTGAGGGACAATGGCGGTTGATAGAGGGAGAGACACATATTTGCAAGCCAGAAGTAGTCGAAGACACTTCAGAAGGTTCTTCGACTTCTACCAGTTTAGCTAAATCCTTAGATGTAGAAATTAATGAGAGTTTGCTGCTTACAGAGAAAGAAGATACGTTTATGCAAGAGACAGATAATGATACAGGTATCGCCCAAGGCGAGAGCAATTGGGTGCTTTCACAAATCCCTGCTGTGACTACAAATGTTGATAAGACTGAGAACATTTCAGAAACTGTTGTCCTGGACTTGCCAACAACAGTGCCTGAAGCAAAATCTTTAGATAAAGATAACACACAAAAGACTGAAGAACAAAACTTAACCGAACAAACCATTCCTACCGAGGAGATACAAACAACTGTAGTTGAACAAGTTCCCTTGGAAAAAGACACTAGTACTGACCACAAAGAACCTGATATTAGCATAGCTAACGACAGTTCCGACCATGACGAAGAGGAAGACGAAACCGAAGACAAAGATGAAGACGAAGAAATTAATACCAGTGATAAGCCGGACAAGAAAGATGACAAACCTGATGACCGTGACCCAGGTAGTGGTAGTAGTGGTAACGTTACACCCACACCAGAACCGAGCACCGGAGCGTACGACAACAATCAGAGCTGTTCCTCTCAGTATATGTCAACTGATCTGCCAGGCGGTGTAGGGCATTGGCGGGACCAAAGCACATACCTAGCTTTGGAAGATAAACCAACCGAACCAACGCAACCTGATACTGTTCACTCACAATCTAAGCTTGAGTTACTAACTATTACCGAAACTAAAACACCAACGGCACTAACCACGCCTACCGACGCGGATTCCGCTTCAATGTCACCTATCTCAAGTGCCGTCACCACCCCATCCCCATCCCAACCCATTCCCCAAGTTATTCCCGATACCGATAACGCAAGTAAGCTAACGCAAATGGCAAGTTCCATTATTAACACCGTCATGACACCGGTTCATGTGGCGGCACACACTACGAGCGCAGCATTTACCGCCACCAGGGACGTGGCAGCCGGAGTGCTGCTGCCACTGGTGGCCACCGTAATTGGCACATCAACATCACCGGCAACCGCAGCAGAGCCGCTGCCCACCACCGTGGTGGTGGCACCCACAACAGCAACAACAATCCAAACAGAAACCGTAACAAAAACCGAAGAAGCACAGCCCGAAATGGACATAACTACGGTAACGGCACAAACAGCACAACAATTACAAGAAGCGCAAACGCAGACGCAACCGTTGACGCGCGACGGGCCAGCCGTGCAGCTGGTGCCGCTGACAACCACCCAAACGACAACGACAACAAGCACCGTAACCGATGAGTTGTACCGGCCCGATTTCGTTCAAAGTCCGCAATCGAGTGTCATTAAGCGTACGACAACGACCACAACGGTGACGACGACAGCAACCGGTACAACAACAATGACAACGAGCGGCCTAGACGAGGCGGGCCGCCGCCTGCAGCAACAGCAGCAGAAGGTGATAATCTCGTTGAGCCTACGTTCATTTATAGTTCTATTTGTTGCAGCTTTTCTGTGTGGTTTTGGTCTTTGTTTATGGCTTTTATACGTAAATGGCATTAGACCGTGTAAGAACTAAACAAACAAAACAACAAATATTAACCAAAAACTGCTGCTGGCCTTTGGGCCAATGGCGGTCGCGTTCTTACACTCATAACACACAATAATTTTCCTCTTATCGACTAACGTTAACACCCGATGGAGGATTACACAAACGAAGAAATAAAAAGCAAATAACAAATTAAAACCAAAAGTTTAGTGCCAAAAAAGAACAAAAGAAAGACAAAAGCGTCAAATTGTAATTGTGCTTGTAGGTTTGTGTGTAGAAATTTTCAAAATTTTTTATACTTGAATATCGATGCCAATTATCAGATCGAATGAAAATGAACATTGAAAGCCGCAACTGAAAGAGTTGCGCACAGGAGCCAAAAGCCACTTTTTTCGGCTCAACTCACATTTTTGGCTGCCCAAAATCGCACACATACATACAAGCATTTCCGTACGTACGTGCGAG